>JAVTVJ010000087.1:2745000-3345000 GCA_034509425.1 Eopsaltria australis | reverse complement strand
GTGACACGAAGCAGGGCAAATGATGAGAGAGCGACCAGCCTCCTTAGAACTCGACCCCTCTCTGGGGCAATCTATTCTGGACTCCACCCCAGGGAGGGTCCTAGTCCTTGAGTCTCCACAGTTTTCTCGGGGGGGAAAGGGTTTTATGGGTTTGGACCACCGCCACAATGCCGGGTTTCACTTGTCACATTTAGAGATGTAAGGATTTCTGTGTGAATAAAACAGCTGCAGATTTAGAGATATGATTGTCATTAAGACTGGTTAATTAAGAAGGCTGTAGGATGATAGTGACTGGGAGATTTCCTTATTTGACTTGTTTTCCTCATTTTGTCTCTTGGCAAAAGTACTTGCACCATTTCTGTGGCATATACTCTAGTGAGTGAAATCAAAATTTTTGTTTGAAAATGTTAGTTGCCATGTTTCTCTCTGTGTGGCAAGGGAGATGTTGGTTGTTTGAAAGAGAATTCTGGTTAGAAAGCAGCAAAGAAATGCCTTTCAGTTAAATATCAGGAAAGACCATAAATGTAACTCGTGCTGGTCTCTTTAAGACATAAAAGTAAATGAAAGCATAAATCTGCCCCCATTATGGGCCTATAATAAATCTGGTGATAAATCAGGGGCAGCTGATAATGTGAGGGTAATGCCTGTTTGCAGTACAATCAGCGCATGATAGTAAAAGATAAGTGTCCTTTGACAAAGCAATGATGAAGCAGTTCTGCATGCCTTGAAGATCACCTTGTAAACTGCTGGATGAAAGGAAATAGGTGTCTCTGTTGGATCCAAGGGAAGTGTCAGTCACACTGGAATATGTGCAAGAAACTGAACTGCCTTGGCTTGCCCAGCACAGCAAGGCTGGTGTGAGGAATGGGGAATCTGAGCTGACCTCCCCAGCTCACGGTTCTGAATCTGTCTTTGAGATGAAGAATCCTACCAAGCAAGGAGGACAATGGTTCCCTTGCAGTGCTGCCAGATGGAAACCATGCCCAAAAAGCTACTGTGACACCCTCATAAAGCATGGAGGAAACATAAACGTCGGTTGTGACTGGGATAAGATGAAGTAAAAGCAGTAACTCACAGCCAGGGTTAACAACCAAAAATGTCCTGTCTCTCTATAAACCTTCGTCTGGGCAGTGGAGCAATGAACAGGGCTGCATAATTATAGCCAGTGTTCTCAGCATACTCAGTGCAGCAGAGTCAGAGGAATACTGCTGAGCTTGGGAAACTGCTAATTAGTTTCATTTCTGTAAATTTCCATCCCATAAGTATCCTCAGCTACTGTTCCCACTTACTTAGCTCAGATGTGGTGCATGCAGTGGAGTTCTGAGGACTTGCATCCAAGACATTATCTGCTGCCAAAATGAAAGTAGGACTCCATCATTCATAGATCTTAAAGCTGGATCAGCTCATTATTGTTCTGTATCATCCCCTTGCATAATAAATCCAAGCCTTGAAACTTTACCCAGTGATTTCTCTATCTGGCCCTCAGCTCCTGATTTAGTTAGGATGGATCCTTTACCCAGCTGGCTGTGGACTTGCAGTGGTAGTGATTGTGATGTGTCCTGAGGGAAGTTCCTGAGTGACTGATTTGTATTCCCTTTAGATATGTTCAGCTTTCAGTGTTGAACTGAACATTTTGTTGTTTTTTTGGTGGTTTGTTTTGGTTTTGAGATGGAAGAATTCACACTTTGATAATCTAAATTGATATAATTTAATACAGGCAAGAGCTCTGGAATACATTTTACTCTATAAAGCATCTATTCCAGAACTCTGAAGGATTTTTCCCTCTTTTTAGAACCCTTCTTTCTTCCCTATCTTGAAACATAGATGCAGTCTAAAAGCATTGCTTTGTTCCAATCTGGTGGTCCCTATCTCATGGCCAAGAACAGTATTTCCATTTTAACTTATTTTTTAAATTTGAATTTATTGCTTCTCTTCTGTAGTCAGAAATTCAGATGAGGGTGGCCAAATTTTTTGCTGAGTTCTGCGAATCAGAAATATTCTTTATGAGCTCTTTGCTCTTCTCTATCTTCTTTTTGTCATGGTTTGAAAGACACTGTCTGTTAGACATCTGGGTCATTGTTTTCCCTGTCCTGATCCATTAATTTTGCTATCTGTCTTTGAGGCAGGCTGGCTTGTTACCAATGAAGCCAAATGTCTCATTAACAGCTTTGACAACACAGGGTAATGGCCCTGGGTCCTTCTGGAGCAGATGGAGATTGAATTGCTGCATGTGATCCCAGTGCTAGTTGTTCTTCATTCCTTTATGCCCTCAAATCCCACTTAGTGGAGAACAGCACCTAAGAGAGATGCTCTGGTCAGATAATGGTCTTATGTCTGCATTTCCATTCAGAGATTGTCTTCCCTGGTCTCCAGGAGTATTTGGCCCTGTGCTAGGGGCTGTGTTGCAACCTGATGGTGAGGAAGTGGATGTAGGGCTGGAGAGCATCTCCAGTTCCTCTGAGCTGAGCTCCATCTTGTGTTCACTCTGGAAGGCTGATCCAGAGGAGCCTGATATTAATTAAAATTATTGAAAAACCCGTGGGGAGAGTTCATGTTTTGTTTACAGCTCTGATCAGACAAACTGTTTCTTCCAGTTCTCTCTTGTAAATAATAGGAGTAGTAACTGTCTTCTCCTTGGTAATGTACTGAGAGTGCTGGAAAAGGCTTCAGAAAACACAGACTGTAATGCATGAGGAGTTGACAAGCATCCCTTGATCTGATTAGACATGTTTTGAGCAGATGGATGGGCTAACTGACCTCTGGAGGTCCACTCCAATGTAAATTGTTCTAAAATTCAATGAATATGAGTCATCCGAGGCTGTGTTGCTATTTTAACATGCTTGTATGTTTTCATTCTGAGACTGGCACTGTATTTGCTGGATTCACTTCAGCAACCACATAGATGTTTTCAAGCGTTTCAGCTTTTTTTTTGTCCAAGTGCCAAAGCAAACCAGTGAAGATCAATTTAACAAACAAAAAGGTAAAATATGTAGAGGGGCCTTGCTGCCAGCTGTTTAAACTACTGAGATGCTCAGTGCTCTGTTCCCTGAACCAAAGCTGTCTCAAACACTGGAACAGAGGGGACCTTTGGGATGTAGGCTGGGATATATCAGCTAGCTCTCTTTTCACTAATGAGTGCACCCCATCAAGGCACATGGTCTTACGTATGTCCAGTTTGTTTAAACATTTTCTGGCCCTGATCCCCTTCCAGACTTTCCTGTTGGTCTCCAGGGTCTGGCATTTTTGAAACTGATCTTACTAATAAAGGCTGAAGTTAAGAAGGCATTCATTCAATACCTCACTTTTTTCCATGCCTTGTGTTGCCAGGTCCCCCACCCCATTCAGCAGCAGGCCCACATTTCCCCTCAGCTTAAACAGTTTCCATACATGAAAGTTTGCATTTCTAATATGTCTTCCCTTTTTTTGAATCATCCAGGTCAAACTTCATATTTTATGTTCTCAATGGAAGTTAGGTGCTTACCTAGAAGAACAGAAAATTGTTATCTTGAAGTTAGTGGACTTTAAAACAAGGGACTTCAAAAAAGGAAAGCATGGGAAGTACAGATTTGGTCATGAGATGGCAGTCCTGTTCGTGGAGAGTAATTTTTGCCACTTCTAATAGGCATTTTGACTCAATTTTGCTTTGATGGTAAAATTCAAGTTCATCTGGGCTTATCTTGAATTTTAAAGGGGAGACAGCAGTTTTGAAGTATTTAATCTTGAGTTCTTGTGCACGAATGCAGTGTGTCGGCTGGGGATAGAATATTACAAGGGGAATGCATCCTGCATGTCCAAATTTCTTACTTTGAACTGTTATACATTTTTCTTGAGAGCTTATTTAGGAGTCTGTGGGTCAATATTTTAAATGTGATTGAAGCTATCTCTTTCTAGCATGTCTGATCTCCTCTCCTCTGCCTTCCATTTTTTTTTTTAGCATTCAATGTCTATTACAAATTAGATTCCCCAATGAATATTTGCTTTAGCTTCACTCAGAAAACTTGCTGTTGAAAGAAAGAAACTGTAAATAACTCTCCAGCTAAGGCACCCTGGCCAAGTGCCTTACAGCATTTTTCTCTTAGAATTTAATTTGTTCTGTGATTTAAGGTGCAGCATTCACACTGAGCTGAGAAGCCTCTGTGCTTCCTCTCAGCTCTGTCTTTATCATGGTCAAATGAGCATTTATGGTGTGCAGTGAGACTTCTCCACATTATTAATAACAGTTCTGACCTATGGGGATCCTGCTTTTCTCTGGCAGGGGAAATCTGTCTGCGATGGCCCAGGAGCAGTCACAGCTCTTTGTGCTTGCAGGTGAGCATCAGTCAGTTTTATGCACTCTACAGCTCTGCACAGCCCCTCAGCCAGCTAACATAAAAGGCAGAAATAGATTTTCCAGCCTGGCTCAATCTGGAGCCTTCAGGAGGTGTAAGTGGGCCATTGCAGGGAAAACTCTGCAGTGCAGCTGCTGTGAGTTGTACCTGATGTTCAGAGAGATAAAAACACTTAATTAGCACTTTGCTTTCTTTCGTTTCTATGAGAATCCTACAAACCAATTTCAAGCTGAAACTTTGGGCTGACTCACAGGCCAGCAGACTGATAAACACTGAGGGAAGATTTGAGGGGTCTTTTCACAAGTCATCAAGCTCAATCTCTATAACTGAAGTACGCATTATTTTTTGATGTGTGCATTTTTTCATGTTTCATTAATACAATCCGCTTGCAAGAGAAGTGTACATTAAAAAGCTATTGGAATTCAGAGGTATTATCATGTTTTCAGGTTTGGTTTTTCTTTCTTGAAAGCCGAAAAAATGATCCCAGCCTGCATGAGAGTCTATTGTTGCTGCCTTTTAAGTATAGCAAACCTTTTAGGTATTTAAACTGAGCACGAAATTATTAAAATAAGAAGAGAACTAGGTTACAGTGGTAATTACCTTCAAAATTTCTACTGTAAACATCGTGATGAATTTTTAATCAGCATTTTGAAAGCAGAAGACAACATCTAGCTTTAGTGTTGAGAGCAGTACATTTTAGGTTTCTCAGGGAAGGTGTGTGCCATGTGTTTTAGAACTGCAATGCGTTGGCTGTAGTGCAGCTGTTTGTTCTCATGTCAAGTGCTTTAACAGAAAAATAAGCTTTCAGCTCAGAGATGTTTCAGGCTAAAAGCATGCAGGTTTAGCTTGTGAAATCCCACTATTCACCTGTCATTTCAACCCCACTAGCCCATATGCAGGAAAAATATCCTGGACAGTTTTTCCCCACCACATGATTTAGGATTCATTTCCTGGCACCTCCCCCATGTCTGATGAACAGCCCCATTATCTTCCCAGTCCTGATGAAATTCTCTCCTGAATCTTCCAGCCCTTGGGTTCTAGGACAGGTTTTGCTGTCCTTGGGCAGCTAAAAGAAGATCCAGTTGCATGCCAGTCTGCGAGACATGTGGACTGCTATAAGACCTTTAGGACCTTTCAACATTTTTTAATAAAACCTCTTACTTTGTCTCCCACATAACAGAGAGAGCTTTCCTACACATGCCCTCAGTGCGGTGAGCTGCCGTCGTACACCAGAAATGATTGTAATGAAGAGGTGATGCCTGATATAGACAGTGGGGCAGGGAACATACTTGTTTCTGCACATCCCACTGGAATTTAGCCTTCCCTGAGACAGAAAAACTCTTGTTGGTGTCTTCTGGGAAACATGGCCTGCATAAAGTATGGCTTACTGCATGGACTACTCTGCAGTGTGGATGCTGGAGAGAGAAATGAGACAAGGGTATGGACAGGAGACGACTTGATGCCAGGAAGGCAGCTGATGAGAAAAGACCAAACAGGTAACCTTCCTTGGCCCTAATTGTGGTGTTTAAAAGCTGACATAAACTGAACATGGTCCTCTCAGTTCTAAATTCCTTCTCCTCCTTCACCACTTCTCTTGTCCAGGTCTGTGACAAGAAGGTTCATTCTCAAGTATTTGAAGAAGCTGCTTGGCTGTACAGTGCCTATTTTTCCTTTCATGTGCACTGTTTTTATTCCAGCCTCCTCCAAACCATTTAGGGAGGTGGAGGCAGTTGGCAGCAGTAGTTGCTGGTGCTGCTGGAGAGCTCACTCAGCTCTGTTTGCTGCAGCTGTGTTGCATTTTTTGATGAAATGAGAACAGTGTGATTGCCATGGTGACCTGCAGGTTCTTGAGGGACCAGCTGGCACAAAAGAATGACATAGATTCTAGGACTTGTATGAGATCAGCTGTCTTGTATCCTCCAGGAAGCTCCTGCCTGCATTTTTTGTCATGAAGATCCAGCTCTCTTAGAGAAGGGCTATAGGCTGCTATTTTCCTTCTCTTTCCTTGCTGTATTTCTTCTTTTTTCCTATTTTTCCCTTTTCCTTAAAAAAACCCACAAAAGCAAAGAAACAACAAGATCTTCAAAATAATGCTAACTGTCTCAAGATAGCACTGCTGAACTCACCTTGGCAAGCTGCACATGGATAAAAGACACTTTTGACAGCTTCTTGCTGCTTTTCTTTAAAAGAAAAAAAAAGAGCTGCCATTTTTGGTTGGTTAAGCCCCTAAAATGCCCAGGTGAGATTGCAACGCTGTCTTTTAATGTTCCCAAAAGGGGCTGGTGCTATTTTTCAGGACATGTACTGCCCACCTTGCAACTGGTAGCAGACAATTAACATGCAAATGTCTCATTTGGGAAAAATTGCACATTACAGTGGGTAGGAAGCTGTAAATTAGAAGTAGCACAGCCCATTATGCCCCGGCCTATTTGTGTGTCAGAGTGCATTGCTAAGGCTTGATTATCGTTTCCAATCTCCCCTACCTGCAGCAAGGAGCTGTGTGTGAAAGGTTGGGTCTGGTCTGGATAGTTTCTGTATCACTTTTCCTCTCTCGTCTTTGACATTTCCGTGCTTGATCTCCAGGTGCCAGAAGACTGCATTTTATCCCAGGACTGATGTCCTCATCACAGCATGAAAAGTCAGTCACAGGCAGTCGATTGACAGACAGAGATTTTTGTCTCTCTGCCAGTCCTTCTTCTGTGAGGCCACACTTTGCCCTGCAGCCATTGCAACTCCCATTTTGGGTTGCAGTCCCTGTTCTCGGAGTTTCTCCTTTCCAGACACATAACAATGTGTATTCTGACACCCCTCCCCGCCAGTAACCCAGATATCTTGGTATCACAGCCTCATCTTATCAGTCTCTGCTGGGCTTCATTTGCCAGTTTTGTCTGCATCACCTCCCAGAGCAGGCTGAAAGCAGCAAAGAGTCCTGGTCATAGTCCTGCTCCTCATGCCAGCTCACCAGGGCTGTGCTGGTTTCCCCTGACTGGTTTCTCCTTCATATTTGTCAGGTGGTCAGTTCTTAACCTGTTTATTTCATGCTTTATTGATGCTACATAGTACAACATTTTAAACCCAAATATCATTTCATACTAAGTCAAAAGCGCTCTGACGATCTAAGCCTATTACATCTCGACAGTTCCCTTTATCAACAAAATTTGTAATCTCATCACAGAGTGAAATCAGGTTTGTTTGACAAGACCTATTTTCCATGAAAAGCAATTGATTTGCCTTGTACTCCCTTTAATTCCTCAGAGAATAGATCCTGTATGGAGATTTCTACAGCTTTGGCCTGGATTGATGTTATTTATCCCTTTCCCTCTGCTTGTGGTTGTACAGTTTTGTCAAATTGTTGCTATGCTGTGCTGGGCTCTGCTGCTCTGGGAAGACAGAAGCAGGAATTTCTCAGAAACCAAAGTCCCAGCTCAGAGCAGGGGGGCAAGGGATCCCATGGGAAGCAGTTTGAAGGCCAAAGTGGCTTAGGTAAAGGTGACAGCATCCTCCAGCTGCCAGAATGAGCCATCCTGATGTTGATGACCTTCAGGACACCTCTAACCAAGACACTAGGAATCAGGAAGCAGACCAGGAAATGCTCTTTTTCTTTATCCCTTAGTGAGGGAGAGTTTATAGCTGTCCTCAGTCTCCTGGACTGGGCAAGCCAGACAAATCCAGATGAAGTTACTCACTTTGATGGGAACCAAGGCTTTAAATACAACTTCATACTCTGTATCACTTCAGTTTGGTTATATTTTTTTTCCAAAAAGAAGTCAATTTTTACTCTACTTAATTAATGGAATGGTCTTTTATGTTATAACCCTTACAACCCTCACAGTGGAATGGGTTTGACTGGAAATTTTCATGGTGTGTTTGCTTACGTGTTGCATAGGAGTAGTAAAGCAGAGGAGAACAAAGAAGGGTTTCACAGCACAGCCTGAGTGGCTCTGGAGTCTGCATTTTCCAGATTTCTGAAACTGAAGAGTGGGACCTCAGCCTGTCTAAGTGTCAAAGGGGGGTCATTGCAAACTTCAGGAAGTGTCTGCAAGCAGGTTTGCAGCCCAACAAAGCACCTCATCCAGATAGGCTTTTGAAAGACTTCTTATGACTCTGAGCGCTAAAAAAACCTGCTGGGAAGGGAACTGCAACAGAAAATCCCCACAGAAATCAGAGCTGGCTGTTCTTCATGACAGGAATTGTGACAGAGGTGTAATTGTATGTGGTGTGAGAAGAAAGAGATAAGGACAAAAAAGCTTCTATTTTTTAAAAAATGTAAACGGTCTGTAGAAGGCAACTTGACCATTCCTTTGTCATTCTCTGCTTGTTTTCTTTGGCATCTGCTGTCCATTCATCTTCACTTCAGGATTTATCCTCAATAACTTCATTTCCCTGTGCCTTTTTTGTTTTTTTTTTACCTTTAAGAAGCGAAGCATGACAGAATCAAGATGAAACCAAACCTCCTTGTCTTGGTAACTTTTGCAGCCACAAATTTTGGAAGACATGAGTCCTTAATATTCCTTTACCATTTAAACATAAAATCAAAAACTAACCAAGGGAGTCCAATTCGTAGTTTGAAATTAAGTTAGAAAATTAAATGCAACTTTTTGGGCTAGCTTTTCAGCTGCTCTATCAAAGTCATGTACTAATTAGCAGGAGCTGTAAAACTCTGTTTTTCTATAAAACCATACATTCCTGTTAGCTAAGTTTTAAATTCTACTTATTTTTTCATTTGCTAAAAATGCATACCTATATATGTAAAAAAGTGTGGCTACTTCAAGAAAGTAAGTTAATTTCTCAGTAACCTTATATTCTAGTACAACTTATGTATCCCAGGAGATAAGATTGACTCCTGTGAATAGATTTTTACAAAATAATGTTGGGATGAGTAGCCACTGTCTTAGAGAGTAAAAACACTTAACACAAGTGAATGGAAATAAGAATTTCAAAGTTGTCTGAAAGTGTGAGAAGTTTTAATTTTGGAATTTGCAGCACAAAAGGATGCTCAGAAGCTCCCTGTGGTTTTCCACACAGAACTGGTGGCTGAACAGATCCAAGCCCACAGGCAAATTGATATTTCTTTTTCCTATCAGACTGGCACATGTTGCTCACACAAATCTGCTTCTCCCCACTTCTTTGTCACGGGAGGGAAGGCTCAGCAGACAAAGCTTGCTTGTCCTCCACCCAGGGGTCAATGACAGCTGGTGGCAATGGATCCTTTTCTCTGTTTTGCTGTGGTGGGGTGGCTGATGGAACCCAAGGACAGCAGGAGAAACCTCAGCCATGAGCTCTCTGGATGAGCAGGACAGACACTGCTCAGTGTAAATGCCCTTCCAGCCAGGCGGAAAATGCTCATGGAAAGTTCAGTTTTCATAACAGAGGGACCAATTTTTTTTTTCAAACTTTATTTTAAAAAAAAATCCCGAAACCCAAACAAACCCAAAAAGTGAAAAGGACAAAAGGTATGGTTCAAACTTTTTCTCACCAGGTACTTGCATCCTGGTTTGGCTATCCAAGCTCCACACTGCTGTATTCAAAGCTTTCTTATGCTGGTGGCATTCAAGGGTTTTTTTTGTTGATGCAAGCCACATCAGCAACAGTGGAGAAAATCAAAGGAACAAAGGAAGAAAGAAAAAATTGAATTCTGAAGAAAGGAGTAAGGTATAGAAAGAGGTAGAAGATGCTGGTATTTCAGTTCCTGCCTGTAGCTGAGTGTTTGAAATTCATAAGCACTCAACTGACATTCCACAAACAGAAGTACACTTCCTTCCACTCAGTTTTTGAATTCTCCACAGAAAACAAGTGTTGCAAACAGACAGTTCTTGGGTTTAGTCCTATTGTATGTGGTGAACCCATACAGCATACCCACAACTGAGCAGAGAAATTGAAGTCAAAGCAGGATCTAGTTACACATTCAAGATGTATCTTCTGCTCCCTCCAATATATTCATTACCTGGTATTGTTCCACAGCTGCTTTCATCAATAGACAGTGCACAATAACAGTAAATTGGCATCCGTAGGGTTATGCAGAGTTGATAAAGTCTCTCAGCATTCGTTGGAAGTCCTTTGGAAAGGGTGAGTTTCACCATTTCTCAGCAGACTGGATGCAGATGGGACCCAAATGTGGCGAAGGCTGTCCCACTCCCAGGGGAAGCTGGAGATATGCTTTATCTGTTGCTTTGTCCACAAAACTATGGTCAGAAAGGGAAGCACTGAACTGTCTCACTCACCTGTGGGTGATGGCTGCTGGGCCAGCTTGCCCCACAGCTGTGTTTACAATGGGAAAGAACACCTAAACCTTGGGAGAACTCGAGTCTAGGACCCCAAAGAAAAAAGATTGCCAGGGAATATATGCAGCTTATAAAAAACAGTGCCTACCTGGAGTCCGATAATCAAAAACTTTTGAAGAAAGATGTCTTTTGTGTGAGCACCAAAACAGTGACCTCATGAACCACATGTGAGGAACTCTGGGAGAAGACTTCTGCCCCTGGCCAGTTTTGGTTGGCTGTTTTTTGGTGTTCCAAGGGTGATGTGTGGTCACAGCTGCACTTTGACTGCATGGCAGAAGGTCACAGAAGGTAACTTCTGGTGGACTGGTGACAGGGCTGAGGCAGACAAGCTGTCGGATGCACATTTGGCTTTTCCCAAGTCAAGAGCAGCAGGAATGACCTGGAAGCCAAGAGAGCTTGGGAGCACCTGGTCTGAGTTTCTGCAGGATGTATTTGCCAGGAGAAACATCTCCTTACATTCACCTCAACTCTGACCCAGCACCCAGGCCCATATACCCAAATATCACTGAGGGGACAGGCAGCCTTGTGCAAGGCTGGGAAGTGGAAGTAAATCCTGCATTTAATCCTGCCCAGAATTATCCTCATGGAGGGAGGTATAAAGCTTAAAATGGTGTTCTTTCACACCTTTTCTTGTTAAAAATCCTTCCAGAAAGAACTCTTCTTACATACCTGGGAACTATGAGTCCCATTCATTCAACTGTGAGTCCCTCTACCTGATTTTGGAGACTTCTCCATTTTCCAAAAGCTGGAGAAAAGAGTTTTTTTTCTCATCCAAGACTGGAAGATCATACTGCTGAAAACAGAAAATTGGATCATATTAATATGTGAACATTTTAATTTATGCATCTGATTGATTTTATTCGGTAATTAAATTATATTCCCATGGTGCATATAACATCAGGGTTGTAGTAATACAAATAATTAGTAATTAACTCTAATCAGATCACTTAGCAAATGCCAGATTCCAGATGAAAAAGCTGACCAACAGTGTCTGTGGTGAGGAAAGCCAAGAAAGAAGGAAGAAAAGACAATTTGTGTTGATAGATAAGGGAGGAAGTGAAAATAACAGGAAATCCATTTTCAAGAGAACAAGAAAACAAGAATGCAACCTTAAAAGATGCTCTAGGCCATGGCCATGAGCCTGCAGCTCAGCTGTTATAAGACATCTCACTCTGACCTCTCACACTCAGCCCTGAGTCCCTCCCAAATGCCTCTCACGATGTTTTGGTGCTGGACTAAAAGACGTGCCAGTCCAGAAGCAGACACAGGGCATCTTCAGCCAACAGAACGTTCCTCAGCTGCCTCCCAGCTGACAATTCCTTGGAGGTGACAAGTGATGATGGCACATCGGTGTCTTCCTCAAAATGCCAGTGGCATCTTGGCCTGGGAATTTGGGAATCGGCTCCTGGTGAGTTGGTTCCACTAATATCCATGCAGCTGTAAGGGGGCTTAGGACAACTAACACAGGGCCATGGAGAATTTCTCTAAAGAAAAATGAAATATAGAAATCTGTGAATGGGACTTCCTATCTGAGAGGTTAATACTGCAATCTCAAGAGTTTTTCTTGGCTCAAACCAGAAAAATATTGTGCTTTTCCTATTCTCTGAAAAAATAAACAAAGTGTTTTTAACTATTTCAGTTTGGATCTGTCAAACAAAGTCAGTTAGAAAATTCAAGATGTGCTCTTGCCAGCTGAACTGCAGTTGGACCAGTATCAAACATTTCAGAGACAAATAATTTCAAAAGGAAGTACCTAGTGTTGCATCTCAAAAAGGTCAGCATGAAATATTCTGTGATTGTAAAAGGGTTTTTTGCTGTTTATTTTCTCAGTTTGAAATGAACATTTTCCTGCAGCCAAACTTCTCTGTGTTTAAGTGTTATTTTGTGATGAAAAATGTTCTTAGCAGACACAAAATGATTGCTGCTGTGTGCCATGCATTTGCCAACAGCTTCCTTTCTTCGAGGGCAGGAGAAAAAGTGTGGCAAATTGTCACACTTTGCTACAGAGTTGGTTGAAGTCAGTGATGAACTGGTGATAACAAAAAAACAGATCAGGGCTTCCTGCTCTTCCTGCACCTGTTTTGAGCAAAGGTTAACAACAAAATGATGTCTGGGGTGAACCAAAGTGATTATTTTACCTTTTGTATCAACCACAAATGCTGACCAAAAGTAACCAAGACTCTCAATCAGCTGTTACTTGCATGTTAACTCTCACACCCCTTAGAATGCAAATGAGGAGAAAAGAGGATATGCCTTAATGTATGATCTCTGTCACCCAACACCCAGCCTATGACCTACAATTGTCCTTCTCTTCAGGAAGGACTAAAAATTATTGTATAAAAAAGAAGGGTTTTCACAGCAAAGAAAAAGAGAAGAGAAAGAAAGGAAGAATAAAACAGGAGAAAAACACCTCTGCTTGCTCAGGATGGGTCAATGGACTTTTTCTCTTCTTCTCACAACAGGATACTTTTAGGTGAGATTTTTGAGTCTAGCTGCATTGGAACAGACTCAGAAATATCGTAATGTATATATCTAATAAATTTCTGTTACTATACCTTCTGTTCAGATACACTGTGTAAGGAGTGTATTTATAACCAGCAACTTTGGACTGCTTTCCCTTTGCTTCAATAAACCACATGATTTGTGAATCTGGGTTCTGGATGTTCTTATTGAATTCAGCCAGACCTATGGTGTCAGTAAATCACACTATTCATGAATCTGTCATCATTAAAGTTCTTGTTGAACATGGCCAAACTCATGGTGCTGAATTGGTAATAAATGGAAACGAGGTCCAGCTGCATCCAGCCCCTCAGAGCTCTGAGACCCACTGAGAAGGTTTATTTATCCTAAGTTTCTGTGGGCTTGACTTGAACTGCTGGTTGCTTGGGCATCTTTTTTTTATTCAGTGCTTCAATAAGCCACTGGCTGCTTGAAAGTTACTGGTGAGAGCTCACATTTCAGAGTGTTTTCAGAAGTGGCACTGTTAGGTGCTATCTTACAAGTTTTCCTCTTGTATGCACCCATGTTTAGCTTTCAATGAGATGTTTTGGGTTACTTATTCATGATTCAGTTTTGTGGACTGCCACTGATTACCGACCATTTAGTAATAATACGAGCTGTTGCTTCATTAGGGTATTTTTGAAAGAAAATCTATACTAGTTGGCCTATACTGGCTCGTTTGAGCATTTATCTATTTATTTGCTGTGATCAGTCTTGCCTCTTGAGTGTGTCTCAGATTAATGGAATATAATGAATACACCAGGACCAAAGAAAGTCTTCTAAAACATGACGGATAAACCAGTTCTAGGATGGAACAAAGAAATGTACCCCCAAGTACTCTAAGGTCCTATGCATGGAACACCATCTTTAATCCCGGAGATTCCAGCTGGCAGGATGACTCCAGAGAGGTGGTAGACAACTTAGATAAGCCCTGAAGGCTTTTCAAAAGACAGAGATTAAACCCATGGCCATGACGGATTAAGGCCTGCCTTCCTAGGGCTGTGTCCTTTCCATTGTAAAACTGTGAGGAGATGCTGCTGAGGAGGTGCCACTACCACTGCCATGCATAGCCACCAGTTTGACCCCACTCAGTGCCAGCAAGAGATGCACTGGACAAAGGCAGAAGGGAGAAAAGAAGCAGCAAACAGCTGTCTCAAAAATATTTCAGGGAAACAGCAAAGTCCAGCTCTCACAGCCTGCTGTCCTGTTTGCAGGTCATTATTGAGCAACATTGTTGTTATTTTTATTGCTGAAATTGCTGCCTGCTCCTTGATTGAGAACAAAATTGATTTCCCTTTCTCTTTCAGTGTTTCACATATGCCTGTATGTGAATATGGATCTGTATGTGTGCAGGTATCTGTATATATGCATATAAATGTGTGGATGTGTATCTGCACCTGTAGAGCACTAAGAAAGCAGGAGTCTGGAAAAGGAGTCTGAAACACCACTGGGTGTTCTGGAAGGACAAATTGAATTTGTGTGCAAACACCTGACCTTGTTTTGGGATGGGAGGGCTGCTGTAACCCATCTGGTGCATCACTTCAGATGCTTTTCCTCTGCTCAAGCTCAGTCTGTTACTTGCAAGGAAATTTTTCAGAGGGAGGGTTTTGACCAAAGCAACACTGACTTATCAGCCAAGAGAAGGTGGCTTTCTTCCCAGCCACATGGCACTCTGGCTGTGTGCAGCCATGGATTGAATGCAGCAAATTACAGATTCTTTCCTACCTCCCACTTCACAGCATCTCTCTCACAGAGCCTTTTCCTCCCCTTTGCTTCCTGCTACAGACCCTGATGTGCAGATCACCTCGTTATAAGTACACTTGGGCAGGTCCAAATGATGCCTGAAGGATTTTTTGCTTTTTTTCCTAAATACTTTTTACACAGTTCCGTATATTCACAAGTATTAGCATGCATACCTGTGATGCTTTAGGTGAGAATTTGACTGGTTTCATGGTGTCCAGTAGGCCGGGAGACCAAACACCCCAGAAACTGTAGAGTTAGGAGACCAAACACTCTATTGTCATAAGCACTCAAGGTCTCCTAGCAGGACAGATTCTGTAAACAAGAAGTTAGCCCACCCCAGCCCCTTATTGGGCCCTCTTGTTAGACATGCTAATGTGTAAGGTCTTTAATTGTGTACTCAGTTGGGGGGACGGGGCTTTTGCAACGCATTCTACCTGGACGGCAGAAGCCATGGAATGGGATCCTATTAAAATACCGAGGTAAACGACCCCCAACCCTCTGACCCTGTCTGAGCCTTTATTTTCTAAGACCAGGAAAAAGGCATCACAAAGAGGGAGCACCACCCACCTTCTGGCAACTGTTTGGAGCAGGTTCTCCAGAGCTGCCTCAAGATTAGTAAATAGCAGACATATGTTGTGCTCACCACACAAGCTGAAGCTTGTACCTGTGCTGGCAGCTCCTGCTCTCGTTCGTTTGGCACTGCTGTGAGCCTGATGTCTGCAGCACTGAGTCACGCCACGATGTCTGGAGCAAAACCCAATGTTCTTTTCTGCATGAGGGAAGCAGGACCATGTGCTCTGGTGACCTGTTTGCCTGGCCATGCTTTGCTGAGTGTGTCACTACAGCAGCATCTGTGAGAGAAGCCATGCAGCCAGCAAACAGCTTTGTGCTGGCTTGATACTGAGAGAAGCTGGTGCCTGGTGCTGAGAAGGGCTGGCTTGGTTTAATTGAGAAAACTGACACTGTTCCTGTCGCCCACCCCCACCTCTGCCTCCTGTCTTGGATTTGAAGTTCTCTAAGCCGAGGACAGATATTTCAATTGCACCTTGCCCTGAAGAAATCTCTCAGGTGCAGCCCTTCTCCAGATTCTCATCCGCTGGTCTTGCCTTGCTCAGGCAAGTTAATGATCTCTGAGATTGGAGCCACTTCCTCTGCAGACGTGGCTTATTGTGCCCTCTGACTGAGGTTCCACCACTGGCTGAGGCTTTCAGCAGCCTGACTGTGTATTCTCTGACACCTAAAACACAGGGCACTCTCTCTTTGTGCCGTTTCTCATATCCTCCTTACAGTAAAGTTCATAGGCACTTAATTGCATTACACTTTTGACTGCCTTGAATTTCCTTTGCAAGTCAGCAGGTGGCATTTCCCAATTTGTGAGAGATGTGTGGTTGTCACTGCCAGTGCTGTTCCAGCCTTGGTGTACAGTGATGTTCCCAAGCTATGCCCTCTTGTTTCCTCAGCAGGGAGCTCTTGCAAGCTGGCTCTGTGGTGGGAATTGCGTGGATGATGGGAGAAATTAATATCAGACTGAGCTATAAAAATGCTCAAGACTAGGGGATTCCCAAATGAAGGCACAAAAAAAAAAATCAATGGAGGTACCAGAGAGTTATGAAATCCTGTCAGATGACAGATGCAATATTAGTCTCTGACCCAGCAAATTATTTGCTGAGTGTCTCTGTTCCCTTGAACTGTGAGACTTTCACAAAGAAGGATTTTTTTTTTCTTCCCTCTCAGTGAATCTCAGCACTCCCCCTGTATCTTTTTAGGTTAATCCACAGTGATATCCTACATTATACCATTAAGTTGGAGCTTTCTGACCCTGGACTTTACAGTTTGGGATTTTTCCTTGCAGCTGGTCTCAGGTATCACAACAGCTTGTCATCTGGTTAAAGATTCCAGTGCCATTTCTTTAACCCCTCTTCATTGAGCCAATATGGCAAAAAGGTCTCACTTCAGAAAGGCTTCTCTCCTCTCTCTCTGGGATGGCAGAGATCTATTGTAAACTAAAGAAGATGTCCCTGTATCCAAACACACAAGCTCACTGAATATGAACCATTCCTGCTCTTCCCCAAAGATGAGAAAGACCACGTGGGATAAACTGATGCTGTCTCAGAGACAGGAGGTGTTGGTGACACTTTCTAGTCTCCATGCCACAGACTTAGAGGATTTTTAGATGATTCTATCTGCTCTGCCAACCAGAAATGTTGCAGCAGGCCATGACAACATCACTTTTCTTAGGAACACACAGGTCCCTGTTCAGCTCCTCAGTGACCCACAGCTCAGACAATCAGCAAACTGGACCCCTACTAAGGCACAAAAGCAATCACTGGGAGCTTTATCCCCACTCTCATCTGCAGTGAGGCCCAGGTCCACCTCCCCATCATGCAAGCCCCCTTTAGCTTCCTTGCTCATCACCCTCTCAGGTCAATATTCAGCCAGCACAATCACCAAAGTTCATAAGGCAGAGTCCTCAATGGTAAGATTGGTTTAAAAATGACATCATTATTATTGTTGTTGTTAGGCTTGCTTAATGACCTTACAGTACCTGTATTTGCTTGCTATTTTTTTTAACTCCAGGTAGACTTCAAATCAAGGCTAGGAAATACTAGTTCCTTTCCCTTTAAATGAATAATCAGAGGTTTTTTATTCAATACCATGTACTCCAAAGCTCAGGCTTTATGAGAAAGACTGCGTTTCCCACAAATCATGCATGATACATATGCAGAAGGGACTAGGAGTACATTGCCCGTCTCTAGGCTTAACCTGTAGCCCAACAATTTGCCATCCAATGTGGATGGTATCTCTGCGGCGGGGGGAATTAGATCTAAATGACTTTTAAGCTCCTTTCCCACTGAAATAATTTTATGGTTCTGTGAATTCAATACCAAAAACCTGTCAGTGACTGCAGCAAACTTTTGGGTCCAGGGACAGCATGACATGGTCCATACAAGCAACTCTCAAGGTAGCTGGACTGGGTGTACTGAGGCAAGTTTCACTCAGTCTAATGCTTCACATCCATTCCCAAAAAAGTGCCACACAAAGCCCCAGTAGCTGTATACCATGTGTTTTAATAAACCATATAGCTACCAGAAAAATAAGATTGTGTGTGTTTGTTCTCCCCCCACCCCAAAAACAAAAGTAGAATTCAAACCAAAGTAATGGAAACCCGAAACAAAAGAAAAAACTGTCCCAGAGCAAAGATGACACACAATACACAGTTGGAAAAACAGGTCTTTGATGACATCCTTGTTTAAAGAAACCATGTTTGTAAAACACGGGGCAGTTGAATAATAAAATGGTCATTGATCTGATTGGTTTTCCCCTCTCTGTGTGTATATATATGTAGCTACATATATATGTCTATGCTGATACACCCTGTGGTGGGACGAAATGGTGGGACAAAAAAATAGTTGAGTGCAGGGAAATCTGTAAGACAAAAAAAACAGTTGAGTGTGGGGAGCAAGTAAAGAAGAAAATAAATGTATCATTTCAGTCAGTGAAGTAAGGACAAAGCTCAATTCCTCTACAATTTACCACTGCTCTGCTTGTTGGGGAACAGACTTGTCTCTCCATGGCTATGCCATGTCCCTGACGCACAGCTGAGCTGTGTGCTTCTGATCTGAGTAGTCTTCACTGGGCTGTGTATGAGCAGGACCCCTGAAATGTATGAAGCATTCCTTTCTCTGGTTTAATTCCCATGCTTTACTGTGATTTTTTAGTTAAAAAATTATTAGTATTTCAGTTTGCATTTTTGCCCAGGTTTCTCGCACTGACTGCTATGCAGATCTCCACGGCAAGGTGGAGCAGCCCAGATAAGCAATAATGCCACAGTAAAGTGCTGTTATCACAATGTGACTGGATGGAGGAATTAATTTTACAACGGGTCTCATGTTACTCGAAATTGCACCTCTGTCTGTGGAGCTGAGTCATGCAGTTGTAACCTCAGCTGTTCTTCACTGAGTGGGCCTGTGGGGCACACCTTAATCCAAAAACAAGGAAAGGAAGGAAAAATGTTCCTAATTTCCTTCTCTCCTTCCGTGGAAACCTACTCCCAAAAAGAAGAGTACACAATAACACTCTACGCTGAGGTGTCTGATTCACTCTTAGGCAAATGTGTTCAAAAGACATAACTAGCCATGTTCTTTCTCTTGTTTTTATATTGCTCTTTCAGAGAACCAGTTGCTGTCCATGCTTTCCCAGATCTCAGTGCCGTGCTTAACAAGCAAATTAAGCACAAGCTCATGCTGGCTGCAAAGTTCAGGTGACCAAGAAGGTATTAAGAGAACAGCTCAGTTTGCCAGATGCTTGTAAACACCATATTGAAAAGAAGGCAAAGGCAAAACACCCTTCTCCACACATCCCCTGACTTCCTTCCTTTTCTTTTTTCTCTTTTTTTTTTTTTTTTTTTTTTTTTTTTCCATTCTCTGTCTCTTTTGCTCTTTCTTTCCCTTTTTTATACAGGGGTTGATGAAGATAAGCAAGACTTGTGCATCACAAATGGTGGAACTTCCCCCAGCCCCTCCAGCTTCCCACCCTACAACAATGCACAAGCCCATCTCATCCCATACCTGCCCCCCAGCAGAAAGTGTTTGTCTCTTTTAGGAAAACCACGCAGTCTGATGTGCTGGGGACTTCTGCAGTGCAGGAGCTGGGCTAGCTGGTTCTTCCCCCATTTCCTGAGGCTCATAGATGGTTGTTTTTTGACAGGTAGGCAATAAGAGCCACAGCTACCCCAACATAGATGCCAGTTCCGATTGTGATGGACAGGACAGCCAGGAAGAGAGCTCGCCGGGAGCTGGAGCTGGCGTGGTGGAAATCCCCCTTGGCTACTGCTTTGTTTGTCTGCAAGAGATACAACAACAACAACAATGCCATATATGTATCTATTTTACCTGGAAAGAAAGATGTGATGCTGATTTCTTGGTTGAAACAGGATCCCGGGATGTAACAGGTTAAACAGGTTGGCAGTCAGACACATTTTTAGTCAAATAAAGTAATTTGCACAATTGAGATGGTGATGGAACCAGAGGCATCTCGAAGGATTTTTATGTCATTTTTATGTCATTATGTATGATTTTTTGTCATTTCTATGGACCATGGTGTGGTATCAAGCAGGGACACCTGGCAGGCAGTACGAGATCTGTCACCTACAAGACAGATCATGTATAAGCAAATGAGCTCTGTAAGTTCTGACAGTCTTTGTTCCCTCATTGCAATGAGTGAGGAATCCTCAATGCTTTAATTGTGTGTCTCCACAAATGATCGATTTGCTGGGACACTTTCTTCTTCAGTGCAATCTGCTATTCTATTTTTTTTTCTTGCTACTCAGACCAATTTGCAGCAGCCAAATGACAAGCTTCCGCAATGATTAAAAAACAAAACAAAACAAAACAAACTGCTTTGGCCTTTCTGTCAATGACTTTATTAGGAGAACTGTCTCTTCTCATTTATCAACCTAATTTTTTAAGCATAATGCTTTATGAATATTTCAGACAAAAACAATGCCAAACAATACAGGCGAGGCTGCAGGCTGGAGGGAGCTTCTTCCAAAACAGCAAGACAGAAACAACACAGGTTTGTGCATCTGTTGTCAGGTCCTTTGATTTAGGTGGGGAGGGCACTTTGCAAAGCCTCCCAGCAGGGTAACCAAAGTTTTCATAATCTTGTCTGGAGCCACCAAAGACTCAAAAGAAGATCCCTTCTTAAAAAAAAAATGGCAGGAATTTTGGAGATCACGTTAGGGTCTCTTAAAAATGTTGGCATGGAAAGCAGAGAAAGCTTTAGAAAGAGCTGGTCATTCAGAGACTTTCCTCATGCACCTTCACAGAACCAGTCTTGATTTGGAAGGCTCCTGTTTACTGAAGTTAGACTGAGGTAAATGCCCAGCAATGAAAGTAACAGAACTTTTGGGTAAACCGAGGTTCCACCCCCCCAAAATGGAGGGAAAGTTTAAAAATGACAGAACATTTTCAAATTGGCATTTCTGAAATGTCACTTTATGTAATGGAAAAATCTGTAAAGTTTGGGTTGACCTCCTTTAAATGAAACTGTAAAGTTTTAAACCAGCATTTCTTCACCTAAAAATAGATGGGAAGTCAAAGGGAAAGGAAACCATTAGTCAAAGTGTCAAATAATCTGAAAACTTGACAGTGTATCTTGATTGCTTCAATAGAAGAGGCTGGATTTACCAAAAATAATGAGTTGAAAGACCCAAAAGGATTCAGAACGCTGATTTTTCAAATACTAGTAGCCTTTTTCCTTACAGTATCTTCAGCGCAGCAACAAACCTGCTCAAAAAGAAAAGGGCTTTTTTTTTCCCTGACTAACTCTTTGAGGACAGCCCTGACCTTTGTGAAAGGATTGGACCCACGGTGAAAATCCAGTTTCTTGTTAAAATGTTCACCCAGCCAAAACCAGATGTCTTGTATTAGTCATATGCTGCCATGAGTTTTTTGAATTATGCGGCTCCAGGCATTATGATATAGAGTGATTTTGCTTGGGGAACACACCCGCGCCTTCACAGAAATTCTAGTTTCCAACAAATTACCTAATCTGAGTGCACTTTTTTCTCTTAACTTAGTGCATATTTTGTGATTTAGGAAAACTAAAGCCCTCCTACATGGAATTTTAACTGTAGGTTGCATTGGTAAGGGCACATGGGAAGGACAATATTATAGTTCCCCTTTATTCCAGTCAGAAAGATTTGCATTGAGATGGAGCAATCATCCACACAGAAACAGCTTCCACCCATGAAAGAGCAGTCTGAAGGAATTTGCTTAGTAATACGAAAATTCTTTGATGCTATTTCCTAATTAGCAAAACCCTCACATTACTACTCTATGTCATTATATGAAAATTACAGCATTTCTACAGGTTTAAGCTAAAAGGATCCGCAAATACTTACCAAACAAAATGCAGCTGAGGCCAAAAGCAAGTTTAGCATCTAGCAAATAATGAATGGTTTGTCTTGATTTTTTTTTTTTTTTTTTTTTTTTTTTTATATGCAGGGATCAGCTCTTTGGTGGTTTTGATCACTTCGAAAAAGTCCCTTTGTTTTGGGACCTATCCAACTATTTAAGACCCAGTCCCATTTCATACCTGACCTGAAGAAATGGCATCCCGCTGAGTTTTCCATGAGAGATCTCTGTGCTCTGGCAAAATCCATGAGGCCAAGAAATGTCTTGTGTAGGTCAGAGAGCCAAATCACACCCAGATACACTAGCTTTTCCATATCTTTTTCATCAACATCTGTTTCAGAGAATAGAGCAGCCAGGACTGGTGCAAGGATGAAGATCCAAATGCTCCACTAACAAGAGCTTAATTCACTGCAGCTTCATCAAGCTATGTGTCTCAATAACAAGTGTCTCAACCTTTTCTCATGTGCTTGAAAGTTGCTGCAAAAGTTAGTGTTCTTCCTGATCAAAACTGTGTTATCTATGGAGCTCTATAGTACTTCTGTCCACTCACCTCTTCCCTTCCCTGGCAAGGCTGTGGCTGGCGACCAGATTATGGCTATAACAATTTAATGCAGCCTCTGGATAAGAGCAGAGGGCCCAGGCTGTGATGAAGGTTGAGTGCTACAAGGCTGAAAACAAGGATTTTAGCAAATACCAGCTGCCAATCAATCTTCTTTTCAGAGGCTTTGGAAGTAAGCCAGAAAAGTGAGGAGAGGTGGGGGAAGAAGGAGTAAGGAGATCTGGAAGGATTATCTTCTTTTGTTAAACTAAAAAAATGAATGCATTCTTAAGAAACTCTTTCAAGGAACTTCCCTGGAGGTTGAAGTTGAGCTTCTGCAGACCATATTCAGTGTGTCTCTGGGCTGCATGTTTTATTGGCTGAAAGAAGATGAATAATGAACCTCCAAGCTGCAAGGCTAAAACATTCTGCTGCATCCCACAGTGACTCATGTATCATACTCTCAAAATGCCTTCTGGTACCCAGTATCTGGAAACAAGAAACACACTGATCACAATTATAAATCCTGCCTCATCTCCCCGAGGCTGGAGAGCAGGATTGGCTCCATGCAGGAGGAGAGAAGATTATCCTGACCCCTTTGGTCAGGTGTTGAAAGGATTTCTTTTCATTTTGTGGGAACAAAGAGCCAGAAAGGCCAGGGATGCACAGGCTCCGTGCAACCACTGGCCAGATCCTGAGTTTTACTTCTTCAAGTGACATGCAAAAAAAAAAATGGCACAGAATGAGGAGTAGCTCATACAGAGGATGCTTCTGCCCCTGTATCTTCTATCTTTCTTCTAGCCAAACACTCTGTCTCCTCTTTTTAACTTGTCTAAACTTGAGCTTCTGCTGTTCTCCCATTTTTGGGCAATAATTCCACCTTCAGGCTTACACCACTTATTTCCACTGATGGTGAGAAAAAGACTCCAGTGCCTTTGTTAAAGACCTGGATGGGTAAAGAGTGAAGTCAGGATCTGGCTCTGGGCCTTGACAATGGCAGCAGGGAGGTGCCAGTCAGCAGGAGCAAGCATGGGGCTGGCAGACACTCAGCACAGGGATTGGGACAGAATGGTTTTCAGTGCTGATGTGAGCATCAAAGGGACTATGCAGTTTGACCAAACAGCTTCAGAGGCAGAAATTACGAACTAAATAAATGACAAATTATTCTATGCTCCATTATGCCCATGGTGTGATGGAAAGTTCAGCCTATGGTGGCAAAGAGCTCTTCCAGAGGTTTCTGTAATTTCTGCTGGAAGGATGGCCCAGGGAATGGACAAGAATCTCAAACAGATACTCTCTGTCTGGAGCTTACTGAGGAAACAATGGAGAAGAGGTGTCACTTGAAATGCAGGTACTTCCAAACAGATCCAAAGTTTAAGTCCCTCTGTAGTTTAACCTGACCTTTCTTCATCCAGCCTTTTAAGGGGCATTTCCTGCATTGTGAGCATCCCCTTCTTTTCCCTGTGGTATCATGTTAACTTCCAGCCTTTACAAGGCTGGAGCTTGCTAAGCTCCTGAACAATGATGTGGCAGGTGAAAAGCAGTGGCCTGAGAAATAGTACTTCTGCTGCCACCAAATTAAATGGTTCTGTGTTGGTAGAAGGAGATATACTGAGAGCATTTATCCCTGGAAATACATGACATGTTCAAGAGAAGATAGTGTGAGAAGGGGGGTGAGGGTGTAAATGAAGACCAGCATGAGTCTGTCCCTTTTGCATGTTCAACTTTCATAAAATCTGGGTTTCAGCCATTGGATCATTTTGGTATCAAAGCATTCTGCTGGAATTTGAAAATATGGCATAGGAAAAGATGTGATTCAGCCGCTGGCTGGTGTTGCCTGTGGCGTTTGATTGTTAAATGTCCGAGTGACAATTCAACACTTAGATAAAGAGCGGAATAATGGGAACAGCAGGCATAAAAGACCTGAATGAACAGAATTCAGAGAGATGTTTTTAGACAAGCTCCACAGCAACAGCTGTTCATTTGATTGCACTGGAGAGAATGGGACCTTAGTCTCAGATACAAAGGCAATTCTCTTTTCCTGGCATATACAGGAATTTGGATGTTTATGGTAAAGAAGATGATTTTGCCCTTCCACTTTGCTTCTAGCCCTTAAGCAGATGTTTTGTGATAAAAGAGAAGAAAATTTGGGAAAGATGAAAGGTGAGGAAGCCTAGTGTAGACATACAAATTCAGAGACTTACAAGTCCTTACCATTATACAAAGTTTTGCAAGGTGTTATTCACAATCTGCTTATACACAAACATGCCCAGAGAAATTCTCCTCTCTGTTTCACAAGGAAAAGCAGGGCTTTTAGAACCCTGTGATGACTTTGTCAGGGCTCTGCTGAAGGCCATTCTATAGGGAGGTTCTGCAGAAAGCTGCATTCATCTCTTTCTTTCTCTAACTTGTTATGTAAGGTTGGTGTAGAGAGCAGATTCCCGTTGTCCCGATCCAAACCTACTGCTCCTCCCTGCAGAATGTCCACAGTACCAAATGAGAGGGAATCAGCCCTGTCTTTTGTTGGGTTTTTTTTGGTTTTTTTTTTTGGTGTGGATCCTTCCATCTGTGTCTGATCTTCTTCCTCATCTGTGATGGGAGGAAGACCATGCCAGTGTGTATTTTGCATTCATAACAATGTCTTTTCCCTCCAGCATGAGTCACACAGCACAGGAAAGGGTGGAGGATGCTGCTCAGTGCTGCCAGAGAAGATCTCAATCCTCAATCCTCACCTCCCACCCTTGGAACAGACAAGAATGATGGGGGTTTCTGCTTTGGGCACCCTGAGCCTCATTTTAGGGAAGGTAAAGACAATAGGTACAGTTTTAAAAGTGTCTCTGGGGTGGTTTATCCTCCTGACAGGAAGAGATTTGATCAGAGAATTGGTTCATCAATTTTCTCACCCACAGGTGTCCCTCCCGAGCTGAAACTAAATCACTGGGAATTATAGAGTCCCCTACCATATTAATGATTTTTGAGATACAACTAAGAACTCTTGAGGTGAGATTCAGTCATTCCTTGATCACAGCAGCTTTCCCAGCTACATTTTTTGGGTATTAAAACCACCCATGATTTCCCTACGTGTGATCTGTGTCACACTGTTTATCTACTCCCAATTTCATATGTTGAGGGCATTCAGAACAGCACTTTCTGAACTGTTATTGGCAGAACCTGGTTTCCTTAGGAGAGTTTGTTTTTTCCCAGCATAAATGGTGAGTACCACACCAGTTATATGGAACTGTCCCTGGAGGGCTGTTCCTGGAAGTATCCTTTGCCAGACCAGCCTGCAAAGTCTGCAATTCCTTTTTTCCTCACTGATGTGGTTTCATTTTTCTAGGAAGGAGATCCATCCCAAGCTATTTCCTGAGAAACACTGTGTAATTTGATGGGTTAATTACAAGGGTAAGACTGTGAACTCTG
Organism: Eopsaltria australis; assembly: GCA_034509425.1. Lineage (NCBI taxonomy): Eukaryota > Metazoa > Chordata > Aves > Passeriformes > Petroicidae > Eopsaltria > Eopsaltria australis. The sequence continues at coordinate 3,319,274 of JAVTVJ010000087.1, read as the reverse complement.
CAGCATCTGACAGTGAATGTGAGGTAACTTACTTATTTTCCTTTCTGTTTACCTTGAATGAACTCAGCTTTTTAAAAGAGTCACCAAAGATCAAATGATGAAGATTATCTCTTTCATGGGAAAGCCTTTTCCCCCTTTCCATTCCTCTACTTTCTCAAAGCCCCCAAAAATCCCAACAATGGGAAAAAAAACCCAAATCTTTATTTTTTCCTTGCATTACATTTTTTGTTTTCTTTAAAACTTAATCCTCTTTTCTCCCTCTCTCCTGAAGACACAGCATTAAGGGATGAAACTGGCTTTAGCAGGCAGGCACAAGGAGCTTCATGTCCAGAGGGGTGATTAACAGGGAACAGTAACCATACTCCATGGGTTGTGTGGAGTGGGATATGAGAAAAATGCCTGACAAAAAAAATACTGAGAAAAAGTTGCTCTTGGGTTTCCCAGCACATTTAATCTATCAGAATAAATACTGAGGGCAAGGAGAGCCACAGGCCAGGAGTGTTTTAACCATCTCTTCACTACGCCAGAGTGTTTAGCCAATTTCCTTTATAGCTGGAGAGAACAGCAGATAATTAAGAGCCTGATGATCTTGCAGCACTCTTGCCAGGCAAACAACTTCAGCAAGGACACATCCCACTTAGATTCTTTTCTGAATTAACATTAGCAGGCTGCCTTCAAATTCCCTGTGGCCAGGTGTAAGGACATAATACAGTTCCCTGTCTCCCAGCACTGTCAAGGCCATGGAAGGAGCTCACCATAAGATAAGTCACCACAGTGGCAACTTGAAATACACACAGGCAGCAGAAATTTGTCACAGAAAGGTGCTAATTCCTGGCCTGATAGGACAAAACTTCCCACTGTGGCACAATGTGGGAAAGGAAGCAGCTGCTGATACAAACATCACCTGAAATTATGGGAATGGCATCTGTGCTCCATGGATACACAGAACTTGGACTGAATAAAGGTGGAATCCCCAGAAAAACAATTCTCTGGAGCTCCCCCACCAACAAGAAACTGAAGAAGGATCAACAGGATGCTTGTGGATCCACAGGTGGTTATTGTCCTCTGCTTGATCTCTCTCACCCCCTCATCTTTTCCATTTCTATCTCTCTATCTCATATTGACTATTAATTAAAATCCATACTATTGACTTTGGCATATGTTCTTGTTTTCACATTAACTTGAGCAGAAGTATCTCTCACTCATTGGATCCCAGCACTGGGAAAGGCTGAAAAGCTTCTCCAAAGGCCTGAGACCAAAATCTCCTTTGGATACAATGGAAGAATTCAGGTTTTTTTCCAAGTGACCACAGAATGGGGCTCAAAATCACATTGTTTCTGAGCCTGCAAGGTCCTCTAGAGAGAGATCTGTGTCTTTTACACGCTTCTCACCAGAAAAATCCTGCAAGGAAAGGCAGAGACTTTAGCAAACTCAGGCTTCTGCAAGGTATTTAGATTCCACTAAACTTTTATTTTAACATCAGAAGGAATGTTAAAATAAATCAGAAGGAAATTTTACTAAATCACAGGGTCAGTAGGATACAGAAAGTGTTTACACAAAATATTTGCTGGTTTAATTGTATTGCTTTAAGATGCAAATCAGTTTGCACTGGGCTTTTTGAATAAGTCAGCTCTGCAATACATCACTTTGCAGAGTGTGAACGAGGCTCTTCTTCCTTGCAAAGAAAGACTTAGGTTGCTTTACTAGTGTGTGTCAAGAAAAGAGTGACTCAGTTAATCTGGATCTGGTGTTAAAAGGATGCCTTTGACATAGTAGGAAACGCTGAAGATAGATGATGATAGAGACAGATAAACAGCAGGAACCCCTATATTCAACTCCAGAAGAGTCCTGGTGGTCTGAAGCCCCCAGGGCAAATAGGAAGAGCCAAGCTTGGCACCACAAAGCCCACAAAAAAAAAAAAAAAAAAAAAAAAAAAAAAAAAAAAAAAAAAAAAAAAAAAAAAAGGTAGCTGGAGCCCAGGAGCTTCAATTCCTTCTCTTCATATCCACAACCATTTCCCGACAGGAGCAGCACCTCTGAGAGCAGCCTGCTCTCAGAGACAGCATTTTCCTGCCTCCTGACTTTGGCTCCCAGCCAGACAACAGCAGTAGACCCAGCTGAGTGTCAGGAAATCCATGTTTCAGGTGTCTCAAAGCTCTAGGATTCCCTCGGAGCACTGACAGAAAACAGCCCTGAACAAAATCAGCTCTTTCTTGCAGACACTTAGGTGTTTTTACTTTTTTTAATTTCAAAAATTTAATGTGTTCCCTTTCTTTTCTGATTAAAATGATTAACACCTCTTTCCTATACAAAACAAAATGTCTGGATTTGGTCAGTTAATTTAATCGCATTAAAAATACAACTGTGACATTCCAGAAGATAAAAACACAGAAGGAAAGTTTGAAAAGTTCTACAGGAGAAGAAAAGAAGAAGAGGGGGATATTTTAATAATTTTTTAGAAGTCTAACTCTACTGAAGATTAATCAGAGATAAAGGCAAGGGACTGAGATGAAAATTTTCATTTCTTTCTGACAAAGAGCAGAAAACGCTGTAAAAAATATGTTGAACACAAATGTATGCCATCAGAGTTCTTTTTTAATTATGGAAATTAATTTTAGCAGTTTCTATACATAATTTTGAACTATTTCTTGCTGCTTTTGAGCTTTTCTGTGTGGTTTTTTAATATATAAACCTTGCAGATGAAAAGTTTCTTTTCAATTAAAAAAAGGCATTTGCTTTGTTCTGCTTGAAAATGTATTGATATGGGATGATCAAATATTTCCAAAATATTTCAGAATACCTTCTGATACAATAAATTTCTCAAAGAAACTCTTTTCTGAAATGCTTTATACATACATATATATATATATGCACACAAAATCTTAACAAATCAACAAAAGTCTGGTGCATAAATTCCTCTTTGGGTGATTAAGCATTCAATATTTAATTGCTTTTCGGTAGTCAATACATGTTTCTTCTGCATAAATGTGACCCTACCGAGGAATCAACTCCTCTTGTTGGGGCTGAGAGGTTTAAGTGAATAAACTCCTGGGAAGAGATGTTCTGAACCTAGAGGGTATTTTGTCTCTGCTGCTGACTACAGACTAGAGGATGTGCTTTGGAAAACACAGAGCCGAGAAAGGAGACACTAAGGAAATTATTCCTGGCCAGGATGCTTGTTCTTGGGGGAGACCTGGTAATTGCATTACTTAGTGTGATCAGTGCAGTACAAAGAAAATACCTGGCATCCTTCCTGCCTAGTCTCCAGAACCATCCTTGCATGCGAAAAGGAAAGAATTAGAGGGAAAAAATGCTCTGTAAGACAGGCATCATACCCAAACACCCTTTAGCATCTACCAGTGCCAGCAGCACCGGCTGGAGGAACTGGAGCACATGTTCTGGAATCTCTGGATTCAACTCCCTACTCAGCACTTGAGGAAGCCTCAACAAGATCCTGTTTTTCACAATGGGAAAAGTTCACCAGCTGACCTGGAACAATTAATTGCTGTGCGTCACCACCACTGTTGGCATGGAAATGGAAGGTCTAACCTTGTGTTAAGCTGTCAGCACCCTGAAATTACTTGCTCTTGCCTTTTCTATGACTCAGCAACTGCAAGACAAGAACTCCATGTTCTCCAGTAGAAACACATCCCAGTGTTGTCACGCCAGCAGATACCAGCCCCTAATCTCTTGTAAACAAAAGTCATCCCTCCTACAAGTGCAGCACTTAGAGGCAGGCACTTCTGGGTTTCAATGGGCAGGGTTTGTATGTGTGTGGGTGTCATTCAAGGAGATTTGTCTCTTCTTCTGTGGAAGAGCTGAGTTGCAGGTGCACAGAGGACAGTCAGGTGTGCAGCTGCAAGGAGCCCAGCAGAACCAAGAGCCAGCCAGAAAGGCTTTGCCCATCCTTCCACCGCACAGTGAGCAGGGCAGAAAGCTGGTGATGAATCATGGGTGCTTCCCAGAAACGATGCTATTGGAGGGTGAGTCACCTGCCCAAGTACAAAGAACAGCTCCTCCCAACAGTTTGTTTGTCTGCATCACAGGGAGACCAGAGAGACCCCACAACTGCAGGGAAACATGTAAAAGAGTAAATGAGGGGAGCCTGCAGGTCTTGTAGCACAGAGCTGCTGGTTTAAGTCCCATGATTTCAAGAACATCCTGCTAATGCACCTTCATCATGCCTGAGTCAGCTTCTTGACCTCAGAAAGAAAGTAAACTGCCTTGAGGCATGAATCTCCAGGGATTCTCCAACTCTGGTGCTATTTTTGTCCAGCATCTCAGCAATGCCTGCCATAACCACCTCATTACATTGTTTTCTCCATGCAGGTTTGCTCCCTGAATCTCCTATTGCTGTACGAAGAGAGAGGAGTAGGATGAAGTAGTACTGCAGCACTTCCTTCTTTGGCATTCTGGGACCACTTCATTTTTGCTTCCCAGGGCCTCAAGTCAGAACATTTGCTGCTTTGATGATATCTGGCAGAAGAAAGAGGCCATCCCAGGGGTCTCTTCTCCCTTTAACAAACTGCTCCACAGGAACAGGGTTTTTCCTCAGTGGAAACCCATTAGCACACAAACTTAAGCCCTCATTGCCCAACAGGGAGAGCAGAGATTGCTAACAAGGATCTTTCTTTGTGCCTCTCAGTAGTCATCAACAATCTGCTCAAGGTTTTTAATATAAAATTATTCCAGTGTATACAAACAAAAACATGAAGTCTCATTCTTTTGCGTACATATAGGAAGCGTCTCCTCATCTGTTATTTAATTGGCCTGGCTGTTTATGCCAAAAGAAATTAAAAACAGGAATCAAGAACCCTTCTCTCCAGCCTGTTAGCTTGTCTAGCAGCAGGTGGGTCAAGCCTGAGCAGCAGCTGCTGCAGCTCCCTGTGTGGCCTGTTTGTCCGTGTCCCTGCCTCACATCCTGCACTGGGGGGCTGGCTGGGGAGAGGAAGGGATGCATGAACACATGCCCTGTGGGAGCTGCAGATCCATGTGGTCGCTGTGTGTAGAGGGATGAAAGCCTCAGAAGGACACCCTGGTTGAGAAGAGGACTCATCCTGTCGAATGCAAACCTCAGGAATCAGGGCAGGCCCCCTCCTCATGCTGGAAGGACTTTGCTGCTGGTTATCCGGTACCTTTCTTTTCAGGTACGAGGAGCAGGGTGTACTGCCTGTGGCATCTGGCAGGATGGCAGCATCTAGGAAGGAAATCTCCTTCCACACGTAAGTGCCTTTTTTGGGGCTGTCTCATGTCCAAAACCACTCCATCACATACGTGCAGGAAGAGGAGCGCTTCAAGTTTGCTTTTGCTTTTCCTGCAAAACCCAGGCTCTCCTTCCCTGTTAAATAAGGGATGTCACTTTTCCTGACAATGATCATATGCCAAACTACCACACAAAAATGTCCTTCTATCAGCTGAGACACTGAAAGTACACGAGTCATGGGGTTCACCTCATCCTGGGGAAGGCTAGGAGCCAGTTGGCCTTAGGATCTGACAGCCCATAGGATACATGTATTGGATTTGCTTGTGCCAGGGTTTTCCCAGGACCTCAGCCAGCTGGGAACAGATGGAAGGGGCAGTCAAAGCCAAGCTGCTTTTAAAATCTGCCTCCTGCATGGGTTCCTAAGTAAGAGCAGAGTAGTGAAGGAAGATCTGGTCTGCCTCTGGGGACCAATTTCTCAGAAGTTGTTCAGAGCGATTCTTATCTCTTGTGGAGATAAACAGACCCTTCTGATTCACTCAGCTGCAGTTTTACACAAAAGTTTTACACAGAATATTCTAGGCACCAACCACAGGTGGCAGCAAGTTGAGCAAGGTGAGAACCTGGATGCAAAGATAAAAACAGTGTGGATGCTTAAGTATCTTCCACAGTGCAGAGGTGGAGCTACAAAAGGACAGGTACACAGTGAGGCCCAAAACCTGTCCTGGTCTGATGTAACTGTTGCATTGGTCCATCAGAAGATTTCTGCAGGAAGTCATGCAAGTGGAAAAGGATTTGATAATTAATTATTTCAGAGTTTGCTTGTTCACTTCTCCTTCCCCTTCTCTCTGTCTTTTCATGTCATGTCTCTGCCTTGCTGGGTTAATACATGTTTCATGACTGAAATACATCCTCTCCAAAAATATTCCACTGAAATATTCATGAACAACAGTTTTAATTATTTGCTCAGTGCTCAATGACTTCATGGCAGCTGCTCTGCCAGAGGCCTAAAACTGTCTGCCTTGGTGACCAGCACTTTCCCATTGTTGCCTTCTTATCCCTCTCTGTGTCCCACATATTTTAAACTGTAAGTTCTCAGGGATGGGCTCAGGCATTTTTCTTAGTATTTCCAAGGTCTTTGATTTGTAGAGTTCCTAGGAAAACAGGGACCCTTTACTGCCACAGACAAGTGCTAGTGGCAGTAAAAGAGGTACAGATACTACCAAGAGCATCCTAGTGACACAAAGATAACTGTCCACACTTCCCTCTTCCACAGGAAAACAGCAGAAGGCCCCAGTACTTTTTGGAACAGGGTGCAAATGTTATTACAGTGTGGCCCTCTGAGGCCCTCTGTTGTCTTTTAGTTCAGAGAGGAGGTTCTCACAGCAGCACGGACGCCAACTCCAAAAACACTCCAAGGGAAAGATATATTGCACTTGTACTTACATTTCTATCTCCCTCTACAGAAAAGCTGTCTGCTGCTGGAGAAGATATTTCCTTGTTCCATAAGTAAAGTTATTCCTGCTCATTTGGAGTGACTTCTTGGTTCCTCATGCCAACAGCAGCATCATAAGTAAAATGTGCAGAGATAGGAAATCACTCTCCCTGGGCACAACTCCATCACTCCTGATGGCAGTGGTACTGCAGGACACAGCAAATGTCTCTGTGACATTTCAAACCTGCTGCTGAGACAGGTTTAAGATGTGCTCTGTGATGTCTGCCTATTGGGGACTGAAGAAAAGTATCCCCTCGATGATATCCTTTCAGGGAATGTCAGCAAATGTATCCCACAGGCAAGCACCTGCCAGAAAGAGGGCCTTCAAATGTCCAGAGACATCTGGGAGGATGAGGAAGGAGTAGAGTTCCTGGAAAGGGAAGGTTTTCAAGCCAGAAGGTCTCCTGACATCTCTGGGAGGTGGTGTGGAACAGTCACAACTGCTGGTGGTTTTGGCAGCCCTGGGAGCAGGACAGATTGCCAGTGGTGTGCATCGAAGTTCTGTGTGGGACTCCAGAGTGGGCTGGATGTGGTGCTTCATCTCTTCTCTTCTCTGTGCTGTCTCTACCCTCTTGGGCAAGACTGCAGATTGAAACTTCCTTCTCCAGCTCAGTATTAGGCAACATGCCAAAGAGCACTGGGAAGGGGAAAAGGGAGGATGAGGAGAAAGATAAGAGGCCCTGCTGCAATGAAGAGACAAGAACAAATAGCTGAAGAACTCAAGCATCAATTCTTGGTGGCCTTTAAGTCCTCTGGAATTTCAAATTTATTGTCATTTGTATGTTTTATTCAAAAACCTCCTCTCATCAACTTCAACGGAACGTGAAGGTCTTCACAGCACAGAGTGGGCTGGCAAGGGTGCTTTGAGTCAGAAAAGTATTGAGAACTTTGTTGGCTCTGACATTTACCCTGTTCCGCAGCAACCTTCCCAAACCCATGAGAATGCCGGCACTGAGCCTTTGTCTGCAGCACCAGGGGCTGGTGGCAGGTATGTTATCCTGCGCTCACCTTGATCCTGATTAACTGACCTGTGTTTTGAGCCAAATAATTTTTTTGAAGAACTGAAAAAAATTGCAAGAGCAGCTGAAGAAGTGGCACCGCTCCTACCAAAGTCAGCTGATCCCCATGCAGTACGGAGGCGGCATTCATGTTTTGCAAATGGGGCCTGAGCTGCAGCTCTTCTCGCTGCTGAGCTTCTTCTGAAACTTTCTGCAACAGCTTTTTTACACCCACCCACGCAGAGAACGACATGCTCCCAGGGCTGAACGGGGAACTTAGCAACAGTTTTCTGCCAGAAAGGCACACAGGTAGCAACAGCAGCCAGATCCAAGGCAGCTCTTAGGGCCTGCACCAGCTTTCCTCCCCACCTTCCACTCAGCAGCTGCAAGAACACTTTCAGGCCTTGTCAAGGATTTTGCTTCAAAGAATGTGATCAGCCCTTTGCATCCATCATCTCAGAGTGCAAGCCCAGGGGCAAAGCAAGATCTCGGGTCATTACAGCAGGGCCAAGGACACCTTTGGGTCCCCTCAGCCTGGAGCCTGGGTGACCTCCTCTTCCTGTGGTTGATGTTCCACCAGAAATGGGTGGAAATGAAGCTCTTCAGAGATAGGACACTTGGGGATGAGGCACAACTACAGCTGAGAGAGGATACAGATGTGATAAAGCACCAGCCTAACCTGCACTGGGGTTTGTCCATACCCTTAGAGTGCAATGTAGAGGCATAGAGAGAGTTTCTCAAGCTCCTCCCATGAGCACAGAGGTGAGGACATCCTCCCACAGCAGACAAAGGGAGAGGCAGGACCAATGTGCATCAGCTCTTTGAAGAGGTCTGGAAAAGCATGACTCAAAAAATTTTCTAGAATTCCCCATTGTGGTCCCTTCTGAGGGACTGCAAAATTCGGATGTACTTGTGGGATAACAAAAAAATAGCAAGAACTTTGAAGAAGAGAATGGGAAGGCAGATTTTGCATTTGTAGCAGATGTTACAGACCTTGGTGGGACAGACCTGAGGTGGTCCAAGGACAGAACACCTCCAGACAAGTTTCCTGTGGCTCCATTTTATGAAATAAAATCCAGAGTTCATGTTACTTTGTTGGTACTGAAGTGAGGATTGCCTATGGTATTCTCATTACAGATGCCTTGCTATGAATCCTTGCATATCTCATCTCTAATGCTGCCTGGCTTGGAGGAGAGACCACTCTTTGGGGGCCAAAAAAAGGCTGGAGATCGGTGCTCCATTAGCAGTACTGCTGTTCCTCACCAAGCCTGAGGCTCCAAAAATGAGCTTGCATAACATAAAAGAAGGGACACCTGAAGGGACAGTAAGTCTTCATCAGTGGGACATGTACCCTGGGAAGTGTAAAAAGGCTGGAAAAGTACAAAGTACACTAAGCTATTTCCTCTAAACAGCCTTCTAGTCTTCAAGGAAGGTTGCCATGGAAAAAGAATGATTAGGAGACCTCAGATCCCTCTTGTATGTTTTGTTACTTTGTTCATTCCTTTATGATTGGAGATCTCAGCAGAACCATCAGGCTGGCTGACACATTCAGTGAAAGATCTTAAATATTAATATACAGATCTGCCTTCTGTAATTTGGAACAACCTTCCAGATAGGGGTGCTCCAAAAGCAGCTGTTTGCTTGCATGATCTAGTTGAAGAGGATGTCAAAACGATGAGCAAGATCCAGAATTGGCAAAAGAGGGTGATTAAAATAGCTGTGACTGCTGTCAGAGCACGGACTAAAAGTGCTCCTGTTCTAAGTGGATAAGTTTCAATAGAAGAAATAGCTGTCAGCTGACATAGAGCCCCAGCATCCCAGGAATACAGAACCCAGGAGATTTTTTCGCAGCCCTTTCTTCAGCAGTAAACTTGCAAGGCAGAACTTGAGATTTACAGAAACAACCAGCTGGGAATTCCTGGCCGGGAATTTTTTCTCCCTGTGTTTTTTTTTGTTTGTTTGTTTCTTTTTTGGGGGTTTTTTGGGGGGTTTTTTTTGTTGTTTTGTTTTGTTTTTTTGGGGTTTTTTTGTCTGTATTATGGCATTTGACAGAATGGGACAGCTCCCTGTGAAAATTTTCTTGGGGACATGCAAAACTGTTCTGAGAAAAGGGAAACATTTAGGTTCCAATTCTCTGCTGTACTGCAGATCAAAGGCAGCTCCACCAGGATGCTCCATGGCCAGGAAGCTTCAGGATATTCCTGCAGGGACTCCTACCACCACTAAAGAGCACAAATAAAAACTAGGGCAGCAATTCTGTATGGAGACATGGAGTCCTTTTGCTTCAAACTTGGGGTTCCCTTTGCTTTGCTTTGACTTGTGAGTTCCCATTGAGGTGTTGTTGTTGGGTTAAAGTTCTTTTTTTTTTTTCCAGGGATGGGGAAAAAAAAAAGGGAACATTCTCCTTTTGGGCCAGCTCTCAAACCCTTTTTGATGGCTGGAAATGTATCAGCACAACCTCTTAGAATGAATTTGTAACTATTCTTATATATTCACTTTAGATTTACTGAGTATTAAGAAATCCCTGAAAGTCTTCTACCTGATGTACAAGACTACTGATTATTTTCAGAGTATGGAGGGATTAATAAAATAAAGCACAAAATAAGTAAATATCATTCTAAAAACAGACAGTCTTGATCTCTGCAATCCTAAAAACCCAGTAGGGTCACCACCTAGGAAACTCACCAGAATTGGAAGCATGACATCTGACCAAGCGAACACAAACACATTGCAAATGTGACAGAGATCTCATGTCACTTCACCAGTTAAAGGACACAAAAGTTGCATGAAGATGTGAGAAATCATTCAAAATGAACATTATACCTGAAAGCAAAGGAAGCATCCAACATTTCATGGGTATCAAGAGCAATTCAGAAGGAACCAGCCTGGAGTCTTGATCTGCCCCATTACTCAGAAACAAAGTATAGACCTTAAGTAGAAAATTAAATCCTAGAGGCTTAAATGCACCCATTTATGGGAAATGGAGATGTCTTATCTCATAATGCAGGTTTTCCAGAGCTGCAAAGTGATTTCTAATCATCAGTCCCACCTTTTTCCCATTTCTTCATAAAAACCATAGAAATGTCAGAACTGGAATCTGATCCTAAGGAAAATTTTTGACGTCTGGACAGATCTCTTAGGTTGAAAAATGAGTTGGTTTTTTTATTTTTCTCCTCTTGAAGGAGAAATTAATGGTGGGAGAAAAGAGGCACCAGGTATTTGCTGCCAACACTTTTCTGCTCTTTGAAGAAATGAGTTATTTTTCAGGCCTACTCACCTGCCTCTGTGACTTGAAAGAATGTTGGCATTACATTTTCTAAAAAAGTTGGCTAGGACACATAGACAGGACAGTACTCACCAACCCCAAGATCTGTAAATAAGATCACTGGGAAAAGACTGCAAATGTACCAGATATCACAGTAGCCAGTAAACTAATTTAAGAAGGAGATTGATTGCTGCTGTGTGAAATTAAAAATTACTATGCTTTTTTTCCCACTAAAATTAGTCACAGAGAAGAGGCATGTTAATAAATCAGTTCTGGTGCATAGCAAACAGACATAAGGAAAAGTAATTAAAAGCTTGTAGAGGTCTTCATCTGTGTCTATAAAAGCTGCAAAGCCATTCCTGGCTGTTCATCTAAACCTTTTGCATTTCACCCTCTTTACCTCTAGAAAACTTCTTCTGAAATAAAATCCATCTCATTGGACTGAGGGTGTCTCAGTCATCTTGAAGTGTGTGTGGAGAAGAACATAAATACTCTCTGCCTTTCCCCTGCTTGGAGAGCATTCCTGAATTTTTCGCTGTTCAGCTCTTCTCCAGCCTTTTTCCCTGCTCTGCTCTGCAGCATCGAGGAGCCTCAGCTGCCCTTCAGACGTTGAATTTAATGATCCTGATAACTGTGCCACACAATAGAACTGCAGGCAAAAGAAAGAAGGAAGAGTTGGCCCAGGCAGAGACGTATTGTGCTGAATTTTACGTTGGGACCAGAAGGCTTTTTATGACATGATTTTCTTCTTTACACTTCCCATCAGAGCAATGAGTGCAGAGATTAGGCTGTAAACCCATACAGTGCAGTTTGTATAAGTCACAAATATAAAACCATGTAATATTCCCTCGTGGTGATCTAGCACCACCAGTCCTGTCAAAGCCGGGGGGGGGGGGGGCATTATTGCTTTCGGTGGCATGTCTCTGTTTGTGGAGATAAGAGAAGAATGAAGAGGGGGCACAGTCAGTGGAAGGGATCAAGGATACTGGGCATTCCCAGTACAAGACCAGTATATCTCAAATATAGGGAGACTTACTCAAGAAATCTTAGTGGACCAAAGGATGAAGGTGAGAATGAGGCCATGACAAAATGGGTTTAATACCTTGAGACCTTTGTACCTAGCTGGGATTTTGTACCAGAAATGAGATCCCTCCTCTTAACTGTACAAAAATGCCCCATCCACATATATCCTGACACTTGAGGAAGCAGATTCAATAGCTGAGAAAGATGCTGTTAGAAGACGTTTCACTAGGAAAAAAAACCCAACTATTTTGTGAACTAATGTGCAACCCTGGCAGCTGAAATGATCAGTGGCACATAAGTTCATGTCAAGAGGCATTTTCCTCCTGAGAGCCATATTAATGGAGTCCAACTGGGTGTTGATATGGTTATCCTTTGCTGGTAGGTATAGAGATATCATTTTCCACAGGGAGGCAGGCTGCATGCTAATGACCCTTCCTTGCAGGGGCTCAGAGGCAGCAAGCTCTCTCAGAGATCCCTGTCACAGACAGCTAATCAGGGAAGTCAGGGAATCCATGTGGAGGGGGAGCAGCTGTCCCAGTCCCTTCTGCTCCAGAGGGAAGGATTAGCCTGTGCCCACAAGCTGCTGGGGCCACGATGAGTGTGTTCCTGGGAGCTGAGCAGGCGCACAGCATCAGAGATGGATTGGGTTTTCATGTGCTGCCCTGGGGATAAGAATTTCCTGTGGGTTCTCAAGACGTTAGAGAACACACGTGCCATAAAGCAAGTTGAAAAAGCAGCTGTCGAAGTGTAGATGCTGGTGTTTGCTCATGCAAAGCTACGCTGCCAGCTCTGACAGAGCTGCTCTCAGGACAGCCACGGCATGAAGGGTTTTCAGTCAGCAGTGACAGCAGAGGTCACAATAGCAGTAATGGATGCACAAGGGGAGGCAGAGAGGATGTCTGGCTTGTATGTGACTGCAGATCCTGAGAAGTCACTGACGTGTCCCTCAGACTTTTCTTAGTAGTTTCAGGGCTGGAGTATGCCAGGTTCTGTAAAAGGGTGTGAGAACAGATCCTTTCTCTTCCTTTTGTTCTAAGGCCTGCTTTTCGTGCTCTGGATTTCCAGCAGATCACCTTTATTTCCAGCAGCTGTATTTTCTACCCTTCAACCTGATGTCCCCAGTCATAGATGTCACCTATCAGGGATGCTCCAGGGCTTTATTTTTCACAGTGACTCATGAAAGCCATTAGCTCTGAAAAGTAACCCACTAAATGTAAAAGGAAATCAGCAAAAGAACACATGACAAAGCAGTTGTGAGAACTGAGGTAAGCCTTACATGGTGCTACGTGGCATTAAACTCATTTATGTTCACTTCGTGGGTTATGCTTTCAGATCCAGGATGATGTACAAAAATGAGCAAAGAATTTTTTTGTATTCCCCACTCTTTAAAGGACACTGTGTCTGTCTCTAACATAGTTTTCCTGTTTACCATTCTGAATAAGAACACGGTGGTGACAAACAGATGGACAAGATGAACTTAAAAGTCTTTGCCTTGTGTAGTATCTATGATTTCATGAGTCATTTCAGTCAGAAAAAGAGGTGACAAAACATTTGAATGGAGCTAAAAAGACATGACATCATGGTTCTCTTTCCTTTCTTTGGAATTAGTAGTAAATTAAATTAAGCTCAGCCATTTACCATTAACAAAAAAAACCCCTTTAATTTGCTTTCTACAAAATACATGTCACCTCTCTCTTAAAGCAATTCACTAGAGAAAAGTGAGAGGCTTTCTTCTGCATATGCAAAGCAGAACCTTGTGGTCTTTGAGCAACTTATAGAACTTCCATCATCAAAAAGAAATCAGCAACGTCTCCATCATAACTACATCCAAACACCAAAATACTTAACTGCAGTCTTTAGCAGTGATTCTTGCTCTGGCTGCTTAACTGAGCATCCCTTCCATCTAGGCTGGCTGGAATGCCCTGGTGAGATTCCCTCGGCACAGCTGTTCATGCCTCTCAGAGTGCTGCTGTCTCTGGTTTGCTTCTTTTTAAGGCCAGAAGTGAGGATTTTTCTTGGCACACCGTAACTCACAGTGACACAGATTCACAGGATTCACTGAAGGGGCCTTGAGCTGATTAAAGGACTCCCCATGATTTGGCAGGGTTACACGGACGAGGTTAAAGCCCCCTCCCAGCAGGTCTCTCCTTCTTCCACCTTGATTTTTCTCCTCTCTTTTCTCCTAAAACAGACTCCATGATTCTGATATGCAAGTGGTGAAAATAATAAATAGAAAGTCGCTTTGCCAGAGTTTACAAATGGTGATATTTCCATATTTTACCATTGATCCTCAGGTTGCAAATTGCTAGGAAGAATGATCTTACTTGACACACTTAGAGTCACAATATCTGAAGCTTTGAAACAGGGTTGATTGAGGAAAAATCTCTCAAGTTTTGACAGAACAAAGTGAGATATGACAAGAGTAAGAGTCAATGCCCCTTGGAATTTAAATATGGGTTTTGACTGTGAGGGATACTGAAAGTGCTGGGAAACAATAAATCTGTGTTCTCAATTATATAGGGAGAGCCACTAAATGTCACAGGACAATGTGGATTGCACCACATTTAACCTTTCAAACATGTGTTACATCCTGAGGACACACCAGCAAAGGCCCAGGTGACACCCAGGTCAGTCAAACTGAGACTGGGTGAACACATCGAGTCTTTAGCACAGATAATTTGGACAGTCTTGGGACCAACACTGTGACAAGGTCCCATGGGGTCACAGAAGTTCTTGCTTTACAATAGCTTCTGTATAAACCAGGGGTCCTAATTAATTGCCTAATTAATTGCTTCTACAGTTACAGACCGTAGCAACCTGCTTAGAATAGTGCCATCTGTGTGACAAGGTCAGGGAATGAGGACACTTTTGGAACAATGACTGAGTGTAGTGTCTCGAATTAAATTCAGAAATCTCAAGCTGGGACAGTTACTATTTAAATTAGTACAAAGTCCCGTGTGTTTCTGGATCAAATCCCACTTCCTGGATTATCACACCTGTGAGGATTTGGAGCTTGCTCTCTGCCATTCTCAGCCCAAGGACCACTGCCAGCTTTTGCAGCACAGCCTTGTCAGAGCAAAGGGAAGTGTTGGGAGAAGGTGCTCAGCTTGGATCTGTGGAGAATGAATTCTTCAGTCACCTTTTGTCTCCATTGTGAAGGGTGAGGGAGACACAATTCCTTCTACAGATTACCTATCAGATGAATGAGCCACAAAAAGTCCAAATCCAAGCCAGACAAGGCTCTCTGAACAGAACTGGGGAGAAAAATTGCCTTTCGTGCTCCCACCACTAAATTTCTACCCCTCTTGCTGGAGACAGTAGTTGTAAGTAAAGGTCCCTCATGGTGATACACCTCATAATTCTGGGACAGGCAGAAACATCCACTGCCCACCATTGGGAATGGGAATTCCAGGTAACATCTGGTTAGAATTGCATCCTTTCTCCTGGATTTCATGATGATGGCAGGATGAAGAATGGGGTCAAGCAGAGATTGCCGAGCCCATCTTTCCCAGAGGATGCTGTAAGACCTCTTCCTTTGCCTCTGGTCTTGCCCTTCCTCTTGGAGGAAGCTGACTCATCCTGCAGACATATGTGACTGGCAGGAGCAACCCTGACTCTCCCACATTACTCAGAAATAATGCAAGAAACTAAAATAATGCAACATGTGGAAATGTCATTGCCAACTCCTTGCTCATTGCAACCCATAATGAGTGTATGTAATGCCAAGCTGCCATTTGCGGGGGGAAGATTTTCCCAACATGAAAATGTTGACTTTTTTTTCACCCCAAGTAGATAAAACTGTAGACTGGTTTTATTGCCAAGAGTAACAGTTTTATTACCGGTTTTTAGCTGGTTCTTGTAGTTTGTCCCAAAATAAATATATAAAAACTTCCTACTGCTGGGGAGTAAATTCAATGAAGAATTACCACTGTCTGGGAGGCATTTTTGGGTGCCTAGCTCACTAGATTCAAATCTTCAGAGAGTTACTCTGCAGCCTATTTGAAAGAGATGTGTAGATTGAAATCAAAAGTGATCAATTTCCTTTGCTGTGTACTCAAACAAAGTAGTAATTCAGAAGCCCTCACCAAAAGATATGCTGAGAGATAGCAAGCTGTATATTCAAGATTAGAATGTAGCCCTGAGTCTCTGGTACATGATGCTAATCTTTGATAAGAATACAAAAACCCTGAGTATGTTGCAGACTGATAAAATGTTAACCTTAAGCCTCAAAAACATTCTCATCCATTTACTGCTACATACATTGAGCTTCAAGTGAGAGGGCCTCCTTTCACTAATCTTGTTTTTTAAAAAATGAAATATTTAGCTGAGATAAGTGAGGATTACTAACAAAAACCTTTCCATATTCCCGCCAACAAGTCCATTTCCATAGTCCTACTAACAGCATCCCTGCTCTCTAACATTATTTTAAGAAAGCAAAACACTAAAACCCCACTGCCTAAGAGTAAAAAGTTCTTTAAACTTTGTCAGAATTGCCTAAATGTCAGGGAGACTGAACCCCTGATCGACTCTGTGGAAGATTTATTGCCCTGCTCTTCAGATGCCTCCACCAGACAGGCCTCTGAGTGAATTTGTGAATACTCCAGGCACTTCCAGCTTAGTGGCAGCTGTGGACTGAAACAGTCCTCGCATTCTCATAAAACTGTGACATAACAAGTCAATAGTGAAGCAACAAAAAGTAACAGTGGGATGAAGAGGGTGCCCTGCTGGCATCAGGATATTTTATACCCTTGTAGTATGACCATACTGACGTATCTGGCTCAGCAAAATGTGTGAGGCATAAATAACTGACAAAGAAAAACTCATGTACAATACTTGCTGTGGTGCGGGATGCTCTTGAAAATAAATAAAAAGATCCCTCATATCCTTGAACACTTCAAGTTGGTCTCTCCTATCTCAAAACTTCATTGTAATTAAACACCTGCATAATGAATTAAACTCTCCAGGGAATGTTATTTGCCAGCTACTTTTTCAATTATTTAAAATTAGTTTAAGGGCTAAAGCAATCAGGTCATTCATTAATTTAATTCCTTTTTGTAGCTGTACTTCGTGACTTGGAAATAAAACCACAAGATCACAAGGACAAAGAGGAATGAAGAGGAAATTACACATGACACTTATAAAGTTCCCTGGCCCATGACCTCATCCAGGATGCACAGTCTTTGCTGGTACACAACAGACTCTAAATGGTCATTCTCTTGTGCAGACAAACACTTCTCTGGAGACATCTACCCAAAGGGAGAAGCTGGCAGGAGCAACGTCTACGCACAAGCAAAGCACTGGCTGGCAGCCAGCTTCCACTTGGAAAGATGAAAATTGGAGATGCTGGTAATTCATCAGCCCCACTCCAGGGCAGCTATCTTTGTCTGCAGAATTGCCCAGGGGAAGAGGGAAAGAGATCCTCTTTTTCCCAATCCAGGATGAAGTTTTCCCCTCTTCTCCCAAAGGAGCAGAAGTTGCAAACTTCTTGAATGTATTAAACTATGCCATAAGCTTTTTGCAGCGGCAAAGAATGTTAGTCAGGAGCCAGGGTCATCTATTTCTGAGCTGCTTTTCCAAGCACAGGAAAGCCACCACTCTCATGTGGTCACATGTACCTGGCTCCTTCAGCAGGCAGCTTCTCTCTGTGTCATTGCTGGGAACAGAAGCCTTGCTATTTCATTCTCCTCTGCCTGGCTAATCTGTCACCTGCCTGATGGGAGTAAGGGGAGGAGTGTGGGCAGTGACCTTCTGGAAGAAGTCCATGGCCTGGTGACCTCCCAGGAGCAGGGCTCTCATGTGAGGACAGTGGCCACACCATCAGCCCCGTGCCATCTCAGCACAGAGTTCTTCTAGAACAACTTCTACCACAAAAGGATTTTGCTGCTTCTTATGAGAAGGAACTCATTTTAACCTATTTTCACACATTCCTAGCATGAACAGGTTTAATTGTTTTGCACATCACCTTTGTGGGACAGTCAGCAAAGACTGGACTGGGCAGCCCCAGAATACACCCAGTGCTTTATACCCAATCTATGTGACTCAAAGCAACAGCCTTGCTTAGGCAAAAGAATTGTATGACTTGGTATCTGGTCCAAGACAGCAAAACAAAGGCCTTTTATTTCCATTAAAGCTCATCATCTTTAGACAGTTCTTTTGTCCAAGTATTACTTCAACCAAGAAATAATGCAGTGTTGAAAAATCTCTTGAAAATGTAAAAGCCTCCTCTCTGCTTTGCTAGCATTGCTTCAGCGTTGCTGACCAGCATATCCTGCAAATATAGATCTTGGCATGTCACTGCCGAGTAAAGAAAAATACCACATTTTTCGTTTTTCTTTTGCCTTTTCTTCTTTGATATAAGAGGTTGCTGCATCCCCTGTACAAACACATGCTCCTGGCTGTGTGTCAAGCTCTTTATAAAAGACCATTCATTTTTTTGATGGAGCAAAGTAGGACAGAGGGTAAAAAACTAGGGTGGACAGATAAGGGCAGGACATCACCAACCAGTCTAGTGGAGTGTGGCACATCACACTGCTGTCCTGTCTCATTGTTTTCCCTGTTGATAGGGGGACTATGAGCCACCTTTCTAATGAATAAACAGCAGATAATACCTGGCTGCTATTTCACTGTCTTTTTCTTTTGAATGGGACAGGATGTCTAAACCTTATGCCAGAAAACCAAGAACAGTAAAATCCATACATGCATGCTGATCACTGAAACTCTGATGAAAGCTAGAATTCATATTGTTTGCTACCTTCCAGTGGGAACACAAACATTCTTTCCTTCTTCTCACCAGTTACTACAGAAATATGTCAAAATACAGATCTTTTCCCCAAAGTCCTGTCTCTGAAAACCGGATGAAAAACAACCAAAAACTGCAGAAGTTATCATGAAGAAAGACAAGCTACTCTTTTTTTTTCTGGTCACGTATGCCTTGTTTCCAAGTGAAAACTGTAGAAAATCCCTTACCCAGTGAGACAATGCGAGCAAATAATTACAAAGCTTTTGCATCCCTGCTTCGCCCTCCGAGGGAGGTAATTACAGCAGGGAGCCAGCACAGCAGACGGAGTGTGTTTGCTCCCTCGTGCTTGGAGTGCAGCTTGCTGCCTGGCAGGTCTCACCTGCTGCTGGGCAGCAGGGAGGCTTAGAGGCTTTTAGAGAACCTCAGCACGTGGAGACGTGTGCAGAGAGATGTTTTTCATGGGAGTTGGGTGGGGGTGTTGTGTACGCTCTTGTTTCTGCCTGTAAGGGAGGAGGCACAAAGTGGAGCTCATTCATGCCATCAAAGGCTCGGCTCTCCCATAATGAATTCCTGTTTACAGTAGGGAGGGAAATGTGTGACATGGTATTGCACTCTTTCCTAAAAATAAAAGCAGGGAGAAAAAGAGGATTCACGCAAAAAGACCTTTCAAAATTGTTACCACCACCCCCCGGCCCAAGCAGAAAGCCTGACAGCCCCTAAGAAATCATCTGACAAGTTCAATGGTAAATTTGACAAGACAAAAAAGATATATATATTTGAATATATTTCTGTCTTTGATTTATGAGGCTTCACACTTGCCTACAATCTATAATGCTAAAAATATCTTCAGAAACAAAAACTGAGGAACCCGCAAGACTCCAGAGGGTGGAGATTTAAGAAAAAATAAACATAATGAGGTGGTTTTTTTGACCACACTCTGATTGTGGAGGAGAGTTTTTGGTGAAAGGCACAATTTACTTTCCTCTTTCCAAAGGTTTCCTTGCAAAATGCACAAAAACTCCTTTGATTAAGCTCTTCAGCTGTTGACTAATGAGACAATCCAAAAAATGGCAAGCCTAAAAACTCACATGCCTCATTCTGGAGAAGCAAATGTGAGAGAAGACAGGACACAGGGCCCCATCCTGAGAGTGGAGCTGAGAGGAGCACAGGACTGGGAAGCTACAAGACGTGGGAGCAAGACCCTTGTGGGAAGGAAAACACAAGTAAAAACAGAAAGAAAAAACTGACCAAGTAGACTGCACAGTGATGGTCTCAAGGCTCTCTGTTTTTCTGAGGGAAGATGAAAAGCAACAAGCCTCAGCATTGCTTGGGATAAGATCACCAGCTGACATCCTGCTTGGAAAACTGGATATTCCAAAGAATGGGAAAATACATATTGGGCTTTCATAACGTGCATTTCTGAATCCTCTGCTCCTCCCTGCTGGCTCACCACAGAGGCAGACCCTGCCCAGCTGCAGCCCTCGACACAGAGGCTCTGCAGGAAGCCCCAGGTCAGCACTACACTGACAAGAGCCTTGGTGGAGACAAGAAGTCCCACACAGAGCAGAAATATCATCTGCAGGAAAAACTTGGCTTTCATGGAGCACAACCCCCCCCCCCCCCCCAAATTTAACCATTCTGTTGGTAAAGAGCACTTCTGCTGTCTTACAGCATCCAATCTTGTGTAATTGTTATTAATTTTTTTTTTTTTTTTGCAGCATGGCACAGGAGAATGTGTCATAAATGTGCTGGCAGGTGATGCAGGAACAAAACTGAGCACCTATGCCTTTGGAATGAGCTGTACTGCAGATACATCTTCTGCAAACAAAAGCTTCATCTTTAAATGCATCCCACACTTAGGGCAGACCAGATTTTTTTAAAAAAAATCACTGCCAGTGCTGTATACTGCACCAAAGAATCCATCCCTCTGAATTTCCTATGTGTTACAATTTATTCCCAGACAGCCTTTTTGGTAGAACTGCTCAGGAAACCTTAGAAAACACAAAATTCTCAAAGGCTCAAGCAACTGCAAAAAAAAATATGTTTGAACATGAGTTGATCTTTAGCTATACTTCTGGCTTCTGATAAGGAAGAGGAAATGTTAGACTGTTCTTTTGAACTAACAGGTGATCTCAGATGCTATCCAAGAGTTTAGGTTGAATGACCTATATAAAGAGAAATCACATCTATGGTTTATGTGTCCAAGTATGAGTTGATATCACTGTCAATATTAGCTTAGCTAGGTGCAGGGTTTTTATGGTTTGTACCAACTATCTCAGCCAGTTCTCAGCCACAGGAGGTTTGGGCCTTAATGTTAATTTCATTTTTCCCCCAGAAAACGCCAGTTTGTTGGATATGGGGTTTTGCAGAAGAACCAGTTTTTCCACATGTTTTCTCAGGGCTGTGATGGACTAGCTGAGTGGGAAGGCAGGCAGAGAAAGGACCTCCCTGGGAACTCAGGGAAAGGACAGGGAGACATGTCTCTGCTGGACTGGAACAAGCTGGACCACCTTTCTACAAGAGATTTGAAAATTGAGTTTAGGCAGCCACATTCAGCTATTCTCCATCATTATACTAAATCAAAACCCACCCAATTCTCATTTTCAAATGCCAAAATCCTTCAGCATAGTACCATAATTTTTCCCTGTATTCATGCCTTTTCCACCTTCTGTATTCTCGCCTTTTCCACCTTCTGTATTCTCCCGTGGAAGTCAAAGGTTCCTACAGACTCATGCTGGCCCCTGAGATCTGTCCACAGCTGGATGCCCTGGCCTTTGCACACTGGTTCTCAGCACATTCAGCTTCTCAGCAATATTGCTTTTTAGTGTTAATTTCACTGTGGTTTTCTGCATTTATTGGACCATGCTGTGCTTTCTTTGCTCAGATAAAACTAGCTCAAGAACAATCCAAACTCAAACTATCAGAACTTGTTATTTTCCACTGGACAAACAGTAACTGTCTAGAGGCTTCCAAGCGCAAAGACAGACTATTCATTTGAAGTAAAAAATGTCATCCTCTGTCTCTTTTTGGTTTTTGTTTTTCATCTTGAAGAGTAGGATTCTTTAGATCTGAAGGGCCTGCTCTGGTTGGCGAATCAGCAGGGCTGGTAGATGTTTAGTGCAGGCAGATTAGAATGACAGCTGAGAGGGTGAATGTGAAGGATGCTGTAGAGCAGAGACTGTAGTTTGCAATAGGCACTAGAGAGAAATATAATCAAATGTTTCCTTGCAGTCACTGATGAGGCTGCCAGTGTGACTCCTCTGTCACCTCACATTATCTGTCATGCTAGAAAACTCAGTAATTACACTGCGCACACTTATGAAGACATACTTGTCAAAACAAATGATGGGCACAAGGTGATTGCAAGTTAAGCAATGTTAAGACTGTCTTGTGAAAGAAACATACCAAAACACAGTCACTTCTTTGGTAAAAAGATATTTGCATACTAAAATTTGGAAAGAACTGACTGAGCAATTTTTTTCCATGGGAAAGGAAATGGTTTCTGGAAAGCAAATTCACATCTGCAGAATGGAAATTATTTTTCTACTCCTGGAAGTATATTCTAAATTATAAGCTTGGGACAAGTAGATCTGTTTTCCCAATGGGAAAGCCAAGTGTTTGAGCCATCAAGGGTGTTTTCTATTCAAAAGCCACGTCCAGAGAGGATTCTTAGTTGGACATGCAACCTGACATGGAATGTGACCATTGCCAACTAAAAGCTAAAATATTTTGTAGACGCCTCCCATACAGCAAAGTGTCTCAAAAGGCAGCCACCACTGCCACAGAGACACATTCAGGTGGGGGAAACGCCATCCCCTTGAACTACCTTCCAATGTCCTCAAGAGTGTCTGGCAGGAGATGTTTCAGCATTACCTCATGGGACAGGTAGAAGGCAGCAATTCCCAGTGGCCAGAAGCAGCAGAGCATGGAGAACACAGTGAGGCCCAGATGATCCCTCGGTGGCATCATCAGGAAGTTGTCTTCACTCTCAGTGTCACTCGAGTAATCGCTCTGGAACAGCAAAAAGAGAAACGTAGATGTACTGATTAATGGCATTGTTGCTTTTCCTCTGCCACGAGCCAATTCCCTGATCATTTGCCCATTTCTCTACTCCACCACAGCAGTGGCCAGCAGGTCTCCTCCTCCTCTCCTGC
This sequence comes from Eopsaltria australis, assembly GCA_034509425.1. Taxonomy (NCBI): domain Eukaryota; kingdom Metazoa; phylum Chordata; class Aves; order Passeriformes; family Petroicidae; genus Eopsaltria; species Eopsaltria australis. Next base: position 3,296,400 of record JAVTVJ010000087.1, on the reverse strand, counting down.
TGTGTCACAGACTCCATCACTGTTGCACGAGCTTGAAGGCAAGAAAAGACAGATGTAAAGATATCACTGCAGGGAGCTGAAAGAGCCCATGAAAGGAAGGAGCTCTCTAGCCAACTGAACTAGGGTGAATATTTCCTTTTGAAAATAAAGGAGGACAAGGAGAGGGAGAAAATCCACAGTATTGCTGAAACCACCCCTTGAAATTGTGCACTCACCTGAAGAAGTGAAATACAAAATCAAAAAATCCTTTTGATTTTCAGGTTTTTGCCTGAGCTGTGTGCTGGCATAGTACTGGTGGAGACCACCTCTTTGATGTTTCAAATTGCCTTTTCTTTCACATAAAGATGAAATAGAAAAAAGATTCCTCAGGTAATTTTGACCATGTGCTGAACCACAAAATTATCAGTGATGCTGATTCCCAAAGGCCAAATGGGCCTGCCTCTGAGTTACCAAGAGTGAGAAAATAATTCTAATCATAAAGTCCTGACCATGCAGACCAACTATGAACCAGAAAGGTGGGAAAAAAAACAAAAATCCGAGAAAGAAATCCAACAGCAAACTGCACCTCAACTGTTCCAGTTAAACACTCCTTTCTCCAAGCAAACCTTCCTTCCTAACGTTCTCTCTTACAACAGGACACCTGATCCTGAGCTTTCCAAGAAATCTTCTCTATTCAGAACCCACTCTGGCATTGGAATAATTGATGATTTGGCTATCTAGCTCTCTGTCTTCATTTATCCCTGGTTCTGCAAGAGCTGCACCCTAACACCAAAGAAGCTGGAAATAGTGCTGTTGAGAAGTCAGAATTACATTCACCAGTTAGAGCTCCCTTCCCTTCCCTTCCCTTCCCTTCCCTTCCCTTCCCTTCCCTTCCCTTCCCTTCCCTTCCCTTCCCTGGCATTGTTTCCCAAGTGTGTTGAAGAAATCAGGCATTGGAAGGCAGAATGCCACAGGAAAACATCTACACAGGAAGAAAGAAGAGAAACCAACTCTTGTAAGATGAATTTAAGACGCAGTTTCATCAGAGCCTGTAAGTGCCTGAGTGGATAATTTCTGATCAGAGGCAGCTCTTTCATTCTGCAGAAAAGCTGAAGTGACTGAAAGAAGAATAGAGGAAGAGCAGACACAAGGTGCAGGTTTTTAACAGAGATGGTGATGAACACTTTTCTGCGGTTGTAATGGATTTTCTATTGAAAAAAGGCCTTTTCTTGAATCAAGGCTGGCTACCCCTAAAAGCTATGTGCTTTACCCCAGCCAAGACATTACAATTGCTCTGCAGACAGCCTGCCAAGCACACTGGAGATGTCAGACAACAGGGTCTGCTCTGAGCTACAGCTGCCAGCAGCCTCTGATGGATATCCAGGAAACAACCTTTTCCCTTTTTTCCTTCAAAGCAACCAATTCAGTAACATGCACACACTGCATACAAAACTAATTCCTCATATGGCCCTGTGGGACCTGCCTTCAAATCCAGATGGTTCCAGTGGTCTGGTTTTGACAAAGACCAACACAATGCTGCTCTAAGTTAATCTGTGCTCTATTTCCCTCCACACAATGCCTGTTCCAGTAATGTAGTTAAACATGATGACATGTTCTGACCAGCACTCTGCATCCTTCTGCTCTTCTGCAAGTGTTTTAAGTTCACCTCCATGCAGCAGATGCTGAAGGCAGCAGCTGGATGGGGAATCTCCCACCAAAGGCTGTACTTTATCACTGCTCTGCCTCCACACACTCACTCATCCCTGAGCAGCATCTTGCCGATAATTTCTTAAGAGGTGACGTCTCTAAAGGCTGCTCTTTATTTAATTTTGCCTATCTATTTATTTCTTTTTACAACTTTGAGTTTTGCAGTTGATTCCCTTTCAGTTTAGAAGGCATTTAAAAGACCCATAATCCCCTAACACTGACCTGCTGCAGCTGCTCTCGTTTCCCCAGCTCCCAGTCTAAAAATTGCTCTGTCAGTCAGGCAGCCAGCCCTGCAGAATGGGCTCACAGAGGTCTCTCCTTGCTGGGAAAACTTTCCACATGCAGCTTTGCAGTACCAAAACACAACAGGGCAAAAAACCCTGGATGTAGTTTCCCAAGCCTGTTCTTCGTCCTTGAGCCCTGGATTGTGATCATCTCCCTTGTGATGTTTTCTAGACCCCCACAACCAGCCTGACAGCAGCTCTTCAGGAACTTGCATCCAGCACATTGCCACTGGAAGGGGATTGCTGCACACAGCAGTGAATGGATCTACACCAAAACAAGCTGGGGCAAGTGGTGTGACCCTCCATGATTGTCCCCTTTTTGCTTCTGAGCTGAGACAGCAGTCCTCAAAGAAGTGTGCCAAATACCCACCCTCTACAAATGAGAGCATGCAGCTCATCCAGAGGTCCTGCCATTCACAGGCTGGATCCCAGAGACATCACTGCAGTGCCTCCATCTGAAAACTCAGGGAAGTGATGATGAGAAAGGGAATTGCCACGGGCCCTGGCCACTATTAACAAGATTTGTAGGAGGGCACTTGGACACTGCTGAAGGTGACTTCCCAGCCATGCTCCCTTCATCTGGAGCTGGCTAATAGAGGTTAATATCCCCTGGCAGGGCTCACTATCTCCAGACTTGAGTGGCTTCTCTTTCAAATGAGAAAAATAAATCAAATGCAAAGGGTAATCACTCTTGTAATCTGTTAATAATGTGCCTTTGAAGGAACTCAGAGGGGTAGGATGGGTAGGATGACTTAGTGCCATGACTGCACACCTGAGTGCCACACCTCTTAGGAGCTCATACCTGAGCACCACACCTCTGACAGCACACCTGTGCTCTTCTAAGCATATGTCACGGGACAAAACCACTGAAAATCACACTCCCATGTTCTCAACACACTCCTAGATGAGCTTGGGCAAGGTATTTATGGTGCTGTTTTCTTCAGGTGCGGTACAGAAAAAAATACTGCACACCTAGTGCAAAGGAGAGCTGTGATGGCCTGTGAATTCATCAGTAAAACCAGGCTGCAAGAGTCTTTGCCTGTGTTGCAGAGCTCTCTGAAAAGAGAACTCTGCCATACTCAGCCCCCTGAGGGGTGCTCAAGCATGCTTTCTGGATAGCTGCTCCCAGGGAAGGCTGAGGACACAGCCCAGTGCAGGACCACAGGCTGCAAGCACTGACAGAAAGCATGGATGATGCCATGGGGCTTGATGGGCATGAATCTCCTCAGGGCCATCTCTTCATGTTGCAGGAAAAAAGTGCCAGGAGGCACTTGGGAATGTTGAGAAGAGTCGTTGGATGAAACAGGATCCAAATTCTATCTCTACAATTTCATGCTCTGGTCCAAAGGATGAGTTTTCACAACAGTATCCGATAATTTCTAGGCGGAAAAAAAGAAGAAAGGTATACCTTGAAAGCACTACATTTCTTTTCTTCTTTCACTCCCAGAACATTCTATTTGTTTTGCAGTTAGGGATTGTTTCAGACATTGCTGGATGATGGGAAAAAGTAAGAGGGTTTTAAGAGAGAGCTTCTAGGTATTCTTTTATGTGACGTACATGAATAATTTAATTTGCTGCCATGAATAGCCTGGGTTTCTCTAAATAAGCAATCTACCTAGTGGCTAAGAGGGCACCTAGCAAGAATATAATATGACAAATGTTATCTTTGGATAAAAGATCGCACATGAACTCTAACAGGAGGGTATTTCATCTTTCACTGCCACCGCATTTGACAAGTTGTCTATTAGTTGTGGCATGAAGAACTCATAAGATATTTATAAATTTTCCAGAGATACCTAAATAGGGAATCATTTGATTTTGGGGATGGGCATGAAAGAGAGAAGTTTAAAGCCCTGACAGAATGTGCAGCCTTCTTTTTTCATGCCTGGTAATTGCTGGAGTAAAGCAGGGCTCTATATGCTAATGAGAGCTGTTTCTGAGATGTTTCTCCCTCCAGACAATTTTGATTTTTTTAGGCAGCCTGAACAACACTCCACCAGGACTTGAGAAGCACTGCTAGTAAAAAATTCCAAAAAATAAGTTGGTTAAATGTTGCTGCAGGGTACAACCCACGATTAGGATGTCTCCTGCTCCTCTGCTGCATCTCCCATGTTCCTCAAGAGTCCCCAAGCTTGGGAAGGGAAGAAGGTGTCTCCTTCCTAGCAACTTGTCCTAGACATGTTGAGCTGGATAGACCCATCCTGAGGACGATAACATCTAACACAGAAGCAAACCCTGAACTTTGGCTTGGTCAATTCTTCAAATCAAAACCAAATTAATCAAAATGGCTGTGTTTTTTCAGAACCTTTCTCTACTGCAAAGTTTTCTGCCAGAGAACAGCAACCTTTCTGGTTGTCAAGAGCCCAACTCTTTTCAAAAAGACAATCATGTCAGAAGCAATCTGAAATAAAACTATTTTCTGCATGTGTTCCTCCTGAAAGTATTACATTGAGATGGGGAGGGGAGGCACTACAAAGAGATGAGATAGATTTTTTTGGCATTTCTAAGAAATTAAATATCCATCCCGAAAAACCCTAGGCAGCCATTCGGTTGTAAGGCAGGTAGTGCCAGTGACACATGGGGGAAGAGCAATGACTCACAACCCCATGGCTGGCGTGTCTTCCTAAAGGCATTTTACAGAGATGCTCAAGCTGGGACTCCACTTGCCTTGCACTGATACATGGAGAGCAGGAGGAAACCCTCAGTCTTCCAGAGAAGAGTGCTCTTCTGCACAAAGCTCCTCTCTTTACCAATGTTTCCAGAAAGGGGCTAGTTTTACACAGTGCTCTCCCAGGAGGAAGTGCCAAAGCAGGAATGAGCCCTGATCTGCTTTGACACTATGCAGCTTCCACACCTCGAGGAGCTGTGGCTTGATGATCAACGTGACAAGACACACAGCAACGTCCTGTGCCACCCTCACTGGCAGACTCAAACCCTTTAAGACTCTCAAAGGAGTGGGGAAGCAAAATTTGCACCTCTGTTCTGTCACCCTCTTCAACTATTCTCCTTCTAACTTCTGCTTCCAGTCCTGGTACTCACTCTTTCCATCCCATCTATTAGTAATGTAAAAAAGCATTTGCTTCTTGCCAGTAACTGATAGGGAAAGAATTCTTACCAGTGGGAGACACTTGTGCTGTGTGATTCAGGCACTGTTTTTGTGTAGTTAACAATCTGGCATGGTTCATCACCTACTCAGCAACTTGTCCTTAAATAATGTTCTTCCATTCCTGGAGTCTCCACACATGAATTTCGGTCTCTAATGAAGCTGTGCTCTAGCCAAGCCCAGGAGGCCCTCGAGTATCTGGCCACACAGACACAACCTCTCTCCACATGTGAACCAGAAGAGCAAAACACAGCAGACACATTTTTTCTGGTCTAGTGCTGTCGAGTTTATCTCTCCTCTCCTGCCCATCCCTCTGCATCACCAGCTGCATCTGCAGAATTTAGACCTTCCTGGAATGGGAACTACTTACCATGCTGAGCCACCTCATGCTGAAAACAGCTGCTCAGCAGATTGATCCTTTGGGATCATGGAAAAATTCATGGAAAAGTGTGAAAATCACAGTGCTGCACAGGGTTGGTCAGGGAGCATAGCAATGGAGACGGCTCCTGGGCTCAAAGCAGAGGCTTCTAGCAAAGCAAGTTTCCAGCTAACCAGCTCCTTATCTAAACCTTACTTGTTTTCTCCTCCCCTGCTCCACTCTCCTAGTGGAGGAGAAATTTTTGATGGAGATAAAAATGCATGGGTGGTGTGTACTTTGTGAATGTCTTCTTATTCTGAGCAGTTTGTACACATAGGTCAAGGTGGTTGTCCATACACTTCTGTGTTTGTTAGCACAGTATCACTCCAAAGGGTCAACTGAGACAGGGAATCTGTGATTCCAGATGCACTACGCCCAGTTAAGAACTGCCACGTTTGACTTCAGGAGGCTACAGTCCAGAGAAACAGGTCAGAAATAAAAGGATGCACACATTGTCAGAGCATGTTACCAAAATCTCATTTCTCCTCTTTAAGATCAGGGGAGGATGTTCTGCAGCTGGCTTTTAAGACACAAATGTTCTCTGTGAAAAGTTGATCAAGTTCCTCCAGTACCACTTTGAAGAGGTTTTTTCCTTATGCTGCTCAATTTCCCAGCCTTTTTTAATCTCGTTCTCCAACAGTTGACTTCCGAATGTCTTCTTGACTTGAATTGGTGAGAGGGAGACTTTTTTTGCTGCCTGGATGTCAGGCCAGATGCGTCAATAACACCATGCGTGCTGCAGCCACTTGTGTCACTACTGCACAAGAGAAACTGGGGCAGAAAGACAGCAACCAGGAATTTTGTTTTGATCAAGGAAATTATACTTCCCATAGTCAATTCTGATATTCTGTGGAAGGGTGTGATTTAAGCTAATACTCTCACATGCTTCAGAGAGAAGCTTTCTGTCTCCCTGTGGAGGCATTGAATACTGCATTAATGGCACACACTGGGAAAAACACTTCCCTCTTCCCACCTTATCAATACAGAGGGAAAGGAGAATAAAAGGGAAGTCAGGCTCTTGCTGGATTTCCCCTGTGCTGATCACAGGGTGAGACACTGGTATTACAGGAGGTGAAAATAGAAACTTTAGGGTTCATTAGGTCCCGGTCCTACCCGAAAATCACAGCAACAGAGAAGCACGACCAGTGTCACTATCTCAGCTGGGACATTCATGTCTGAAGGGAGGGCTTTGCTCTAGACAGACAGAGGGTCTTTGCTAGGTTAGGAGTCTCTGGCCAACACTGGAGAAAGTTCTCACATCAGCAGCATTATGTTCACCCTCCATTCCCACAAACACTGGCAAATACAAATCCTTGCCACACTTGGGCCTCTGGTTAAAACAGAAAAATGCATCATTTAAGAAAGAATGAAGTTGATTTCCATAGTCTTCCCTGTTGCTTTACAGTGAGCAACCAATGAAGCACAGGACTCCAGAAGAAAACATTTTACTTGGTTTTAAAGAAGTGTTTCGCTCCATCAGAAAAATATAATTTATTTCAGAGACATGGATTCACTGCAGCTAGAAACCCAAAGACTTCTGTTTCTGCATTCACTCTGAGACAGAAATGTTTTGTGTCTGAACCAGTAATTCAAAACATTCTGCCCAAGTCAGGTGAAGGTGAGAGATGATGTTGGCCTGCTGAGTAAGACAGGCTCCATGCAGATAGACCAGTGCTCCCAGCCACAGCCTTACACAGCATTTAAGCACATGGCTCTTCTGTTTCTGACGAGACCCTTCAGAGGCAGAAGGTAAATGCTGATCTCCATCAGGGTCAGTGGGAATTTTGCCATTGGTATCCACAGATCTGGGACTTTACCCAACAAATAAAGATGAGCAATCATTCATTGTCCTAGTTGGAGAAGTGACACAGCTGACCCAAAAAGCAGCTGATCCCCTGCTGTTCAGCTCTAGAGGCTTGTGCGCTTAATTTCAAACACACCCTCCTCCTCCTCCCAGCCTTCCCCACATATCCCAAGTGGCATCTGACCTCTAGTTCCTGGAAATCCTCCTCTTCCTCCACCTCGTAGGAGAGGGTGTGGATCTTGATATCATCCGCAGAGAGGTCAATGAATTTGCTGTCAGGGTACTCCAGGCTGTCTTTGGTTGGCGAGCGCTCCTCAATGAAGGTGGTCTCGCAGCACTCCGAGCCCAGGCTCTCGCCCCATGAGCGCAGCACGTTCTCGGAGTAGAGGATGATGTTGGGCCTGTAGTGAGATTCCACTGTCTGCTGCAGCATGCTGGGGTCCAGGAGCTGCTGCACGGGGTCACTCCTGCCATTCTCTGGGCATCTCGGAGAGGCCAGGCTGCCCGCTCTGCGGCTCTGGTACTGAGGGGTGGGGTACACAGAGACCAGGCCATCTCGGCTCTCTGCCACTAAGTTTCTGGTGTTAATTAAACCATTCCTTTTCCCAGCCTCAGTGATTTTACTGTGCATCAGCACACTGTTCTGCTCGACCAAGCCATCCATGCTGGGAGGTGTCCAAGGCAGTGGGACTGGTGCCCTTTATTTTGCTGTGCCTTAGAGCTCACGCTGGGTGAGTGGCTCCCATTTTTCTGATGAAGAAAGGAAACAGAAATGAGGGTGAGGACAAAGGCAATGGATTGAGGGACTTAAGTCAGATTGTCCTCCACATAGTCTCAAGAGAAGACAGAACCCCACATATGTACACAACTGTCTTAGGTTACAACAGTATGTATTCTATCACCATCTTAATAAGCTGTTAAAACCAGGTAGGGCACTCTTCCTGACTCATCCCTGATAACTCCGGAGGATGTCTTCTAATGGGCCAGCTGTTAAAACCAGGTAGGGCAGTGTTCTTTATCTCTTACATGACCCATCCTCCCTCCAGGGGGATATCTTCTGTTAATGGGCCATTGATAAAATTACATCATCCCAATGTGAGATGCTCCACCCAGGGCGAGGAACCAAGCATCCCTATCTGGATATAATCTGGAATTTGAAACACCACAAATCAGCTTTTCCACTGCATTCCCAGAGAAAGACCAGACCCTTCTACGCCACCACTGGACCTTCAGAGGAGAACTACACCTTTCCACAGGATCGCTGCTTCAACAGAACCACATCTGTCACTCCTAGAGGACTGTAGCCACCTTTTAAGTGGACTGCTACCAACACCCTGACCAACAGGATGTCAGGTTGTATTCTGATTCTGTCAGTGTTTTTGTACTATTGCATTTAACTTAATTTTTCTATTAAATTGTAATTCTGACTTGGAGTCTCTCACTGATTTGCTTTCAAACTACCACAACACCCTGACTTAGTTCTCAAAATATACTGCCACTCAGAGAGGCAAAGAACACCTGCCCTACATCCGTGGGAAAGAGAGAAGTGGATGAAGTGAAATGTCTTGGTAGTGATGGACCCCATCAGAGAACGGCTTTGGTGCCTGCTCCAGCCTCCCATGGATACACAGCCGTGATCCTGGGGACAATGTCCCTTTCCTCAAAACACTTTGATAAGAGATGGGGAAAAAAACAAACAAACAAACAAACGAATCTCCTAAAAGAACCATTTTCAGTTCTCAGAAATCTGCAGTTGCAAAAAATGGGCAGGGACTGTGCTCAACTGTTGGTATCTGCAGCCAACAGGTGTGCTCTTGGCAAGTACTTTACTACCCTTTGAAAACCCATTTTTTCCAGACTAAACACTTTCTCACCAGGCTGCTCATTTTTCTCAGATGTAGCTAAAGGAAAATGCCTTTCAAAATACCGATGTATTGGCCACAGCAACAGTAAATTCAGGGGTTTGTTTCTGGACATGAGCATAAAAATTACAGACATGCTACTGGCTTCGAAGTTCTTCCTAATAGATCCCCTAAGACCAAATTATTAATATAGGATTACCTGTCCCCATTGTGCTGTTTGGAGGAAACCAAGAATGAAATACATGAACACATAAACATATGTAACTTTTTTTACTCAATGCTTTCCCTCTATTTCCCTTTTATGTCAGATAACCTCTAACAGAGCAACATCTATTTCCTCTCACCTCAAATATTATTTCCTATCAACTCCAGACTTCAAATACCTTCAGTCTCTCTTTTGGATGCAAGAGGTATTTAAACCACCAATTAAACAAGAAACTTGTTTAACATACAAGAGAGCTTGACCCAGTGTGCTGACATGTTTACATTCACAGTGCTTGGTTTAACATGTAGAAGCCCCATTTTGTGTTTTCAAGTAGTTCACTGCTTCTCTTAAGTGAACCAGCAGGAAAGCTACAGAAGAGAAAATGCAAAAACTGCAAACCCTTTTGGAAACATTTATATCCCTGCCACCTGTCAAGTGAACTGAAATGGGCACGAGGAATGTGCCACTGATGTAGCAGAAATCGGAGGAAGATTCACAAATCAAACAAGTGCCCTCCCAGAGAAATGTATGAAGAAGTCAATAATTTGTCACAGCATCAATGGTTGGAGAATTTGGGTTGGGCCTTGCACCTCCCTGTGGTCACATCATTTCAGCAAACTCTGGCTTAAGCAACCCTCAGGAAAATGCCATTTTAGGGCAGTTTGATTGCACGCCTTTGAGCTGCATTGTTGCTCAGTCCTATCATGGATCTAAACATCTATGTGGTAGGTTCTTCCCTTCTGTGCATTTAAACCAATATTGCAGATTCTGAGTGACACTTTCATCTTGGTAATGGGCAAAAAGTGGTAGAAAACACCCAAAATGAGGTAAGGACAAGACAGGGAGCATCCTTCCCTCACAGAGCTGCTCCAAAAATAGGGATAATCCATTGCTCAGGACATCCTCCCTGGAGTCCCACATAGCAGTGCAGGCAGGATGCCTCAGGGAAGGTCAGCAGGGAGATGTGGATGGCAGCATGCAATCAAGGAAAATGGTTTAACCCAGGTGCATTTTAATCTGTAGCTGGCTGCCTGCCTTACCAGAGACTGATCCAAAGTTCTTGGCCCTGCAAGAGTATTGCTTAATGGGAAGACGCTGATGAGACTCAGGCTTTTTTGGTATGATCTATTAAAAGGAGGGGGGGGGGGGGGCAGGAAGAGAAAGAAATAATTCTATTAGTATTACTCCTGGAATGGAATCCCCCAGGCTGAGATGGAGCTGTGACAGGGCATGGCACACGGTCACGAGTGATACCGGGGGCAAAAGGCAGCTGTGCCTGTGACTCACGGGTATGTTCTACGATTCAGATTGCTCCAGTTTCCAGGTTCCCTGCAGCCCAGAATCCCTGGATGGCAGTGCCAGAGCAGGTAACCTCTGACAGACAACCTGAGGAAACTGGAGGATGCCTTCTCTGCAGGGAGCCAACATTCAAAGCAGAAAAAAGCTCTCATCACCTATGACCACAGTGAGGTTTCAGAATGATGTTGACAGGAAAATGAAATTATCAGAGCTCTTGAAATAAAAAAGCTTTTCAGTCTGCTCCAAGATCCAGAGTTAATTTTAATTGGTTGGATTCAGGTTTCTTCTGTCTTTGCACGGTTTTAATTGTCCAACAAATCACTGACTGGTACTGAGGCCAACCACAAATCTGCATTTTCACACTTGAGACTGGAACCAGAAGAAAAAGCCAAGTTCAAGTTATTAACAGATAGCTATATATAATCAATATATCAACCTTCAATCTAACATTTACCTTGGGGTTAGACATTTTTACCCCAGTCTACTATAGAAAGTGAGTCCAATAATTAATTTAACCATCACTCTTTCCAATTTCTTGCACCTCTCCCCCTTTCTTATTTTAATAAGAAGCTGGTAGCAGTGCCAAGAACTTTAGTCTGCAATGCTGTGGTTTATTAAGCTATCACTCGCGTTACAGCAGAGCCCAGCTACAATGAGGAGCTGCAATGAGAGCCACGCTCTGTTGGGTGTTCTGCAGCCTCCTGCTATGATGACAGTGCCTGACAAACTAATTAAGCAGAGGGTGTGAGACAGAGAAATGCCAGCTGTAGGGAGGGCAGGCAGAGAACAGCTAAATTCTGTGCCACAGGCTCTAGCAGACAAGGAGCAGAAGCCAGCTCTGTTGCTGCCCACTGTCCCAAAACTCCTTTGCTCTCCCAGGACCTGGCAGGATGATGTTTTCCTCCTCTCTCCATGGGACTTTGCACAGCTCAAGGGTACTTCAGGCTTTGGGAGAGCCTTGCCAAACACCCAAAGTCCTGTGTGAATGAGCAGTTCCAAAATTCTGAATTCAAACCCCCTGAATTCTGAACAAGCCATACAGTTGAAAGATTGGGCTATGGCTGAACAGTCTCCTCACAGCAGACCAGAAGGACATTCATCCACATAGACCAAGCATCACCAGCCCAGCAGACTGGTTTATTGGCAAGAAAACTGGAAGATGAAGGCAAGTGAGGCTGAAGGCAGAGTCCTCATCTGCTGTCAAAGCCTAAGGCTGTACCCTCTGCTGTTCCCTGCAAATCTGGCAGGTCATCAGCCAGGAAAAAAGGCTCAAAAATTTGTGTGCTTCTGCATGGGGTTACTGGACATCAGCAGGAATATTTTCCCCATGAAGAAGTCAAGCACAGGAAAAAGCTGCCCAAGGTGGTTTTGCAGTCTCCATCCTTGGAGGTTTTGAAGCCCCAACAGAACAAAGCTCTGAGGATCGTGGTGGGATCCCAGAGCGTGAAATAGAACTGGAAATAGAAATAGAATTCTAGATAGAAATAAAATGAAAAATAAATAGAAATAGATTCTAGAAATAGAATCTTAGACCTCCTAAGATTCCTTCATCTTGATTATCCTACAACTTGAATCTCTCTGATCCTTACTGATTCCCACCTGTCTTCCATGTTCCCCAAAAGACAGGCACTGCTCCCAAATCCCTCAGTCATTCTAAATCACCAGAATGGCAACAAGGGGCCATTGGTGACCATTTGTGCCACCAGCAGAAACTGATTCAGCCTCAGGATTATCAGAATCAACAAAATGCCCCTGGATTTGAAGCTGGTTTCCCCTCTGCCAGCACAGAGAAAGCAGCGGGGAGAAAGCTCATTTGCACAGCAGCCGAGCCCCACATCAAGAAAGGAAGTCACAGATTTCCTGGCATGAGCCTTCAGGTAAGAGGGAGTGTAAAGCATGGTGCAATAGGTTTCAGTATGGTTTGAGGCATCCCAGACATTTAGGAGCTGCGACACCAAATAGAGACCTTTTGCGTGTGAGGAGTCAGAGGCAAGGCCTGGATCCAGAGTGCTGATTACAAAGTGAGATATTTAACAAACTGAAGGGGAAAAAACCCTTTCCCACTTGTATTTTTCTTCTTTGATTTAGCTGGGCTTATTAAAGTAGGTTTTGTTTTAATGGAATGTTGTATTTCAGCAGCTGGAATTCCTTTTGCCCTATTAAGTAAGCTACAGGGAATTTCATAAGGCAGTGCAACTAACTCACACTGGGAAAATTAGAAATGCATGCATTAGTGATAGCTAAATGTTTCATGGCTAATAGTGGAATTAGAAAGACCTCCATGCTATTTTAGTATTACCAATATGCAGCAAATCCACTGTGAGATGTGATCTGTCCTCCTAAAAACGAAGAACTTGGAGAATGGTGAAATGCCCAAGGTCATATCAAGAGAAAGCTGGAAATAAAATCCAGGTCTCCTGATTGCCTGTGCAGAGATGTAAGTTAAAACAATTACCATCTGCATATCTGCCTGAATAATTGATTGCTTAATTCAGTATCTGAACCAAAGAATGGAGTGGGGAAGAAAGGAGGAACTACCTTGCTCTGACCTAAAATATAATAATATTATTCCTGCAGCAAAGTATTTCCTTTTGAGCAGATGGAAGCATTTTGCCTGAGCTAAAATGAAATGCAACATTTCATTTATTTATTTTTAATTGAACAAGCTGGCTTTTAATTCACTATGCCTCAAGTTACCTCCAATAAAGTTTTTTAAAAAGACACATTCAGACTTTTCTAGCAATTCTCCTTCACAACTTAAATTTTTCAGTCTTAATTCTTAGTGGGACTCAGTCTGAACTCACAACTTTTTTCATTCACTGCACTTTCCAGGCAATAAATAACTGGCCTGACTAACAGCACCTTGCTGTGGTGTAAATAACGCTGGCTGTTGTGGAAGGCATCAGTGTAAAAACACCTTGACACCTGTACCACTTCTGGCAATTACTCTGCAGAGAGAAAACAGTCAGAAAGTCTGACTGTGTTTTTTCTGCTGTGTTTTTAAGAGGTTCCCCAGTACAGCAGACCAGGACCATCACACAACCCCAAAGGTATCCACCATCACCTGTGAGCTCCCCACACCCATTTCAAACCGGGGAGGAGGCACAAGGAGCCATTCTTACTTTAAGAGCTTCCAAAAGATCACTGAGAGCATCTCCCAGGAATACCAACATCACAGCATCACCTGGCCCTCTTGGTCTGCCTGCTGGCTGAATCCTGTGCCTACCCTCAGACCTAAAATCCCTTTTTAACTGCATTTGTGGCCAGGCTGGCCCACAGACAGGAACATGATCCTGGATGCTACCTAAACGTGGATCCAGGATGGCACAACTAACTCACTCCAGTATCATTCCTGATGGGCAGCCAAGCCCCCAGAGAGCCCAGTTCTTACACACCCCTCTGCTCAACTGGCTCTGCTTGCTTTCCCACACTGCACGCAGGAGGTAAAGCAGGACAAGACACTGCCTCACACTTGCTCTGCATGTAACCCCCCAGTGCTGTGCTCCAGGCTGGGACTTGAGGTATTCCTGAAGCACAGATGGAAAATAAAGAGATGACAGAATGGGAAGACAGCGTGGTGGTGCAGACCTGGTGCAAAATGGAAGTTTCTGTACCTCCTACCCGAAGCAAAGCACCCCAGGGCTGTAAGTCACTTTGCTAGAAAAACACTGCAAAATTACTTGAGTCAGTTCATCTGGGCAAGGATGATTAGAGTAAACAGACACTTCTGGGGCCATAAAATCAGCCGTGCTCCACAAGACTTAGAAAAATTGCAGAGCCAGGACTATACCATGGGACAAAAGCTTTACAGAGTACAAGTGATTTAGCCATGGTGAGAGTGGTGGCTGGAGGCAGACAGGGCAGCCAGGGGAAAATGAAGCAGCAGCATCAGTGGGGCATAGTTTGACCTTTACAGACCTTTCTTAACCCTCCACTCACCCTTCCCTACAGAAATAAGAAAGGAAGTGAATAATGCTGATGCCCATTAGAGTCAGGGCATGGTCTGAACATGAAGAAAAATCCTATCCCCTCTGTTCTCTGGGAGGAGAAGGGATATGGGACCTCAGGGACTTCTACATGGGAGGCACAGGCTTTGGGCTGGCAGCATATTCACAGCACAACCTTGCCTCCATGATCTTGTGAGCCTCGTGCAGCTGGAACAAGGGGGATTGTTCTGTCACGAAGAGCACAAGGAGCTCAAAGCTGGGTGGGTGACATGGGGACACCACCCCCTGGGAGTGGACTAGATAAGCTATTGCATGTAGCAGGCAGCAGCTGTGGGAGATGCCCTGAAGCAGCACACCGAGCACAGCTGCCCTTGCAGGACCTGATACCAGGCTGGATGCCTTTCCCAGCTCCCTTCTCCAGCAGCTGAACTATTTGATTATGCCCCATCCCTGGAAGTTTTCAGGTTGGATGGGCCCTGAGCAACCCGAGCTAGTGGAATGTATCCCTGTCCATGGCAGGGGGCTTGGAACTACGTGATCTTAATGTCCCTTCCAACCCAAACCATTTTATAATTCTGTCCTTTTGCAAACGCCATTTCAGAGTTCTTTGTTCTCCCTGGGGATTTTTAAGGTGTCTGAGCAGTCAGTCAAAGCATACAAACCCCATCAAACCTCTGCTAGAAGTATGCCAACTTGGTGTGAAGAACAGTGAGTTCATCCTTCTCGTGCCTCAGTGAAGCCTCAAAGCATAAGGGCAGAAACACAGCATGGATTTGGATAGTTATTGGTAAATGAGGGAACTTTGCACATTCGGGTTTTTTTATAGACACACATACAAATATACATCCATAGGGTGTAAAACTGGCACTGCTAAAGGCATGTATGGACTCACACCACTCATGCACTGCACCACTGCTTCAAAATGCAGTCTCTGCTTGTGCAGTGAAAACAACCAGTTTGTCACTCTTCTGATCTTACAGCACCAAATTCAAATCACAGATACCTTTTGCTTCTTAGGTGCTACAGGTTAGACCAGCTGCATGTGAATCCTCAGGGTCACAGGCATATACATCTGAAGAGGAGCATTTTGCTGTGATCCCATTACCCAAAGTAGTCTCCAGCTTTTTGCCAGAGAAAGGGTACTCAGAAACAATTGACATGATAGCTGGAGGATGTATATTCAGACACTTACACACAGCCCCTATTCATGTTTGTCAAAGCAAAGCCAATGAACACGCAAAGTATTTTTCTCCTTCCTGTACGCACCTCTGCAGTTATTTTCCATTTTTCCCCCCAGTTGCACCATACAAACAATAACCTGCAAAAATTCGGGTCTTCAAAGTGAGGATGACAAAATTTGGATTCTTAATAACCACATATGTAATCTGCACTCTTAATAACCACATAGACAGTATTAAAAAACTCTTCTGGAAGCATTTTACAGCTGTCTGCAGATATTAATTTGCTGTAGAAAGAAAGACAAAAAACCCATATCCAACAACATTGCACATTTTCTCTATTACTGTCCTCAGAAGCAAAAGCATTTTAAATCCTAAGAGCATCCTTCCTCAAGTTAAGTGTTTTGTGGTGGTGCCTGTGTACACCAGTACTGCATTACATCTGCATTTGTATAAGGAAGAGCACTCCTCTGTGTGTGAGATTTATTCCAGAGCGTGTGGCACCAGTGGTGTGAGACATCTGCCCGCCCACTTAATGA
This sequence comes from Eopsaltria australis, assembly GCA_034509425.1. Lineage (NCBI taxonomy): Eukaryota > Metazoa > Chordata > Aves > Passeriformes > Petroicidae > Eopsaltria > Eopsaltria australis. Next base: position 3,280,075 of record JAVTVJ010000087.1, on the reverse strand, counting down.
GAGAAAACTTCATTTAATTCCTACAAATGAATTTATTCTACACACACCCTGGCACGACCTGTAGTTACCAAAACTGCCAATAAAACGTCACCTTGTCCAGTAAAATCAGTCTTTGTCTTAGGAGCGAGGTAATTTGAAATTAATATAGACCATCTACATGCAGCTACTTTAAAGATGACAGTTAATTAACCATAATTAAAATGAAGTCATTTAAATACATGAATGTAGAAAAGTGTATTCTCTGTTCTGACTGCCTTTTAGAATAAACAGAAATCTCCCTGTACGTGCCAGTTAATGCATCATCTTGAGTTGAAGACCATCAAAGCATCTTTTAATTGTTGCTAATGCTCCGTTTACACCAGATTAATATTTAAAAAATTGTAATTTGAATATTTAACCTATCTGGAAAATTCAGATCTTTTTTTTTTTCTTTCTTCTCTCTCCTTCATTACACATGGAGGCTACAGCTTCCTTTCGGTGATTTTGAAGGCACAGTTCAACAGATTGCTCTCTGGAGCAACTCCTGCCACTCCTGCTCCATGTTCTATCCGGGGGGTGGGGGTTAAACCCCACCACCACCGCCAGACCCACACAGACCCTTGCACCTCTCCCCCTGCAGCACACTCCTCACCGGGGAGCGCTGCCAACCCTGTTCCAGGAAGGCTTGTAACTCCCGGAGTGTCAATTCCAGAAAGGTCTCGGTGCTTTTGTCAGCCTCTTCCTACTGAAGAACTGACCCCCTTGCGGGATGCTTTAGCGACACCCGGACACCCCATCCAGAAGGACGTGGCAGGGACGGGGGACTTACCCAATATCACCCCAGTGCCACCGACAGCAGGGACCACTGCTGTCTCCTTGCCTCAACCATCCCTGTCTCAAACTTAGCTGTCACTGCTCTCAAACTAGGGGATGGGAAGGAAAAGAAATTCAGTCCGGCGCCTCTCCGGAGCAGGATAGCGAGGGGAACGGGCAGCTGCGGCTGCCAGGAGCTGAGCATCTCCGCTGCCTGTCCCCGGCTCGGGCTCTCCCCCCGCACACCCCTGCACAACCCCTCTCCCCTTTCCCTGGGCTGGCAGGGCGGACGGGATCTGGGAGGAAAAGCTGCTCTGCCACAGTGCGCTAGATGGGATTCCTCATGGGGAAGAGGAGGGAAGGGAGAAGGAGAAATCCGCGCGCACTTTCCCTTCCAATGCTCTCAATCTCACCGCGGCAGTGGGAAAGCCTCTTCTCCCCCCAGACCCCGTCGGGCAAGACCGGGCACGGTAATTCGGGCTCTTCGCTGGGCATCGGGGAAGCACGTCTGCGGGCGGCCCCGCTCAGCCCCCGCGCTTCCCTGCGCTACCCCAAGAGTCCCTCCGCCGCGGCAGCTGCGGGAGCCGCCGTGCCCCCGCCTCCGCTCCGTGCTCCGGAGGATGCTCCGGAGGATGCTCCGGAGGATGCGGCGGAGCTGGTGTTTGGCGCATCGCTGCCCGGAGGGGATCGGACAGGGTGGGCTGGGGGGTCACTCACCTCCCTGCAAGGTGACCCGCGGCGCGGTGCTCCCGCTGGCGCGGCCGGAGGGGCGGCTCAGCTCCCGGGCGCTCCGCCCGGCAGCATCCCCGCGGCGGGGGCGGCGGCGGGGGCCGGGCCCGGGGGCTGCACAGAGCGAGCGGAGACGGGGCTGCTCCGCCTGCACCGCCTCGGTGGCACTGTTGGCTCGGGAGGAGGAGGAGGAAAAGGAGGAGGGAGGAAAAGGAGGAGAGAGGGAGGGAGAGAGATGCAGGCGGAGGGAGAGAGACGAGAGAATGAGCCCTGCGCGGCAGCGCGGCCAAGTTTCCTTCTGCAGCGCAGCAGGAACAGCCTCCCATCCCTCGGTGTGTAACCCCCGCCCCGGGTGAGTATGGCAAGACCCCCCCCCCCCCTCCCCCTCCTCCTCCTCCTCCTCCTCCTCCTCCTCCTCCTCCTCCTCCTCCTCCTCGGCCTTCCTCCCAGCCAGGTCTCCTCCGCTCCCCACGCACCGGAGCTGCTCTCGCCCCAGTCCGGCTGCCCCCACACCTTGTCCTGCCGCGGAAGGATCCCGGAACTGCTCCCCGAGCCACAAGGGCACTGCCAGCACGGAGATGGGGACAGCTCCCGAAGGCCATAGGGAAGCTCCAGCAGGTCTGGAGAACTTTAATTGTTTGTGTGTTTTATTTTTTAGCGTAATGACGAGCGCATTGGGCTGTATCCCACGGCATTGAGGGGTGTCCCCTGCTTTCCTAATAATCTTGCGTAACAGGGGGAAGCAGTGTTCATTCACGTCTCTTTCCATTCCCAACAGGCCTGCTAGCCAAGTAATTTGCCTAAAAGCTTCTCTGTCACCACTGCTTTCTAGATGCTTCAACAGCCGCGGCTCAAAATGCTGTTGGGAAATCACATGTCCCGTTTAGATCACTGCTTTCCTTTGCCTCTACAGGGAGAAAGACACGAGGACATAAAGCCCTGGTGCATTTTTGTTGCCTCCGCCTCTCTGGGTTACGGCTTTCTTCTCTCACTGCTTGCTTATCATTTGTTATTCACACTTCCCAAATAAGCCATGCCAAATCATTGCTGAAGGAGAATGTTCAAGATTTAAAACACACGTTAACTAACTTGAGCCCATCTTAGGATTTTTCTCCAGCCCTGCTTTCTGCTCTTCCACAACATTTTGTTGTCCAGACTCACCGTTTTTAGTATATCCTAGTGGTAGTCACAAAAGATTTTTCTCTCCTTCTAAGTATGTGGTTCCTTGTTCATTCCTGAGTTGATCTGGACTGCAGGGAGGTTTTGTATCTTAGAGAAAACAGTTTCTTCCTTAATGTAATAGTCACTGGGAGATGATTCATACATAATCAGCTGAAAGAAATAGACACAAATTATGATCACCCTGATTCTCCGGAGTGTTTTTTACCTTTACTTTCTTGAGAATAGAAGTCTCTAAATCACATTCATTATGCCTTTATCAAGTAAGAGTTTTTAGGTCTTTCCATTCTGCTTGTACAGGGACATAACTTTATGGGGGGGGGGGGGGGCTTGGCTTGCAGCCAAAGGTTTTTCAGTTCCTATGGTGAAAATGCATCAGTCATCACTGCTACTGATTGGAGATACCAGCTGGTTGGGATGGATGGTGAATTCCTGCTGAAATACATCTTTTTAGTGACCAAATGTATTTGTGAAAAAGGGAGAAATCCAAAGAGATTTGTTAGGATTTTTTTTGAAAGAAAAATTTTCATTTATATGGAATGGACTGAGAAAGGGATTTCTGGATCATTAAGCCAAATTTTCTTGCTTCTAGGCAGTTTGTTTCCTTCTAACACTCACAAAATATGGGGTTTTCTTCCATGCTGTTATCAAAGTGAGGTTCAATGACACCAAGGAAGTAACAATTTTCTCTAACACTCTTCCTTTACCATTCTCCCTGCACCAAATTAAGCACATTCTTCCTTCAGTCTGGGAAGACTATGGGACTTTGTGTCCATGAGGAAATCAGGCCTCATTTGGTTTACTTGAATTTTGCAGCAGAACCAAGAAAATCTAAGTAGAGGAGCAATCACAATCCAGCAATGACAGGGCTTGTAACCATTGCTACAGACCAGGACATACTTCTCCCTTTTTTCTAGTCAGCCTCTTCTCTTGCCCAAAACCACCAAAAACTTTACCAATACTCTAATTAACTCATAATTAACTAGTTTACATTATGCCACTTTCCTGTGTCACTATATTTGCCATAAATTGTCCAAATTCTCTTTGCTGGAAAGCTGATGAACATGCCTGATTTGATTTTGATATTTGCAGCTCACTGGTACCCTGCAGATTTTTGGAGAAAGTTCTTCAAACAACAAAAGAAAGGGGTTGGTGGTGGGACAGGTGAACTGCAGCAGTTTGTGATTTGGTGGTTTCTCTTCAGGTGTAGCAGCACCACTGAGAGTGCACTTCAATACGAGGTTGTGTATCATGCCAGCACATTTCACATCTCGTGGCAAGAAATTGGGGAGTTCATGCTATGTGTCTAGCAATGGTAACTAACCCTTTCTTTTTGTTTCTAAAGGTACTTTCCTCCACAGCTGATGGAGATGCACCTCAGCAGGAAAGCTTCTGTGCAGACAGAGCACTCTCCTGACAGGCTGCAACACAAAGACATACATGAAAGGGGCAAAGCTGGGGAGGAAGAAGAGTCCACCTCCCTCGGGCCAGATGGCTGTTGGAGCAGGGCAGCCCATGATGGCTTGGGAGCCCCCATGGTCCTTCAGTTTCTGTCTGTGAGGAGACAGGGATTTGGGAGCCATTGAGGCAGAATGTGAAAAAGTAAATGCCACCTGGCAGCAGGAATTCCAGAGATGTACAAACAGCTTTTCTTACAAAATGAAGATTTGCAGGAGTCAAGGAAAGGGATGAGACTTTGCAGGCACATATCATTATAGCTTCAGGGAAATCATTTCACCACCAGTCGTTCTAAGCAGGGCTAATGCTGACCCAACAATTGGCCATTGCCTTCAGTAGAAGCACCCTGAGGAACAGCACCTGGCTGGGGAGTCACACAGTTCTGATCTTTGCTCCCCTGGGTGCTCTGCACTGCGGTCTGGGAGAGTCCTTGGAGACAGAGCTGCTCTGAATGCCTCAGGGCCAAAGTCAAGTAGGAACCATCACAATGTGAGAGCAGGAGAGAGAGTCCTGGTCTGGAAGCCACACATTCAGTGCTGCAGGAACAGAGCTTTGTGGTAGCCATGAGGATTTCAGGAGAACCATTAACTGGTACATCTGCTGGTGTGCTAAAATGCTCGTGGGAGCGTCACGGTATGCTGTGGTCCTCATATCCTGATTTGGCTGTCCAGAATCAGAATCTAGGATATGATGCATGCTCAGGACATCACCAGTAAGAAAGTGGGAAGCCAGTGCCTTGCAAGTGCATTCGTGGTCTGTAGGAAGAGCAGCAGCACCACCTATCACCAGAGAGGGAAGGAGAGAGGACAGACCAAGTGCTGCTCCTCCTGCCTGTTCTCAGTCCAAGACTGGAGCCCAGATTTTCTAGATCACCACAGAGAAACTTCCTTCTTCCAGCAGAAGAACCTGGCTTAAATAATTCACTGCACTCCTTCTGCTAAATCTTTCTGTGGTGCACAGCTAGCAGAAGGAGATGGAAGGGGTGAAACGTGAAGGTTTTGGAGGAGAAGGGCTAAGAGCTGGAATTTACAGTGATAATGAACCAGAATAAAAATAATAACCTTCAGGTCTACAGTACCCAAAAGAATTGTTCATCACTCAGAGGGCACAGCTAGGCCTTAGCACCCTGTGCTCCAAATGGTGCAGGGCTTTTGTCTTGTGGCTTCTGTCAGTCAAAAATCTTGACACCAGCATTATTGGTATGGTCTGAACCATATGTAGTTTGATTATAATTCAGAGTGATGGAACAGAGCAATCAGGAAGTAGCCCAAAATCTGTAATTTCTTCTTGCCAAAGGCAAAAAGAACCTTTCCATGTAATTGTATCCAACCCCAAAGGCATAGCCAGGAGTGCTTTTAACTTTCAGAGAAGGAAAAATTGGTTAGCTGGAATGGCTGAACTGTGTAGGTGCTGAAGTTCATGTTGGTTTGTTTGCTGGTAGTTCTGAAACCAGAATGAAAATGAGAGTTTGCATTAAGCCAAGCTGAGCACATTTTTTTCTTATTCTGTATTCACAGCAAATAGATGAGCAAAAGATACAATTTTTTGGCTGAGTGAATTATGTAGCTTAGCTCAAGATCAAATGTTTCATTGCTTTGAGCTCTTCTTTATAAACTGGATATGCATACTTACTTGCAACAGAGGAAAAATCTAAACACAATCACTGTCTGCCTAATTAAACCAGAAGTGGCTGCTACATATCATCTGCCAGGAGGATGAAGGAGGTCTTTGCATCTGGTGCTAAATTAATATGGAGGGACTTGTTAGGAAAAGTGGGACAGGACTAACCATTTATATATTCCAGCCTCTAGAAAGGGTTGCATCTTCTTTGCCTTAGACAAGTTGCTTGAATTCAGCCACAGCGGCCCAGTTTCTCATATGTCCAGGAGCTGAGAGACTCAGAGGCTCAGAAAAAAACCTGCACTGCTTTTATTTTGCCATCTGTGCCTTGCCTCACTGCATACAGCTCTCGTGTTTGAACTTTTTGGGATTCTTCCAGGAAGCCTTACAGCAAGTTCTGGCACCAATGCTTTCCTGCCCAAAAGGTGGCTCTTTGAGCAGTATGGGCACCTCCAAGGGAGAGGGAACAGTGTCATTTTTGTGCTGCCTTTCACTGGCCTTTGGAGGTAGAGAGAAAAGGCACAGGTTTGTGCTAATTGAGATGCGGCCATCTGTCAGACAGAAAACATGCCAAGGCCACCCTGTGACTTTTTTATAAAGAAAGAAACAGGCCACCGGTGAAATATTTAGGTGCTACAGACCTTGAACAGAGCCAGATAAATATCTGAGATGATAAAGGTTCCTCTTGGATGTGATTAAGGATCTCCTAAGTTATCTAGCATCTCACCTTAAATGCCTTTTCATCCATGGTGAAACTGCTTTGTTGAAATCAGACTTTTTTGGAGCTGAGTGCCATGAAATTTGACCCATTATGGATTACTTAGACACCCAGTATGTAGGGACCTGTATATAAACATGGTAAGAGAAAGCCCTTTCCCCAAAAATCTGATACATTAGGTAGCCAGGACAGTAAAAGCAGGGGTTGGAGGCACCTAGTCCTGCAGGGGATCTCAGACCTGGATTTATATCTGGGCATGCTGGTGGGTTAAATTAATTGCTGATGGGTAAAGTTAAATTAAATGGTTGTCACACTGAGTTGCTTCACTCCCTTAAAGAAAGGTTGTTGGGCATGTGGAGAAGCCCTGGATCATTCAGGCAGTGCCAAGGGAGTCAACACAAATCATCTGGGGGAGACACAACTCTCTGGGGCAGCAGCTGGAAGCAGGAGGATGCTGAGCTGAGCCTTCTGTGTGTGATTCCCACCTTGGCAATTATGATTTAAGGAGAATGCCAGGCTCTTTCCTTGCTGCCTCCAGCCTACACAGTATGGGTGAAGCCCCACCACTGAGAAACCTCAAGAGCAGCTGTGCACAAAGGACACGATGGGTTCCAAATTCTCCATCATTCTTCAGATTCAAACTAGACAGTGCCTGTCCTGTAACATTAGAGAAATGCTCTGGTGATGGCAAAAACAAAAGAAAATGCCTTTTTGTTTCTGCACTAACAGGCTGTGAAAAAAAAGAGCAGTTCAGATTTCCACTTCCAGTCTCCTGCTGCATCTCCCCTGGTATGGACACAGTCCCACTGCTCCTCAGGATGCCTGACAAGAGCCTGCAGACTTGTTAAGGCATGGAGGCAGTGACACGACCTGGCCTCAGTGTTGTCTACCTGCACAGACCATGGAAAATGGCTGGTCATAACAAGAGAAGGTCCTGAAGCTGAGAGAGAACAAGAGTGAGAAGCTGATGAAAGTTGGAGATAGCTCCATGAGAAACAATCAGGTTTCACAGGTGGGGAGGAGAAAGATACTGATATGAAAACCTGTGGAAGGGCAAAGGTGGGGCCAAAAGGATAGGACATCATGCTTTGTGAGTAGTGTAGCTGAGGAGAAATGGCTTGAATACTCTTTAGTTGCCCCACAACACTTCACTAGATCCACTAAAAAAATTAATCCATCTGGCTGAAAAATACCTAGCTGCCAGGAATGCTTATTGGATTAACTGATTGAATTGCAGAGGGGAACATAAATTTATCTCTCTTATTAATTTCCCTGTGCTTACCTGTCTTTTATAAATGATGAGTGGGGTTCTTTTTCACATGGAGTAGCTGCTAAGGAGAGAGGGCAGGTTTTTCCCAAAGCCAATGTCCTAACAAATACCGTAGAGGTACTCTGGAGATTCTCTGCATGTCCTATGTGATGCAGAAAGCCTAGGAGCCTGTGTTCCTAGTGCCTCAGCTCCCAGGATGGCACCCAGCTCTGACTATGGAGATGTTTTGAGGAAGGCATGCTCCACTTGTCCTAACCCAGCCAGAACTTCCAGGCTCAGAGCACCATGGCGTGGGTCAGGATGTGTACAGGAAAGTTCCTCAGGAAGTCTGGAGCCTCAAAGACCCTTATCATTCTAAGGAAATTAAAAATAAAAAAGAAATAATTTTTTTAAAAATATCTTGAAAAAGAGGAAGCTTTTTTTCTCTTGTCCTTCCTGTTCATGGGAAAAGATCTGGATCCCAAACTCCTTTTTTCCTTTTCACCTTACCCATCAGTGTTCCAAAAATCAGATCTCTTTTTCCCTACAACGAGGGGATCACCTACAGCTTGTGGATCTCTGCTGGTCTCTCTGTATATTACAAAATATATTTGTGTGTATATAGCAGAATGTTGAGATCCCTTCTCAGAAAAAGACATATAGTGGAAAAGGAAGATATTTTCCATGTAAAGACAATATTAAAGGTAGACAGGGACATGTCGGGGCTCTGGTGTTCAAGAAAAATCTCCCAACTGAAATCAGTGAAGGGTTGTGCTTCCAAATTAATTGCATGCTTCTGTCCCCAGCATATGGGCATGGAATCAAAACTGATGAGCCAACAAAGCAGCACTGAGCTGCTCCTGTGAGCAGTCACCATCAATAACGAGAAATACTAGGAGAAGTACTCTTTGAAATTCAAATCACAAGGAGCATCATCTAAAAAGGAAACTCAGGAGGAGCAGAAATACCATGCACCATACATTAATTGTCATGCATGTGACAAAATTTTCAGCATTGCAGTTACTTAGCAGCATTAAATTTATTCCCAGATTATTAATACCATACCAGGGATGAAATAATTAAACTGGCAGCCCATTTCCTCCAAAGTGGAGGGCAGGCCTTCGGCCGGTGTAAATCAGAACAGCTGCACTACAGTGACTTGGTTTTACAACCAGCTGGGAAACAGAGTCATTTATTCTAAAAAGGGAGAGCTGAAAAAGGGCTCGAACCCTTCATCACTCCATGTTGTCCCTTTTGCCCCAGAGTGAGGGTAAGCAAGCAGGGCTAAAGTCACTGCTCACCTAGAACTGCTCCCAGAGCACACTGCAAACAATCTGCTCCCAGAAGATTAAAATTAAATTTGGGAGGTTAAATATTTAATAACATGCTAGTGATTCCTTCCAAATGGGCACACCCTGTATCCTATTCCTTTTATACCCAAACCTACCAGGAATACTCACAGATCTGTTTTGGCAGAAATTAAGAGGGCAGGAAAAGAGCTGATTTAGAGTTCATCAGCCTGTCCTCCCCTTTCAAGCCCTCTAGCTTTCTGCCTGCCTTCCTGGCCACATTTGGAGGCATTCCTTCAGTCTGACTCAAGTTCTTAAGCTCCTGTGGCATCCCAAACTGCCAGAGGTACCAGACATACATCATCTTATTGTATGGTTGCAAAAAAATGTGTGCATGTTCAGCCTTCCAGATGATTTTTTCCCCCTTTTTGCATTTCTTAGGTAGAGTTTTATACCCTTTTTTAGTCAAGGCTGAGTTTTGCAGGAACCATCTGGCCCCAACTTAAAAATGGCGCGTTTTTCCATTAAAATTGCTTTTCAGCAGTAATTCTTTGAGGTTCTGGGGGGCTTTTGTGGTTTTGTTCTCTCTTTCTGTTCAGCATGTGTTTGTTCTCACTGAGAACTCTAGCTTCCAAAGTGAAAATTTAACCTTTCTCCACAGTGTTTAGGTGCTACTCCTCACTTTTTCATTTATGGAAAACTGCAGTTTTTAGGGGCATGTTTTGTTTTGGGGCATATATTTGGATGAAATATGACAACTTCTGATTAAGAACCTGTAGTGGTTTGAGTTCGCCAATTCGAGTCTCTGGCCAAACGCCAGCAAACTTACCAAAATTTACTCAATTTTGCTGTGAGATAAGGATTAGGAGCAGGCAAAGCAGACTCAAACTTTAAAGAATATAAAGAAAGTTTACTAACAAACCTAAAAAAAACCCAACCAAACAAAAAAGAATCAGAATAAAACCTTTAGAACACGTCTCCTCCACCCATCTCTCCATTTCTTTCCCACTAACAACACAAAAAGACAACACTCTGAACCTTCAGTCAGTTTACCACCTCTAAAAGTCTTTTCTCAGTCCATTTAGGGAGAGAAGTTTCTCTTGCTTATACCATGGACTTCTCCACAAGAAAACAGGAGTTTTTTATGGTTTCATCCTCACAACCAGTAGTTGTTTAGGAGGAAAATTTGCTTATTGTGGAAGATTTCTCTTACACCAGTAGCCTTCTCACAGTTACTATGATGGGCTATAGTGCTCCATGGGGTACCCTTTTAAGGAGGAGCAGTTCCATTACAGCAGCAAAGAAAATCCCCTTCTTCTGTTACTGGCAACACAAGTTCTCCTGGCAGCACAAGTTCTCCACCGTGCCCGGGGTGAGGGATCACAGCTTCTTCTGTCTCTGCTCAAGCTTCTCATCAGGCTGCAATTACTTCAGCATCTACTTATCTCTACACAGGTGCCTTGGCTCACTGGCTGCAGTCAGAATATCACATCCCCCTTTGGATTATTTTCTCATATATTGCAGGGAATATTTTAGCTTAGTCCCAACCATGGTTTCACAAAAGAATTTTCAGTTTTACTATTGAAGCACTTCTCATGCTCCTCCCTCAAGGCGTCAGCTCTGCTTCCTTCGCTGACTTTAGAGTCTCTATGCTGTGTTTCTGTAGGTGTCCCCACTTTTTTTCTCTCTGTGTAGGAGAGGATGGGTGTCTGCAAATTTCATCTGGGCATGGAGAGGGTTAATCTCTCTCGGGCCTTGCGATGCTCATGTGGACTCTGCCGGGCTGTTCAAGTGCAGCATTTCAGCATCTGAGCTGAGGAGGAGAGGGACAGCAAGGGCTCGGCCCTGCCTGGCCGTGGCTGGGATTTACAACCCAGCTGTGTCTGAACCCTGAAGGGCTCAGCTGCAGCTTCAAACCCCCCTTTCCCCCTCACCCTCTGGGAGGCAGGGCAAAGGCCCAGTCTTATCAGAGAGAGAAAGCAGGGACCTGCTTCTCTGGCAAAAGTAGGATGGCAAGAGAAAGACTCTCTAGGGTCCTCTGCTTACACAGGGGTTTTTTTTTCCTCGAAGAAGGATCAACTTTTAATTGGTTGGCCTACATATCAATACTCAAAACTAGCTGGTTATTGGTTCTGTCTCTCAGGAAGGAAGCTGTATTACTTCCTGCAACATGGGTCACTTCCGAGATTGACCCTTCCTGGGCAAACTCAGGACAGAACCGCTCCGTATTTCACAGCTCTTTCCACATTCCACGTGGGGTTATCCAATTAAAGATGCTTTGGATGAATAACCCAATACTTTTGAAGTCCAAATATCCATATTTTTGGTGCTAGATCACAGCCAATCTTTTTCTTCTTCTACTGACAAAATATCACTATTTTACACCAGTTTTTATGGGTGTCTTGGAAATTTTTCTTTGCTTGATTAGTATAGATTCTATTTCACAATAATTTGTCTCCATCTTAAATGCCTGCAATTAGTCTGCCAGCTTTATCCACCTCTTGTAATCTACCTGTTCTATAAATTACTGGCATCACTGGGACAGGAGCCCTCTCTTCCTTACATTTCTGTGTAACACAAGGGAGGCAGAGGGAATCTAAGCTTTGGTATTTACAGCAGTCACTGATTCATAATTAATGAATGATAGCAATACTGAAAAAGTGGCTTTTCCCTCTTTTTTTCAGTCCAAAAATATCATTTCCTCCTGGGAAATGCAGAGCAGGGTCCCATAGGGGAATTGTCTACTGATCACCAAGAGGAAAACTTACAGCAAATTATGCTGAGCATATAAAACACAGAAATCTGTCCAGGCTGCTCAAGACAGTTGACAAGGCAGAGCTACTGAATCCAAATTGCTATTTCCAGCACAGTTCTGACCTCAGATGCGGTCAGGCCAAGCTTTGTGTGATACTTCTATCACCTCAAACTATTGGAATTTCCAACTACAGCATGCCTGTGGAGAAGGTAAGGAAAGAGATGTTTGCATTTTATGTAAAACAGCTTCAGCTGGGGTGGCAGGGCTGATGTGATTAGACTGATTAGTTATAACACTAAGGATCCTATGGCCCATGATCCTATCCTAACTCTACTTTTTGAAAAGTATAAAACGTGAGCAGTTGGCTTTTCACTTAACTAAAACAGAAGTATGCCCACATTCTCATTTTTTCATATGCCAAAAGACTTGGATACAGACTGCAGAGGCTGTGATTTCAGGTAGTTCAGTAAGGGTTTAAGTTTAGTCCATCTTTCTTCTCCATCTGAACACATCTTGTCTACTTCACGTTTTTGTGGAGGAAGCTAAGGAATTTCAGTGGAATAATGCACTGAAACCCTAATGTCTCAGTTTTAGGGCCAGTTAAACAGGTGGGATGAGAAAGAATTCAAGCATCTTGGAAAAGTCCTGAGGAGATTGTTTTCTTTGATCCCTGAAATCTGAAACTTCCAGGAAAATGTTCACTGCAAAGCAAATTTAAAGAATGCTGAAGCACTTTGATGGAGTGTGTACCTTGGCCTTTCTCCTCCCACCACTGCTTTGCTGCTAGAGAGTGTTATACCTTGGCTTTTTCAAACACAGATTTTCCAAGGATCTCAAGTATCAGCTGGAATATTCTCCTAAAATCACTCCCTCAGAGAATCACTCTTGCTCAGAGCCCCATCCAGCCTGACCTCTAAAGTTTTCAGGGATAAGGCATTTACCGCCTCTCTGAGCACCCTGTTCCAGTGGTTCAACACCCTCACCATAAAAAATTTCTTCCTTTTACCTAATCCAAATCTCTCTTCTTTTTAGGGCATATTTCTTCAGAGCTAATATTTCCTAAGGAAGAGTAAAAATCACCTCAGTGACAGGAGCAGAGGCTTGCTGTGTGCAAACAGGCTTCAGAGGAGCCTCAGGTCCAGCTGAGATGCTGCCTGTGGACATCAGAGGTAAAGGCAGGAATTGATTTGGCCCCTGAGAATGTAGGATGCTGGCACCAGCCCACTCCAGGTTGGGTGATGCTTTCTGCTAGGACACTGAGAGCTGTAGCTCCCAGCTTACCCTATTTTTGGGCCCAGCAAGCGTGCAGGGCCTCAGAGAAGCAGCAGCTACAGCACTGCAACCACAGCCACAGCAGCTTGTCAGAGGTACAGACTTGTCCTCACTGCAGGGCAAAGTTGAGCTGAGAGCTGAGGCTGAGGGTCCAGTTGTTCCCTGGAGTTGGGACAGCCCCGGCCAAGAGTGGGAGGCTGTGCCAAAGCACTGGCTCTCTCTTACTCGCCCTTCCCACAGGCCCTGTGTCTGTCCCAGGATGGATGCTGAGCAGGGGCAAGTGGAAACACTCAGCCAAGTGCTCAGTATTTTATGCTGTGGCCTGGTTGATTTTGAACTGTGCTTGCTTGGCAGCGCCCCTCAGAACTGGTTACAATTTGTTCCTGCATTTAAAACTGGAGCTGCGGCATGGCCTGGCCCACACTGCCAGCTCTGCCCTCCACCCCAGGGCCCATGGTGGGATGGCAGTGTCACTGTCCCCAGCAGTGAAACACCACAATACCCAGTGGCCAAGTCCCAGCTGCTCAGCTGCCGTCCTTCCCTCCAAGGCTGGCCTGAGCAAGGGGCATCCGTGTGTCCATACTTGTGTTTGTGGCCCCTCAATGTCTTCTTGGGCATTTCCCCACTTCAGGGAGCTGGTGCTCGCTTGTGTTTCAAGTGGCAGGTGCTCTACTCCACTAGTGAGGGTGAGAAAAAGCATTGCATGACTCCTCTTGGGATTGCAGAGACCTGCTGTTGCAGGAATCTTTAAAATCACCTTCACATGTGATGAGGAGTGTGTGTACTCAAAATGATCTTCAGTTGGGAAAAAATGGCCAGGTGGAGACAAAAGCCTCCAAAGATCCCTTGTCAATACCACACAACTTCGTTGTTTTAAGTTTTGCCTAATTATCTACAATAACAGGGGGGGGAGAGAGACAAAACCATGCAACCCTGGTGAGATCAGTTGTTGTCTTGCCAGATTTTCAGAAAGAGCCTCTGAGGAGTCTCAGAACAAAGAAAGGATGGCATAGCAAACATGGCTGAGTTGCAAAACAGCAGCTTTGATGTGTGAGATGGGGACAGCATCTTTTTTTTCAGGAAAACAATGTACTTTTAATTGGACTTTTTCACCAGCCATTCAAAAGGTGAAGGATCAACCATTACAGCCAGCAGCACAGGCCAGGATCTCAGCTGCAATGGATGACAGAGTCTGTCAGTCAGCTACTTGGTCTTCTCAGCATTTTGCCAGGAGAAGTGTCCTGGCCAGACAGAGGTGTTGGCAGACCTCAGCTCTTTTCACAGCTGCGAGGAGGAAACAACAGAGCTTTCCCAGCCCCTGCAGCAGCCTACAGCACCCTCTGTGCATTTTTTTTAGGTTTCTAGTCACAGTCCCATCAGAGCAATGGAGAAACCTGGAGCTGCTATGGGCAGTGAAAGTTTTGCTCTTGACCCACCCATCTGCCTTTTGTCATTACTGGTCTGCTTGTACCCTGGGAAGAAAAACTCCAAAGAACAACTGTTTCCTGCTGGTGATATGAGATTCCATTAATTTGTGCCATGCTGGAGTTTGAAGCTCCCTGGCACACTTTATATTTGTAATTGACTGGTATTGCTAAGGGGAACCTGACTGGGCAGCTGCAGTCTGATGGCTCTGCCTAAAAGGAGACGAGGAAGGGCCAGCTCTTTCTCGTGGTGAGAGAGCTTTGTCTGTTTAGAAGATGATGAGGAGCATGGGGGAAGGCTTCTTAAACTTTTCTCATTAGCTCATTTCAGTAACTGAGACTGGTGCTAGCTGCATCCTTAAGCAGACCATCAATCTCAGCTCTATATGCCACCAAATTACTGGCAAAAGGGGAGAAGATGGGCTAGGCTGGAATAATAAATCTGCCCTAATCATTACATTAAGGGTTATATTCATGGGACTGTTGTTATAAATCTGGTTATAAAGAAGAAACTAAATCAGGAGCATTGGGGGAGTCTTATCCGTGTCAGGAAGTATTTTCTGAGTTGTCTCAGTATGCGAAGAAAGGCTGGGCTAAATGTATCTGTTGAAACATTTCAGTAGGCAGAAAAGTCATTTTATGACAAGATGAAAATTTTCCCACCCCATTTGTGTTACTCTTTTATTTTCACTTCATATGCTGTATTTGGCAATAAAGATTTTCAGACAATTTATTTCTGAATCAGTTCTAACATTTGCTCTTTGCACGGGGGTTCAGTCTTTCAGCTCTCTTGTTCCCCAGCTCATGGCTGAGGGTCAAGGGATAGCAGAGTCCTCAGCACTTCTCTGGAAGGTGATAAACCCCATGCAAAAAAAGCATTTCTTAAAACAGCAGGGACCCCAGCATAGAAAGAATTAATATATCAAACATTGAAGTTGTACTGACTGGATGATCTAGTGATGCCTCCTGGGTCCCCAGGGGCCACGTTAGGGACTTGGCCATGTCCATCTCTGTGTGGTAGCCCAGGGAACAGAACTCAAGATGTCTCTTTGGGCCCTGCAGGCATGGAGATAGCAACTGCTGTGCAGTCCAAACTTGCTGTGAATTATCCTCCAGGTGCACCAAGGTGGGTTTGGTTTGGGTCCCTAAGTACCAGCCTAGGAAGGTTCTTCCAGCTCTTCTCCAACTCCTGGTCCTCCTACCCTGTGGAGTGACTTGGAGGAGAAATGAGGGAAAGCTGTTGGCTTCATAAAGCTGTTCCCTTCACATTCAGGTTTTTTTTAGACATACATTGTAGGATTTTTGTACTAAGAGGATTTGAAAAGCTACTCACACAAAAGAAAGAATCTGGAATAAAAACACCTCCAAAGAATGCATTTTACATGCTTTCCATTAGGACAGCAAGGTTTGTGCTTAGCTGGAGGACCTGGCTGGCTTTGCTTCCAGCAGCATCCGCCCCAGGGAGATGCCTGGGGCAAGAGCTGCTGACTGGCAGGACCAGCCAGGAGTGCTGGAGAGGATGCTGTGACTGCAGAGCTGCTGGGTGGGGCTGATGAGAGTCACCTCACACAGGGGTCAGGTAGATAAATATTCAATTTTGAATAATAATCAAATAGATTAACTATTTCCATTGAGTATGAGGGGGCAATTCACTTTTTTACTTTCCTTTTCATACTTTAGACAATAGTTATGCCAGGAAAAGTAGCCTGATTGCTTGAACTGGACTCATCCCAGAGGAATGGGAGTGTTTGCTGTATTGTGGGGTGGAAGTGGTAAACACAAGGGCAAGTGGGGTATGTCAGAGAAAAACCAACAAAGCATCATAAATTAATGTTCTTGAGAAGATTCTGGGTAACTGGAAGCTTTATTCAATCTATGGGGTTTTTTTGGAAATGTAGCAAATAAGGTCCCTCTACAAAGGTACCTCATAAAATCAAAAAATGTTTTGACTCCCTAGCACAAAATTCCGAGCACTGTCCTCTTTCCTGTATGAACGTCTTCGCATCTGCTAAAATTGTTCAGATTTGCCCATTTTTTCTTGCAATTCTTTGTGCCCCATGGAACAGGTTCTTCAAAAGGCAAAGGAAAGACCAGGGGTAAGCAGCATCCTGCCTTTAATCAAAACTTTTCTTCTATGTGAGATTGCTGTATACACCTCCTGAACAGTGTGGAATTAAACATCCCATCTTACAGCTTGGCTTTAATTTTCATTTAATTTACATGTGATCCTACAGCTTCTCTTTTATTTCCAGTGCAGCGTGTCCTGAATACATCAGTTTTATTAGTATGGCCTGCTCACATAAACTCAGTCTGCTGATCATCTTTGTCCTAAAGAATTTCATGTTCACAGCCCATTTCTCATGGTACCAATAAAAAGCCGTCTTCAGCCTATCTTTGAGAAAGGATGTTTTGTTTTCCACCTTCTTATTAAGAATTAAAGAAAAAAAAAAGTAAGGAGGGAAAATACAAATTCTCCTTATAGCATTCTCTTTTTCCAACAGTTCCATCATTGTGTGCCACATTTGTTGCCTTTCTAATGCATCCCTGCAGCAGGATTATGCTTCTCCACCAAAGTTTTTGCCTGTCAGTTCCCCACTGTTTATACAGTTATCATTAAATGTTCCTGTCATACCCAAGCCTTGTTGTTTTTTCTCTCTTCATCTTTGCCAGCACTCTGTAACCCACTCTCACCTCGGCACATGACCATTAACATACAGAGCATGGCTGCTGCTGTTTTCTTCTCATTATTACCATAATGGCTCAGGCTAGAGAAGAGAAGCAGCTTTAGGCACTGTGCAAATAACAGACAATTCCTGACAAAAAGAGAAAGCTCTAGTGTTGTTCAGAATAATCATGAAATCATTCCTGTGAGTATCCCCACTCTTCCTTTAGACTCATTTCTAGCCATTGGAAAGCTACTATTAAATGCAATGTGTTATCCCTCTGTACCCAGGGCACTCTGTCAAAAAAACAGAGACAAGGGGGTAGAGTTTTTAGCCCTGGCTATTCTATACCATGCACTCTCTTCAGGAAGTGTTTTTGTTTGGTGATGAATACTCACCTTTTGCGGGTAAAACTCTCTCTTTTCTAGACTCTCTTATGAATATTATTGTGATGTTTCAGTAAATTTGGGTTCCAACCTATAATTTCTCCCAGTGTTCCTCCATTATCAGAAGAGGGGGGAAAAGATATGCACCCTTGAGTGGGTTTAATTTCTCAGCTGGGTTTTAAACCAGCACACAGAGCTGCCTGTTGTACCTTATTCCTTCCTCAACACCTCACTTTCCAGCTACTTTTAGTAACGGCATCGGAGCCATGGCAGGTGAATCCCCACAACACCTCCGTTGTATTGTTTCCTTTCTCCTTAATTCATTTGGGGGATTGTCCACATTGAGCCATTTTACAGAAGTTTGGATTGGCCACTCTGGCATAGAGGAGCAAGATTTGGGGCCTTGGATGGTGCCCAGGACAGACCTAGAGGATCAGTAATAAATCATGAAATAGGAGGGAGCATAGCAGGGGGTTGGAACCAGATGCTCTTTAAGGTCTGTTCCAGCCCAGACCATTTTTTACAATGATTCTATGATTTCTCAGTGTGAGAGCTGGAGGACAAAAGTGCAGGTGAGAGCTCTGTGGCTCTCAGAGGTGCAGACACCAGAGCAGGATCTCCTGGTCCTAGATGGCAGGAATTTGATCACTCCATGCTTTCTCACATCCCTGTTTCATCCTCCTTCTGTGACACATCACCCACCTACAAAGCAGGCCAAAGAAGTCTTAAGAGTCTTTTCCACCCTAAACAATTCTGTGCTTCTGTGATAATGGACATTCAGGAGGGTCCCCAGTCTGTCCTTTCACCTGGTAATAATTCTGGGAGGTTATTGCAATAAAGCTGTTTGAGTTTATTGTCTTCTTCAAATAGGGATGGAAGAAAGGGAGAGACACCATGGAGAGGGAATGTCAGGATGTGGAATTTTCAAAAACTGGGCTCTTTTCCTGGTTCAAGTGGTATTCTCTGGCCAAGACAGCTGTCGCCGGTGGTGTGGGCTGGCCAGCTGACCACCAGGGTTTTGGTCAGCAGTCCAACGGCGATTACTGCGAGTGTTCCATGTCCAGGTTCACAGCAGTCAGGACCAGGGTCCCCGGCCACGGGCTGCACCTCCCGTATAGGCAGCCACGCTGCGTCCACAGAGCCAGAGTTGTTGCGAAGGGAGAGTTCCCTCGCCCGGAGCAAGCAGGCACACAGTAACACAGAGGTCAGCTGCCTGAGCTCAGGGGCGAAGGACCCCCGCGCTCGGCAGGGCATCAGACTTTATTCCGAGGGTAACAACCGATCCCGAAGGGGCACTGGGGAGGAACCAGGGAGCGACAAAGGGACAGGGGCCAACCGGGGAGGAGGAGGGGAGGAGAGGGAGATTCGAACAATACAATCATGACCTGAGTGACAGGGGTCTTCCCAGAACTGGGGAGATAGGCAGGAGAGTGACACGAAGCAGGGCAAATGATGAGAGAGCGACCAGCCTCCTTAGAACTCGACCCCTCTCTGGGGCAATCTATTCTGGACTCCACCCCAGGGAGGGTCCTAGTCCTTGAGTCTCCACAGTTTTCTCGGGGGGGAAAGGGTTTTATGGGTTTGTACCACCGCCACAGACAGCACTCTTCACATCTTTAGGATGACAGTAATATTTCTGGCTGGTAGTGGAACCCTTAATTGATCAATATAGGGAAGATACTACATTAATGCCAAGTTATTGTCCCCAGAAAATAAAGAAAGGCTAAAAATAGCATAGTACATTTTGACAGAGCTTTTGTTATTTTCTTTTTATGTTCAGTTCCTTTGAGTCTGTCTTTTTTCTCGTTAGGAAAGCTTAATTACCATTTTCACTTTCATTTCATTTCTGGGGCCAGGTTTTGGTGCTCTGTAGGCAGCCACTAATTGTTCAGTCCCCACATGAGATGAAGGCTTCTTAGTGCAAGGAGCACTGCAGGTATGGATGGAACAGACCCTGCTCTGGATGGAGGCAGGGAATTAGGAAACTTTTCATGGCAAGGTAGACTCTAGGATCCCAGCCATGAAGAAAGGCAAAGGCTTTCTGAGGTAGTTTTCCCCGCTTTTTAATGCTGTCAATTTGGACCAAAGCTCTTAAACTGCTTTGCTTTTCTGTTGAAGTAATCCTGGGCTTGAAGAAGTGTCCATAGGTCTGTGCCCCCAAGCTGCTGGATGCCCATATCCATAGGTTCCCATATTAGTGTGCCAAGCAGAAAAGCTGGATGGAGGCAGGAAAGAAGGTGTCTAAGGACATTCAACTTCCAGGTGCTCCTCCATGAGAATGACCAGCTGTAGAGGGTAAACAGAAAACATCAAGCTCTCCATCCTGCCTCCCACTTTCTTTGTTGTTTTTGGTTTGTTTTTTGTTTTTTTGGTTTTTTTTAAGTATATACATTTTATATGAAATTATATCTGAATAATTTTAATACAGTTTATGTCAAATTTGTATAAATACATTTTGTTGTATTTTTTGCAATGTTATATGAATTTTATATAAAACATAGTTCTGCACACAGAAAGGCTGAAAACTTTGCTCCCTCCAAGCTCCTGCAGCTGATTTGGTGATAGGGGAGAATATTAATGCTGTCACCCGGCATTCCCGACACATCTCAGGGCTCAAATTGCAATACGAAACCCCCTGGGGAGGGAATGGATGAATGGGCAGATAACGAATCTGTAATTCATATGTTTGAAGCAGGGTTCTCATTTTGCTCACTTTGTTCTCTGTTAAGACATTTGTAAAGATAATTCTTTCTGAAAATGAAACCTCCTTTGACATTTCTGAAAACACCCACACCCAGAGGTTGCTCTATTCCTTGGCTTTTAGAGGCAACCACAACTATGCTACAAATGAATGAAACCCTGCAGATCTTTAAATCCCTCCAGTGACCAGAGCTCTAAACCTAAAAGCCCCTTGGACTAGATATAAATGCTTTTGCCTTATCCCAAGATTGGCTTCTGCAAGAACAGAAAATGAAGTGTTTGTCCAAGCACTGGTGCCTCTTAGAGTGATGATATAAATTAGTTTATAGCGTGCCTGTGGCTCTGATACCCACTGAAGCTCCGACAGAAGCTGGCTGCAGTCTACCTGAAATGGAGAATTTCTCAGCTCCTAACTCTGCAGAGGCAATTGAGAGTGCTTCTCTCAGTACCTTTAGCCATACAACTCCCACTCCTAGGCTTGAGTCTGATTTTTTCCTCAGCTTGGGGGTGAAACCAGCTAAACTGCTCAGCATTTCAAGAGCGTAAATCCAGCAGCATGCTTGGGAGCATCTCTGCAATTGCAGTGTCAGTTTTTGAAAAGAAGAAATTCCTCTAGTGGGTTTGCCATTTCTGCCTGTGTGTTTTGTTTGCTGTTTATTTGGGTTTTGCTTTGTTTCCTGATTTTTTTTTCTATTAAGATAGCTAAGGAGCTTTTCAACCTACTGCCCTCAACATGGCTTTCCAAAACTGGAGCATGGAATAGGTTCTGGAGTATGGTTTTCACCCTTGACACTCAGAGCTGCTCTCAACCACCTCTGGCAGTGTTTGCTTTGACTTTGACATGTTCAGGATCAAACCCAGAAGCAAGATGAAGAAGATTTAGACTATCTTTTGGGTAGTAGTGCCTTCTAGCACACCTCCCTCCCAACAGCGTAGATGTTTTAAAACAGAGGCAAACCCAAGTAGGACTGAAGTAGGAATTGGAGGAAATGAATGTGGATTTTCCAAGCCTCTGGCAGTGGAAGCAGCAGGTTCTGCATATATATTGATTACAATGTGCTCTGCATCCTAGGAGGGGGCATTCAGAGCTTAAGGTGGGCGTATTTATTGTGTCTGGTTCAGAAGTCAGCATGAATAAATATTAAGCAGTGGAATGCAGTTGGACTGCTGACAAGTTATTTTGACTTGCTTACATGCAGGAGGAGGGAGAGAAGGAGGGAGGGAGCCAGGCTATGCATTCTGCACAGGGACAGAGGGGCTGAGGGCTTGGGGAAGAGCACATAGGAAGGGACACAGAAGGATCTGCAAGTCCAGCTCTGAGTGAATGGCCCATATGCGATTGAAGCCATGATCTTGGCATTATTAGCACCCTGCTCTGACCAGATGAGCAAATCTCAGGGCCATTTGTCAATCTAATGAATAAATCAGGCTCTAGATCCATGGGAACACTTGGTAATTATTTTTACTAGTTTTTGTTTGTTTTCTTTTGGCATCTTTTTTGGCAGGAAAATAAATTATAAAACATCTGTCATTACGGGAAAGTTATAAAGGAGTCTTTTTTTTTTTTTTTTTTGTGGTTTGTCTAACATGAAGAAAGTCCTTCCATTTGGATTACATACACAATGTATGGTCTTTCATTCTTCTCTGGAAGGATTTGCTTGGGGAATACAAAATATTACATACCAATTGCTTGTGATAAATGTAATCCTCTCCCCAGCAGTAGCATTAGGGGCCTAATTTGGATTTACAGTAAAGCCTAACTAGTCTTTTTTGTTAGTGCAGCAGCATAAACAGTCCCTCATGTGAATGTGAATCAGGCCCATTGTGTCCCCAAAGGACACAGAGGACACTTGTGAGAGCTAATAATTTAATTCACTAACATCTCGTTTTCTTAAGGATGTGTGGGGGTGTTCTTGTCAAATCTGAAGTTGGACAGAAGAGCCCCAAAACACTTCAGATTGGTAACTGGAAGGATCAGTCAGGATGTCTGGAGTCCTAAAGCTCTTTCAGGGAATAGGAGGCAATGACACTTCTCCAGGATCCCTGCCCCATTGCCAGCTGCCTTTAGTGGATCCCTAAGACAAGGTCTGTGGGAAGTCGCAGCTTCCAGGGGAAAAAATCAACTTTTTTTGAAATGTAAAGCAACATCTTCATGTGATTTGCCACTTCCTTTCTAAATATGTGTGCAAACCCCACAGGCCACTACCTGCCTGATCCTACCTGTGGCAGGCTCCAGTGACTGCAGGACCAAGCCCTGAGCTCTGCTGTGCTGTGCTGGGACTAGCCAGGCTCTGAGGATGTTCTGGAGGCAAGACTTCTCAGGAAAGGTAATTTTTTTTTATGGGAGCAATTCACAGAGGAGAATAAAAGGGACAAACTTTTAGAGCTCCCAGGTCCTTCTTCATGTCTGAAATAGGAGCAGCAAGAAATAAGCCAGGGAACTGCGACTCATAACTCTGGACACTGAACATCAGGGCCTCGATAGAGCTATTGTTTTTACAGCACTTTATAATTCTTATCCTCTCCTCTCAGCTTACAGCTTCTTGTTAAACCGGCAATAAATTACCTGCTGCTCTCATTTTCTCTCTCCCTCTCTTTCCCAGAGGACTGAATGACTTTTTTACTTCTCCTCATGCTAAAAATGTTCCTCCTCCACTTCCTGGGTACCAAATACCTTTCCTCACCTAAGGTGTCACCAAGTTAATGAATCAAATTAAAGCCTAAAATTAAATTGAGCAGTTATTCTCAGTTTGTACTTAGTGCTGCTGCTTGCATGTATAACCTAGACCCAAAGACAGTGAGGTGTGTGTGCCTGTAAATCAGCTTGTTTCACCCTGGATACATCAATTGCTTTAATAAAATGCACTGTGCTTAAACTGACTTTATGCCACCCAGATAGAGCAGGCACAATTCCCGTGGTGATGGAGAACTGGCAGCCACACCAGGAACTTTTTCCAGCACCCAGAGCTGCTCTGTGATTTTTGGGGTTTTGGTGAGGGTGCTCAGCTCCTGGCAGGCTGTGGGTTACTCCTGCACTGCCAACAACAGATGCAGAGGATTTTATTTCCAAAAGTGCTCCCTTTGAACCACAGATTTTAATCCCCACTGTCTCTTCAGGGGCTTAATCACTGGGCACAGGTGAAAGAAGGGCAGAGCATCCCTTGGCTCTTCCCACAGATGAGCCTGGGAAAGGCAGAGGGAGGCTCAGGTTTGAGCCAGCCTGTCTGGAAGGCTCTGCTTCTCTTCATTAGGCCAGAGCTGTTAATTTGAATACTTTCTTCAAGAGATCGGTTTTGATTTTTTTTTCCTTTCCAAACAACCTTTTAGGGACAAATTCAGCACTGTGTGTTTAAAATAAAGAGCACTTAACATGAAGAGTCACCACCTCATTTCAGTTAAATCAAATACCTCTGCTCACTGAAAATATTTGAGAAAGCCTGAAGTTTTGTTTCAGAAATCTTAAAAATATTTCAACAATTATTATTTTGGTTTAGCTACTGAACTGGAAAAATGATTTCTTTGTACGGCTCTGATTAAGGCAGAAAGAAACTTATTTAAGTACTTTGATTAATTATGCCTCTATTCCCAGCTGAACAGAAGTGGGAATTCCAAGTCAAAGGGAAGTATTGCTTCTATTTTCTTCATCACTTTGGTAAAAGGCTTTGAATATGCCTGTATTCCCTTCCACTAGGATAAGGCTTCTGTTGCTGGGAGCTGCTTCATGACATAAAAGTAATTTACATTTTGTCTGTCCCATGCCTACTTGCCAGGTTTCACTGATATATTAATATTAAACAAAAATAATTGCACTGCTTTTCTGTGCTCACCCTGTGGTTTTCCACACCTCTTGCTCTCATTCCTAAATGTTTCATTGGTGTACTGCCTGGGAGTCTGGAACAAGAGAGGGGGAAATAAAGGGTGCAGATTTGAATACTGACAACAGTTCAGCTGAAAATGGCAATGTTTTGGCTAATAACAAAAGTGATTCTACTTGGAAACGAGCCCGGTGCTTCTCTCTCCCCTGCCATGGTTGCAGGTCCACTGCTGCACCCTCTTTTCCCCTCTGCAGCAGGGGCAGGAAGGGATCTCTCAGAGATGTGCAGTACACACACTTTGGGGAGACTGAAGCAGGGGTGTCTGGATCAGGGAAGTTTTGGGAAGCTTTTTGGGGATGGCAGGAGGAATCAAAATTCAAGACGTGCAGAGGAAGAGCTCTGCTCAGCTGTTGGCACAGCTGGCTGTGCTCCTGTCGTTCTGCCTGCAGGCAGCGGGGTTCATCAGAGAAACAAGTGTCCATCTCTCATGCAGGAATGCTACAGCTCTGCTTGCCTCCTGCACTTTCTTTAAAACACATCCCAAATGACAAATAGCCAGTCAATATGGGTACGGCTTTCTGGTTTTTTTTCTCAAAACATTGCTCAGTACCTGTTGCAGCTGTCTGCTGTCAAAGATGTGATTCACTGTGACTCTTTTACGAAAGCTGGACAGTTCTGAAGTAATTTCTATTCTCCTTAAATAGCATTTGAATTTTCCCTGGAGCAGGTGCTCGGTGCTTGACTGTTTCTCACAATTAGGGTTTTTTCACACAGAAAACTGTCCTAAATCCCTGCACTCCCTTCTGGCCCCAATCTCAATTCTGTTCCTGCATGTGCACAATTCCACATTTTTAGTGACTGGATCCAGGGGAGCAGGCTGCTGTCACAGAGATCCAAGAGAGAGCAGAGAGTTGACATGGAAAGAACTACATTATTGTGGCATTTGTTTTCAGCATTAACTAGCCAGAACTTTTTGGGTGTCATGAAAGAGCATCACCAGCTGCTCACACCCCTCAGTGCCTGTGGGACCTCGTCAGGAGAGCAAATTCTCTGCTTACTGTCAAGCAGTTCTGCTGCTTTAACACTTGCAGGAGCAGGAATTGCATCATTTTCCATGTGATTGTTCAGAATAGGCATTGATAAGTACTTCTCAAGAAAAATGCCACTTTATTTTCTGGACATGATTGATAGAGGGTGACTACAGTAAGCCTTGGCTCTCCTCAAAGAGACATGTCCCTCCACATCAGAAATGCAGTGAAACAGAGGTAACAAAATGACAGACAGAGGTGGACATCCTGTGTGAGCAGCTCACAAATCCTCCTGATCCATCCTTTTCACCTGCCAGCCAAACTGAAATTGTCAGGCACCAGGCAGATATGACATTTTGTGACTCTGAGCACCTGTAGCCCCCCTTTCACACAAGAGGTGACAAGAAAGCCACAGACTCACAGTGGTTCATTGCATGCATTGCAGGGATTTGGCTCCCCACTCCTGTCTTCCTTTCCAGAAAAACAAACAAACAAACAAACAAAAACAAACAAACAAACAAGCAAAAAAAAAGTGAGGTGCTGTGGTTAAAAATCTCACCACTACACCCCCGTACCTTTTCTGCAGCACTCCCTCAGTGCAGGGAGGCACCCGAGGAAATGGTGATGGGATCAGATGGAGGGAGTGGCTGGGCAGAAATGGCCAAATACTTTAAAGAGTTGAGGAAATGGGCCCATGTGGTGCATTTTTTTAATGCATAGTGGTCCTGCACGTCATTAAACAGTATATTTTAGCAATTCCACTGTAAATTTTGGACGTTCCAACAACTGCAACTCTGACAACTGGTAGCATTTTACACCCCTCAGGAGCAGGCTGACCCAGCCTGAGATGTGCTTCATGTTTCTGCTGGTCTGCTTCCTATCTCAGAGCTGGGAAGGTAAACAGGCTGAAGAGTGAATAGACAAATAATTCTGAGTTTGGGACTGATCCCTCCAGGTCTTTGTGCTGGTGATGCACAGATGGGCTGACAAACAATTTCAGGTTCAGCACTGATCTCTGCACACCTCCATAAGCCAGCCAGCTAGATAAATAATTTCAGTTTCTCTGCTTATATCCCTGAGCAAACAGATAGATTCACTTTCTGGCCCAGTCCCTCTAGCAGGGCAGGGGATAAGCAAACAGAGGGACATTTCAGGTCCTGCTGTGAACTCTCATGTCCTTCCAAATTTTGATTTTGGATGTGTGCAGATCCTGCTCTTCACCCCCTCCCTTTGCTGAAGTGCGGTTACAACTTAAGCTGTCAAGTTTGATTGAAAAAAACAAACTTTGTCCCATCTTGTACTAATGTAAACCAACCATGCTGAGAATTAGTACCTTTATTTTAAGAACTGCTACTTTTTTGAAAGGTCTGGTTGAAAATGGAACCACATTTCCTCTATTACTTTTGGCTCTCATTTAAGAACTCTTTGAAACAATAAAATGGTGTAGTTGCAGGAATTTCCTCTTTTATTTAACACCCAAATATAGTGATGCTATTACTACAAGACATCAGATTCAGTTTCCTATTTTGGGCTTTTTTTCTGTTGTTTTTTTTTATTACCCTCCTCCCTTTAATGCTGTGGAGGAAATCCCTGACTCCTGCTCCAGCCCCAGCCCATCTTTACAGTCCTGGCTGATCTGAATCTACCTCCTTGTCCCTCAGAGCCTGGCTCAGGACACTTTATGACTGAGGAGTCCCAGGAGCCTCTCAGGAGCTCTGATCCACTCCTATTGTCCCATTCTTTTTTCTTTCATGCTTTCACAAAAAGTGTGGGTTCTCTTTTAAAATAGCTAATGAAAAACATACCAAAAGAAAGCCCATCCAGATTACTTTGGCCTAGGATTGTGGGATCTGTGGTGACCATTGCAAAGGGCAATTTGACCTCATACCCCTTCCTTTTTTTTCTGTGAGGAATTCGCTGCATACATTTATCAGTATCTCTTTTGGGAGAGAGAATAATGAGGAAGACAGAGTTGAAGTACACAGTACTTTCTGGGCTATTTCCTGAGATCCTGACGCAGAAGGTCTTGATTCAAGAAGTCAATCTAACCAGTCATGAATTGAAAAAGAAATATCTAGAAAAGGTAAGGTCTTTTCTGTGTCTTCTGGATTTGTGGCATCCAAGGAACCTCCTTTTTCTGCCTGATTCCCAAGGCTCAGCTCTGTCCTGTCTTGACTCTAGGGACTGGGTCTTTGTTGAGAGAGACTAACAATCATATGAGTTTATTACATGCCAGTGATGCAGTGAAATTCAATTAATTTGTTTGCTCTGCTTCCCAGAATGAGACATAGACATGGCATAAATGTGAATGATGCCACCGCTCTGGTTCCCTGTCAGCAGATAGATGCAATCTGATGATGTTTCCAAGTCACAGCATCCTTCCTTGCACGCCCCTGGGTTCTGTGATGCTGCAGAAGGTGGGAGGATGCTCCACAAACACACCTTCCCTGGCAGAGTGCTGTTGGGTTTGCACAGCTTGGGTCGAGAGGTGATCCCTGTCTCTGTCCTGAGAAAACCTGCAGGAGGGACCATGAATGGAAAGGCAGAAAGCTGCTGTGTCGTTGGACAAGGATTCTGGCAAGTTCAACAGGAAGAGACCCTGCCTGGCAGTTTGGGACTGGTGTGTTACTGATGTGAGGGGGCAGGGCAGTGGAAAGCTCAAAAAGAAAATCCCTGGAGAAGTCTGGTGGGAAAGGTCATCACTGAAATTGTTTTCCTCCAGCTGTCAAATTCTCCTCAATAAAGAGTATCTATTAACTTTTTCTCAGAGGAGTGGAGATCTCTGTCCTTACATTCATCCTGAAGAGGACAACTTGATAGCTCTGAGAATTGGCAGGCTGTGACTTGAAAGTATTTGGTACAATTGAAACACTAAGTCCATCTGCAATCCATGCAGTACCACAAGTGCTGGAAGTCAGTCCAAGGTAAATGCTCTTTTTCCCTTTTGTTCAGGTCCTTTGGTAAGAAAGAAAGTGGTGCTGGCACCAAGAATTTCTTCCAGTTCTCCAGCTTTCAATTACATTTGCGGTTTAGTCTGACATTCCTACTCTTTCTGTCCCACACATCAGAGACCTTTTCCTGCTCATCCTGTTCCCTCATCCTTCTCCTGGCCGCTAGGCATAACTTTCTTCACGTAACTGGGCATGCCCACTGTGATTCACAGCTGACCTCACTTTTTGGACTGCCCACAACACTTGGCATCTCCCATCTATGTTAAACAGCACACACACTAAAGATTTTCCACTGGCTCATCCATTGAAGGGCTGTTCATCAGGGGTTTGCTCCTCCACTTTTTCTCCTGAAATAGCAATAAGATTATGGGCTCTGGAGGTTTTGGAGGAGAGTATGAGATTTGTGGTCAGGGAAGAGGGAAGAGAGAGTGAGAGATGATTGGCAGGTCATGGAAGTGTGGGCAGGGGTTGCCTGAATTTCCCTGAATTTTCAAATTGCAAAAGAAGCAACACATGAAGATAAAGAAGGTAAATGCAAAAACTATCAGGACATAAATCTCATCCAACATGTTCTGGGTTGGTGAAGCTCAAGCTGCAGGATGTTGTGAAAGCCACGTGCTTGCAGGGTTTCAAGGGAAATAGGAAGTGAATGGAACAGAAATCTTTCCAGGGTAAGTAAATAGGCAGAAACCATTTATGGGCCAGGAGCCAGGTTTAAGGGGGCCTGAGACAGAGCCTCAGTAAAACTACAGCACTTTGGAATATAATGAAATCTTTGGGTGTTGTCTGCTGGTACAGGGCTCACCTCATAGAAGAGGGAAAAAGTTTGCAGGAAAATGGATGGTTCCTGCAAGATATTCCACCACTGGCTCCAGACAAGTGTTTTGTGGCTGTTAGACCATAGCAAAAATTTAACAGTGTAATAGAGTAGTGGGGAGAGGAGTGAACTGCTGTGATTTCAGCTGTCCAAGAAATTAACTTAGCGTAGAAGCTACAGTTCCAGGAAAGCTGTCAGCAAGCAATGAAAGCAAATAGGGATTTTGGTTAAAAAAAAAAAGTTCTCTGTTATCTGAGAGAGGGAATGCAATCAGTTTAGAAGAGAATGACAGAAGATCTTTTTTATATCTGACCTCTAAAAGCCCTGGAGTACATTGGCTAAGAAAGATTTAATTGTGTGCCAGCAGCACTGCTGGTAGAGAGTTCAGAAATTTCACCTGGAGCTGGGAGAACTTCTATAGCAGATTAAAGATAAAGGGGTAAAAAAAAAAAAAAAAAAAGCAAGCAAAAAAAAAAAATCCGTCAACTAAATCACCAGAAAGAAAACACTTTTCTGACACTTTGTTTCTGAGACAGATTTTAACACCATCATAACAGAAAATAAAGCACCCCCACAAACCTCCTGTGCTTTAATGAAATTACAAGAAATGGTAATCATGGTATTGAGTAAATAGATAGGAGTGGGGATTGCCTAAACTGCTGGAGCTAAAAAGCTGTATTTTATTGCTCATGAACAGAGTATAAACTATCTGTAGTGACAATCCAAAGAGCAGCATGAATAATGACATTTGCTTGAATTAATTTCAAGGAATCTTGATTGAAATTAAACCCCAAAGTGCTGTGAACAAGCTGTTGTGCTAGCCTGGGAAGGCGAACAGTTTTGAGAGTGTTTTAAAAGTGATGAGGGAGTGTGACAGGTTGGTTCAAACCAAAGGCAGGCTTTCTGCAAGCTGTAATCCAGCAGTATATTTTAGACTGAATCTTGGGCATTAGTTAAAGAGGGAAAACTGATACGGGTTTGTTGATGCCAAGATACATCTTGAGGTCTTTGTTTCACAAGATATGCAGCCAAGTGCCGGTGTCCATTCTCCAGAAGGGTGCAAGCACCAGCTTCCTGCCCAAAGCTCTTCGTTCGGGTCAGAAAATAGTACCTACTGAAAAAAAAAAGAAAAAAAAGAAAAAAAAAAGCTGAATCTGCCCACCATACAAACAGATTCTGCTAAAAAAAAAATACATTTTTATCTGTTGTTGATGAGATGGAGGAACAATCTCTATATGGAGAGGAAATGCTGGGTGGTTGATGGTGCTGAACTTCCTTGCAAAGCAATCACCCTTAGAGGAAATCCAGTGAAAGAGGTGGCATGGGCACAAAAGGCAATCCAACTCTGGTGCAGTTAGGGGTGTAAAATCATGACCAGGCACATTAAAAGCATGCTAAGACCACACAGGTATCCAAGGCAGTGATGATGATGTGAGGCACCTGGGATGGGGCAACCACAGAGAACAGAATGTGAAATGTGCATAAGCTCTAGTGATGGTGGCATTTGTGAATTTGGCCTTGGATATGAGCAGGGAAAAGCACAGCAGTTCCTCCAGCATGGAGAAGGCAAAGGCAAAGCTGGGAGCTCTGCAAATGCTGTGCTGGTTTTTGTCATTTGAGCAGGAAACAAGAGTAGGTAACTTAGTTGGGGAGAGAAGTTTGGCATTCTAATATAAAAAATATAAAAGCTTGTACATATATATATATATATATATATATATATAAACATAAGCTTATGGCTTTCCATCCACAGAGCACTGTAGCAAGGAATTTATGGTCTTTAATCATGGTATTCACCGGCCAACAGGGGCAGTTATAGGGAATAAAGAATGTGCTTGATCTCAGAGCTGTCACTGAAATGCAAATCCCTTGGCAAAGGATGGAGGAGAGTCCAGGTTTCAGTAAATAAAAATGGTGATGTCTTGGATGCTCCCATATCAGTGCAGCCTTATAAAGAACTGGATCATTAGCTATGATATTACTGAGGAAAACTGAGCACCACTGTAATGTTCTCTTATCAGGATGGTGATATTTCAGCTCGTTTAACAGTGGGATGTGTACTTTTCATTATGCTGTTGTGGCAAAAGTGGAAGTGCTCATTAACTTTCCTGGGAGACAGATGCTTCTTCTGGATAGATATGCCTATCACAGCTTTACCAGATCATTATGTTATAAGGGGATGAGCTGTCCTGGAAAATTTGCAGCAGATTAAATTTGAAATTAGACTGGATAATCAAGAGATAAAACTTTAACGAGTGAAAGAATTGTGGAAAGCGAGGCACAGTGGCCGAAGGGTCATAGATAGAATGGGATCTGTGAGTAAAAGGGATGTTCTGCACATCTTGGAGCCATGATGAACCATTTGTCAAACAAAGGAGGTCACCTGGCAGGCACACAGAAGCTGGAAATGCAGAACAGATCTCTCATCTGCAGATGTTTTTTTAGCAAAACAGCCTGAAATGGTTTTTTGCAGTCAATCCAGACCAAAATGTTGGCATCTTAATATTAAAACCTTCACGGAGAGAGGAACAGAAATTACCTGCAGTTTACAAACACAGCACAAGTGGTTGACAGAATTGAGACCTCCACACAGCAGATTGTCTAGTGTAGGAGAAGCAGTCTGCATCCAGACACAGCACTGAGGGAAAATGGAAAAAAAAACAACTTCTGAACAGCAGCCAGGATTCTGAGTAATCCAAAAGGTTTGGGTTTCTACCCTTTGAGGATAGGAA
The DNA here is from genome assembly GCA_034509425.1 of Eopsaltria australis. Classification (NCBI taxonomy): domain Eukaryota; kingdom Metazoa; phylum Chordata; class Aves; order Passeriformes; family Petroicidae; genus Eopsaltria; species Eopsaltria australis. The sequence goes on along the minus strand of JAVTVJ010000087.1, from coordinate 3,248,498 downwards.
GCTGCTGCCATCATGAAGCCATGGCTGAAGGCAGTTGCAGCAAACCATGACTTACAGCTGAGTTACTTTATTAGGTCTGGGAGGGTGCCATGGAGAAACCTGGAAGTAGCTGGAGGCAGCTGGAGATACCAGCAGAGAGAGAGAGAGAGTAGGAAATGCAGTGCTGTGAGAGAGCTGTTCATCCTTCTGCAAAGAAACCATAGAGCTCTAGTGGGTAACCTGGCTCTGTCTGCTGGAATTTCTTATGTCTGGGGCTTCCCTGAAGTAACAGGGCCATTCTCTGAGAGAATGACTGTCAGTAGCAAATGGATATATTGGATTTCAGAGAATAAAATCAAAAGCTGGGGTCAGGACTCTGGACAGACTGCATTTTAAGAGTTGGTTGAGTTTTGGGGTTTTTTTGTAACACTATTAGATGTCTTTGGCAAGCTCATGACCTCCAGGCAGAGTCACAAATCAGAATTAATTCCTGTCCTCCTTCCCTTTCCATTTATCACATATGTAAATGTTCTGTTAAGAGACAAGACTTATTTCTGCATCCAGTGAAAAGTATGGAAATTGTAGTAGCTGAAAAGCCATGAGGAGTCCAATCCTTGTAAGCATTCCTGGCATTGCCCAGAAAACTGGAGTTCTTAGCTTTGAAGGGACTATAATTGGCCGAATGGCATGACTAGTTTTGTTTAGTGGAATTCCTTGTGCTTTGTAGGTATTGCAGTGTGTGAACTGGTGCCTTCAAGTCTGCAGGGGTTGATGTCATAGTGCCCTGCAATTAACTGATGCTTTTAAAAGAAAGAAATTTCCATTTAGAGAAAACAGAAGTAGAGGTAGAAGAAGTGGAAGTGTGAGTTATTTAGAATACTTATCATAAAACAGCAGTATTAACTGAACTTGATCAAGACTCCTTTCAAAAATCACTGTATTGGTCCTGTTGGCTTTGAAAAGTGGCAGCAAAGGATTTGTGAGAGTAGTTATGGACCTCAAACCTTTGGCCATGTGGACATGAAACATAAGGCTTGTTTCTTGACAAGAGTCATCTATATATTAAAAAGATCTTATTATTAAATTATTTTTTAAAGTGCCTCACAAAAACTTAAAATAATAGGCGTTAGTTCTGCAGTTAAGATGCCAGCTCAAATGCAATTATTGTGATTTAATGAAAATATAAGTTGATGCTTTGTCTCAAACTACCCAGAAATGTGTCAGCTAAGAGCTGGGTGAAGAGATGGGAGGTGAAATCTTGAAGGCACTGCGACACCAGTTTTGACCCTGCGAGGATTTGTTCCAGCTCCAGCTCTGATGAGTTTTTACAGAACAGCCCTGCCAGTGTTTGTCTGGTCCAAACTGGCTGTTGGCTCCTGCAGGGAATGTCTGTGCTCAGTGCCAGGCCACAGCTGTTTCATGCTGGTCTGTGCATCCTGGCACACATGGGCAGGTGGGTGTGGGTCAGTGACTGTGTGCACCCACATTCCCTGTTTTTACAGGAGGAAGCACCTCCTGGGGCAGGAAACACAAACTCCTTCAAGACCAGGGCAGCAGCTTGCTTGTGTTTTTCTCAGGTGAAGCACATTGATTTTGACAAAGGTGGCTTTTTTTGTTTACAACAATGGCTCTACGCAGAGAATCTCTGCTGCTGCCTGAATCCCGCTGGAGGATGCAGAGGAGCCCATTCCTCCTGTTTCTATGGAAACTCGAGCAGGGCTTGGGGGCTGGGGGACAGCAAAGGAGGAACAAAAGCAAAATAAAAACTAGAACAAGTCGCTAACAAAGTACTGTAATTCCGGGCCGTTTGGTGACATTTGGCATTGAGGATTTTTGTATCACTGAGATGACTGCAAGGCAGTGTCCCTAAATCCAGAGGTAAAGAAGACTTTATTAATGCAGTACTGGACTCACAGAGGCAGCTTAGTGCTAATTGTTCTCTCTCCAGTGACTTCAGGAGCAGCAGATTGGAGCCTATAATTTCTGACATGCCTGTAAGAATAACTGTTATTAAATTCCTGGGATGGAGTCTGCTACCAAGTGCAACTTCACTTTTTCTTGGCTCTGCTGGTGGGATCTGTGTAGCTGAGCACTTCTGAGAAATGATGCAAGGATCTGGAACTGTAAATATGCCTTTTTGAACCTCTGCATCTTGCACAGAAATCCTGGTTTGCAGAGCAGCTTTATCATCAGATAGGCCAAACCTCTATTTCAGGAGTTAGCTAAGGCTCTGGTCAGCTGGAGTTTGGATCATTAAGAATGCTGTAAGATGCAGGAAAGCTTTTGAGATACACAAAAGGCACCCATAGATTAGATACCAATTGGTTCATCTGATCCTTTTCTGGGCACTCCAAAAGCCTAAGGATGCAGACCGACCTGCAACTTTAAACATTTACAAAAGCTTTTCAGCTTTGTTCATAGATCAGTTCAAAAATGGGACTTGAACACCTAATATCCCATTTCAAAAATCTTGCAGGCTCTCCTAGACAAACCAAGCAGGAGAAGAGCAAAAAAAATACACACATTTTTTTCCATCTTGCAGTTAAATGCATACTGCAGCACATCGTGCTTTGCCTGTGGGTCTGTGTGATGAAATAAAGCAATCAAAAGCCGTGTATAATAATGATAGCTGTTTCCAGAACTGTCAGAGCTCAGGGGTGTCCAGGCCAAACATCCCCAAAAACCTTTATTCAGCTATTTTTTTCCCATACGCTGCACAGATTTATTACCTTTGTTGACTTTCCAAATGTTTAGACTCGGAACATTCATTTGTCAAAGCTGCTTGCTGCATCTGCAATCAATCTCAGCGGTTTCAGTGCCATGGACAGCAGTATGAAAGCCTTGTTTTAAAGATCACCTAAACCTTGCATTAGTCATTGTTGCAGAGTAAGGGAAGCTGGAATAATCTACCCCAAGTGCTTGTTCAGAATTGTGTCAGAGAACTTCATTTGTGTCAGTTGTCACAGCAGCTCAGGCTTTCTGGACAGGCAGGTTTCTCTGCACCTCTATTCAGACATGGTAAATTGCTGACACAAAGCACAAATGCCACTTTACTTCCCACAGTGCCTCCAACGAGGCCTGAAACTCTTCAGAGTAGGGAAACTGAGGCTCAGTTTGCTGAGTATTTCCCCACATCATCTCATGATCCCATCAGCACTTGTCCTGCGGGATCATTGCCAGTGTTTTGGCAAATTTCCCCAAGCCTTAAGACCCAAACTGCAAGGCAATTGACTCTTAGCTGAGAAAAGGCAGGCCCTCTTTTCCCTGTGAATAACTCTGGAAATTAGCCAGTTTAAGTGTGCATTCAGCTGTATTGAGGGGCTCTGACCTGGGTGGATGGGCCAGCAGGCATTGTCTTTCCAACAAGTTCACAAACAGCAAACCCATCTACAGAAAAATATGTTCTGCATTCCTGATGACATGGCGCACCTGAGGGAAGGCTGCTTGTTTTTGTTTTGGAAAGTTTTGGAAAGCCTCTGAGTTATTTTTGGCAATCTCATGCATCTATGCATCTTCCCCAAGTGCCAGAGAAGCTCCCAACTTCTTGCAAATCTCCTTTCAGAAATCCTTTCAAGGAGTAGCATAAGCAGCCATGACTTACGGATGGCCCAGACTTTGGCTATCAAATTTCCATCAGTATGACGGACTCTGAGGACAGGTTTCCATGGATAAGACACCTGCACTAGCTCTGAAATTAGCCCATTCCCCTGCTCACTTATCCCCTCTTTCTGTTATAATGTATTTTTTGCATATCTGAAGATCTTCAGCTCCAGCCATCCCAGCAGGTGACTGGAAAATAGACAGAATTCTTTAAAGAGAAATGGCATTACCGAACAATTTTCCTCCCCATTGCCTCACCTTCCGAGGAATTTGTCACCCTGGCTGCTGTTCAGCTGACCCTTGGTGGGTGTTTTTGGTGTGAGGTGCTGCTCCAAGCCCTTTGTGAATGTCCAGCATCCTCATGCTGCTTCCTTCTCTAAGGAAGATGAACAGAGAACCACACTCACAGCAGGAAAAGGTGGGTGCCAAAAGGGTAGAAATACCCTTGGAAGAGCTCTTCCTGCTCACTCCACACCACCCAAGCTTTAGTTCAGTTTTCACCTTCAGCTTTGCTGCCTTCTCTACCTGGGCCAAAGAAAACCTGCATTATCTATTGCCAAGCTTTTTTGGGGAAAAGAAAGTTCTTCCTTTCTTTGGGAAAATTAAGTTCCTGCATTTGTTCTATTGCCCACAGAGCCACAGAAAGGACTAAGTTCTCCAATCAACTCCTGAGCACTGCAGAAAAAAAATGTGCAAAATCATTCACTCTAGTCCCGGGCTGGGCCCTGTCTTTGATGTCACTGGACTTTGCAACAGAGATTTTTGCTTTTCTCTCAGAGAAAACACCTGCAGCCTGGATTTCTTCTTCCCTGTATGCTCTCTCTACAGCTGAATCCTGACCCAGGTGTTCCTGGTGTATGGCCCAGAGATGCTTCTCCTGCCTGTGGAACTGATTTCTGCAGACACTTCCTCAATGCCAGGAGAATTCTTTTCTGGAGCTCTAGGAGATCTTTTTATAGAAGCTCAACCCAGACTTTCTGCTTTTTGCTCACTGAACAATCTGAGACAAAACAGAACAGCCCCAAATTTACAAAAACTAGAAATTTCATCCTTTCCTCTCTCCTTCCCTCATCAAAAAAGCCTTTGGAGGTAGGCCATTAGGAGATAGTATTAATGCCAAGAATGTAATAGGAGACAAGCCCACATTAGCTGATTTTATGGCTAAGGAGAAAGTGCTGACTTTCAGCGAAGAAAATTTAGATAACAGCCCTTTGGAAAGGTTAGCAATCCAGCCTTACAGCATCTACTAGTTGGTGAAAGTCAGGAAAATAATTTTGTTTTGGACAGATTGCTGTTTCCTAGGGGGATTTTAGGCCTTCCCAGTAGCAAAACAGTTATGAGCAGTTATTCAATCCTGTCCAGCAATTCTGCTTTCATTAGCATTTCATGCTCTGCACTGATTTCCAGCTGCAGTTATCTGTGTCCTGGGGACTCGTGCTGCTTAATCGCCTGGAATTATGCTAAAACCTCTATTTGATCAAACAGGTCCCTTATACAAAACCAAAGGTATCTGTTTCCAGGACCTTTCACAGTACTTTCAGTGGTGCTAATGACTCGAGCAGTTCCAGTCTCTCTGTCCTTCTTTGGTGACAAACTCTGAGAGGAGCAGTGGCTCCTCATGGCCAGAATAAACTCATTTCTCTTCAGCTGCCATTCACAGAGTGCTCTCCCTGGCAGGCATCTTGGAGAAGAGTTATTTGGCTTGAACTAATGAATCTTTGCTTTAGATCCCGTGGGATGTGTTTTCATGGATGCTTTGTTTTGCAGTGTAATTAATGTTATCTGTGTTAATGGATTCTTCAAATCCCTGCGTAGCCTGCTGCCACGTGTCTTACATGGAATATGCACACGAGATAAGCAATAATCAGAGAGAGACAAAGCAGAGGCCAGAAGGTATGGAATCAAAGGAATTACAGCTGAGGGATGCACCTGCGCAGGGAAATCCCTGCTCAGATGGGGGCCTCACCTGGGGAAAACTTCCTGGGAGACCCAAGGGTTTATTCACAAATGTGGTTGCAGCCATCAGGAGAAGCTTTTTTCTGGAAGGTGTGAATGTGGAGACAAGAATATGGACAGCTCTCGACAGAACTCTGTACCCTGCATCCTTCTGGATGATTTTCACTGTGAATCTCCCCTCACCTCAAGGCCCATGCAGTGAAACAGCCCTGGCACTGTGGCAGCCCTTTCCGCACCTCCTGGGCCCAGCCCTAAGCTCTCCCTGCATTCCCAGAACCTTCTCAGGGGTGCCATGCTGCATCCCATGGATCTACCCTCACCAGTCTTCCCATTCTCATTGGGTTCACCAAAAGCTACCAGAGCTGGAGCAGCAGAAGCACCCAGAGTCATGATCCACAGGGCAGGCTTGGCACACTGGATGGCCTCTTCCTGTCCCTCAGTGTCTCGCTCTTGCTGTCCAATTCCAGCACATACCTGCAGGGAACATCAGATGAAAGACAAGCAAAAATTCCCTGACTTGTGTACAGACCTATTTCTCATGATTAATTGAAGAAAGAAGCTCTCCTGTGTGAATAAGAGACATTCAGCTTAGTGGCTGAAACTAAAGATGCACAAAATAATTAAGCTTATCTTGAATTTATTTTGCCTGATCTCAGATGGAAGGGCTTACTTAACAGCTTTTCAGCCCAGCTCATCTCTCCTCTGTTCTTTTGTCTTCCTTCCTCAAAGACAATTCTAAACTACAAATGTAATTCAGAAATGATCAGCATTTGATGCAGCTGAAATGATACTGTGAAATGAAAGTGTTTTCATGACTTAAAATATTTTCCCACATTTTCTGCTGAAGTGAATTCATAAGCAGATTTTTTGTCCCCTCAAAGCTCCATTTTTTTGTACAAACTTCTTTATTTTTAACAAAACAGAAGCTCCTCTGCCAACTCACTTGATTCTACTTCAGTGGCTGTGCTGTTTGTTGTGAGCGTAGGGTCTGTCACAACAAATTTGTTCGTTCGAGATTTCTTAAAACAAACGTCAGAGGAGGATGAAAACTCTAAGTGGACAACTGCATTACAAAGCCCACCAATTTAAATATTGAGGAAAGTTAGCTTGCTTAGCAAAAGGACATGTCTCATAAAGTCAGAACTGGCTTTTCCCCGGGTTGAAATGTGTTGGTACTTGAATAGGAACCCATGTGGGAAAACATATTTAATTATGTGAACACAGGAGAAAATTGTTTCTCAATTAAAACCTCCCAGGTCACATATTCAAATATTCATCAATCTAATCCTACACCTTCAGGAAAATCTCACCAAAACATGGGATCAGAAGCAGCATCACCAAGTCAGTCCCACTCTGCATTAATCTCTGCAGGAAAGGTTTGTGCAAGACAAACCCTGATGTGTTCCAGAGAGAAACCCAGCATCCCTCTCCAGGGAGAACATGCAATAGCTGGAAGCCCTGGAGCTTGCATAGCAATTTTCATCATAACCTGCAGCAATTCAGGGATTGACTCACCTCCAAGGCTGCCCCCACCAAGCTGCAAGTAGCAGGAATAAGTTTTGATATAAACTAAATCGCCACTTTCCCTCATTTTTCAAGGGGCCAGAAGGAAATTTGCAGCTCCTGGAAGGATGTGATTCACGTGGCTCCCTTCCTCACCCCACACTTTGTACCTGGGTGACTGCCAAAGTATTTCCAGCTCTATCTATCACTGTTCCAGGTGGCCAAGAAGCAAAAGAAATGGTCCCCACTCTGGCCAGAGGAGAGGCAAATCCAATTCAATGGGCTAACCAAGAGTAGAGATAGTTCAAGGTTGCATTTTCAGCACGTTCCTCTGGGTTTTGGGCTGGCAAAAGACAGTTTTTCCTTCTGAGAACCTCTTCAAGTTCAGAGATATACTTTTATTTTGTGCACAGAAAAGTGCAGAGATAACTTAATTGTTTGGAACTCTGCTCCCATCCCTTAGAAGGAGCAGAGCAGGTGCTTTCATGAGAAATTAGTGTCTCACTGCCACTAGCACAGGCATTCTACAAGAGGGGCTTGCATAAAGAAGTTAATTTGCTGGTCTTAAAATGCAGGCAACTTATCATAGCCAGCTGTGCAGTAAGCACTGGGCAGGGAAGATAAATTCCTTCATTTTTACAGAGTTAAATCTTGCTAATTAAGACCACATTGCTTCTTGCTAGAAAGAATTTGCATTGATATCTAATATTTCCCACACGTACTTATCAGAAACTAATGTCTCAGTCTGAGTCAAGCACATGCATGAACTCCCTCTTCTTCCCCAGAGCATTGGTTTTGAGGAAAGAACCCTTCATGAGGGTGTGAAGGGCTGTGCCTCTGTAGGTCTCCTTTCTGGAGATCTACACCACCCTCCAGTGGTGTCATTTGTAGGCATTCAGATTGGTGCCCCCCCCTCCACCCCATTTCCCCCCCCACCCCCCCACCCTCCCCATTCTGAAAGTGGGGATTTCATGGGAGTGCAGGAAAGGGAAGATTGGAGTCTTTTTCTAAGGCATTTAACAAATGCCTACATGGGATGAAATCCTCTTGTCCAACCAGTCCACAAGAACAAGAGATGCTTTCCAGTGCAGAGACTTGAAAAGGCCAAGGGTGGGATTGCAAATTTCCTTCTGTCCCCGCTGTGTGACACCTCCCCAGCTGCTGTTTCAGAAGAGCTTTGCATCTGGTGCTTTGGTTCTGAGGGACTTTTCTTAAAATGTTTTATTGCAAAATCCCTCTTTTACAAACTCTCGATACAGCCCAGTGCTGGACAAACACATTCCACTAACTTGGTGATAATGTTGATGGTTGTTTGCATCCAATAACGTCAAAGCAACCCACAGCAAAGCAGGCAGCACACATTTGGCTTTAAAAATGCTGAAGCCAAAACACTAATGCTGCAAATTGCAAGGTCCATTTAAATGAAAATTAATGTTAATATGTTTGTGTAAAGCCAAAATGGAATTTAACAGAGAAATTCTGTGAAGCAGGATATTTTGTCACTGGAACAAATCATCAGGAGGACTGAAACACACTGGCTTGACATTATCAGAATGACCTGGGCAAGGTGAAAAGATTTGTCTTGACATTTATTCATGGATGGATAATTTTGCTGAACGGATTTTCTAAGGGGAAGCAGTTTTGACTATTTTGTGAGAGTTCTACCTAATAAGCCAGCAGGAAAGACCAGTGAAGGGCACCAGAGCAAGCCCTGAGCTGCTGAGCCTTCCCTGCTCTGCCTCTGGCAGCAACGCTGGTATTGCTAATTCTTTCCGTTCAATTATGAGCCTTGCTGGTTTTCAGCTTGGGGTTTTGGTTTTTTTCCTTAAATTTTCTGGTTTGGGAGTTTTCACAGACTAGGAGAGATCCAAGATGCTGCTGCGGACAAAGAATGATTAAAAACAGGTAAGTGGCTCCTTCCTCAAAACATTCCAGCTTTTTCCACTGCAGGTGAATTTTCTGGCAAGAGTATGTGTGGTTTTCCATCCTCTGGGATATTCTCCAATTATTAATAACTTTTTGATCAGGTGACACCACACCACTGTGCTCAGACGTGGCTGGCAAAGGGGAAAAAATAAGACAACCAGAGATCAGGGAGAGGTGTGGAAATGAACAGGACTAAAGGGTCCTAGAGAAGGGCAGAGAAAAAAACATGGAGGTGAGCCTGGACAAATGATGAAATACACACCCTCCAAGCAGGCAATTAGCAACAAATCTTCAGGCTGATGAGTCTTTCAGCCCTGCTGCATGCAGCCGTGGTGAGGAGTGAGCCAGGATGCTGTAATTGGTCTGGGATGTGCAGGTGATGAACTGACCCTCTCCTGGAGGAAGGTGCACCATAACTCCTGTGTCTCAGGGCCTTGCACCTCCTTGGTGCTGTGGATAAATCACCCTGGAGAAGGTCAGGACCACATTGGCTCTGCAGTGGTGAAGAAGAGAAAAGCAGTTTTGTGCCAGTTGCCCTCAGAATCCAACACTTTTGGACTTTTGCCCTGAACTGGACTGGGCATGAGCAATAAGTAAAATCAAAAGGTAAATCCAGACCTCATGTTGTTTAGAGATGAGGTAATTAATAAAGTGAGACTGCAGCTGCACTCTTTCAGCAGAGCTGAGGGTAGACAAATCTGTGCTGGACTCCTCCAAAACAAGTCTGCAGAGCAACTCTCAGGGGCCATTGCAACCTGGCAGCAGGAAAACAGGTGGGAACTGATCTCTGAAAGAGCATCTCAGAAAAATCTCCTCTCAGCCCCTCCAGAGACCTCCACTTCCTGCTGCCTCTGCTCTACTCTTACTAGCAGATTTTCCCAGGTGGTGTCCCACCTGCTCAGCTCTTTTGTAAATCTGGCCCCTGCAGGGGAACTCAGCTCTTTCAGAAAATCTGCTATAAAAAGAGTGGCATGAAAGCATGTTGACTCCCATGGGAAGGTCCTTGGTGTTTACAGCAAGCTTTGGCTCGTGCCGATTCATTTCTCTTCCCTATTCACAGAAAACGAGAGAGGTTCAAAAGATCAGAGTGAAACAGGGTTATGCACTTCACCACTGATGTAGCACAAAGAAAATACGTGCTGTCCAAAGAATAAATGAAGTCACACTCTCAGTTCTTAACTTACTTTAATTGAGTGTATGAAAGAAGACTAAATTTCATTATCAGACTCAGCAGGAAAAGCTAAGCTGGAGGGAGGCAGTTCTTCATTAATTCACAGAGCTGTACATCACACATTATGTCTGACAGAAAATAAAGTCTTTTAACTTGGAGGGAAATACTCATTTTAGCTGGAAAGAAACAGTGTCTAATGTGAGCACTCCAACCTTCCTGCAGCAATATGGTTTAGAATCTTAAGGTAAATGCTCTGATTGTCAACTTTCTCTCTGTAATACTCCGATGTTTCCAGTAGCCACAATTGCCAGAGGCACAGAGCTCCACAGTGCAGCCACATGCTCTGTGAGAAGGCAGCAGAAGCAGGGTTTCTTGGTGTCCCCTTCTTTTTTGTGTCCCCATCCAAAAAAGCATCTTTTGAAGTGGAAAAAGCTTTCAGGTGTTGAACTCCTACTAAAAGCCAGAAACTCTCTTTTTGTCTGCCATCCTGGTGCACCAGTGGTGCTGCTGCAATTCAAAGTAAGCTTCAACACCTGTGAATTATCTTCTTCTTCCCACTTCTGATGTTTTTTTTCTCTCATTTTCTCATTTCTTTATTTCCTCTTGCAGGAGGAGGACTGGCAGGGTCTTCCTGGACTGCCACCATGTGTTTGTTAAGTGACTGGTTAGAGGTGTCAGAGCTGTAATGCAATTTGTATTCATTATGCCTCTCCAAAAGAGAAGATAATTTGAGGGAAGATTGAAGCTGTGGACAATTCATTAGATGCTCATCTCAAAGGGAAGCGTGCCAGACGAGAATCTGAATCCTTTTGAATACCTGGAATTGATGCAATGTTCTGTGTTAAAAATACCTTTCACAGTTATGTATTTTGGAAAATTTGCCTTTGACTGTGAGGAATTGTCAGCTTGTCTGGGTCATGGTGGATCTGAGCTTCACACAGATGAGTTAGCATGGATGCATTAGGACATGACAATCAAAGCCCTGTTCCCACCAAAGCATGCTATGAAAATTGGAATAAATCTTCTAATTGAAAACCAATTGGTATTACACCAAGAAAAGCCAAACAAGACGGTGCCGGTTCAGATCGATCTCTTTCTTGAGCACCAAGGACAAATTAAGGTTCTCAGTAGTGTTACTCAGTGAGATGTGTTTGTGTCTGGTTCTGAGAAAAAAATGCCCTCTCTGGGAGATCTGTAGGCAGCTTCTCTTCGAGGCTGTTCTACCACTTCTCACAATAGCAAACACAGAGTTCCACAAAGACTGAGACCTCTGAGGCATTCTTGCCACCCCCACCCACCACAGCACCTCCCTGGTTCAGGGGGATCTCTGGTTCTGGTGGGATCAACACCCCTCTCTGAGGTCAGCTGCTTAGGATGAGAGGAAGTGCAGGAAGTTCCTGTGAGAAAGAGAAGTTTCTGCTGATTTTTCTTGTTTACCTCTCCTGGTCCCAACAAAGAGAGTAATTAGCTTCTTACCTCTTTACTACCACCTTTTACCTACTAAAAAAATAATTGAAAGTCTCTGCTCAGTCTCTTCTTTTCTGGGATAACCTGTTCTTTCCTCTCCCACTGTGTGTTACAGATGGCCCCCTGTCTTGCTCTTGCTCCTTCCTCTGCACTAGCATTTTGGCAGTGCCCCTGCATCATTCTTGGATCACAGCTTCACCATCAGGCACAACATTTGATTCAAGACCCTGCCATCCCTGAGGGGACCAGAGAAAAAGCACTGTCTTCCAAGCTGCACTCCCATTTTCTCAGCTCCAAATCAGCTCTGCCTTTTTGCTGGAGCATCCTGCATCCCCAGCAGTGTCTGTCCTTTGCATCTCCAACATCTCCCTTCTCAGTGTCAGAATCCATGCCCTCATCCCAGACTGCTGAATTTTCCTGCCCTGTGTCTCACACCAAGTGTGTCTTTAGCCAATGCCACCCGAGAGGCTGCAGACCATTTTCCTGCTTCACCCAGGCAAGTCTGACCAAATCCTGTCCCTCAGAGTCACCCTAAGTCTCTCAAACTTTGTGTGGCACATGTCAGTTAAACATTTCTGTATTTAATAAATTTATTAATTATAATCAGGCATTGTTTGCACCTCTTGGTGACTTCACCTATGCTGTGCATTAACTTGCTTTGCTGGAGGCAGCATCAGAAAACCTCACTTGTTTTAGCTGATACACTCACTGATATTCACCACTTTCCCCTTCCTCTTCAGGCAGGTTAGCCAGGAAAATAAATGCCATCACTGGCACTGCCATTGCTCTGGCATGACTTGATAAAAGCCAGCTGACTGCTTTTAACCCTCCCATCTTCTTTAAGGACTTATGAAAGAAATGAGTGGATGTCGGTGTCATTCTGGGCATCAAAACTAGACTGATGAGTTTATGAGTGCCTAGCTCCTTCCTTTCAAAAAAAAAGCACTATCTCCAGTGCTGTGGGCTTGCAGCCATGCCTTAGGAGATCTCAGAGATAACAAGTTTAGAAAGGAATATTTGAACTTTTTTTCTTCCAGCCTCGTTTCGAAAACAAATTTTCTCTTCTATTACTGCATTCAGAATTAGCCCATTTTGATGAAATACCATCTTCAAGGAGAAATATGTTCTGTCATACACATTTTAATCAGCTCTCTCCCTAACTCATTTGAGGAATAATGCAATATTTTTCATTTTGTTTTGTTTGGTAAAGCTGAGGTGAAGAAGACTGCTTGCATTTCCCCTAATCGTGCTGTCTGGTTTGTTGATGAAGTTCTGTTCTCTGTCTTTGAAGGAGTTTGGTCTCAATAGATCCTGAAATACTAAACATGGGAACATTAACTGATCTTGGGTATAACTAAACGCAAGGGTGATTTCATCATTGTCTTTGCTGAGAGCAGTTAGACTAGAAAATGTTTGAACTTGTCACAAATCAAGTGAATGAAGAGCCTTTCAGTACTCAGTGATAAAATCTGAATACATGATCAGCACAGAAAGTCTCAGCTGTGCCATCTCCTTCCAAGGGCTGGGCCTAAGATGTTTAACGTAGAAAGTTCTTGTTAACTGCCAGCCTTTAGGTCAACACTCAGGTTGCGTTAATCAACACATCTGACTGGTGTTTGCCATCTCAGCTCTTCTGCAGGTGATCTCTGGGTGATTAATCAGATCTTCAGGGAAGTGTTGGCCTGCCCACCCTACAGGGCTGTGTCCATTTTTACAAAAGCAATTTCTTCTTACCCTGTCAGTTTTTACACCACCAAAGCACTGGGGCTGCCTCTGCCAAGCCACAAAGAGCAGACTCAGTGTCAGTGCACACATCCAGTTAGCAAAAGTGGGGAAAGTCTACCCTTCTGCCTGACTTCCCAGCAGAGGAAGCCTTGACAAAGTTTTTCAATGTACATGAGTGTGTCTGTCTCTCTCCCCAGCTCCTTGCCCTGTCACCCAAAGTTTCCCATCCTTCTGACCCATTACAAACACCATCAATGCCATTTCACAGAAACACAGAGCTCCCAGCTGGAGGATGGCATTGGTGTCTGGCTGCTGCTGATGTGGGAGGGATCCTTCACCACACTGAAGCTCCTCTGCACAGCTTTCTAGGACAAGGTCCCTAGTCACATCTCCTCAGACAGTTTCCAGGAGAAGAGACAATTAGATCTGTGTTAGGTGAGCTGCTGTATGAAGTTGTGTGAACTGCTCCCTGTACAGAAGGTACCTCACTCTGTAGAATTTCCCCAGATGGAGGGGTTTTGGCAAGAAATTTTCACAGAATCACAGAACAGACCCCCAAGAAGCATCAACCCCAACTCCTGGCCCTGCACAGAACAGCCCAAGGGTCAGACCATGTACCTGAGACCATTGTGCAAATGCATCTTGAACTCTGTCAGGCTTGGTGCTGTGACCATTGCCCTGGGGAGCCTGTTCCTGTGCCCAACAACCCTCTGGGTGAAGAACATTTTCCTGCTATGCAACCTAAACCTCCCCTGACACCTATCAAAGGACATCTTTATCCAGCTGGGGGATGGACATTTTGTCCAGAAGGATCCTGTGAGAGACAGTATGGAAAGCGTAACTGAAATCCAAAGTGATCACATCCACTGACTTCCTTTGTCTCAGTGTCTGCCTACCCAGCAGATTTGTCTACTAAAAAAACCCCCAATACAATTTCTCAGCAGATTCAGCCTAACAGGCCCCAGGACCTTAGCACCCTGACAATCACTTGATCAGGCACTCTGGTTTTATGGGGAAAGCCTGGGATGATAGGATCTGTCATACTGACATGCTACAGCTCTCTACACTCCTACTACACGGAGTTCTGGAAACTAGAAAGTATTCCAGATATCGAAATAAAATATTTACATCCCCCTTCCTTATTGGAGACTGTTTGCTGGACCAGTCTGTTGTCAGACTCTTTTATCTGCTTCAGTTCACTTTACTGCTAACTGTGACTTACACAGGATTTATGATTCAAGTCAAGATCTTGATTGCATTTAGTTTGCTGGTGACAGAATCAATTCATTCCGGGTAAGAAGAGTGATGCATTGCTTGTCAGCCCCTCACTGGCCCACAGATTATTGAGCAGCCCAATGAGTGCCTTTTTTATGTTTTGGAGTCATGGGGGTTTTTTTCTTAAATAACTTCATAATTACTGAAATTCAATATTTTTCTCCTCAATTGAGGACATGGAACAAGGAAAGCCTTGGAAAAAAAAACTCTTGGTGAGTTTCTTTTGATATGAAATCATCTCATCCTGGTGAAGTAAATAAATTCCTATTTCAACTTGCTCATTTCCATTAATTTCACTTGAACTTCTAGGATAATATCAAACATTAATTTTAGTATTATATTTCAGTTGTGTTAATACTTGCTGGTATAATGCTTTGTTATTAAAGAATAACATTCTTTAATGTTTGTATCTTATGGAAATGGAGCATTTAGATGTTGTTGAAACAAAATTATTTGATGTTTTCAGGACCATCAAATTTGATTATTATGTCATCAGATATTTCTGGAAGAGGGAGAAGGTAGAGCATTTTGTGTTGAAATTTGATTTAAAATAAAAATTACTTCTAAATGTTGAGATTTTATCACTGGCTAAAAATGCAGGTATTTCTGCCAAGAAACAAAGAAGCTGGCAAAATTAGGTGCAAAATGAACAAGGAAAGGGTGGTTGCTGATGGTCCTGTCTGGGGCTGCAGATATTTCCTTGCAGGTCAATGGATGAAGCAGAGCTGCTGTAGCATCTCAAAAAATAAGTCTACTCAACTCTACAAATTAAATGTCTCAGCCTCATCTCTCAACCTCTTACTACCTTTTTTTTGTCTCTCCCTCTGCAAGTGGCATTGCTTGAGTTCTTCTTGCTGCCCCAAGAGAGGGAGACTGGGAGAATTTCCTCTCCTTCCCACTTGATTTAAGGCTGTCCAACATTTTATGTGCTGCCGAGCAGGTTGAGTTGAAGGACAGGCTTGTCCAGCCCATCCTTGTGTCCCCATAAACAGCCAAATTCCCTGGGCACGTAGGACTGAGACATCAGGCTGGAACTGAGCAGGCCTGAGGGGCTTCCTGGGGTCCTGGAAATATCTAACCCAAGGCTGTCTGACAAGTTACCTCCCAGAGAAAGGTAATTCCTGTGTTGTCTGTCTTTCTGGCACAACTCACTCATATGCCCAGTGAAGACACAACCCTAAAGAACTATAACTTTAAAAGTGCCTCAAACAGGAGAGCTGGGTGCAATTAACATGTGGATGAGGGGAGCTGGATGACCTTCACTCCCTGATGGATTCACTCCTGAGCTAAACACATCCAAGGCTCTGGCTGTATCTCTTCATCAAACCAGTGGTGTGATGGTTGTTGTGCTTATTGGACTGAATCCTCACTGAGCCATGGGCTTATGCTTACAAGCAGCAAGCTCCTTGAGGACCCAGAAGTGTGTGATGTGTGCTGGTTGCTTCTCCAAAAGCAATGGACACTGCATCAGAGGATGCACTGTAGAGTATAATAAAGACTTTTTAACATATCCTTAAGAAGCCAGATCAAAAGTTTACTCATGCTGACCGCACCTGAGTAAATGCATGCCAGAATCTCAGATGTGATGGCTCCTTACTCCTCAGGAGACCCCACAAGCCCAACAAGACTGTTGATGTGGCAGCATTTTCCACTGGCCTGCTCAAGTCCACTCTTTTTCTTCCAGTGGTGGGAAGTAGGGCAGGAAGGCTTCCATGCACTGCAAAAAAATGGATTAAGTGTGGCCCTCTGCAATTCCTACAACGGCAATTGCTCAAACTATCCTGGTGTTTGAGTGTCACTCTTTTGCTAACAGGGGTTGGGGCTGAGGCACTCCCAGGTGCTTCTGTCCACCAAATTTTGCCTCCTCAAAGAGTTCCCCCGAGATTGCTCTTTCTTATTCATTATTAGTGACATCTAGTGACCAGCCAGAGTCATGCAGCAAACGGATAAAATCGTAATTAATAAGTTAGACTGAACTTACATGACAAGAAACTACTTGGACTATTAGTTTAACAAGTATTTCTCACTGCTGCCAGTAAAAAAATCCATCAGGCTCTTGTGTTTGAAATTATCCTTTGCTCCTCAGCCTCTAGCAGAGTGCCAAGGTCTGCCCTAGCTGCTGCAGGAGGTCCTGTGAAGAAGGCCCTCAACTGAGAACTTCCAGAATGTTTTATGATCCAGATAACAGTCTTGGAGTTTGAATTTTGATGTGCTTTAAAGGTTCTGATTTTCAGGCATCGCATTTTCAGCTTTTCTTATAAATCAGGCTTCCTCAGGATATCTCAGCTGGGTGTCTAAAAGGCTTGGCAATTTGTATTACCTCCTCTCAACCTGCTTTCCTGATAAAATAAGATTATTTTATTGCATTGCCATTGTTTAACTGAGTCTGTACTCCCTATCACCTTGCAGCCCAAGGAACACAGTAGCAGGTGTCTCTGAGGTCATTATGCTCCTCCTGTGCCTCGTGCAAATAGGAAACCATGCAGAGCAAAGTGCCTGAGATGGCTGTAGAAGCACTGAAACCCTAAGTAAATTTAAAAAAAAATTCATTTGAGAAAGAAGGTAAGTGGGAGAGACACTTTATAGTGCAGCTACAGAAAAAAAACCACTTGAATTCTTGTCTTCTAGTACACAAATCTGATTTGAGATGAAAATCTAGGGGGAAATGGGCTTGGCTTGGCCTGGTGTTTGCTACTGCAAGATGAATCTGTAAAAATAACCTGAGAAAGAGGCTTCAATCTCAGGTCCATTGTGTTGCCTCTTCTTCTGAGGTGCTGAACAACAGTGCCCAGGGGCAAAGTAGCCCAGGGGCGAGGCTGTTATGATCCATGGGAGACGCTTCTGCCCAAATTCAGGTGTAAATCAGATCATAGGCCAAAGTCAATTATACGGATTTTATTTCACACTAAATGGGAGTTAGAGAGAGAGAAAAGAGGAGAGGGGGAGAGGGAGAGAGATTGATGAGAGAACAGTCACTACCCCTGGATCCAGTGGCATCCCATTAGTCCTTCTCCACCCCGGGCTTCTGGGCAATGGGGATCCTGAAGTCTTTCTGGAAGTGCCATCTTTATAGAGCCCCGGTTCAGGGTATCCACGAGAAGGTCACAAATGTTCCCAGAACCTTGAGGTGGCACGTGCACAAGCAGTTGCTTCCTTTCCCACAGTTTGACACAGTGGTTTTTTCAATCTGGATGCATTAGCCAGGATGTGCTCACCAGACCCCACCTCTTCTAGGCCTGGAATTATCACCTCCCTGCTGTAAATGTCTGCCATCTGTACTAAGCTCAAGGTCCCTCTGTGATGGCTTATCTTATGGCAAGTTCCTTCTGTGGCTTTGACAGTGTTTTCAGACAGGCAGCTGTATTTTTTAAGACTTTTTAAGAGGCACAACAGGGAGACAGAGATGTGAATTCCCCACAGTTTCTATTTTTTCCTGCCTCTTGGGAAGACGGGGAAAGACCAATCTGGTCTTTGCCAAGTGGTCCAGCTGAAGAATTCAGCTCCACAGCAAGATTTCAGAAAGGTTTCTCAGCAACCAAGCGCTCACACTGGATGGAGATTGTGCCTCAGATAAAAGGCATTTAAAGGGAGACGAATTAACATTGGTTTTTGGCTTGTGCACTCACCAGGGCGCCGCTGCGCAGGACACGAACTCTGTGCTGTGCCTGGCCTGCTCCTGATACTGGCACAGTAAATGGGCTCTGGGCTCTGCAGGCAGAGCATGCTCCAGCCCACTGGCAGGTGGGGAATGTCTCAGCATCATTTCCTCTGAGAGATGCTGCAAATGATAGGACTGGTGACAGATTGAGAACGAAAGGTGTTGCAGCAGCCTCGAGCTAAGCAGCCAAAAGGGGCCACACCATTATGCCATTAGTCAGAGCAGGTGCTTGTGATAGTGGCAGTGACCTGAAACTGCTCATCTCGTTACTCAGGGAGGGCTTCAGCCATGGGGCTGGCACATGTGGAATGAATAAACCAGGCTCTTCTTTCCTTTCCTGAGCTGCCTGCCACATTCAGTTCTCACTTAAGGCAAAGAGAGCAGTGAAGCATGTGGTGACAGCTGACACAATGCTCTCCACAGCCAAACCACTGCTGGAAACAGCTGCTGAAACAAATTTTGGACAAAGATGGCTTAGTCAAGGGCTTGTAGCTTTTATCTCCTTTACTCAGGCTCCCAACCTCTGCCTCTTTTTCTGAGGTTTCTTTCTGCCTTTACACCACCGAGCACCTTGGGGCAGCGATCGCGGGTTGCCACAGGCGTGTCCACCCTCACATGCACTTGAACAACAAGAAATTAACGCCTTTCCTCCTTGATTCCCGGCACACTGACTCAAGGCACGAGCATCCCCCAGGAGTCACATGTCCATGTTCTTTCTCTCTGCTTCAGGACTGACACATCTACTGGAGCAGGTGCAAACATCTGGAACTGCTGCTGTGAAAAGAGGCTCAGCCTCCACACTCAGAGAAAGAGAAGTTTTGCTTTGTCTCCTTGAAGAGGAGATGGAGAAAGGGCCTGTGATCTACAGCTTGGGCAGTAAAGAAGGGTCCACTGCAGAAATTCTCCAATGCCCTCCCCAGGCCATCCACCTTGTCTTGCACAGGACACAGTAGAATCTCCTCTCTAATAGAAGTTATTCCCAGCTCCGAGGAGGTGACTCTCCCTCTCACAGTCCCTTCAGAAGGAGAGCCATTCAGGGTAGAATTTGCAAGGCCTGCTACAGCATTGTTGAAAGACAAGACATCTGCCACAGTGTTTTGCAGACAAAAATGTTTGACAAGTGATGGAATTTAAGGATGAGGAAGGCCTCAGACAGCACCAGGCTTTGCTTTCTGCCCCCAAGATGACTGAGAAGTGTACTGTGAGAAATGTCTCTTTAGTAGCACACCAGGCTAAATTCCATGGTCAATGTACCACAGCTGGGCAAGAAGAGACATGGGGATTTAACTTTTATACATTTTTGTCTTTAAGAGTCCCACTTTTGATTTGGAGCACTTTCGTATCTTCAGAAGCAGAGTAGCAAGTGAACTGTGTGGAAACTTCCAGCAGTTCCCAAAGGAAATGGCAACACCTGCTACCACAGTGTGCCCCTGCCTTTGGAAAGTGTATGGGCAACTGTTGGCACTAAGAAAAATCATCTTGGATGAAAATTGAATTTTTTTTTTTAACCCTCGCCTCCCTGCCTCTCTGGCAATGCTGCAGGCAGTAACCTACTGGAAGCTCTAAGTAAAGCCATGAAACACTTGGCTGCAGCAATCAGCATCAGAATGCCTTTGCAATTTGCATTTAATCAGCTGGCAGCTGTAATGAGAGAGATGGATCTGCAAAGGCGTCTCTGTCAGAGGAGCCCTGACACACAACTCCTGCTGGGCACAGCTCCCAGACAGACTGCCGCAGGAGGTGTGGCTGGGAAGGGCTGGAAGGGCTTTGGCAGCACCTGGAGCACAAACCTAAAGTGGGGGAAATAGATAATAGATGTTCAACTGCATCTGCTTCTAAGTACCTGAAGACCAGGTGCCTTGGAGCACTCCCTGAAATGCCCCCAGACCTGTCACCTTCTTGTGGAAGTCTGTATCCTCTACTACCTCCCTCCTAATCCCTGCTGGATCGTGTGGATAATGGTCCCTCCTTGCCTTCCTGTCTGTAACTTGGCTCCACTTTAACGTCCTAAATGTAAACAGGCAAGCCTCTAAAAGCTACTACTGCAACCATGTCAAACTACACAGTGTTTATCATTAACTTAATTATTCTTAATTGTTTTACTTATAACTGGCTAAAAAAACAACCAGACCAAAAAACTCCCTGTATTTTACTGTGTATATCAAGAACATAACATGTAACACATGAGGGCAGACTTTTGCCCAATTTTCCCACTATTGTGCCATTTTCCCTCCTTTAACATTTTTCCCAGTGTTGTATCCCAAGCTGGCTTGATATGAAAGATACAAAAATGCTGATTTCTGTCAAATGCAATCAATACAGGCAGGTGTACAGAGAGGAGATAATACAACAAGAACATGGGAAACATTATTAGCTACAATTTCATATTTACATTAAAAGCTTTAGTGAGAATATAAAAGTGTTTTGAGCATCAGGCTGGTCCTCTAAGGTCCTATTTTATCACACCCAACACCACATTATTCTAAGATGCTCCAGTTCAGCTCAGAATGTACTTTTCTGTTCACATGGTTCCTTTGTTCTACTTTACTCAGAAGCCCATAAGAGGGGAAAATACAGCATTTCTATGGCAAGACCTATTTTCCACAAAACCACCGTGGCTGTCATTAAATCTCATTTGCATTCTCTCATTATTTAATCCCTCAATGCTGCATTCCCTTTCTTCTGCATTGCTTTGTGCTGGGGGGTTCTATATTGCTTGGATCACCAACACCATCCCTGGGAATTGTCCTGGGTACCCTGGGATGAGTGAAGCTCCTTTCCCTGCCAGTTTTTCCATCCTGGGACTCCTCAGCCTGGTCAGTCTCAGCAAGACCAGACAGTGGCAGGAAAGACTCAGGAGAGGTTCATGAACAGCCTTCTTCTTTTCTGCAGGAAGGGAGATATTTCTTCCCACCTTCCAGCCTTTGAAGCAAACAAAATGTGTGCTCTCCCTTTGGCTTTTCTCAGCAAGTGCTGATCCCTCTCTGTTGGGGATCCCACAACCTTTCACCTGCTCTTACTCCTCTCCTTGAATGACTGGAAATGCTGCCCACAGCAGGGCAGATGCAAAACTGCCACCTTGTAAAGGAAGGTGTGAAAAAGACCAGAAAATGTTGCCTTCCTTTACAAATCACAGGTGAAAAACTCTGTTCTCCTGCCAGGAAAGCAGATGCTTCCTGTGGAGAGCAGCTGGATGGTCACCAGGGAAAATCCTCACCAATTTGTACCCACCCAGATGCCAACATCAATTGCACCAGCATCATTGCACCAATATGAATTTCCAGTTTGACAAATTTCCAATTTTCTACAAATTGGATCTACCTTCAGGAGCTACTAAAAAACCTTTTTTCCTCCTCAACCTGAGAGATTCAGCTGGAGCATCTGGGGAGCTCCAAAATGGTGTTTAGGAACACCAGGCAAGAGGAGGCAAATTCTCAGTCTGTTAAGCATTATGTCCCCATTGGCATCGACAGGCTCTGGCCATTCACAGCAGCTGACACCAGGTCTGGCACCAGAAATTCCCCAGCTCTGCTTTTATGAGATCTTGAGATGCACTCATGGCTCACAGCACAGCTCTGTGCCAAGGCTGCCTTGTGAAACAGCCCTGATGTGTTAGTTTAACATTATTAGTAAATATTTAGCTCTGCTGCAGCAGCACTTTGGGGTTATTTAATACCTCCAGGGACAACTTTCTTGAAATAATAGGTGAAGTGCTGGGACTTGAGAGAGCTGAGTGTAATTCTCTGCTGTTGCAGACTCAGATCTTTGGCAGATCAAAGGGCAATGCTCTGCTGTGATAGAGTATCTGTATGCATCCCAAACCCTTGGGAGACGGTATGCAGAGTAATGGAATTATGGATATACAGTTATTTTGTGTAAAAGCATAGAAAGCAGTTCAGATGTGAACAGGCTGATAAAACCTAAGAGTTTCCAGGAAAGCCCACTCAACCCCAAAATGCAAAAAAGGCATTAAGTTGCCCTGTATCAAATGTAAACACAAGAATATTTTTTCAATCAGCAAAAATAGTTATCCCAGCACTCAAGTGAGGCCTATATGGTTGTAAAAAAGTAGTCAAGATTTGGGTTCTAAGGTGAAACGCATTCAGGTCCTGTTCTGCAGATTTTAAAGGTCTGTGAGCAAATAGCCAGTAATTCCCACACGTGTGAGTTATCTGGCTTGTAAATGTATGTACCTTACAAAAGGCTGGATTTGTTTCATCTCTTCTGCTGTTAAAAAACCCTAGGGAATATTTATCCTGCCTTTGCACGGAGATAGGGAGAAGAACAAATTTTTAGTTCTAGAATATCACCATGGGCTGGGCTTCATGCAGACAAAGATGTCAGGTCTAGAGACAAAATGTGGTGTCCTGATGCAGTATTTGAATCTGTCTCCAGCCTTGTGGAGGTATAGCCAAGAAAATTCCTGTCTCCTCTAAGAGCCATTTCATCAGAACTGAGAGGAGATGGTTTGGGTGGCCAGCAACTCTGAACCAGGAGTCAGCCTGACTTCTCCAGTACTGCCAGTTTTCATGTTTAGCCTGCGAAATAAAGCAAATAAAACAAAAACATCACAAAGCATGAGAAATCGAGAGGAGAGGAGGGGAGGGGAGGGGAGGGGAGGGGAGAGGGAGAGGGAGAGGGAGAGGGAGAGGGAGAGGGAGAGGGAGAGGGAGAGGGAGAGGAAACTCCACATTGGTGGCGATTGGTCCATGAGGAAAAGAACTACCATGTTTCCTTCAGCTGTGCAGGCAGAGCCTCTCCCCTTGGCAGGAAAAGGGATTAATTAATTAATTCATTAATTAGTTAACACGTAGTAGTGTGAGGGTGGGGAAAGGCTGCAAAATAAGCATTACCATTATTATCAAAACCACACAACAGCTTCTCATAAATGCCTTCTTCATTTCTCATGTAAAGGATGTTGTCAGTACCAGAAGATTTTTTCATCTCAAAAATTTCTATTAAACAACTTGGTACCGGGCTCCAATTTGAAACATCTTCTGTCTAGCAGATGATATGAAACAATGCCTAAATTATTTACCACAAAGATTTAAAGCACAAAACCCATGACAAATCCATCTGAATTTAATGGATGCATGCAGAATGCGCTTCATCCAATTTCATAAATACCTCTGTGTCCCAGCATTTTTTTGCCCTTCCTATAAAATGTTTTTATGATGACAACTTTATTGGAGCTGAAAGTGCTCCTTTCCTGACTCTCAGATCACAAGAACTTTGTTTGTCTTTCGTGTATTACCCATTATTGTTTTTCTCCTTATCATAATGCTATCCATTATTTCCCTTTTTCTAAATAGATTATTTTCCCACAGTCATGTCTCCTCTTTCCAGTGCAGGGGCAAGGCTGGGCTGGTTGTGCAGTAGCAAATATGACACAAACACACCTCAGCCTCATCCCTGAGAGAGAGGTGATGAGCTGCAGGGACCATCCCTTCGGGGACCTTTGTCTCGTATCAGTTGATATAAAAGGTCTGTCTGTGTTGGGGCAGCTCATCAATGGTGCCATCAGCAATACATAAATGAAGCTGCCTTTTTGTCCAACGTGTTCCTTTTTTCCTTCCTGACCTTTCCTTTGGAACTGTTGTATTGGAAATCAATGACAATGTTTATGTTCTGTTTTTTTAAGCCTTTCTGTCACAGCCCAAAATTGGCAAGAGAGAGAAAACTGACAAAAGCCCTAAGAGGCATTTGGCAGGCAAAAAACATAACTCACATGCTGTTTTTTTCTAAAATCTCACAGGCAATTCTGTGGCAGAAGTCTGGGCTCACGTGACAGCTCTGGGAGTTCATTAAATTGCTCCTGTAAGCAGTGAGCATCTCTCTGTATTTAGCATGACGTGGCTGGAATCACAGAACAGAAATCAAGCAGAGGTGATGCTCCAGACCTTTGCAAGGAAATAGGCACGTGTTGCTAACACAGCTCAAGCACTTCTAAGATATTAGGCATTGCTCATGTTTGGCAAGTAAGCAGAAAAGCACTTCCTGAGCCATTATCTGCCAAGCTGCTGGACTCGCATAAACCAATTTTCTGCAGTTACATCTGTGAGCAGTTCTGGCATCTCTTTCCTGTCTCCAACATATCTCCTTGATCACATCTTTAAGGGACCCAAGGAATGCTTAAAAAGAGAATGTGACTTTTTCTCATCTCAGATTTTGTGCTCGAATCATTAGCAGATAAGGAAGCTGTTTGCATCCCCTTTGGCAGTGACCCCCATCTGGTCTTTTCCAGCAGCTCCTTTTTGAGTGCACTAGTTGAAAGGTTAGAAGAGGATTATTCCTATTTAGGGCAATATAGGTGCTTAGTGCACATTTTCCAAAGAAACAGCATTGCAAACCACAACAGGAAAAGACCTGGTTAGAGAGCATTTAGAGAAGTTATGACATCCTGAGGAACAGCTGACATTTTTCCTCCTGCACTTTGTAGTCAGGTGAGAAGATCCCTACACCTTTAGGGGTTATCTCTGTAAATCCTCTGTGCCTGAGGAATCAAGGAAGGCAAGCAGAGGAGTTCGTCTTTCATGAGACAATGAAGAACCAAGGAAATTACAGTAATCTAATACCCAGAAAGGCAGAAGATAAAATTATTAAACAATATTTTAGTAGTCATCTAGGGAATAAATTGATAAAAACAGCCAGCATAGATTATTCAAGAACCTACCTTCTCAAGCCATTTCTAAATTCATTCCTTGTCAGAGCAACCAGCCAAGTGGATAAAGAGGAGGCAGCAGATGAGATATGTCTCGAATTTATTAAATAGAGTATGACATTGTCTTGCATGACATTCTCTTAAGCAAGGAAAGAAACACGGCCCAATGGGTGCACTCATAAAACTTGTGGATGGCTCTGTGTCGAGAACAGCACCAAGAGCTTTGGAGGACAGGATTAGCAAAGGCTGGATTGGCTGGAGAAGTAGCAGGAATCAGTGCAGATGACTTCAGTGAAGACAAGAACAAAGGAATTCAGGCAGCTGTGAATGATTTTTTCTGGGATATCTGCCACTGCAACATGAGAGCTTTTTGCCATAGCAGCTCTTTAGAAAATGTTTGCCCTTCATCAAAATGAGCCACGTGCTTTCTTTCCAAGAAGGGTCACTGGAAAAGCACAAAACTATCAGACTTCATTTCTCCAAAAAAAAGCTGAAATTATCTGTGTAGGTTTGCTCCTCAGCTGTTTCAGCCCCAAAGTGAGCACTGACCAACTCTTAGTTTAGATGGCGTACTCGAACATCTAGGGCTGCTATTTTTCAGATAGATAGAATTTGTGGAAAAGAGTATCACTAACAAAACCCACATTTCCTGCGACAGAGGAAAAGATGTTCACTTGGGATGAATCTTCTGGAGTAAATAATTAATTAACCATGGCTTTCTTCAGTCCTGAGTCCCCAGTTCCAATTGAAAAGTAGAGGAAAGGGCATTGCTGTGGAGTTAAATGCTTTGACTTTATATTGCAGTGGGTATTACCTTTACCCTTTTCATTTTTGAAGGATGCAGCTGAGCTGTACAGCTGGAATAAAGGATGTTGGGAAAATAAAAGCAACAGACAATAACAGATTGCTTGGATTGTATAGAATGTGCCAAAACATATTTCAAAGACTTTTCATGCAAAAAACACTTAAGCTGCTACCAAAGTTGTATAAACTCTCATTAAAACATGCTACAAGAGTTTAGGATATCTAAAAAAACTCACAACCAATCTGGTGGATTTGGTTATCAGTAATTTCAGGTCCTGTTTCAACAGCAGGAGTCACCACAGCACCAAGTGAGCCCAGGGTCAGGAACAGGGGATAATAATCATAAACACATCTTTTTTCTTCACTTTATATATATGTGATATAGCTCACACAGAAATACTCTTCTGATGCTTACAGAGATAGAAGACAAAAAATAGAATTTATTGGAGAATTATACTTTTTGAAGAAATATTTAGGTAGGCAACTTTTTTTTCACTACATGTTGAGCACAGCAGGAAGGAGACAGGAGAAGTATTGGGGGAAAACCTACCCGAAAACTTGTTTGGTGTCCAGTACCCATTCAGTCATTGACATTAAAAAAATAAAAAAAATAAAAAAAAAAAAAAAAAAACAAAAAAAAAAAAAAACCCACAAGTAAGAAAGCCTAATTAAATCAAAAACCATTTTCCACTACAAAATACCAAGTAATTCTTCAAGGAAGTACCAATGCCTTAACTGAAGGGCCATCCTGTGAGCTCTGCAGGGTTTACTTCAACGTTATCCAATACAGACACAGATTTTGGTCCCTGCACTACCACCTGCTCTTAGCTTTTCTTTTGCAGGGAAGGTAAAAGCCCTGAAAATTGATAGTACAGCAGCACAGACACCCCTTGCAATCCCACGCAGAGACATTCTGCACTAACCACATACAGTCTGAAAAGCATGAAAATCAAGTTGTATTTCAAGCCAACATGTTTAGATATAAAACCTAGGAGCATATTTATGCACTTCCAAGAAATGTATATCCTGGAGCTCAGGTTAAACACAAACAGACTTTGCCTGCTATTTCTTTTTCCCTTGAGGGCCTTTGCAAAGTTAATTGTCCCTGACTCCTTGCCAGTATTACTTTAGTAAATACAATATATGTACATTGGCAAATGCCTTGTACTTTGCACACGTCAATTTTAATAGATCAATAAATTATTTTCCTGTAATCTCCAATCTATGATATATTCTATAGAGTTTGCAGAGAACATACCACTCCGTGGAGGTGCTGGTGCACCACCACATCTATAAGCATATTAAAATATTCAGAAATATGTAAAAATATTTTTAGCTGGACAGTCTTCTGTATTGGGTTCCTCTGCCAATGCTGGATGACTTTTTTCCTCAGGAGCTCTGCCCAAGGCACAGCTAGTTGTGCCTAGAGGTGGGCTTTCCAAATGGAGGAAGAAAAGCACAGCATCATAAGCTTAATGCAGTTGTTTCCTCTGGATCTTGAGGAGCCCTGACTCTCCCAGGCAGAAATTCCATTGTACAGTCCAAGCTACACAGCCATGTGTTCCTGGACTTCCAGCTGGGTGCCCGTATCATCACACTCCACACCCTGTCAGGAGTGTCCCAGGGTCTCCAGCTGCTTTCCCACGGCAGGTTAGAGCAGCAACATCCTTCAAGTCTTTAATCTCAGTGCCTGCATCATCACAAGCTTACTCCAATGTAAACCAGAGGATAACTTGATCCATTGCAAAATTATGGCTGAGTTAGATCATCATTTCCCCCCTTCACGGCTGCCTTCATTGCTCCTTCCCATTTGTCAGTTTTGCAGTTTCTATGTCAAAACTCTCCTCTACCATTTCGAGGTCAAAACTTTCCCAGTACTTCGGCAGTTTTCTGGGTCCAATTAGAGATGAATTGTCCATCAGGAAGATGTCAGAATTACTGAAGCACAATTAACCCTTATTGTTTCCAGGGGCAGGGCAAGTCTAACCAGCCCCAGGTGAAATTCCTTCGCTCCATAAATCCCAGTTATGCTCACATTTGCTGTTATCAATGTGTGCAGCCTGACAGATGCATTTTTCTTAGGCTGTGTGCAATCTCCATTTGCATGATAATGAGGCTTTCCAAAGGCATTCAGCAGGTGAGGCAGGAGATGAATTCCTTCCATCAGCATCCATGTCTCGTGACCAGCAGCATTTTCCAAGAACAGGAAAAGCTCCAAGGGAGCTGTGCCTGAGCTTAAAGCTAAGACTTGCCACCACCAGTGATAGGACAAGCTGCTGCCAAATCTGCTCGTGAATTAACCAGCCATATTTTGGGAAACAGTAATTTATATACACCCTTACCATAATGTTGGATTAGAAGTGGGGACAGGAGACGAGGAATAATAATTAGACCAAGCTCTGGTGGGCCCTAACCCCAGTTTCCTAATGAGGGTCAGTTTTCACACTGCACAGCACCATTCATCTTCCTCTCTACCTTTTGATGACTACTGCTTAAGCTGCTGCCCAATTTAGAGCTCATCAGACATAACATGAGCTCTGGAAGATAATAAAATTCCCTGGGTAGTGCCCCATCTCCAGCTGTTTTCTCCTGGGATATCCTTGACATAGTTCACCTTGTGCATTCATGTGAGCCTCTCTTCTTCAGCCCTCCCTTAACTCCTAAATTTTCTCCATTGCTGTATTTCCAGGCTGATCAGCCCAAATCTGCTCATCCATGGTTTCCTTGCCCAAAAGCTGTGACAGACTCCCACTGTCCTCACTGGCACTGGCTGAAGCATCTACTGAAGACCCTCCCGAGGTGAGCAGACAGGGGACAGATTTATTCCACCCTGTCCAAGGTGTGGAATAACAGTAACCTCCTCCCACAGCCACCACAATGACATTCTCAAACCCTCCTCTAATGACTCCAGACAACAGATTTGTTTTCCCAGCACAGGTGGTATTTATCCATCTGTTTTCACAACTTTCCTGGCACAGGTGCTGCTCCCTGAGTGCGGTGTTTCCTCCTCCTGGGATGGTGCAGCAAACCAGCCCCCAGCTGTTTTGCTCCTGGTGCCTGGTAGTTCATCTGGGTTCACTATTTCCATGCACTCCCACTATTTCATTGCATTATCTTGTGAGTTATATAAAGGTAATGTACAGAAACCCCTTTCCCCAGACAGTGATTGAATTTTGCTTATGTCATTAAAGGGTTTGTTCCTCTGTTGTTTTCTGTAACAGCAAGTAATTCCCATTAAATATTAAGTAATTAATTTGCCACATTTGTCATGGGGCTTTTTTTTTTTAAGTAATTGATTTATTTAGTCATTGCAATTACAGTAAATCAGCTAACTAAAAATAAAGCCAAATAATTAATTTACTTAGTATTTAAATATGATAAATTGCCATAAATGACTGCAAATTACTTGCACACAGGGCGAATTTTCTTATCACTTGCAGGAAATGGAATGATCAATTTCCAAACATTATTTATGTGTGCTGTCTTTTGGTGCTTTGCTATTGCCATTCCACCCAGTGAGCAATGCACAGGAAAATCCAGTTCCTGAGGCTGATCCTGAAGCAATGAGATCCCTGATGTTCCTCTTCTCAGCTAAACAAGGCAGTGTAAAGAGAGGTAAAAAAACCCTGATGGCACTTATGGGGGAGTCTGAGCACCTTGCTAACAGATTTAATCTCTCATCTGAGGGTTTTCTGTTTTCTAAGGCTTAAGTTCCCATTCTGGTTGTTTCATTGGCATGAAACATGAAAATTCTGGCAGTGCCTCCCCCACATGGCCACGTCTATGAGGAGGGGGGAAAACCCTGTATGAACATATAATCTTTGCCATCTATCAGCTACTGGTGTATCTAGCCGAAAACAGCAAAAAGGGATGGAGAGAAGAGTAAGAGAGACAAATACTGATTTTTTAAAAAATCACAGTACTCTTGTTTCTATAGGAATAAATAGGATTCAAGCCTTTCATCTACTAAAATGCCAAAGTATCTCTGTGCTGCTGAGGATGGGATTAAGCCAGACCCCTTCCAGTCTCTCCTGCAACAGAGCTTTTCTCCTCTGAAAACTCAGTGCTGAGGATGATAAAAATTAAGCTAAATTGGATTCAAAAGGACAAAGCAGTGGGCTGTCTTGGGAGTCCCACTTCTTTCCTGTCAGTCCTTTCTGTGTTTATCGTGAAGCATTGGTGAAATGTCCTTGTCTTCTTGTCACGGCCCCTGTGGCAGCAAAGCAAGTACGGAGACCAAGGGGCTTGGGAGAGTCCCAGAGCAGATTTTACAAGCCCACTCCTTAAGAGCACTCAGGAGTTTTCTCAAGTATAAAGCATGTGATGAACGAATCTTGGAATTGTTTGGATTGGAAAGGACTTTAAAGATCCGTGGATGGCACTCACTAGGTCAGGTTGCTGCCATCCCTCCTGCCTTAAACACTTCCTGAGGGGAGATGGTACAGCTGACTTTGAACGTGCACACAGGGATTATAACCCAAGGCAAGACTCCACATCTGATAAAACCCCCCTGCTGTCCCTCTCACAGAGCTCTGGGTCACATTTGGGGCCTGCAAGAGTGATGCTTTTCATACAAACCTGGACACAAGATGTGCTCCAGGAACGTAACTCATGGGACATCATTCTGTCAAGGACTTGAAGTCCTCAGTGCCAGCTGCTTCACACCACAGGACCAAAATCTTGTTTGTATCTCATTTACTTCTTCTGTTAGGCCGAGTTTCTTTTCATTCAGTCAGTAGTTAAACTTGAACAGATTCAGCCACGAGCAACCTGCTCCTCCTGGCCTTGCTTTGAGCAGGGGGAACAGCCCAGAGTCTACCAGAGGTCCTCTCCAGTCTGAATTATTCAGTGCTTCCCTTGCTTGTGCCACATATTAAGTACATTCTGTCTGAAAAGGCCTGTACTCAGTTTCCTAATGACATTTCTCAAAACTTTCTTCCACACACAAGGTAGACCTGCAGGATTTCTTCCTCTTCATTTCACCCTTGTTGTGCTTATGTAGGTGTTGAAAATTGCTTCAGAATATTTAACTAATTCTAATTTAACCATTCTCATTTTCTCACTGCTCTCACTCACTCCATAAATTGGCCATCCCCAAAGTTTTGCTTTCAGGCCCAGTCTCAGGTTTGAGAGGGATTTCCAGAGCAGGAACAAATAACTAATAATTCCTTAATATTTACTCTTGCATTGCGGGCACTCAAAATTTAGAAGTGTATTCAGCTCATCCTTATCCAGAATAGCCTTAATATTTCCAACAAGTACCACGATGTTTCTCTAAGTTCAGTGAAACACTGAAGAAATGGGGAACAGATTTTTTATTTTGCACAGTCATTTTTTTCACATTCCTTATAAAAAAGGGAAGATGTTTGCAATGAATATTTCATTTCCAAACACCAAGAGGGTAATTCTCTTCTTATCTTGCTTGTTTTGTTTCTGATATTGTTAACTTAGCAGAAGCAAAAGGAGCTCCTCAAGTATGGCAGCATTGATGAATTTACTTTTCGTCCTGGAGGAAAAAAGTTCCAGCTGCAAAGCTGTGGCAGAGTTGGACTCCAAGAAGCCCCCACTGGCTTTTGTTGCCTTTGCTTTGTGCCCAGCTCCCCTGCATCCCTCTACTTCATTTATAATCCACAGGACACTCCTCCAAAAGCTTCCCAGACCATCTTCCATCTGTCTTCTCACCAGATGGCCATAAATCAGCTGTTTCTTTACCTCCTCCTTGGCATTCCCTGCTCCAGTGGGTCTCTCCATCACCATGCTTGCCATATTTCTCTGCTCCTCCTTGGCTTGCCTTCAAGTAAATTTCCCTTCATCATAGTCCAATTTTCAGTCCTGTAGGAGACAAGAAAAAAACACCAAACCTACTAAGTGAAAAGATTTCAATGGACTGTACAATTGTAAGCATATTTGCCAGGCTAGACCAGGAATGAGTTGTTAATGAAAATTAAGGATAAAGTTGTAACAAATGCAGGGTATGCTTTTTTTTTCCAGTTGAAAGTCTTTCTAGCTTGGAGGTAAGAACAATCATTTCATTATTTCTGAAAAGACCTGGCAGGAGTCCAGGCCAAGAATTTGATAGTGTTGAGAACTGAGGTAGACATAAAAGAGCTATTTCCATCTCAATGAGATTTGATGTTCCACTTAAAATCAGCAGATCCCCTGCTGGAGTTAATTGGTGTCAAAGAATTGTTTCTTCTGGAGCAGCTCAAAGAGACACCAGCAGAGAAACTGCCTTGCTCTATTTCCATGTTTCCCTTCCTTCCCTTTGCTTCCAAAGGGAAAAAAAAGCCCATGTGAAGCATGAATGCAGATGAGAAGCCCAGAATTTACAGCTCCTGAACTCTCGTAGGAACCCAAGTGAGAAAAAATTGTTCCAAAGGCCCCAGTTTGAAGGGCATTTAGGCACCTGTGCTTGTCCAAGCACTCCCTTGGCTGAATGGAGCCTGGAGTGCTCCCACCCCTTCAGCTGATGAGCCCAGGGAGGGCTCAGCAGCAGGGATTTTAAATGCTTCAGTGTAATGCCCCCCTCACTCAAGAGATTTCTGGCGGGTGGAATGTTTTCCACAAGGCAAACGTGTTTTTTTGTGCAGGGTGCTTCATTACTGTGGCAACCAGCTGAGTGACCTCCCCTGGCCCTGCAGCACTGATTCCAGAGATCAGGAGAGACTTCTGCTGAGTGTGCACATCACCGCCCACTCAGCTGCAGTGACTGTGCAGACAATCCTAAAAGAGGAGTTAAATGGAAATTCAATTAATTAACGTACCCCACAAAGTTGAACATCTGGATGTGGCAGCTACTGTGGTGATATCTGGGAGGTGACAAGGGTCTAGAAGAGGTTTTTCATCTTTGTGTGGTGATGGCAAACAACTGGCCTTTGACACAAGCTGGAGTTCAGTTATGCAGCGTGTACAAAACCTGGGGAAGTTTGCAGCAGCACCTTTTGAATCTGGGGAGGGGCTGAGCTTGGAGAACGTTGTGTTTCCTGGGCTGTGCAGGAGTTTAACTTTCCATTCAGGGCAAGATAAACTTCTAAGAAAAATTACTTTCTTCTATATCTGCAAGAATGCAATGCGATCTGTTTTTACGAGAGAAAAGGGTTTTCCTCCTCATTTCCAGTAATTGCCTAACAGTTGCCAGGCAAAACAAACAGAAGTCAGAGAAATAGTTTCAACCTAGGCAATTACAGCCACAGAAGCATTTGGCTTTTGCCAAGTGTGCTGCAGTCTCAACCTGCTCATTTTCCTACAAGATCAGCCACAAAGGAACTTTTTGCTCCCTTTTTCATCCTGTTCTTAGAGGGTTGATGTTGGTCCACCAGTGCCGGCAGCTTCTGCGCTTAGAGGAACAGCCTGGACACCTGGGAATACAAGTGCTGAAACTCAGAAATCTTAGCTGATCTAAAGGATTATCCAAGCCAGTCAGACTGTTCTATCACAAGCTGCCTGCACCTTATCACTCTCCAAGCCCTTGCCACAACCCAAAATAGGCCTTCAGAAAGCAAGAGGCGAAAAAAGTTGCACCAAACCATTAAGTCAGCTCCTCATTTCAAACCCACTGCAGCCAGAGGACAAATTCGACCTGCTTCAACCAATCTTGCCAAAAATTGGTAAGGGGTGACTTTGGCAAGCTTTACACCATCCCTTTCTGTCTCCTCCTGTGGCACACATGTGCCTCATCCTCTTGCTGCACGCTCTGATGGCTTCAGCAGACGTGCAATCCTCTGTGCAGAACCAGTCTGCATTGCCTTAGCACTGCCAAGGACTGGGCATGGCCTTGCAGCTAAAATCCACAGTAACAGGTGGGAAAACACCTCACAGTCACTGGAAACTCTGCTCTTCCATTGCCAAATTGACTGCGACTGGCTCCTCTCAGACGTCCCAGGTGAGGACTATGCTTTTGCAACAGAGAGAGCTGCATTCGGATTGGATGTGAAAAGATGGGATTTGTGTTGTGCTGCACCACATTCCCATCTGGCAGGTGTTAGCATGCCAGAATTGCTGGGACCATCCCAGTATCTGTCCATCTGTCCATGTGGGTCATCATGCTTGAAATACTGCAGAGGAATAAAGCAAAAATCAAAATTCTTCTGCGCAACAGCTGCATTCTCTGGTGATTTCCTACAGGGAAGGGAGGGGTGGAGGAGTCTGGCTTCACGTGGTCACTCAACCTGTCAGTGTGGCTGTCTTACAAGGCCACCATCCCATCCTCCAGCTTTTGAACCCATCAGCTCAAGGGCTCAGGACACAAAGCATGAGGTCAAGCTGGGGCATCACTCATTTTCCCTGCTCCTGGTGTGTCAGATCAAGGCTGCTGCTAGCACAGTGCACACACCTCCAGGCAGTGACAGATTTACAGCCCCATCCCTCTGTATCATCAGGATCAAAGAGGCCCTGACCCTCAGCATCCAAAACCTCAGTGAAAATAGAGCAGTTGGAGTCAGGTCAGTTCAGGGGAGAAGTGAAACCTCACTGCAGCCTGCATCAGTCCAGCCAGGAGCGAAAGGGGACTGGGTGACAGCTGGGAATATGAGGTGTAAAACCAGAGGTAAATGGACAAGAAAAGGTGGGGAGGAAAGGGGAAGGTCTCAGCACTGAAAAACAAATGAGCATTATTTAATCCCAGCCCTGCTCTGCGTACTCAGAATACAGGCTTCCTCCCAGAAAATAGTGTTTATTAACAAACACAAGCTGCAGCCGGAAAAGTTCATCTCCTGAGAGGCCCCATGCCTGGCCCTTGCTAAATGCACCCATGTTTTGTGCAGGGTGATCTGCCACTCACTGGCCAGAGTCTGGCTAGCACAAGTCCCACTGATGACTACCCTGTGGCAGATGAACATGCTGTGGGCAGGACTGGGACACTTGCAGGAAATACAGCAGTTACTGTGGTGCTTTGGATCTCTAATGATCTGATTGATCAGAGCAAGATTGACCATTGATCATTGCTACCTTGTGTGCACAATGCAAGTTCCCAGCACAGTTCAACTCACTTAGAATCACCAGGGGTTTAGGATTACTGTTCAAAAATGTTAAGGGCCACATCTCTACGTGCACCCTCCTTAGATGTTCTTGTGAGATTTTTACAAAGCACCAACACATCCTGGCTACACCTACAACAATATCAGCCCAGTGCAGCTGGTGTCCAAACCCAGTCACAGCCAGAGCTTTCTGACTCTGAGAAAGAGTCTGCCAACACCTGTTTCTCCATTGCCTGTTCCAGTCTCTGCTGTTCCTCTCTGATTCAGTGGCCCAGACCTTTCTCCACTTCTGTCCTTTCATGACAGATCTTCAGCCACAGACAGGTGAGAGAAGGAACTTGTTACAGGGACTAGCATTTGGAAAAGCCTTCCTTCCCTCACCCCACACTGGACTGGACATTGTAATGGGGCGTGTTGAGAGTTCTACCAGGGTTCTTGTGGAAGGATTTCATTGTTAGAGAGCATTTGCTCAGAGACCACAGTAAGCATAAGTCACATCTGCATACACCCAAAATCCTTCCTAAGCATCAATTCATTCTGCAGCAGTGATCCCTTTTCTGCCCATGCCAGCTGAAATGTGCCGGGGGCAGAGCTGGTAATCCCTCATTTTCAGCCTCAGAACCCAGAGGGCAAATAAGAGGAACACCCATTTATCACCTTCTACAAGACAACGAGCTCTGTGCCCATGTTACAAGTTTGGGGAATTGTCTCCTTCTCTTGAATTCACAAGCTTGACAGTGCTATGGTAAAAGCAAGTCGATTTAAAAAATTCAGTGGTCCAGGCTTTTCACAGAATCTGTCACTCATTCTTTCCCCAGAGAGACAAGAAACTGAGATGAATGTCTCTGCTGGAGTTGTGCCACATGGATTAGTGAAGTGGCACTTTCCCCCTGTGTGCAGATTGACTTCAGTTCACCCTGGCTCTATTTCAATGAGCCTTGTCCAAAGGCAGCCGCCTGGGAAGGAGGAAGGGTAATTATATGATGCTTTTGGGAATTGTCCTGTGATGAAGGCACAAAAAATGAGCCAAGGGCAAGGAGATGTGGTGCTTTCATATATGCATATTTGTGTGCGTGTGTGTTTTGGCAAGCAAACTTCAAACAGTGGCTGCCATCAGGGCCTTGCAGAAGAAGAAAGCTGACAGCAGTAAATCTGGGAAGCAGCTGTTTGACAATCTGCCTTCAGATAAAGTTTCTTCCAGACCTGAGTCCAACCCTGGGCTTCCCAATATCCAGGCTCCTCATCTGTCTAGCTTTGACTCTTAAGCCTGTCAGAAACACAGTAGGAGCTAGAAAAATACGTGGTTTCATTCAGATCCTATAGAAATGAATTGGCTGTGATTTTTAAGGAGGAAAAAAAAATAAACCAGGATTCCTTAATTTGCTATCTAGCATCCTCTGCTTCTGCTGTCTGACCATTGTTTCCAGGCTCTGTGGGACAGGAAAGGAACCAGAGCTGCTCCCTCACCTCCACCCTGCTTGAAACTTTCAAACCTCAAGTCTGGTCTGCCTTTGAAATCAGAGCTTCCCACATTTAGTGTTTTCCTTTTTCTTCATAGCTGTCTCATATGCAAGCAGGGGCAGGTGTTTGCCTCTGCACAGCAGGTACCAGGATATGCCCCTTCAAACCACGTGTGCAGCCAGATTTGGGAAGGGAGCAAATGAGCCTGGTACCCCCTCTGGGCCAAAGGCTGCAGCAAAACCCCCGAGGGGCTGCAGCAAAACCCCCGAGGGGCTGCAGCAAAACCCCCGAGGGGCTGCTGGAGCCCTGGCAGCGGATCTGGTGGGCAGCATCTCTTCCCCCAGAAAGCTGATTTGCAGCCCTAGGTCTCCCAAGCTATTTTTTTTTTCTGTTTTTCTGACAATCACATTCTGTGTCCTCTCCCCATGCTGGCTGCTTTTCTTCATGAAAATCACTGCTAAAAATAAAATGGGGAAATTATTTTAATACCTTTAAAACAGCTAAAAATCACTACACCCCCTACACCCCAGAGGAACCCTTGGCAGAGTTTAGCTCTCTTCATCTGTTCTGACCTCCACTGAACACGGAATTCATGAGTTTCCATGGCATGGGGTGATCAGAAGCCAGTATTATTATTATTCATTGCATTTACATTTTGTCTGAAGCACTTGCAGGTGAGATGAAAACGTTTATTCGAATGCAGGCTCTAAAAGGCTGTTCACAAATCCATCTGGGCACCAATTAAATTACAACATGAATCCAAGATGTAACAACTTCTTTTAGCTGGAGACAACCAGAAGAATGCCTGGGTGAGGAATTCTGAAAGCACACTGCTTCTGGTTACAACTTGAGGCTTTTCATTAGGGAAAGATTTCACTTGGCCCTTCTTTAGTGGATTTTTCATCTTTTGCTGGAAGTCCTTGAATCGTTCTTTCCCCTGACTGATACTGACAGCTCTTTTTAAAACATGATTGATGGCCCATTGTCAATAGCCATCATGCTCTTGTCAGAAAATTGGGAGACGTGAAATAATTCCGTTTTCAATAATTCAAACGATGTTGCTAAATTTGGAAAACAGACACTGGGAGGAATGAGGACATGACAGAACATTTTTGGGGGAAAATAATTAAGGACTTTCCACTGAGTTTGAATTTGATCAAGAGTTGTAGTGGCATCAGTAGACCAATAGATTTGTATTCCAAGCATTGCTCTATTACCAGTCTGAGTAACAATCACCCAGAGAAAATAATCATGCAGGAAACACATAACACATAATCTGATGTATTTTTCACAAGAGTTTTAGGTATGTTTAGTCTTCTAATTCACTTATGTTGTTCCTGGATCCTGACTTCACCGTAGACTGTTGGGAATAGAGCAGACATCAGCCCATAAACACATCCACAAGGTTCACCCCAGGACTGATTCCCTCCCTGCACAGAGATGTGCTCCTGCACCTGGGGGGCAATGGAAGCAGACTTCATGCTGCAATTCCCTTCCCTGTCCATCAATAACATTTTACTTTCCAGCTGGTACTGGTAACATTTTACTTCCTGCTGAGTCCTGTGCTGCAGGGCCAAGTCCAGCATTTGAACAGGCTACTGATAGATGCTTTAAAGCCAGTGGAGGTAGGAAGGGAACTTTAACAGATGGAAAAAGACCCAAAAAAAATCCATTAGCATGCCTTTCTCAGTTGAATTTAATAGTCTCTTAGCAGCTGACACTGTCCCTCCTGGAGGTAATTATACAATGTAATCAAGCCGCCAAATGACCTCCTTGTGCACCATTTATGTGTTACCACTCAGTAATGCTGCTGCTTGGCTCTTCCCTGCTCATCCTCTCCAACATTCTGCTTCGAGGGGAGGTAGGACACCATACCTGGAGCAAGCTACAGCTGAGCACAAAAGACTAGAAAGGCAACCCATCTCTGTCTCAAAATCTGCCCAGACTGTGAACACCTTGAGAATCTCTTTCTGCATCTGAGAGAGGAGTAATTTTTTATTACTGGTGGATCATAGAATCACAGAATGGAATGGAAGGGACCTTAAAGACCACTGCCATGGGCAGGGACACCTTGCTCTAGATCAGGCTGCTCAGAGCTCCATCTACCCTGGCCTTGAACACTTCCAGGGATGGGGCATCCATGAGTTCTTTGGGCAACCTATGCCAGTGGCTCACCACTCTCACAGTAAAGAATTTTTTTTTTTTTTTTTTTTTTTTTTTTTTTTTTTTTTTTTTTCCTGTTCATTATCCTAACACCTTAGAGCTCCCTAGTGTTCTGCCAAATTCTGCTGAAGTGAGGCTCAGAGTTCCAGGTCTGAGACACACAACTTTGCTTGTGCCCTTCACGAGCCAGCTCTCATTCCATAGGAAACCAACCTGAAAATCTACTCACTGAATCTCTAGAGTGGAGTTCTGGCCTTGGAAGACAGAGCCACACGAGCCTGCTAGGAGTTTCGTTAAGATCCCACACATCCAGCTGGGGTTCAGGTCTCTAAATGGATACCTCAGGAAAGGAGCAGGCCTTCTCCTGCTGTTCTAACTGCTGCAGGGCCATCTTAGCACAGAGCAATCCAAACAGCATCCACATCATTGCAAGAAAGCTGATATCTTCTGCTACTGGGAGCCACAGTGGGTACCTGACAGCTTCTCCATTACAGGTCGTGCCTATATATTGGAATTAGAAAAAAAGAAAAGGGGAAAAAAAAGGGAAAGATCAATATAATAAATTTACTCTTCATGGTTCTCTGCTCTCATTCTGTTTTGATGATGGACAGAAGAATCAGCAACAAAGCGACTGGAATTTCAAGCAGCAACACAGAAATTTAGCCAGCTGTCTCCTCTTCAGATCCCACTTTTCTCCCACCATTTTTTCTCCTTCTACCCCAGTTTTACAAGTTCCTTTCTGTCATGGGGTAATTGCTGTTAAAAATTCCTGGTATAGAAAGAGGAGATGGAGTCGGAAATGAGGTAGCCAGCATAAACTCTGCCTACTTAAAAACCTCATAAACCAGGAAAGCACCTGAAGAAGCTCTCTTTGAGGCTTCCGGTTCGCAGAGGAAGGACGCTGCTCTCCTCCCCTCCGCACCAGCTGGGTAAGGTCTCTCCAACCCACATGGTCTGGGGGCTGCCAACCCACATGGTCTGGGGGGGAGGGGGAGGAGAGAGAAAGAGAAAAGTCAAGCTGCTTCGTCTTGCTGTCCTTGGCTAAAGAACTTCACCAGCTCTGTTTGCCTAGCCTGGGCCAGGCCTGTTTCCCCCCCTCTGTGGCACGGCCCAGCGGGAAGAGGGTTTGGGGTCGGGCCCCGTGGACCTCGGGAGCGCCCCTCCCGGTTAGCTCCGCAGCAAACTCAGCACGGGAGAGAGACAGAGGGAGCTCAGACTGAGCCCCTCCCGCAGCTCGGGTGCAGCTTCGTTTACTCCTTGCAACTCTGCAAGGGAGGGAGAAAGGACTCAGACTGAGCCCCTCCCGCAGCTCGGGTGCAGCTCCCGCCGGGCGGCCCCCACGCACACTCTGGCATGGAAGGGGGCTTGAACCAGCCCCTCAGCACAGGCGCGGTCCCGCCGGGCTCCTGCGATTCAAACACGGCTTGGATGAGAGCCAGCATGGACGGGCTCCTTTCCTTCTGTTCGGGCACGGACTTACAACACTCAAACTACGCGGGCGAAAGCCACGTGACCATTGCCCAGCCGAAAGACAAATTAACTGTTTCTTTCTAATATCAGAATGAGACTTTGAAAACATTCATTTCTCCTTCTCACACAGAAAGAGCATAAAAATAAAGGCACCTACAAAAGGTACAACATAGAGACTTTAAGTCAATGACTATAACTAAGCTTATTTTTTAAAGAAGGAAGAGATGAAGAGTCCTTTAAATGCTGAAAGTTCTTTTGTAAAAACATGTTGATAAAGTTAGCTGTAATACACCCTGTAATATATGAATAATGGTCTAAAAGAGGTGAGAAAAAGGGAATGTAATGTTCTGAGTTATAAGCAGTAGACTGAGACTTTTGTGTATTAAAATTTTTCTTTCCTCGCCTCAGGAAAACAGTAGAAGAAGACTTGTGTTGCTGATGATAAAGTAAGGGGATGTCGTTGTCACTGTAATAGAAACATTTGCTCTCAAAAGGACACCTCAATGATCATCAGATGTCCATTGGTGTGGCCCTGGGAAAGCTACTGAAATGGGAAGGGGTCTAGAAAAGCAAATGCCTCCCTTCAAAGAGGGAATTGCTCACTAGAAAGCTAATAACCATGGGAACTATATTTCCTATGGGAGTCAACATGATAAAACAAAAGAAAGCTTCTCTCTCTACATAAATTAAGGAAACTGTTTTGTTCCAGAAGTAGTGAATTAACTATAAGTTGAAGTGTTACCTTTTGTATAGTCAACAAGAAAAAAAATAAGAAGAGCAGGGAGGGGAAGAGTGTTCTAAACAGTTTGGTGTTGATGCCTGATTATTATTTCTGTTTTAAGTCTGTTAATAAAATTTCTTTTTGTATTCCTTAAAGTATAAGCCTGCTTTTGCCTACTATTAATCCTTATCTCACAACAAAATCAAAAAATCTAGACTACAAAAATTAATCTTCATACCTAATTTTGATCCCCAAACCTCTAAACCGCAACACTTTCCTAAGAGGGTACTTCCCAGGGACTTGAGAGACCCTGGAAGGGCCCCCAGTCACCCCTTGCACGCCAGGGTCCCTGTTCCCAAGCCACCCTCCTGACAGCTCCGGGGAGTTTGGCTCCTGGAAAACAGCACCTCTCTATTTGATAGCCCACAATTACCTTTTCTTCTTCCAAACT
Source organism: Eopsaltria australis (assembly GCA_034509425.1). Taxonomy (NCBI): domain Eukaryota; kingdom Metazoa; phylum Chordata; class Aves; order Passeriformes; family Petroicidae; genus Eopsaltria; species Eopsaltria australis. The sequence continues at coordinate 3,207,532 of JAVTVJ010000087.1, read as the reverse complement.
GCTTGGGCACTTTCTGAACACAAGCACACACGTGTTGGCTGCCACACCAAGCAGTGAGAGGAGAAAAAAAGATGGTTTTTGAGAAAATTGTGACCACCATGTGATGCCTGGGAGTGACTGTCAAGAACACCATCAGCACTTCCAGCCTCCAATAGATACGAGAATGAGTAGACCACGGTGCTTGCAGAGCACAGCCATCCTCAACCTACCCCAAAGAGACATGCCAATTGGAAGCTGGGAGCACCCTGGTGGGAAGAAAGCCCAAATCTGTAGAAATCCTTTTTTTCATTCAGTTTTATTTTTTTTCTGGAGTGAAATTCTGGATATCACTTTTCTGACACAGAAAGTTCTGAATAAATTTCTCATTTGAGCTAATTGTTGAGTTCTTCACAGATGTCAAAATGAAACAGCTCTGTAATGTGTGGGAGAATGAGCAGGATTAAAATACACCACCACAAAAATGAAGGTTTTTCTTCTCAGACCAAAACAAAGGACATTTAAGGCCAGAAAGTACAGCATGCACACACTACATTTTTTTAAAAAAAATCACAAATCCAAAACAATTCACTGCAATTTTTTTCCCCATTAAAAATATAATCACAGCCACCATACTCTCATAAAAGGATTTGCTTTCAAAAAAACCATGGCAATTTCTGATGGCAAAATTTGCTGTCCAGAAAGTTTAGCTACAGATCTGTTTAGCTACAGATGGAATGCACTGTGAGATGCTGCATTCTGGAAGTGCTGACAGAAAATAACCTGGTTTCTGCTCCCTTCCTCCCATACATGCAGCCTGCTGATCTGTGCTTGACCTCTTTCAGGAACTGTGGGATCATTTAGGAGAGAACTGCACAGATTCCTGTGATGATTCTTTTTATTGATTTTGCCAACTAAGGAGCTCAGCTGTGCCTTCAGGAGCAGTGGAAGTGCTAGGTGATAATGCAGTCAACACCACTGAGCAGTTTTAGCAGGCACAACAACATCTAGGTTGCAGAGTCAGTACTTTGCAGGAGAGGTTGATAGAGTACATCCTGCTTTTTTTTTTCCTAGAATGTTCTCTGCTCAGAACTGAGGGGCAGAAGTGCTCCACTCTTCAGAGCACATGTGATTTCCCCTTGTGCTTGACCCAAAAATTTGTATTCCCTACATCCCAGTTTAATTTTCCTGCAGGTGCAAATACTGTGAGTGAATAACAGAGGTGAGTGCTGGACCTTAAGAGACAATAATGAAGGGGCATTAAGGGATGCAATCTAAAATGCTAAACCTGCAGTTTCTGCTGATAAATATTGCCCCTAACTCATGCTAGTACAAAATACCACTAAACCAGTGGGATTTGCTGTAAAAATCACCTTTTGCGGTCAGGCATCCAAATTTTGTCCTTCCTTGACGGGTATTCACCAAATAGGTTTTTCATTTTTTGACAGAAGGAAAAATGGGAACATTCAGGACAGTTATCTCTGCTTAGTTGAGCTATACAGATTTAATCAGCTCCCATCATCTGGGCAGCACAGCTTCTAGCAAGGACCCAAATGGTGCAGACTGCACATTGTGCTTATTAAAGAGCCTGACTTGGCCTTCATTAGGATTAGTGGGGAGACTGTCAAAGACATCTAAATAATTTAGCAGTATGGGTCATTAAGGATAAGAAATGTCCTTCTGGCAAACCTGAGGCACTTGTGAAAAATCCCACTGAAGATTGTTAAGTCCACTGTCCCAGACAGAGCAGTTCTGCTGTGTCCCATGAAGAAAATCTTTTTTAAAACTGTGTATTCCCAAAGGATATTCAGTCGTGCTGTTGAGTCACTTCTCCCTGACTGCCTGAATTCCTATTTTTCTTAACAAACCATCTGCTTTCACAAGTGTGCATTGCTCCATAAACACGGTGATGGTCACATAAGTGCTGGGAATGGCCACAAATGCTGCAATTGGTCAGGAGGTGTTTTCTGACTTATGAACATGCAGCGGTGTTGAAATGAGTGCCACCCCATCATCAGCCACTGAGAGTCAGGGGATGATGGGCACACTTTGCTCTGACTGTCCAGAGCACAGAGGGGAGAAGGGCACTTAAGAGAGATGGCAAATCTCCTCTTTCAGGGCTCCTAATTTAAAGGGAACAAGGCACCATCCTTTTGCTGTCAGAGTGATGGAGTTTCAGGCAGAGTAGCTGGGAAAAGAAATTTCCTGGCTGTAGGGAGCTGAGTGTCTTGTACAGCTGATTTTTCTGTGTTATTGGGTGCTGCTCTGACCCCCGTCCACACAGGAAGAGCTCCAGCAAGGATCAATCAGCTGCTTAGCTGAGCATAAAAGGGAACATTAGTGTGGCCTCGGGGATGTGCAGGAAAATTACCTGAGAAAATAAATGTTGCAAAGGAAGCAATTCTACCTGCAGCTAAAGTAACCCTGGCAATAGAGAGGAGCCTTGCTTCATCCAGGGAGACCTGAATTCCTTCCAGGGTGCCTTGCAGCAGTGGTAGTGGGTGGAAGGAGCGATCTGTGCCTAGCAGAATGATTTCCTTCCTGCATGCTTTGGCAAGGCATAAATCTCTTTCCTATTACCTGAGGTATGTCTCCTCATTGAATCAGGGAGCCCTTCAATTCAACAGCAACATTCATTTACTCTCCATTTCCATGTGCACAGGGAGCAGAGCAGCTGGAGCTGCAGGGGCAGTCCCAGATCAGGGTGAGCTGTCCCTGCCGGCAGTTCCCACCTCCAGAGACCTGGGTTGCCAAAGGAGATGATGGCCTGTTCCCTGTGCCACCTTCCTGGATTAAGCTGAAGGGTTCCTTATCCATCAGGGCACAGCACCAAATGGAAACTGGTCTGGTATTTCCACCAAGCACAGCGAGAAAAGGGAAAATTGTAATCACACCCTCTCCATCCCTCACCCTTCTCTCCTTCTCTCTGTCCTGCTCTCCAGCACTTCCACCTTCTTCAACAAATCCTGCACAGCATCTCCAATGGAAATCATTCCTCTAAGGAAAGATGGGATACACTCCCTGAGGATTTCCAGTGTCTCTGGCAGCAACAATTTCTCTCCTCAGCCTGTCCTCGAGAGCCTGGAGAGGTCCCTTGGCTTATGGCCTTTTCATTGTCAGAGGTAATCTCTCCCTCCCCACAGCCATGAGTCTGGGAGGTGATTCATTCTCTGGAGATTTGCTTCAGTCCAGCCCAACCAAAGAGACAAAAAAATTAAAAATCCCACACTGGAGTACTGCTAGAGAAGAAATCTGTTGGGATGAAGAAGTGACCTGCGCAAGTTTTGCTAGTGCTGTCCAGAGGAAAAGCAGCAGCACGTGATGCTGCGAATTCCTGCCAGCCCTGCTCTCTGAGATTTACCTGCTGCTGGAGCCCAGGGCCAGTATTAATGGCCACCAGCATTAATGGCCACAAGCATGGCACTGATCTACCTGATCCTGAAAGGCACAGGCAGGGGGAAAAGGAGAGGAATGAAAAGCTGTGCTTACATTGCCAGCGGGGCTCCTCTGCAAGTGTGGGCACTGCAGAGTCTGCCGGGAGGAGTCCTGTCAGGCATGTTCTTAGCAGGTGGGAGTGTGAACATGGGAAGGGATAATTTTCCTTTCATAACTGGACCAACTGGGTTTCAAGCCAATGTTAAATTATGTTGCTGCCTAGGAAAGTTTTTTTAACTTTACCTGAAAGATTTCAGTGGAATCCAAGAGAAGCAAATCCTCCTCTCCCTCCAACCTTTTCTTTAGCATGTCCCAGTTTCAGTGCACTTCTTCCTCATACAGCTGTATTAGGTGCTTTAGTTACCCCTGGGGTGCAAGATGCTCCTCTTTTTATGAACCCTTTAGATTGTTTAAGCAATTTGTTCCAAAGGCTTCATGCAGTGAGTGAAGTTTTGTTTCTTGTCCTCTTCCCCAGTGGTGCACTGATCATCCTTTTCATAAACTTATTTCTTGGTTCAAATGAAGTGAAATGACATGGGAAATAAGCTGGGATCTCTGCATTGTTCGTAACTGATTTGATACAAATTTTGATAGTTCTGAAACGCAGTCATTTGAGCAGATTGCAGAGTATTTCTCAATACTCACACAGAAAGTGATTTTTTCCTTCAGAACTGCCCCTCTTGAGAGCCTTCATTCCTAAAGTTTCAGCAAATTGACACAAAACTTTCAGAACATAACTTAGAAGAGTGTGGTTTTTTCATCCATTTTTTCATCTAGGCTGTCCTTCAAGACTTGAATTTCTCATTAAATGATTTAGGACTTTTGTCAAGATCCACTTTCCTGAAGAAATGTTATTTGTTTACTCTGCCCTGTTGAAGGGGTTTGTTGTTATTTGGTGAGGGGAGAACTGCACTAATTAGGACTTTGAAATAAATTTTTGCCAATGGTTTCCCATTAGAAGTGATATGACAAGGGAGTCTGACTCATGAGGGAAATTAGATGTATTCTCTGAAGGATAGCTCCCGTGTGACTCTCTGGCAGTTTCACCAAATAATTCTATTTCCATCTACTCCTACAAAAATCAAATAAGGATTTTAATTTCACCAACATTCTCCATTTTCAGACAATTTTCATTATGACAGGTTCCAATCAAGGAAAAAAAAAAACCAAACAACACTTTCTGTGGTCAAGGCAAGCAAGAAATTTTGGAGCAGCTTTGGGGCAACACAGCTGACATGCAAGAAAGTCATGTGAAAGCCTCTAGTGACAGGCAGGAATTATTGTCACCTCCCTGGACTTTGAGTTAGGTGGTCACCACCTTCCTGCTGTTTAAGTCAAAAGGAGATATTATACCACTGGGAGAAAGTGGGCCCTTGTGACCACATAAATGTTTCAACTTAAAATGACCTATTAGGTAGGGTAATATTTTACAATACATATATTTTATGGTACATGTGTTGTAAAAGAACAACATGTGAATATACCTGTAACAACCTTGAAATGATCTCTCTTGGTGGGGATTCACTTCAAATGAAGGAAAGCTGAAAATTAAGAGGCACAGTTAGCTGCTGTGGGTGCTGGTCCAGAATCTGGAGTGGCTGGTGGTTGTTGTGAAGTTATGAGAGGCATTTCCTGCTCTGAAAACCTTTCAGGCGAACTGCACATGGAATTCTGAACATTGTATGAAGTGTCATCGTTGTGACATCATTAGAGAGGGGAAGTGTCAACACAGGGAGGTGATGTGACCAGCAGTACACCAAAATTCAGTGGCAAAATAGTGACCCTGGCCCAGAGACAAACAGCACACTCCCAGTACCCACCAGGAGGCTTCTGAGAAGGCACAGCCCCACTTCTTCCTGGTCTGCGGGAGCTACAGAAATGAGCTGAAATTATAGATTCTAGCTGGATTTAAGGAAAAGTACTTTATTACAAGGATGCTCAGGCACTGGAATGGGTTGTCCAGAGAGCTGGTAAAACTTCTGTTCATGGAGTACTACAAGTCCCAACAGGACAAAGTCCAAAGCACCCTGGTTTGAATTCACAGTTGACCCATTCTGCTCCAGAGGCTTCCACCAAGCTGAATGATCTTGTGCAGCATGTGAACCTCACTGCTCTCCTGGCTTTTCCCTCTTTTTTTGTGCCTGTGCTCAGGTTCCTAGAGGGTGATCAATACAGGTCAAGAGCTGGACTGACAGCTCTGTGCAGAAAGAAGAAGAAATATTTGCTTATTGTGGCTGCAGCCAAAACCACATCAGAACACAGTTCCCCTCTCAGTGATAATTTAAGAAGAGGCTGCACCAGGTGCACGTAACTGGTGAGCAAGCTGCTGTCAAATAGATTTGTACTATTGGTAATTATGGCTGTGATTGATGAGTTGAATGAATTCTGCTCATAAAATTGAGATACCTTCTGCTAAGCACATCATCATCTTCTGCACTGTATAGAGTGTTACAACCTGCAGCAAAGGTAAGCTGTATACCACTGCTCAGAAAAAGGGCTTGACATGCATGAAGCCAGGAAACCAGAAAAGAAGGAAAATAATGCTCATTTTACTGGAACAAAACCAGAGAGAAGAGGAGCTGAAGAAGTTGCCCACACTGATACCACCCACAGTGGCAAAACAAAGCCCCAAAGCTGTGCTCCTAGTGTTCATAACCCCTCACAGGCAGGGAGGGCACAGAGGAAGCCTCCTGAAGCTGGGAATGTCACAGGGCATATAATGGCTTTAAACTGAAGCAGGGTCAACTTGGACTAGAAAGAATTAAGTTTTTTATTATGAGGATGGTGAAAAAGTAGAAGAGGTAGAGGTCGTAGCTGCCCTGTCTCTGGGAACATTCATGGTCAAGCTGGGCAGGGCTCTGAGCAACCTAGTCTCAGTGAAGATGTCCTGCTTATTGCAGGGATGTTGAGATAGGTGGTCCTTAAAGGTCCCTTCCAACCCAGACTGTTCTACAATTCTACAATGCAGTCACTTGCCAGAAACTTCCCTTGATAAAAATCCCTTCTCTCAAGAGGATTTATCCCTTGCAAGAGGGAAACAGCACTGGGAAGGCATCACCATCCCAAATTATCTTCAAACACCTTCAGTGATGCATCCTTCTGCAGTCATCTCCTCCAGCACAGTCTGCTGTGAACACCCTCCTCATGTGCGGCTCAGAGCCTGGCTTCTGCTCCCTGAGCCATGCCATTTCCCAGGCCAGCAGGTACTGTGAATCCTGAAATTAAACAGATCACTCACAACTGGCTTTCTGTGGAATAGCCCTGCTTCAGTTGGCTTTCCCTGAGTGTTCAGCCCAGCACCGCTGGTGGCTTTTGCAGAAAATGAGCCGAAACAAACTCCTGGTACAATCAAATGAAATCCAGCTTCTGCACATTTGCAGGAAGAAATCAGGGATGGCTGAGCTGCTCAAGAGCACTCTGGCACACTTGAATCCAGCTCCTGCGGCCCAGAGCTGGAGGGACCCACAGCTCCCTGGAGGGCATCAGAGATGCTGCAAAGCAGATCTGCATAACTGCAGCTTTGGCAATTGCCACAATGGCAGAGATCAGGGACTCTGATTCCTGCACACAGGGAATATCAACCACACCCCAACCTTTGGCACATGGAGCTGCTGAGATCCCAGCCTCAGCAGGTGGGAAGCAGCACATTGTGTACAGCTGCTGTGTGTTTGGGTGCCACACACACATCAGGCAGTGTGAGGATGGTAATGCCGTGTGCATGAAGGCAGGAACGTGTCAGGAGCATGCTGCACAGCCAGCCGTGGGAGGTGAGCTCATGACTCAAAACCCTGCATAGCTCAGGCTATAAAATACCCAGGATTCGGGGGTTTTTTTTTAAACTGAAGGTCCATATCTAATATAAAATGGAGAAAAGCCTTTTTTACCTTTGCAGAAGATGGCTGCACAGCAAAGGGGCTCCTGCAAGAATGAGTGAAAAACAGAGAGATGATCAGCTTTTTTATCTGCCCCTATCTTTCCCTTTCTTCTCCAGCCTTGGGCCTTTCCTGATTAGGTCTGCAGGAGGAAAAGCTCACTTTTGAGGGTTATTGTTACTGCCCTACTTTCCCCTGTGAAGGAGACCAAAATGCACATCCATGGCTTGGCTTTTGGAGTTTTCGTTATGGCAAGCTCAAGAGAAGCCACGTTGTTCTCTGCTTTTCAGGTAGGATGTACCACAGGGGCAGCTTTGAAAGCGAGTGGGGCAAAAAGCTGGAGCAGCACCCAGCTGGAAACATTGCACAGGGTCAGAAACCACAGGGCTGGAGGGGGTTCCACCAGGGATGGGACATCAGCAAGAGGGGCAAGGGAAGGTGCAGGAGTGTGGAGCAGTCCCTCCGCTGTGGGAGGAAAGCCAGAGGGAGCTCAGGGCTACACGGAGAGCTGCAAGAGCAGAACGACCCATGCCTTCCTTTAGCTGTGGAACATCCCCACCCACACAAACATCCCTGACCTGCCAGAGGAAGGCTGGATGATCCAATTTGCAGTGAGAATGTAATTCATTAGAAGCAGGAAGGAAAAAGGACGCATCATCAATTTGATGGAAATAACATGGTTTTGAGGGTGCTGACATGAATCACAAATCGCATGAAATTTGTTCGGTAGAACTGGGTAGGTCAGAGGGATTCAGATGTTTCATTTCACCTTTTCTTTATGCAAGTGCATCCATTCTTCTCTTTGAAAGGAGACTTTTATTTCCTATTTTATAGGAATAATAGAAAGAGCTAAATAACCTGAAAGTTAAAAGAACTATTTCATCAAGAGAAACCGAAGGGGTCCAAGGTATAATGAGCACTTGAATAACAGCATAAAGCACTTATTTTACCTCAGCAGTGACCCCAACACATCAGGTTCCCCAGAGCAACATGGGCCAGAGCCCTGAAGGACTCTGTCCTGCAGAAAATGTTCTGGTTTGTGCCAATAAAATGAGAGCATTAGTGCATGAAGCTTGCAGAGATGGAGCAAAAATCCCTCAAAAGGATGAATGTTGCATGACAGCCAGAGGCAGAACAAAATCACATTCCCTGTTCATCACTGTGCATCTATTTTCTATGAGCTAATGCTGGTTCAGGTAATAATTAAAGGAGGTGGGAGGGACAGAAAAGCCTTTCTTGCCTCTGCCTCATCTTCACAAAAGTTTATGAATTATGGAATGTCTGCTTATAACAAAAGTGGCACCTTAGGCTTGTGATCATCTCTACACAGTTTTCATTTTGAAATCTAATTAATCAAGAAACTTCTATCATTGCTAATTACTTACTTGAAATTAATACAATGAAGAAGTTTTTCACTTCAGTGTCTCACTTTAGAATGAAAAGCAACTGCAAACCATCTGCCTTGCACTTGAAGCTCTTGGGGAAAACTCCCCTAGGCCTGAGAGGAGCTGTGTTTTTAAACCCATCTCAGTTGACAGCCTGACACATTCTGCATTGGGCAGAATTAACAAGGCCACCATCCAAGGGCCAAATGTTTTCATTTAGATGAGAATTAAATAATGTGAAATCAATACCACACTGTCAAACTTCTGCATCCAAGAAGATTTCTGCCGGGTCCAACCAACAGCTGGCTGGGGGTTCACTCCTCAAACACACCTGCACTTAACACCTGCATATGCCATTACTCAGCTTCCTTCCTGAACAACATGAGAGGAACATCTACATTTTCCCCAAGGCAGTGATTCATGATCCCATCTCTCCTGCTGCAGCTGCTCAGGAGTGACATGAAGCCAGAAAGGAGCAGAGAGGGAAAAGCAAGAGGTAGAAAGGTTGTGAATTCCTGTTGGATTGTGTTTTCCAGCAGTCCTGATTGAAAAGTGATTTCTCTCCATAAACTGGAAGTACAATTGTGCTGAGAAGGATGTGTTCAGAAAGAAAAGCCAATGTCAGAGAGCTTGAACCACATTCCCATTTCTCAATAACTTCTTCATCTGATAGTCTCCAGAATCAATCAGAAAGAAAAAAAAAACATTTCAACTCCAGCTTTTCTCTGTACAAACATCTCTAAGATTTCTGCCAACTCTCAGCATGTCTGGCTCATCAAGGAGAAGCAGAAAAACTTCTAAGCAAAGAGATCAAGTGGTCCAACTCCCTGAACATTTAACTCCTCTGATTAAACACTCTCAAGACTGAGGCTCTGAGGGTTTATTTATCCTAGGATGGAGCAGCCAATTAAACATCTGATGCTTCTGCAGCCTGTCAGGGAGGTGTCACACACAGCTGGCCTCAGTTACCAGCATTTGTAGGCAACAAAAGGAATGAAAAATGCAAAGGTAGAAACTGATAAATGGGGAGGAAGTCAGGAGGATGCAGGCAGGAAACAGCACCATCTGCCCTCTCAACCTATCTGCACAGGGCTGCAAAAAAATGGGGATGGAGCGACACTGGCTCTGGTGGAAGGGGACTGCCAGCCCCACGAGCAGCAGAGGGTGTGGCAGCTCTTGGCTTGCCCTGATTTTTCACTCCTGCTTTCATCCCCAGCGTAGCCAAGCCCTTTACTGGGCTGAGCCCCCAGCTGCCAGCCCCTGGCTGAGACTCAGCTGTGCAGCAAAAAGCAGATCTGCATCCCTGGCCAAGGCCTTGCAGCACCCAAGAGACCTCCATCCTGGTGTTACCCTCACACGGCTCTTCCCTGGAAGATTTGCATGGATCCCTTTTGCATACATCTTCCATGGGTGTCAGAGGGATGGAGCCAGGCTCTGCTTGGTGCTGCTGAGCAACAGGATGAGAGGCAGCAGAGAGAAATCAGAATGCAGGAAGTTCCACCTGAACACGAGGAAGAACAGGTTGCCCAGAGAGGCTGTGGTGTCTCCCTCACTGAAATATTCAAAAAATATTCAGGAACTGTCTGGACGCAACCCTGTGCAATGTGCTGGAGGCTGAACCTGCTCGAGCAGGGAGGCTGGACCAGAGGACCCACAGTGGTCCCTTCCAGCCTGTCCCATCCTGTGATTCTATTTGTCAGCCCCTCTAAGACACACCTGGGTGTTGCTTTATTGTCCTGATGGCCCCTCCAACAGCATCTCCTGACTGGAGGAACCTCCTGAAAACAGAAACATCCAAACCAGATCAGGAGGATGGTGAATCCTCAGTGGAGCTCTTGTTGCTTCCTCACTGTTCAAATCTCCTTAGAGCAAGTTTGCAAAGGCACGGGAGAGATAATTAATTGCACATTCTCATGTGCACAGAAGATGCTGGTAATTTGTTCAGTGTAAAACTTGTAAATAAAACAAAACTGCAACACCAAAAAAGTGGGGTAAAAAAATCCTGCATCTGTTTATGGAAAATAAGGGTCCTACCCTGCCTGAAATTATTATTTTTCTGTAAGGGGAATGAATACAGCCTATCCTAAATCATTTTTTAACTCACTGGGAAAGCATCTCAACAATTTATAATCAGATATTCATTGGAAATTGCTGAGGCATCAGCAGTACTACCAAACAAAAACTATCCTAAAATTCCATTAAATACGTAGGTGGAAAGATGCAGATACTGTACAGCACAAAGAATTTCTCCAAGCAGTAAAATGACCCATGTTTCATAAGGCTCAGATTGAGAGAGTTAGGAAATGTTCGTCTGCAAACCCTGAAAATTGTTTGCATTATTATGATGAGGCAGTTTATTCTGCAGTTGCCAGAACAAATTAAAAGTTACATATTGATAAAATTGCCCCAACAAATAAGAGCTCAGCTCCTGTGTAACCGCAGCAGTGAACATTTACATCTTACCAGCAGGTCCCCAACGAGTTTGGGATGATTATTTTGGGTAAGGGAGGAGCACCTCCTTATCACAGAATCACAGAATGAAGTTTTGGGTTTTAGGGACATTTCCAGCTAGAACAGGTTGCTCAGAGCCCCATCCAGCCTGACTTTGAATTATTATCACCATTTTACAGGCTAGGGAAACTAAGGCATGGAAAGATGAAGGAACTTGCCCAAGATGCCCCAAAAGGTCAGTAGCAAAGCCAGACAACAAGTCTCTTAGGATCCAGTTCTGGGACACTCTGTCTCCTCTGGGAAGCAGTTTGGCTCCCTGCTGCCTCCACCAAGGCTCTCTGCCAAGCTGAGAACACCCACAAGCCAACCTTGCCAAGGTGCAAAACTCAGCACCAAAAAAGGACCTCCCAAAACCTGCAGTGGACCACCTGCAGCAGACCACCTGCAGCAGACAGGGATTTGTGGACCTGCGTGGGTGAATGTGGAGAAGTTGGACATGGGTGTGCAGAATTTCATCCTGAAGGTCACAGACTCTGAACACCCACTAGGACCCAGGGGAGCAGTGGCAGTCACACAAAGGCCTGAAGCCTGCAACAGGAGAACCACAGCACCCACTGCCACATCCTTGGAAGAGTCTGAGATTGATGCAGCCCTCCTTGCACCACTGGGAATCTGCTCTTAGGTCCTCCTGTGCCATCCATCCTCCAGGATAAGCCTCTCAGTGGGATGCCCCCACCCAGACACCTCTCCCATGTTCAAGCCCTGGGGCACTTCAGAAACATGGAGAAGACACAATTCTTGCCCAGCACAAAAGCCAGGATTTGTCCTGGGCCATGAACACCTCTGAGCATGCAATCCACGGTCTCCTGATCCATCCACCACCCCACCATCCCAGTTACTATGCAGCAGCCAGATTAGTGTGGAGCACATTGCCCTCCAGGATCAGCAATTCATCCTTCTTTGGCAGCCTCTCAGCTCCTGCAAAAACACTTTGTTCAGGCCTGCAGGGCTGGGAGTTTGAAGAAATGTTGCTTCAGCTCTAGCACAGCCCAGTAAATGTGATTTGTGCCATGGCTGGTAAAAGGCCACGAGCTTTCTCCTGCCCTTTCTATTGCCCTGACAGTGCAAGAGCTCAGGCCATGCTAATGCAGGAGGAAATGCACTAACAGTAACACCATTTTGTGACATTTGGGTAATTGGTTTTATGAAGGACTATAAATAAACACAGTTCAGGCAGCAGTTTGTGCATCCTTGCAGGAGTGGTGGCAGCCAATCAGGAATAAAAAGTGGCAGCGCCACCCCTGCTCTAAGCACCACTAAACCACTCCACCCACCACCAAATTAATGTAAACATCCCCACAATCTCCTTTTCCATCCCTCACAGCCTGAGATGTCCCTCCAAATGAGGTGTTATTTTGATAAACAGATGGCTTCTGCCCTGGGTGCCCATGGTAAGCTCTGCCTTGCACAGAAAAAGAGGAGCTTAGGAGAACCAAATAACCAGACACCATCCTTAGACATCTTTCATTTTAAAAACTATTAGGTTTTGGTGCAGGTCTTATCCACCTTTTATGGTACTCCATAATAAAAATTGAGCATACAAGCAAAACTGACCAATAGAAACCCTAAACTCATTAAAAGTAAGTCATATGATAAAAATCGAGTGTCTCCTGAGATTAATTTAAATTAGTGAAGTAAGTGTTCTCTCAGATCTCAAAATCCTCAAGAAATGGTAGCTGGCAAACAAATCCAGATGAAAAGGACAAAAACCTCACTTCTGAGTGTGAAAAAACCACTTTTTCTCTGCTCTGACAATGGCCTCAGAGCACAGAGCTAGCTCTGACCAAGGGTTGAGCCATTCTGTATTAAGCACAGAAACCAAAAGATTTCCTTCAATCTCACTGTTGTTTTCTCCTTAAATTGAAGAGTAGAAATAACTAATATTGAGTTTGTCTGTGCTTTTTCTGAAGACTTTTTTCCAAACCCAGGAAGTGAGGACTAAGATGCAGGTGGTGACAAAACAAGCATCTCTATAACCTTTCTGCTGTTCAGTAGCTGTTCAGCAGCTCTTTAGTAGCTGTTTTGCCTCCAGAGAAGTAAGAGATTTAGCTTTCCACCACCCCAGGCAAGGACTGAAGAGAGGGGATCTGTGCAGAGGTCTCTGGGGATTCCAAAAGGAAAATAGCTTTGTGAACAGCCCACAGGAGGGCTTGGAGGGGACATCCTGGCTCTCCCAGACACCGCCCTTACAACACCACAGCTGACACCAGGTCCTGCTATCAAGAGCTCCCATCCTTTTCTCAACACTTTGTCTTTACTCACATCCACCTCTGGCTGTTAGGAGAAAAGAGAGCTTTAGCCATGCCTGACCTGGGCACAGGCAGGACCACCCCCAGCCGAGCACTCCCCCAATTAATATTTGCACCTTCACAACCTTTACCATTTGACATGAGACAATTTGCACATTTCCCAGTCTTGCCTCAAAGTGAGGACTTTCACCCTCATGGGGAATGAGCTCTTAATTGATGGCACAACATCCCAGGAGTGAGCAAGCAACCAGCAAGCAAAAAACCATGCTGATTTTCATTTCTTCTGCACAATGATCCCAATTATGCCATATATCACATCATTTGCATTGCCACAACACAGCCTTTTATATCTGCTTGAGTTGCCAGCTATTTAATCTCAGTCCACCTTTAAAAATAAAAAAAAAGCTTGTAGAAAATGAGATGCTTGCTTTATGCTGATGCAGTTAAGGGAGCTAATTTCAATTCCAAAGCAAACAAGATTTATGCAAGTCAATAGACTGAGGTGTCCAGGAGCCAACTAGAAGAAGGCTCTTGATGTGCTGTTTTAATAATCCATGGGACAGTCCCAGGAATTTACATAAATTGAATCCTCCAGATCTCATCTGATTTTGGGCAGTAATTTCCTAGGGTTAGGAGGACATTTACCACTGATTTCAGAAGTGCACATACAACTTTTGCTGGCTTTGCACATGGCCCTGAAACATATTTGGGTCAGCATAAAGACAGTTTCCTACTTGGTGCTTGTTTGCCAGGATTAAATGCCACTGGGATCAAAAAATGGCAGTTTCAGTGTCTGCAGAGTCACTGGTTTACCTGCCCATTGCAGGGTGTGCCTTTGTCCAGGAGCTCCAAAATTTACAAGCAAGGCCTGTGTCAGCAGCTGTTTTTGGGAAGGCCATGCAAAATTCTACAAAAGCACAATAGGCTGCATTTCAATAGGCCAGAGATCTGAAGAGTCACTAAATTAATGTCATTAATAGATTATAACATCCAGTTTCTGCCTCTTGTCTTACGGCAGCACACTGAAAAACAGCTGATTGTTTCACCAAAAGAAGTTAACATTTTCCTATCTGATCCTGGTTTTCCTGAAGAGATAAAGGTAAGGCGGTGTCTCCAGTGTAAGATTTTCAGCAAAGCTCAGGAAACTTCATAGCTCTTCCCTGAACACATTTATGTTGGTATCTGTATAAAATCTGTAGCAGCCACAAATACAACTTGTCAGTCTCTGGATTAGAGTGCTTCTCCAGGCACCTGCCAGGTACAAAGGTAGAGGAGGATTATTGGTCAAGGATGCTCATATTTCAACATCCAATTCCCACACTTGCTTACACAGCCTCAGGATTTGTTTGCAGGGACACAACTGACAGAAGCTCTCCAGCAGTTTCCATCACATCTGAACTATTGAGAAAAACACATTTTCTATTACAGAGTGGATAGAAATCCCATAGCAACAAAACCAATCTTTATCATGATCTCAGAGAACACTGTAAACACTCCTCCACCTAGGGGCAGATATGTTTGGGTTTGCTCATCGCACTCGCACAAACAATTCTCTTCAGAAGCAGGACAAGAGATGGGGTAAAATCAGAGTAACTTCCTTCAGTTTGCAGAACACCTGCACACAACTGGTAGGTGTCTGTTGGCAATGGAAATACCCAGGCAAAGAGCTGCAAAAATGGGTGCTGATCCTGCAAGAGAGTGCCTGTTGTGGACATCCAGGATTCTGAGGGGATGATTGACGTAGCCCCCTCAGTCCACCTGACTGACCAGGGGACACTGATTGGTCCCCTGTAGTGTCCTTCTGCCCAGGTGACCAAAGCAGGCTCCAGGCTGGCTGGATCTGACCTTCCTCCAGCAGACATATGGAAGTAGATGGGTGATTACCTGCTGGGATAAGGAACAGGGCTGTGGCAGATGCTTGGCACTGCCTTCCTTTTGCTGAGGGAAAGAAACCAGCCCGTCTTCCGTTCCTGTGCATCTCCTGTGAGATGCTGACCCCCTGTGGAAAGATTTTATGTTACATAAAATGTACAAGGGTACAAGAGATGAGAAAGGAAGGCTTGACTTAGTCCCAGGTATCTGGGGGATCCAGGGACCACTTTTCCATGCTGGAAATTCATCCAATGCTGTTGCTTGCCCTGCTCCTCCCTGCTAACCACAGCATGTGCAGCAGCAGTGCTTTTTTCTCTCTTCCAGTCCTGGGAGGCACAAGGGTCATAGGCAGACATCTGTGTTTCAGGAGGGCTTGTGAAACTGTATCTTCCACATGACAACACAAATGCCCCACTAAAATGCAGATACTAATGATTAAGAACAGGGAAGAGCAGCCCAGAAGGACATCTGGTCACATCTGCAGCTTAAATGCTGGTTTCAGATGCCATCCCACAGCATCTTCCCCCATGGTAGGGGTTCCCTCAACATTCTCCATAAAAATAAAAAGTAAAACTAAATATATAAACCTTGCTTGCCTGTGTCAGTATTTCAGACCAAGGTCCAGTGGAATGTGACCAAAACATGTCAGTCTGGGGCCAGTGTTTAATTTCTCACTCGCTGCTCACTCTCACTATTTCCTGATCGAACTAGCTCTGTTGATAGATGGAGGATGCTCAGTGGAGCATCTGAAAACCTGTCAGGCATTTTTCCTCCCACCTTTCCCCCCATTATAAACTGAGAAGCTCTGCAGTTAGCACTGAGCTGACACTCCTTATGACTAGGTGAAAAATTTGGTTTACAGCAGCCACATCTCTTCCCTGGTGAATCTGACCCTTCCAGACCACTTATCCTCTAATATCTGAATTCCTTGCTTTCCTAGCACAAGCATCTGCAAGA
The DNA here is from genome assembly GCA_034509425.1 of Eopsaltria australis. Taxonomy (NCBI): domain Eukaryota; kingdom Metazoa; phylum Chordata; class Aves; order Passeriformes; family Petroicidae; genus Eopsaltria; species Eopsaltria australis. Next base: position 3,191,275 of record JAVTVJ010000087.1, on the reverse strand, counting down.
AACTACATTTAGAAAGTAGTTTACAAGAACACAGAGCAAATAGGTTTCTTGCCAGTTCTCCAATTTCCTACCAAAATGAGATGCCAGACAGTTTTGCTCAAGGAAGCAGCTGGGCAAAAGGCGTGTCAGAGCTGTAGAAACATCATGTTTCATTATTCTCTCAACATCTCACAGAAGAAATCATTTCCCCTGAACCATCTGGGATGTGCAGCAGACACTGAAAATGTCAGATTAAACAGGAAAAACATTTCCATCTATGTTATCTAGCTAACACACAAGGCAGTGAAAAGACCTGCTGTTCAGCAAGGAAAAGCAGGTAATTAAAAATCTATAGTCATCTTAACCAGTCCCATGGGTTTATCAAGGGAAGGTCAGTGTAATTAGCCAACTTGCCCAGCCAAACCGTGCTCAGAGGCCCAAAACTAATTTCGTTTTATAGGCTGTGGCTTGTCTTGAGAGAAGCCTGTTCCAGAAAGGGTCCCACATATCCCTCCTGGAACCAGCTCTGTGACCCCCAAGCTCACCAAGCTGTGATTCTGCCCAGATGGAGCTTGGCACAACCAATGTCACCCAGGTGAGCTGCAACATGGCACCTGAAGAGCATCTCTCCCACTGGCTCTGGATGTGCTCAGAACTGCACAGCCGCATTTGCGAACCAAAGTCACCCTTAAAGCCAAGCCAATCTTTTCTCCAGCCTCCTCCTGCTTTTAGCCAGTTCTGGCACTGGGAGATGGTAATTTGCCTCCAGGGATGCTAGGGCTCCCCTCCTTGGCACCACAAGAAGGGAACAAAACCCTTCTACTCACCTGTGCACATGGAGAGACCACCTGGGACAAGGGAGAGGGGCATGGTTAGTGTAAGCATCACTATTTCACCTGAAACAACTCTGCTTTTGCTAGCTTTTATGTTCAAGATATAACACCTGTTCCCTGGCCTGAGGCCCAATTTCTTCTGCAGCTGGGTGCCAAGAAGTGGTGGAGTTGGCAGTGCACAAGCTATGAAGTTTCTCAGCTCGTGGGGAAGAGAGAACAGTGCCCCCCAGCAAGGCATGGTACAGTGAGAGCATCGTGAGCCACTGAGGTTTTTCCTCCAGCTGGAAACAGGAAAAGGTTTTCCCCATCATCAGCCTTATGCTCACACACACACACATCTGCCTCCAGAAAGCTTTAAAACAGTGTCCAGAACACACCCCAATACTCATCCACCAGCTTGTCATGGAGATGAGCAGCTGAGCTTCTCCTTTTCTTCCCTGCTGCAAAATCCTACCAGCAGAAGCCCACCACCTCGTGGAGGTTGGGCAGTGCCCTGTGAGTGAGCGATGACACAGAAGAGGCTTCAGCATGTGCCCCCTTGAGCCCTGGGTCCTGCCCCAGGGTCTGTGCTCTCAGTGAGCCAGGACCTATGCCAGAGGGTCAGCACGGACACACTCAGAAGGGATTTGCACTGTGGAGCCTGCAGGTTTGCTGCTCTTCTCACTCAAGAAGAAGCTCACCCTTCCTTGCCCAGCTAGGACGATGCTGCCCAGAGAGGAGAAACAGGCACCTCCCTCCCGCCTCCTCACCTGCAGGCCACCTCCAAAACTGTCTGAAATGAGTCATGGAAGGGTTCAGGACTGCCAGCAGTGACCCAGCTTAGGACACCTTCCTGCTCAACTCTGCAGAGATGATCCCCAGGTGACCATTGCATCCCACAAGGAAAGGGACACAAAGTCTTCCCTCTCCTGTGTCAGGAGATAAAACTGGATGTGTGTTTTTGATTGGGACATTTGACCTTCTGAGGGATCTACACCAGGGATTTTAAGGCATTGCATGTTAACAATGAATACAACCAACCAAGTATCTTTAAACGCTCACTGAGAGATCTCCATGCCTTAGGCTAAGGAGTATTGTGCACACTGAAATTGCTGAAAATTGCCATTTCAGCTGTATGCACGGCAAAGTGTCCATACCCGGCAGGAATGCTGGTACAGCTTCTGGAATCTCAGAAAAAACCCTTCAGGGCCATGACCCAGGGAGCAGCGCGAGCAGAGAATGATGGCCCAGGAGCTGGGAGCCACAAGCCCATGTGAGCACAGGCCTGCAAGTCCCTGAGAAGCAGAGCCAGGAAAAAGCCCTGGGTTCATGAGCTGTAGCAACAACAGAGCTCTGACCTCACTAAGTTTCAGGAAGAATGTCCCCAGAATTGATCCATCAGATGCAAGCAAAGCAAAAGCAAAAGGTTACACGAAACAAGCACTTCCCTAGTCACTTGTTCACCTGCAACACCAACATTTGAAAAATCAGGCAGGGAATGCAGCTCAAAATGAGGGCTCAGTGTTCAACTCGCGCAGGCACCACCAGCCAGCCAAGCAAAAAGACCTGAGAAACAAAATGCTCTTGGCAGGGAAACTTCCACTAATGCTCTTAGCCTGCTGCAAATGCAAAGTAACACAGCCCACAGCGGAAGGTGTTTAAATTAGGTCAGGCTATTTTTGGCACTTCTCCAGGCGCAGAGCACACAGGGATAATCACCAAGGCTGACACTCAGCAGCTTGTGAGCATGGGCTAATCTGTGCCATTCATTCATGCCCTTAGTCACCGGCATTTCAACAGGAAAATGTAACACCTCCGGATTCAGGAGCTCCTAACACTCAAATTCTCCTCTTCTCTGGCACAGCCACTTTTTCCCACGTGCTGTTCTGAGCTGCTGGCTAATAAACACAAGAGTGCCAGAAATGCCTTGTTATGTCTACCTGCACCTTCATTTCTTGCCTAGACTCTTTCTGAAGGAGACCTGTGCAATTACCCATCAAGACAAGAGGACAGATTAGCAAAGCCAAACTCACCTAAAGCATGAGGGAATCCCTTCACCACTGCCTTGTGCTTGTAGAGGGGGAAGCCAGGGAATAAGCAGGTATGAACTGAGGAGTTAGAGAAATGCAAGTGAGGGCACCTTGAGCCACTTGAGACAGGATTTCCAAGCTCAGCAGATGGAAACATGCAGAGTCACTGACTTGGCTGGCAAGGAAAAACAGGCCACCTTCATGCAGAGCACCAAGAATGTGGTGACAAGGAGGGAAAACCCGGATTTATTCCTGTTGGATCTGAGCACAACCCAGATGCAGATCTTTGTGTCGGGCAAACAGCTCATCCTCTCAACAACATGAATCAAGATGTTGCCTAATGTTCACTGCAAGCTTGGCAAACCCCGGCAATGATGGGAAGTGGCGTTTCCCTTGGGAGGAAAAACAACCCACAGAAGATGCACTCCCAAGGAGCTGGGCTCACTGTATCCATGGGTGAGATTTACACCAAAAGGAAAAGGTTTACTTCAAAATAAAGCAAAGCAAAGACACAAGATAGAACACTTCCTACTTTATCAGGACTGTGAAAACACAAGAAGCACCCCCACTGTTTACCTCAGCACCTTCACCCACTCCCAAGACTCTCTTGACCTGGCAGCTTCTCCTACTACCTATAGTTTTTTCAAGGGGAGCCTCCTCCTTCCCTAAAGCCTTAGAACAGAACAGTACAGCAGCCACGACCCAAAACCATTACAGTCTCAGGACCAGCTTCAGCTAATCTTCCCAAGATCAAGAGCTTTCTAAAGCAGAGTTCCTTCAGTGAAAACAGCTAAGGCTTCCATCTTTTACTCAAAACCAAGGGCCAGGCTAAGGGACAAGGAGGCATGATTTGTCTTCTCTATTATCAGAGCCCCATATTCTTTCTCATCCCATTCTTTGGGCAGGGATAGCACAGGTGACAAAAGCAAACCCTCCCTCCAAGACAGCAGATGATCAAAGAAAACCACACATCATGGCAATTATTAATTAAGTTTTTATGTTTACAGTAGTCACTTAACATGGATACCAAAGGGTTTTAATAAGAATTCTGATGCTGGAGTGAATTCATTGGGAAAGTTGTATGAAGACCAAAACAGCTGCTCTATAATAATAATTCCAAAGAAGAAAAAGTTGAGATTGTACTGTGCTTTAAAAGTGAAGTTACATGGTTTAATTTGCATAGCACAAGCATACGTCAGTAGCCAAGTTACAGGCGTTGATAAAGCCCATCTCAATGTGTGTTATTGCCTTTTTCTTTCAAATCTGAACAACTGGTTGTTGATCTCTGCTGGAATCTAGGTAGGCTTACTGGCACTTGCTCTCCAGCAGCTCCACTTGGTTTCGCCAAGGAACAGTCAATACTACGAAGTTGCAAATGGTGTGCTAAGGAGAGAAAGAAAAAAATAGTTATCAGAATAAGAGCATGTAACAGTGTCATTTACCACTGCTCTACACTCCTGTGGCTCTCTAAATTTGCCCTCTCCAGACAAGTATTCTGGAGCAGCACTCATGCTCAGAGTGAGTCACATCTCTTAAATAAACCCTAAGAAATAAAGCTGAGCAGTCAGCACTGCTGAGGATCAGGTTATCTCCTTTATCCACTCACAGAGGAAAGCTTTCAGCACAGATAATACTCAAACATAAGCCCACAGGCACGGCTAAGCCCCGTGCATCTGTGTCAAATAATGGTACACACCAGCTTCATATTCCACTTGTGTGCACCTACACCTCTCATACAGGCAGGTACAAAGGCCACACACATCCTGTTGCTGCCATCAACAGAAGGAATGAAGCACTATGGAAAAACTCGGGCGAGATGAAAGTAGACATACTTGGTGCTCCCACTCAAAAAGCACAATTGCTCATTACAAAATGCCTGTGTAACAGCTTGGTGGGCAGAGTGATGGGGTGATCTGCTGCTTTTGGGCAGTGTTTTGCTCAAAGCTCTGTTCACAGCAATACAAGTCCCACAGGAAAGTGTGCCAAGCATGTTTATATCATCATGAGAAAGAACAGATGAGAATTCTATAGGGACTGAGGACTCTAGATTGAGAGCCAGGAGGCCTGTAGGCTTGCCAGTTTCCTCCATATCCTTCTGATCCAGACAATGACGACTACTTAAGAGGACTGAGACTCATGCAGTGCTCCAGCCTGAACCCCACTTACAAAACAGCCAAAAGGCCCTGCCTTCTCTGACATCAGCTAGCAAAACAAGTTCTGCACAGGCAAAACTTGCTTTGCCTTGTTAAGTATAAAGGCCCTGATGATGTTGGCTGAGGCAGACAGGGGACACTGACCACAGCCACCTGTATGAAGCTAGCCAGTGGGATGGGGATGGAAATGGAGGGGTGGCAGTCAGCAGGCTGTGCACTGGAGCCTACCTTGGCCATCTGGGGCTCCTGATGGAAAGCACAGTGCAGGACATCAGTTGCTGGCTTTGTGCAGGTTGTCCGGGCAATCTCCACTTCCATTATGTACTTGACTCCAGCCACGATCTGCAACAAGGCAAGTCGGCAGAGGCAACTTTACTCACAGCACAGGAGAAGGGCTCTCTCTCTGCCGAGAGAAGCCTGGCACAGAGGCAGGCAGTGCTCCTGCTACGTGATGGAAAACAGACTCCCAAAGCACAGAGGCAAACTGTATGTGGCAACCTCCACGAAAGAGGCACTTGGCACCCCCTTAGAAACAGGAAACAAAATCCAAGTAAACACGTCCCACAAAGCAGCTCCCTTAGCAATAAACAGAGACGCGTTAACTCGTGAGCAGCGCAGGAAAGCCACCAGCTCTTTCCATAGCGCGCAGCACTCAAGGTCACTCAGACTAAGAGAAGCCAAGACATAAAAAAGGGCTTTCATTCACCTTCTGTGAGGAAAAAAACGACAGCCTGCAGGAGACCAGGCTCGCGGTCCGCCCCTTCCCCAAAATAACCCAGGCGGCCTCACTCGCAGCCCCTCTAACCGAGAGTGCTGCCCCCGGTGCCTCACCTGCCTCTCGGCGCTGAGGATCCGCACCACCCGGCTGGTGTACATGTCGTTGCTGGCCCTGTTGTACGCCGTCATGGCGAACTGCAGAGCCCGCTCCAGCCCCTCATCGTTCTCGGGGTCGTCGATGGTCTGCGGGGCGCCCATCAGCCGCGGGCGGATCTCGCCGCCCCGCACGGCGCCGGCGAAGAGGAGCAGGGCCGCGGCCAGCAGCACCAGCACAGACACAGCCCCGCGCTCCGCCGCCATGGCTGCACTCCCTCGCCTCCCCCGCCCGGCCGCCGCCGTTTTAAAGCCGCGGGGCGGGCCGGGCCAGGCGGTGTTTTGGGCGGAACCCCGCCCCGGCCAGGAGCCTGCGGCCTCGGCCGCGCTGCCCAGCGCTTCCGCAGGCTCAGGAGAAGAGGGACAAAGCGGAGGAGAGGGTGGAGGATGCTTTCCCGCACGGGAAGTTGGAGGCTTTTTCCAGACTCTGCCTCCTCGTGGGCTATTCTTGTGCTTATTTCCTTCGACTGCGAAGGGAAAATAAAAGCCACAGGGCATTTTAAGCTACCGGTGTTGTTCCCAGCACAAAACACCTTGAGTAATTTCCTACCTTTGCCTCCGCAGCGCTGGTGTTGCCTCACCTACGCTTGGAGGGGCCGAGGCGGCTTCCCAGACGGATGACCTCGCTTCCCGTCTGCTCCCATAAACACCGATTTTATCTCCCCCGTCCGATCAGGAACCCTAAGTTTGGAAAGACAGGGCTTAATATAGCATGAGGGAGCCAGCTCCGGTGAGATTGAAGGCCCCGTGGACTTGTTAGGCTGAGAGACGAGGAGGTTTTGCACCTGAATATCCACAGCTTGCTTTATAATGGAAAAGGCTTGTCTTCTGACTGGGAAGGCTGCCTGCATGCCAGCAATATCCAGCGTGGAAAAATCCCTGCGGTTGGCAACAAGCTGAGCTATCAACACATCAACAGTGACAGGACACTGAGGTCATTCTTATAGCGAGAGAAATAATCATAGACTGGCTTGGGTTAAAAGGGACCTTGAAGATAATTTTATTTCAACCCCCCTGCCATGGACAGGGATACCTTCCACTAGACCAGGCTGCTCAAAGCCCTGGAATGAACACCAGCAGGCACCCAAACAGAAATGAGCTTCATTTGTTGACTATTGCTAGTCCAAACCCCATAAAATCAGGGCTTGAAACCGAGCAATTATGAGAAGAAAAGACTTTGAAAAAAAATTATGTTCTACAGTTGATGTATAAAGGGCACCTGGTTCACAAAACTGCATTTTGTCTGTTTGTTTCTGAAGGGTGCAACTATCTTGCTCTATCAGAGGTGCATTTTAAAAATATAAAACAGAAATTCCTGAATAACCAGATGGCCAAAGAACTTAGTAATTATAGAATCTACAAAGCAGCAGGAGACTCACTGTAATATTGCAAAAGTATGTAATGCTGTGTGCTATCAGTGTAACTAGAGAAACAGTGGTCTAGCATCTTCTTATTTGGTTGGTTCAACAACACCATTTGGACAATAGCAAAGATATTTTCATCTGCCTTTTTGTCTATGTTTCAATTTCACTCAGGATTGCTGAGATTTTTATGATACCAGGCTAATTAATTTCTCCAGATAACTGCTACATTCCTTGTCCTTTCAATTGTCATCCCTCATCTCTCTTTCACTATTCAGAAGTATAGTTGCCAGACATGAAAGTTTCACTTTTACAACTCCAGCCATTACAATATCTGCACATGTGCACAAAATCCTTCAAATAAATGTTTTGTAGCCTCCAGCCAAAGCTTCTTGCCACATGTATGAGCACAGAGATCCTGGGAAGTACAGTCAGCCAGGCCCCTGTCCAGCTGGACAGTTATATGAACAGTTCTGTGTCTGTGGGACTGAAAGATAAAATGCCCCATTGAATTAATTGGTAAGATTTGTAGGATCAAGCCCATAAAGCCATGGATAACAGAAATGGCAGATGGCAGTAGGATGGCCCACATCAATGGGTTGTGTTCCTGTGGGCCATGTCCCCAGGGTAGTTTTCATGGCAAAAAATTAACTCAGGGGCCTGTGTTCTTAAGGGAAAGAGCATCTTTTAATGTGGAGATTTCTCCACTTCGCAATTCCTAACATGTGCCCAGGGCTGTTCTCTGAACACACTTCCAGAGTTCGGTTGAACTTCCCAGAAAAATCTCCACTGTGGCAGCCCCTTGCACATTAGCTGAGTGCCTCCCCTCCAGACCTGCTATCTGCATTTGTCTAAAGATAACAGCCGGGTTCCTGCAGGGCTGGAAGGCACAGCCTGCAGAGCTCTAATCTCTGCACGGGGCCTGCAGGAGGAACAAGGGCTTTTGTCGTCATTCGGTAATGAAATAGCAAACCTCAGATACTGAGAAATAATCACGCTCTCTACAGGTAGGAGATTACCTTTGAAATATCTCACACCCAATACACTCTAAATGCTTTTTTAATCTGCTTTTTGACTCCTTTTTAAAATACATCAATCATAAATCAAGGCTAGATTTCCCAGTTTCCCTCTGTCAAACTGGCAGCCAGAACCAAATGCAGAGTTTGCGTGTGTTCACATGAGTCCCAGGGGCTCACAAAAAAAACGCTTCTTGGGCAAGACAGCAGTTTATGAGATGGGTCTGAGAGTGATTCAGTACCAAAGACAAAACTATTTCCCTGCAGTAGAAGAGTGTCCTCTGCTCATGGAAACATACCCATCCCATATCAGCTTATTCAGTGATGATGGGAGAAACAGCGATTCTCTGCCTTCCTTTGAGACTCGTGGTCACCACTCCCTGCTCTGGCATGCAGGGGCGTTCTTTTTCAGGAGAGGAATGGGGGCAATGTCATGACTTGTCCACGCAAAGAAAACCAGGTCTCTGTTTTGTCTCTCAGCTTCTTCTGAAATCCAGACAGCTGATGTGAGAGTGCCCAGTGAAACAGGACACAGCCACATCTCTTTGCAGGTACACACGCCCTCACACACTGGCAAGCTCTTGCCGCAAGCCAAAAGTCAGTAGTGGCTTTTCTGGATAGGCTGCAAGGTGATTGTTCAGCTGAAAAACAGGAGAGGCTTCAAGGGCACCAAAGGGCTGCTCTGAACATACTTCAGTGCTGGCAGTACAACCGGATTAGTAAAGACCCCCCTGTCAAGTTCAAAGACTGCCTAAATAAGCTTAGCACTTAGTGCTGAGTGCACCTTTCAGGCAATTCCGTGGGAACAGAGCTATTGGGAAACACAGGCTCTCAGTCTGGGTGTTGAGCTCTCTTAAAAGTATAGCCTTAGATTTCTCAGGAACAAACAATTCACAGAAAAGAAGAACAGGTAGCACTGAGGGCTGTTCAGTCACTGGTGGTTGCTTTTAGGAATTAAGTGCCAAACATCTCTCAGCACTGATCTCAAGTAGGTCAGCAGACAGTGATTCAGGGCCTACAGAGCCCTCTGCTGAGCCCCAGGCTGCTCACATCACTTGTGGGATGGCAGCAGCACCTACTTTGAATCCCTTTCCCTTATGCCAGTGCAGAAGATAATCTGCCTCTAAGAAATGCGTATTCACTTGCAGACATCTGCTTAGTAATTACTGCTCCTAATCTGCCCTTATGCCCATGAGGAGAGGCCTTATTGTTTACACACAAGCAGTAAACAAAGTAATTGGCAGCAGGAAAAGCTGCATTTCAAATAACTACATGCGATCAGTCATAGTCAGATTGTGCAACTGAAACAGTGAAGCCATGGTACTGAAAGTGGATGCTGGTGTAAGTGAAGTACTGGTGCATTTGGGGTTTTAGCAAAACCTGTAGCAGCATCCTTTTTTTACTCTGAGAAGTAGAAATACTGGCACAGCAATACCATATACTCAAAATTATCACCAGAGATTTTCTGCAATTTGGTGCCTTTGATGGCTATGTTAGCTTGTATTTACTAAGAATAATTTGGCCATTCTCTTTTCCCCCATTTTCTTCATCTTATGTATTTGTTTGCCTCAGCCTGCAGGAGAAATAGCTTTGCTGTGTAAGATTTGTATTCATTAGTTCTTATTAGATGGGTTTTTTTCTTCCCCAGGAATTGTTTGGTTCAGAGCTGACAACAAAATGAGTTCTGTCTTTGGTCTCCATAAATCAAATCCTTTCTCTCCTCCCTCGGCAACAGCTTGTAGTGTAACGTCACTACTTCCAAGTCCAGGGGCTTCAGGGCACAGCACAAATTTGAGTGTTCACTAAGCACAGTGTCATTCTTTAACTACACACATTTATGAAGAAGGCCCTTTTTCAAGAGCAAGACCACAAATCCCTAATCCTTGCAAGAACACACAATTAAAAGGCCATCCAGGACCTCAGGTTTTCATAGGCTCAAGTCAGCTCCTCTGCTATGATCCCAGCAGAGCCAAGTCAGATGCCAGACTGCTTTGCATGGCACTGCACAGACAGACACAACTGCTTTGGTTTTTTCATTCTGGGGTTGGGCAGGTGTGTTTGATTGTTCGTTTGGTTTTGTTGTTAAGAGACAACTGTTGTGCTCTCAAATAAAAGATTTCTCTTTGGAAGACAAATCAATGGTGCACAGCCTGGATATTTTCACAGTCGCCAAATACAACCAGAGGTACTGCCTCTATTCTAAGTTTTGAAGTGGTTACATTTCCTGTCTGCTCAGCATTTCAGAGCAGAAAACTCTGCCTGGTTAAGGCTTTATTGCAGGGAATGGGGAAGCAAAACTTGGATCTATGAAACATCTGAGTGCAGAGAACAGCCTGTTCTCAAGGGGCTGACTTGCCAGCAGGATTCCCCACTGCTTCTCATTAGGAAAGACTTAAGCTCTTTTCTACATTGTGCTTGTTGGATTTGAAGCATGGAAAGGGGCAGGGACACCCGTTGTGTTTAACAATTGCAAGAGAGGGATCATCAAGGTAGCTTGCAAACAAAACCAGTTGCCTGTACCAGACAAACTGGGATACTTGGCCACTAAGATTTTTCCCTCAAGAAGTGAAATTGTGAATAACCTCAAAAGTCACAAATTTCAACAGCAGAGTTGCTCACTTGCTGCTCTACACATGCACATCCAGCTAAAAGACCAGCCCACTCCAAAACATGAAAGAGCCTTTCAGAAGAGTATGTATTGTCACACATAAATAAGATTACTGCATCGATGTTCATTAATTAACACGCAGTTAATTTACAGGCCATGCTGCAGCCCATATTTATAGTTACCCATCCTTCACGTTTCAGCAAGATCAAGTGCACAAGTAAAGACTCACTTTCAGAGCAGTATTTTGACTCAAAGAAGTGGTTATTTGTGAGTGAGGCAACTGCTTTGTGTCCAGTGGCTGCTGTCAGTTCACTCCAGTTCAAAAGTTTCAGTCATCCAAGCAAGGAGACAGAAAGCCAGATCACTGCACCTAACACAGAGGACAACACAGAGCTGTAAAATGTCACCAGCACAAACCTTAAAAAGGAATCTTAAGAGGGTGGAGGGAATAGCAAAGAATGGGTCTCACCACACTTACCAATAGAGCTTTTCACAAAGACTTGCACATCATTCTCCCAGCAATCTTACGTAAGACATGTCTGTAAAAAACAGACCTAATGCACTGGATTCATTTGAGCAAGAATAATTAAAATGTGTAAACATGAGGAGAAAAAATAAAATTGTGAACATCAAATAAAATTCCTTCTCAGATTCCCAGCTGGCTAATAATTAGGCTTCAATGAACATGACAACAGGGCAAGGACAAGGAAGCTTTAGCTTCACTGCAATTTATTGGGGAGTTGTGTCCAGCTCCTGTAGGAATAGCTGCATGGATCAGGTGTTTCATTCTTAAGAGCTCAGGCACAGTGCTATGTTGGTGGATCACAGTTCAGAACCCCAGGATGGGTCAGCTTGGAAGGAACCAGTGGCTCATGTGGTCCAACCTCCCTGCTCAAGCAGGTCATCCCAGAGCACATGGCACAGGACTGTGTCCAGACTGCTCTTGAGTATCTCCAGTGAGGGAGACTCCACAACCTTTGGTACCTGCTCTCCCTTTGGCAATTCCTAACATGTGCCCAGGGCTGTTCTCTGAACACACTTCCAGAGTTCGGTTGAACTTCCCAGAAAAATCTCCACTGTGGCAGCCCCTTGCACATTAGCTGAGTGCCTCCCCTCCAGACCTGCTATCTGCATTTGTCTAAAGATAACAGCCGGGTTCCTGCAGGGCTGGAAGGCACAGCCTGCAGAGCTCTAATCTCTGCACGGGGCCTGCAGGAGGAACAAGGGCTTTTGTCGTCATTCGGTAATGAAATAGCAAACCTCAGATACTGAGAAATAATCACGCTCTCTACAGGTAGGAGATTACCTTTGAAATATCTCACACCCAATACACTCTAAATGCTTTTTTAATCTGCTTTTTGACTCCTTTTTAAAATACATCAATCATAAATCAAGGCTAGATTTCCCAGTTTCCCTCTGTCAAACTGGCAGTTAGATCATAAGGTAGTGTAATGAATAGCAAAGTCTGCATATGTTCACATGAGTCCCAGGGGCTGGAACCTGAAAAAAGCCCTGCAAATTATTGTGAGATGTCTGAGGGGAAACAAAATCCTTAAGGCTGTGGTGATACATCACTGCATCAGCCCAGTAGCAACATGTTGTATGCGGACATACTTGTTATGCAAAACAGGTTTCTTATTAAACTAAGAGTAAACTAATAAAACCGTCCACATACAAACACACACGACACCTATCCAATACACAAAACACTACCTGAGTGAGAGCAGGAATGGGAATAAAAATTATGCATGCTCCTGTATCCTTGAGAGATTTTTAAAAGCCCAAATGCTGATTAGGTAGGCAGTCTCATTTGGAGAATGCACTGACATTATGCATTCAACCCTTTCTCTTTTCTAATGCTGGGGACCTCCAAAATCAGAGAGGACATAATAAAGTTAGGCAGCTGGGTGAGGAATTAAGTAACCACTTTGACACTTGGTATTTTCTTTCCAGTTATTCTGAATCATTTGGTAAAGTACTCCATAGGGCACTTGGGGGCACTTGAACTTCAGGACTCCAGCTGATCAGTTTTTGTCTTAGGAAATCACTCAACAAAAAGGCCTGATTACCATGGCTGCACTTCACTGGGAAAACAGAGAGCAGCTGAGCATGCCTCGAGACAGTCATTACAAGGACATCACAGCCACTTCAGCATCAAGCAGCATTATTCACCTACAAATCCTGCTGTGCTGAGCAAAGCAAAAGCTTCACTGTGCTGAGTTGCTACAAAGGAAGAAGCCTGGAGGGTTTACAGCCCAGCACTTCAGCTCTGTGCTTCAAAACACACAGGTAGCCACATAATACCATTCTCTCAGGTGGGATAGTGCTTCCTTGATGCAAACAGCAGAACCAGGAGTAACGCCTTAGCTATCCTTAACTTTCAACAAAGAAGAGATGTCTCCTGAACCCTTTGTTGGCTTCCCAGGAAAAAAATTTAATTCTCCCCAAAATACTCATCTAAACTACTCACAAAGACATCTTGTCTTTTTCCTTCAAAATCCAGGATAAAACTTTGCTTAGATGAAAAACCAAAGCAGTGGACAGGAAGGCAGTGCAATAAATCCTTCTCTTTCTGCTGCTTGGCCCTCTTGCCTGGTTCTTGCTGTTCCTGCTGTACAATGAGTTGAAACTCAAAGTGGGAAGAGTTGCTTCCTCCTCCTATGCTGCTGGATTTGCTGACACCCACAAGGAGTTCAGTGCTTACGTACCACAATCCCAGAAATAACTAGGAATTTGTGGGACTGAAGTCAGCTTATGCTGGGTGAGGATCTGTCCTGTTGGATCTTTCTGCATTTTTCTTGAAGATCAGATCCTTCCTGGAGAAGTAAACTGTGAATTTGGGGAGCTGTCAATATGGCCATTAATTGAGCTTCTAGTACAACTGATGGCTTGTAAAACCAGTACAAGCAAGGTTATGGCCCAGGAACACAACATAGCTGCATACATTGAATGAGATTTGACTCAAGGCCCAGAATCAGGAGAGAGAGATTGAAAATATGCTGTAATACCTCTCATTTAATTGCATTATTATATATTTATTTCTTCCCTCAGCATATTTTCTTTCAGCCACAGGGGGACAGCCCCTTCAGGAGGTCATTGTTAATAAACTAAAAGGTGTATTTCATGTACTTCTGACTGATCAACATCAAGGACTCACTCCATGCATGCAATAATCCAACCTCACATGTAATTAACAATGTCCACTTTTAATAATGGTCAGGAATGCAGGCTCCCTTCCCCCCACCTTGAAGGATTTTGGCTGTAAAAGGGTCCAGTCTTTCAAGGTCACCTCAACAGTCTCAAGTTTTGATGTAATTCACTCATTTGCTGACACAGCCTTGCACAAGGCTAAGAGGTGTTTTAATTCAGATGAAAACCAGGCCATCCTCTCCTCACAGCCAGATGAAGGCATCTGGTAGGGCCCCAGTTTCCAGAATCACAAGAGAAACTAAAACAGTCTCACCTTTCCTATTATGAATGCTGGCCTGCAGGTTGCATTAGAAGAGAAAAAGAAGGTTGCAGACCTCTTACCATGGTAGAGATCATTGCAGAAAAAATGCAGAAAACATCTACATGGTACCTCACTGCCTGGAAGCCAGGGACTCCAACACCTGCTTCTACAAGTCCTTAAGGAGAACTTAGAAACCCCATCTGCTTCATCGTGAGCAACACTCGGGCCCTTCTAAGGGAGTTTCCATAGCTGAGTGAACATCAGCCAAGGGTAGGTGGAATGATGTGAGTAGTCAGTAAATCAGTCTCCTTAAGACACAATGCCTGTGTAATTGGACTTTCCCAAGCAGAGGATTTGGGGAAGAGAAAGTACAAGGATTGTCACTGTGAGAGAAGCAAAACCAGGGGAAGCACAGCCCTTTGCATGAAGCAGAAGCGGATGTTTGCAGGGAATCCACAGAATGGAGAAGGCTGAGAAAACAGCCAAAGAATCATGAGAGACCTCTAAGCTGTCCCTGTTTTGCTCCCCTTCTGATTCCAGACTGGGGACCAGGCAGGGTCCAGAGATGCCTCCAGGGCTCTGATCCCTTGCTGTTCTCCCTTCTCTGCCTGGGCCTGGGCCTAACCAGCTCAGTCACTGTGTGTGACTGAGTGCTGAAGTGAGTTGAAGCCTATGGTGGAAGGGAGATGCCACTGAACACAGAGGCCTCTGCAGTCCTCTCTGATCCTGATCCCACAGGAAATCCATTTCTCCAAAACCCAGTCATCCATGATCAAGAGAACAGCCCAACCAGTCCCCTCAACAAGCCATCCTTTGTTGTGAAGCCCACACTTTTGGATTTAAATGGTAAAAGTGTCCTGTCACTGTAGGAGTCATGCAGTCACCAAACAGGTGAGATTAGAGATTCTGGAAAGAAAAAAACAAGTAGAAGTAAACCAACAGCTGGTCTCAAGTGAGTTCCAGGCCAGGAAGAAAGAAATTAAATTATTTACGTAAGGTTCTCAAGCAATCATTAGCAGGGCTGAGACCGGGGACCCAACTGCTCAATCCCAGCCTCATGCATTTTTTGACTCTTGGGCATACCCCAGTCTTGGTAACTCTTGTTTCTGCAGCTGCTGCTTTTAGGCTAGAAGCAGTTCTCATCTATCTTTCCCCATGTGTCTATTCCCATTAATACCAGTTTTAAAAGAACCTTGCTGCTTTCCCATTGCCATCCTTGCTGCCAGCCATACACCACTAAACACAAGTAGTAAGAGGCTTTAGCTGTAATTATGGTTTTGCCTTTTTCGTAGAGAAGGCATCCCACGAAGACTGACACAGCTGAATACCTGCCCAAGCACACCAATTCTCTCAGCAGGAGTTTTCAGAGGGAAAAATTAAATTGTAGCTGTGTAATACATTGGGCAGACAATGCCAGTGCTTATCCAGCAAAATGACATTAAAAGCACAGGCACCAGCAGTGCTGACTTTCAAAGGGGCATGCAGTGTTCTGAGGAGTTATCCTGCAAAGGATGACAAGACTCTTCAAGAACCACACATCTATTTTGTCCCTTTTACTCTTTGTCTTCTCTGTGAGACCTGTAGGACCAGACCAGTCCTATAAAACACTGCAGACACCACACATCTTGCAGGTACACATACTCCACACAAGCCAGCAAGTGCCTCCTTTCCCTCTCTTTCCCAAGCCATGAAAACCCTGGCCAGTCTCCCAGTTCAGCCCTCTGACTGCATGACAAGAGAGCGCTCCTTGGAACTCCATTGCCCAGGTGTCACACTGCATGGAAGTCTGTCATTCTGCTTTTCCAAAATCCCAGGTATTTCCTCTACAATTCACAGCATGGCCAGGAAATTGCCTTCTTTCCCTTCTTGCCCTTCCGAGGAGTCAGGCAATCCTCCTGAATGTTGCAAGTGACCTCTTACAGTAGGATAAATGAGCCCTGTGGCTCAGCCAGACGCAGTGCATCCCTCAGCAGGGTGAGGCTGAGCAAGGCTACCCCGCAGACAGTCCCAGGGAGGGCTTTCATTTATGTAGAGCACAAGCCCACAGCGAGGACTGTAGAGACTAGAAGGAAGCAGTGGCTCTGCAGCAATAAGCACAGACCAGGAAACATGGCAAGCAGCCACACCCTGACTTGGGGCATGGCTGTGAGGAAGCACAGAAATGTTCTCCAGTGAGGTATCTTTGCAACACAACATCCCCACTGCCGAGCACAGAGGAGTCAGGACGAACCAGGCACAGAAGGGGAAGTAGCGCAGGGAGGTGCCAGATTCTGTCAAGGCATCTGGGGTCACAAGTGAGGTGACATTGCTTGCAAATCCCCACAGCCAAGTCCTGTCTGCAACTGTGCCAAGGCCAGTGTTTTCCAGACCTCCCCTTGACACCTGTTGGAAAACTAGGGAACACAGGACCCACATTTCTCCTTTATCTGGAGAGTATCTTTTTGACTTTTCTGGATGCTTGAGGGATATACCTTTAAAAATACATGTGCACTAGGGACTACCAGGAGACATAAAAGCCGCGAGCCATCTGCTCTTTTCCAAGCTTCCTTCCCATCTGGCCTGACACATCTGGACAAGAGTTCAACGCTGTTCCTGTGTTCCCACTGGGCTCCTTCCATATGAGTTCACACACATCTCAGGATGCATGCAAAGGTAGTCTCCTTTTCTTCCAAACTTCCACCTTCTACTTGCTCCAGCAAGAATTCTGAGTCCCACCAGTCCCATTCTAAGGTCATGCTTTCTACAGGGTCCTCACTTAGGAATTTGAAGTAGCAACTCAGAAATCAGTGTTTTGAAAAGGCCTAACTAGTTGCTCTGGAGACCAGCAAATGCTACAGATCTTTACAGACCTGGCCATGCCACCTCGAGCTCCCCATCTCTTTCCTTGTGTGCTCAAGTGCTCCTAATCGCCATACAGCACCCAACAGCTCCCTCTGAAATGTGTGTGCTCACCACCTGTTAAAGGCTGGCAAACACAGATAAGTGTTTTGAGGCATGATCTGATGTATGGCTTAAAGGAATGTTGGTTTAAAAGGGGAGTAAAGCTCTCCCTGCCCCTACATTCTGGCAGCCTGACATACATTGTTTAATGTATGGCTTGACCCTTGCCTTGCATCCAGCACAAATGGGGCCATATGAAGTCAGTAGTGCTGGGAGAAGCCTGAATTAGATGGAATGTAAGACTGCTAATTATCCATAAGACCTCAAAGCCTTGGACAGCCAGGGGTCTGCTACAGGATAAACTACAAGATGGTAGATACAAACACTTAGGCTCTGAAGACAAAACTCTGATAAATGAGATCTAGCCAGCCTGTCTATGGTTAAGACATTTCTGTCTCATGTGTATGATGCCCAGAGCTGCAGATCTTACTCTTACCTTCACGAAGTAACAAAAAACATCTGGAAAAGAAAAATCGCACTAGGGATAGTACTTTGTATATCCTAAGCAGTGGATGACCCAAGTCTAAACACAATCGAGGATAGAATGCTTTTCATCCTCCAACTTCTTTCACACCACCCAACTGCTTCAGCAGGAGCGCGGCCACAAAATTTGCCACCACAGACCCTCAGTGCCAGTTCTGCTTGGAGAACTGTAATTCCCTCTCTGTGAATTCCTGCTTTGTGCATGTCTTTCACCAAAAATTCAGTCATCTCCTCTGGGAAAACAAAACAAGGCAACAGCTTTCCCGGTCATGAGAAGATGAGCTCAAATCTGACTTTGGGTGGCTGCACTGAGCCACCTGGACACATCCTGGGCTCAGCTGGTAAAAGGCAACACCCAGGAGGAACACCACCCACGACCCAAGGTGGAATTTTACAGTACTTGATCAAAGCAAAGCTGAAAAGCAACAAACAGGGTGACAAAGCCAAAATGAAGGATGGAAGAAAACACTAAATCTGAGGTCAGCATCAAAACCTATCCAAATGGAAGTCTCTAGACAGAAACATTAAAGTCCAGAAGGAAAGAAGAATGAACTAAAAAGGATTCAGGATGAAATTCTCAACTCAGAACAGAACAAAATTAGTTGAGGAACAAATCAAGAGACAAAAAGGGACTCAAGCAATGCTAAAGGAAGGTTGGAAAAAGAAGTGTTCTCACCAGAGAAATACTAAAAAAATCTTTTTTTTTACAGAAATATTTACTTTTTATAAGTCAATATTGTCTAACAAAAAAGAGACTAAACTCTGATTCCAAAATCACATGTGCCCTCATGCCTGCAGTCAGGTCCCAAAAGTCAGACTGATACATTTCCAAGCTGCACAGTTTCTAAGCCAATCTAAGGCTGTTTGTTTGCTGTCTGGAGTATAAAGCTGTGAACCAAGTTTTCCATTCTGTTTGGTTTTGATTTCAACACCCTATCTGGAACACTTAGCTCATGTTTTCATGTTTTTCTAAGCAACCATGAGGGTTTGGATTTTTTTTTTTTTAATTAGAAAATGGAGTTTCTTATGCAATATCTTTCTTCCAGCAGTTTTTTAAGGGAAAAAAATACAACATCCTGAGACTGCTGACAAAGCCATAAGGCTTAGTAACTACTGCAATATGCCATAAAAAATGCTTTTCTTTTCCGCTCCACACAAAACTCACTTATTTCTGTCATTCAGTTTCTATTCCAAAGGTTTTATTGCAGTATTCGCTGTACCAGTGTACTACAATGAACTATTTTAAACTTCTTTAAAGAATTTCCATTAAAGCATGACTTGGACGGCTCAACAAGCAATTATCATTTATACCATACCTCTCACAGACAAACAAACATATGTGCTTGGATGGGACCAAGACATTGTTTCATGGAGAAGCAGTGCTCTCAAGACCACCACAAAGTCACGTGGTGCCCATGAGTGCCAGATTTTAGGTTCACATCTCAAAGGTAACTCAAAGAAGTGGAAAATCACAAGTAGACATGAAGCCCCTCAATGATTTCAACAGTTTAGAAGAGTTCTCTGCTGTGTTTGTTCTGGCAAATACATGAAATATCTAAACCTCATTAAAATGCAAGTGTTGAAGCATGTAAATAAATGATAAAGCAAGTTCTCCCACCCTAGAAGAGCCCTGGCTTTTTTTGCCTGCTGATATTACCACACAGATGCGTGCCAGCATATGCTGGTCTTCCAACATATGGCCCTAAACTCACCCTAACTAAACATTTCCTGTTATCTCCCCTGGACAGCAAACTCCAACCAGAGTCAGAAGGAAGCCACACTGGACTGAAAAGTGCCAGAACTGTGTCCTTGGTTTCCTGGACAAAAATTGTTCTCCTGGTAACTACCTGGATTTTGAAGGACTTTTTTCTCTTCCCTGGCATGATGTGACTCAGTTTCCAACAGACACTGCACACAACCTTTGTGGATCCATGATGGGAAAGAGTCTAGGCCTGAGGTGAGGGAACTTGCCAGGCAGGTCTCTAGAGGTGTCCTTCTACCCTTCTGTCTGTGTACTACAGGAAACTTTACTGAGGATGTCCTTTGACAGACCATCTGAGGACAGGGACAGGAATTACACCATTTTTATGCTGCTTTTTAAGAACCTTCAAGAGAGGACATTAATTTCTTACCCAAGTAATTTGGTCCACTGCTTTACTGTCCTCATCCTTGGAAACACGTTTCTGATTCCAAACTCTGATGTCCCTTGCTACAATCTAATACTAATACAGCTAGCAGGAATCCAGAGAACACATTACTCTGCCACAGCTAACCTCACATCTATCACACCAGCCCCCAAAAAGGGAGCACAGTCACTTTTCCAAACTCACTGTTGTATTCTGACTACTAATTTTTCACCAATTATTAATTAATTATTCATTATTTAATGATACCAATTGTATTGCAACTGTACCAATTATCTTTTCCTCTAAGTGTGAAAGATTTGTCTCCTCAGCAAAGTAGGAATGTTAAAGTAGGGAGGTGAAAGTGCCAGGTAACAGCAGGAAAGAAACCAGGCATTGGAAGGCAGGAGAGTAGATGGAAAAGGTCAGAATTACATTGTCTGGGGGAGTAAATGCTTCAACCCTGTAATCAAACAGAAAAAGTCATATCACTGGTGATTAAAAACTCAAATTAGTACCAAACTAAACCTACTGCATGTGCCACCACTCTTTCTAGAAGCACAAGTACCACGTTCTTCTCTGAAGAGAAGGTCAACTAGCAGCAAGAGCATGGCTGCAGGCAGACCCTCTCCAGCTCTGCTGTTCTATCAGCAAGACTGTCCAAAACCACCAGAGGGAGGAAGGATTTATTGCTGACACCACGTTTCCACCTGCTTACTGTGTTTTCTCTCGTTAGCCAGCCTCAATATTCCCAGCCTCAATGTTCTCCCATTCCTAAAAAAACCTGCAATGAAAGGGCAAAACTCATCCAAGCACTAAAATAATATTTTTTTAAAGCCAGAGGAAGCACCACAGAGTCCAGCCCTTACACAAGAGTTGGGATCCGGTGGAGACAGGGATTTTTTTTTGCCATGCTGGCCTCTGTTTTCTTGCCGTAGGACTGGTATGAGGAATGGGAGCTCCCTGGTGGCAAAACTTGACTTTGCAAAGATGGACTTTGAGCAGCTCCATGCTTCTCCCTGCTCACATGGAAGTGTCAGGATAACAGGAACACAGTCCTGTGCTGCCCTTTCCCAGCGCACTGAGACCAGTCAGACCTGAACACTGAGCACCATGGTGTCAAGTGCAGGGGTGCCTGTTCCAGAGCCCAGCACAATTCCCAGCTCTTCCTCAACCCTGCATCCCTTTCTCCAGCCCAGGCATGCAAGCTGTGCTGGGATGCACATTCACAGGCCAGGAGATACCTGGGTTTGGTTAATGATAAAATCAACAGCAATCAGATTATTGTCACCCATCCAGGTTTCACAACACCCCAAAAGAGAGGAAGACTCAGCCAAAATCCAAAGGAATTTGGGTGAAAAAGAGCTTGGACTGCCATGATTTTCACAAAACAAGAGGCCTCCACTTTTTCCTACCTGATTTTAGCACTGCCTTCCTTCTTAGGCAACAGTCCCGATGAAGTTCCCAGCAGCCCTTAAACAGTTAAGAGTCCCAGGGGATCTGGAGGAAACAAACCACTCCATCTCACACAGAGAGCTCACATACAAGATTTGCTCCTTAACGCCCACCTTGACATCTGGTTCTGAGCTGGGTGCCACCTCTCCTCTCTGCCTGAAGGTCAGTAGACCCACAATCTGAACATTCTTGGCATATATAGTCCCTCCAAGGGACCTGGAAAAGAGAGCCAACAGTGACATGTCACCCATCCTTTCTGGCTTGTACTCTGCCCTGCAGCCCCAGCACACAGATCAATGATGCTCATGCAACCTTGGACACCTCTTTACACCCCCAGCCCAAGGCAGAGGTTTCCTGCCCAGCTGCACCTCCAGCAGGTGTAGCAAATGCCAGGAGTCTTCATGAGTTCAGGCGGTGATGAGCCAAAACCAGAAAGGATGAAATGCACAGAAGGTTGTTAAAAGTAGAGGCACAATGCCAAACCTGGGACATGTCTGCCTGCACATGGAAGGCTGGCAGAACATCTAGATGATCTCCTGCTGCCAGCTGCCTGCCTTTGTCTATCCTCTGCAAGTATCTCCTGCCAGGAAGAGGACACCAGGCTAGACAGACCTCTGATCTGACCCAGGACAGCTCTAAGGGCAGAGAGCTGTCACATCTCAGGCCATAGCAGCCTGCCCTTGGGCAATGCCCTCTGCAGCTCTCTAACGCTTCTTCCCAGACTGCGAAATTGCACCATGCTCTAGGAATGACCCAGAGCTGGACAAGTTTGTCACTGTAAGAAATAGTCACAGCAGCTGGGGAGAAACAAGAACGTGAGACAGGTAGGCCAAGCCATGGAAGGGCCAAAGGCCTCAGAAGAGAGGGGGGGGGGGGGGGGGGGGGAAGAAGGGAAAATAAAAAGGAGACAAAGAATTGTTGGAAACTGCTAATTTGCATCTGGCTGAGAAAGTCAGGACTGCTCTCTCTGACAGGCTCACAGACAACTTCCTTTCGTGCCACCAGATGGTGCCGTGCCTTCAGTCACAGCAGCAGCTGGTCTGGGACAGCAGCCCTCCCTGCACTCCAGCTGCCCGATGGGCATTGCCCTCCAAGTGCTGGGAGAAGGGAAGAGCCAGCCTCGCTGTGCCTCAGGGCCCGGCCTGCCCACGGGACATCCCCCAGCTGCAGGGCCACTGCCACCTTGAGCCGAGCGGAGGCTGATGCTGAATCTGAGACCGAGACAGTCGAGATCCGGGAGAGGAGGGGAAACGAGCCACCTGCCTGGAAGCCCATGGAGCTGGAGGGAAGGTCAGAGCACCTTTTTGAGCACTGCAAGAGCAAAGCATCAGATGTTGGGAGAAAGACTTCTGTGATGGGCAATCTGGCAGGGGAAACACTGACCAGGAGTTGTGTTTTGGTTACATTTAAGTGTTTTTGAACCAGCAGAAGTGTCAGAGCCCTACGGGAGGATGACAGGGTAGCCTGCTCAGGGAAGAAGTTGCTCTGGCTGGCCAGATTCAGCCCATACACCATCGACTGGCAGGCTGTGGTTCCTGGCCCCCTTCAGAAATGCAGCTGTAACCATGCTCCTTGCCAGCACCTGCATGCAGCTTGTTGGGGGAGCACCCACTCAGAGATCACTGTGCCACTCAGGAGATGCAAAGGCTCAGAAGGAGCCCTGTGCTTGCTGCAGACTGGGAATGCACAGGCTCACGCAGCTGGTCCATCCCGCCACAGCAGCCAGCCTTCCCTCCACTCTGTGTGCCAGAAGAAAGCCAGCACACCAAGCACAGGCCACCAGGACAGATTCAGGCATGCAGAACAGATCTAAAGAGGGCGGTGGGACAGGAATGCTCCAGTCACACTACCCTGTTTTACAGTGGAGATTTCCCATAGCCACTTCTCTGGACAAGACCAACCACAGCAGGTATATATAGCTCACCATGACCCAGCTGTCAACCCAGAGCTATAAATATGGCTAGAGCAGAGATACAGCTATCAAGCCACTCTTGACTCCATTCATAATGTGTGCAGAAAGACCACATCCTGCAGGCCCACAACACAGATAGGAGAGAGGTGAAGGAAACTGTCAGAGATTCCCATCCACTGCACACTCGCAGGAAACACAGCAAGACCCTCTTCTTTCCCAGTTTGTCTCTCTGCAATGTCCTCCTACTGCTCCCCCTCACCTGGCACAGCCCAAGTGGCAATAGTGGTAGGAGTATTGTCCATCCATGTGTGAGGCTCAGGTTCACCAGGAAAGCAAAGCCCTTTTTTGAGACCACCTGATGTACTGGAGGGCAAAAAACCCAAAATGCTTGCTCTCCCCAACACCACCCATAACACTGCTGGCACAGCCAGCTCCCATAGTTCTCAGACCCATCCAGACCCAGGCTGAGGGCAGATTTGTCCTGCAGCCCATCCCAGTTGTACTCCACAGGCACTGCCAGTGCTATGCCTTCTCTCCAATGTCACATCAGCCATGGCTGTGCTTTGGAAATGAGTGCTTACCTCTTCATACCCACCTCTGCAACTCAGGCCTCCCTAAATTCTCAGAGCGTTCCCCAGAAATCATAGTCAATGCTACTTAATTATCTTTTGACAGTTTTGAAGGGCCTTTCACTACCCTCTAGCAAATGCTCTACAAGGCTGCTGTTGATGAACATCCATCATGCTGACCAATATGTCTCATTGCTTCCTTTTTCATTACCCCATGCATTTCTTACGGTTAGACAAGTTAGCAGATTAGGGGTGGGGATTTTCCAGTCTGTGCCTGCACAACACCTTGCCCTATACATGGGGTAGGGCTAATTCACCTCCCATCTAATCTTACCCTCAGAAACCTGCCTTAAAATGAACTCCCAATTTTAACAAGGGCCAAGCTCCCCCCATTGCAGAGGAGAGCCAAACCCAGACAGGTTCAATAAGTAGCGACAGCCCTGACAAACACAGGCCTGCAGTTCCCAAGCCAAAACAAGGGGACATCCTGCAGGACCAACACACCTTTAAAAGGTCTCGTTATTCTGACACAGCTGAGTACAAACCCTGTCATAAGAAAACTAAACTGATACCACAACCTCCTCTCTGGGTTACAGAGTGTGAGGAGTGGGGGTTCACTAATTCAGGAAATAAAATAATTATTAATGGCATTGCAGATAGCAATTACTAATGACATCAGCAGCAACCACCTCCACACCTGGAAGAAAGCCCACATAAGCCACAAATGCTTATTCTCCAAGAAATCCCTGCAGTCGTGCCGCATTCAGTGTGGCAGCACTATTATCTTACATGCACAGAGCAGAGATGGCCCGAAGGGTCGGGTGTTACCCTGGAAAGGCAGCGAAGAATTCATCACACTCACCACAAATTTCCTGCCCGAGGCTGTGAGAGCCATGCAGCCTCTCTGGGCTCAGCCCTCCTCCTCTGCAAAAGGGGCTGCACGCACAGCCCTGTCTCACAGCAAAAGCTCTGGAGCGCAGGCACAGGGAAGCTGCAAAGTACTCGGGTAATGCAGACAGAGACGTTGTTTAAAGCTTCACCCAGTGGTTCAAGGCTTCACTGTACTCAACACGAGCCTTCCTTCTCAGACTGACAGGGATTTAAGGGCCGGTTCCCGTGTATGCAGGGAAAACACATCATTGCAAGTTCTGTACAATTGCCTGTTTTGAGGATTTAAACGAGAGTTGAGCAGTGCCCAGCCCTTAAGCTGATTCTGCAGCAAGATGCATTTCATTCTCACCATAAAAAGTATTTCAGATAGGCTTTAGTGGCAACAAAATCAAAGGGGGGCGGGGGGGGGAAGCCAGGTAGAAGAGTAGCTTGATGACATTCTTGCTTACTTAAATTAACATGAAGCTGTTCCACTGCTGAGTTACGTTCTTGTGTTATTTCCTCCTTTGTCTTTCTAGTGGAGAAAATGCCCCGGGGTAATGAAGCATTGAGCTACCTTCCTCATCCCACTCAATCCAGACCAATTCTGATGAGGCTGATAAGATTCACTCAGTTTTACAGCAGCAAGCAGGGTCAAACTTTAGTCTGGCTGTTCATAGCCTGCAGTTTTTACCATGTGGAAATTAGAAGGATTGCGACCTGCAGCAATTGTGGAAGTTGACAGCAAATTAAAGAGAATATGAGTTCTGGCATTCATCTGTAGCAATTTAGGAACAGCTTTTTCATTACTGTAAAAATAGCAAGTATTGATAAGCAAAATCTAGCTCTGATCTGCACTAAATCTCAAATTGCAATATAGAAAAAGCAGGAACAACATTAATACTTCAAAAGCAGGAAACCAATGTAAAGGTGCCAAGCAGCTTGTCCAGACTCACACCACGGACTAGGATAGAGCTTTAGACCAAACACCAGGCTCTGGTTCCTGCATCCTCTCTGCTGCACCACCTCCTCAGAAAAGGGAGGGAGTATCACAGCAGTTCTCAGAAATCACCCTTAGATTCTCCTGTCCCCAAATTTCCCTTTAAATTTTTACTCCAGTGCACCTACAGCCATGGGCTGCTCGTGGGGTGGTTTTTTTTTTTTCCCCGTTTTTTTTTTGGGTTTGTTTTTTTTTTTTGCCAGTGAAATAGCTATGACTGTAAGGTTTACAGAGACTTTCTGTTCCTGTCTAAAATTATCTTTGCTGATCCTTGCGATGCCAAAACCACAGAGGCAGTATTCCACAAGGCCTGAGAAAAAGGCACTGTATTTTAGGCACACTCAGCTAGTGTTGTTACAGCAGCATCCATCAGCCATCACCAAAGCCCCGGGTCACCACCATGCCAGATCCTGCACAAGGGGACACTGCCTGTTCCTTTGCGGCATCAGACAGCACAGAGTCAGGGTCTGAGTGTTCTGTGGTTGTTCAGCCAAACAGGAGCCTCTGTGACCCCTGCACCAACGGCGAGATCAGGGCAAAAGTGGATGAGAAGACGGCAGGTGGATGCAGGCAGATGGGGGAAGCGGGACTAAGAGGAAGACAACAGCAATTAGCATAAGCAGCGGCAGCCTCAGCTCACCAGCTGCTTTGCCGATTGTCTGCCTCCCGATTTCCAACAGCAAAGCAGCAATTTGCCAACGAGCACAGTCAGTAGCCAAGGCTGCCCCTCAGGACTGAAACTATCAGGGAAAACAAACTATTTCCATGGTACAAAAGCATGGCTTGCAGGGCTATCATGTAGGAGTTTGCCTAAGTAAGGCATGGAGCACGCAGCTCAAAACAGACACCAAATACTTCAGAGCGAAAGGCTAAAAAAGGAAGGTTTTAGAGGAGGAAATGAGTCAGTAGCTTGCGGGACGGGAGGGGGAGTTCAAATAGCTGAGGCATATAAAGTAAGCAAGTAGTCACCATCTCAAAAGCTACAAAGTCAGCAAAGTATTGATCTCAGGTTTTTGTTGATGTAGGGTCTCATTCAAAAACGGGATCCACAGGTGACTTTTTGTATTGATCATGCTGGATTTTGGGGCAATCCCCTGCTGGGCAGACATTTGCCAGCTGCAGTTCACACTGGTGTTTCTGACTGGAGCCAAAGTGGTCACCACCAGCTACAGGATTGCTGGAATTTCTCAGGGTCCCCCCTGGCTGAGGGATTTTTTTTTTTTTTTTTTTTTTTTTTTTTTTTTTTTTGGTGGGGGGGGGCGGTGGGCGGTGAAGTTTCAGGCTGATTGCAAATACCATTTGCCTTAAGAGAGGGAGGGGGATTCACCTTTCATGATGGTTCATCCAAATATCCAGCCTGAGTTTATTCATAGCCCTGACACTAGGGGAGAAAAAGGGCAAAGCTGCTTCAGCGTTGAAAAGCAGAAGAGCCAGTAAAAAACCCCTTCCTCTCCACTATGCAATTGGCAGCATTCACGCCTGTCATTGTGACAGCTTCCCATTGCACCGAGAGGCTGATACCACCATAGCCACACACCTGTCCGTGTGTTTTGGTGCACAGTTCCTGCCCCAAAGCACCACGGCTGCTGTGTTCAGCCTCACTGGGCTATGCTGCTTTGTTTTTTGGGGAATAAAACACTCCAAAAAGTCGTTGTGGTTGTTGGTGAGTGCCCTGCCCAGAGCGGGCACATCTTTCTTATGAGGCAGGAAGAAGTGAGAGGTTTCTCTTACTCTGCTGGTGAAGTTCTTGTACCCACTGCATTTCCTTTAACTGGTTAGATACCTTCTCAACCTGATGTTTCCAAAAGCACCTCTGGGAACAGACTGAGCCAAGAGGCCAGTTCCACCTCATCTGCCCGTATAAATACACAGCATGAGATAGCCCCAGCCCTGTTCTCATGGCCTTGCCTCATCTCCTCCCCTTCCTCTCCAGGATGTCTCACTTCTGCACCCCTCTGCCAGAGTGAAACCCATCCACAGAGAGCAAGCCTGGAACAGCACCAGGCAAATTACCCACATCAGTTACGACTAGAAAGCACAGCTGCCCCAAGTTCCTGCTAGGTGCCACTGGAAATGGAGGTCTGCTGTGGCACTGCCACATGGCACCGACAACCACTGCCTGGATTTCCTCTCCAAGCCACAATCACAGCAGGGAGGCAGGACCACAAGTTGTGTCCAGAGAAGCTTACTCACAGGACTGAAGCTCTGCCTACTACACAGGCATGTTATCTGACTTGTTTCAGAACTACGTTGCAAAAGGGAGGGAAAAAAAAATCAAACACATCCCCATTCATTTCTTGGTAATACTTCCAAAGTAAGTCAAAGTTTGGGGTCAAATTTAAGCATTCCTGGAATAAATGCATCAGAAAAGGGACTAGGGAAGAACTATCCACTCAGGCCAGTTGAAGTCTGAGTTGTGCTGATAGGTCTGTTGCTGGTTTCACTACAAATCTGATGCAAGAGCTTTTGCAAAAAGGAGCCCCTGGCTGGAGCAAGTCACCCAACACAAGAACCCAATGAAATAGGATGGCTTTTTCAATGCACCCATCTTCAGCATGGGGTCTTTCACCAACTTCTCTCTCATCTTAGCAGGCCCAGAAACATCTGCAAAGAGCATCTACTGGGGTAGGCTGCAAGGAGAGGAAAAATCAAATAAAAATTAAATCCCTTTAACTAGAATAGCAATATGGATGAGAATTGTAAGGCGTGTACGCATTCCTCACACTTTTAATAGTGGAGCTTCATGAAGTATTGTTGCCTCATACCCCAGCCCTGAAAACGCCATCCTCGAGCCTTGTTTTTGTTTCCTGCTTACAAGGAGGCCCAGATTCAACAAATAAGTGCTTGATGCAGCGGTTTTTTTGCTCATCGATTCAAGCCAGGAACATCACTGCAGTCGGGATTCGGTGATAAAAACCTAACTTTCCATACATTTTGTAACACCAGCAGATGCCTTTGTACTCTGCTTACAAGCAGCCCGAGCCTCGCTGGCCAGGAGCATTAAGGAACGAGTATTTCCATCAGAGCGAGCAGGACTGCCATGAGCACAGACCCGCAGCTCCTGTGAGCGCCCCGGCCTCGGCAGCAGCGTTGTCTCGGGGCCGCCTTTGTGCCGAGCACAACCCGCTCGTTCTTCCGGCCGCGGGGATGAGGCAGCGCCGGGGCCCGGGATCCGCGGGTGCCGGCGGCAAGCGCCGGGCTCCTGCCGCAGCAGCAGCAGCCCGAGCCAATCAGCACCGCCTGTCTGAGATCGCACCAAAGTAGGTAGTGAAAAACCCTCCGAGGGAGAGGAAAAAAAAAAAAAAAAAAAAAAAAAAAAAAGAAATACTCCCACACTTCCGCCCGCCCCTAGCCGCTCCTGCTGCTGCGGCCGCCTCCTTCCGCAAGCTCCGCGGCCGCCCCCTCGGACGCTGCCCGACCCCCTTCCGCCCGCCCCAGCCCCTTGCAGCCACGCTCCCGGCAGTGCAGATCCTCCTCGCTCGCCCCGCGCTCTCCCTCACGGCTCCCCGAGCCCCCCAACACTGCCTTCAGCACCTTCCCCGCCCCCACCCCGCCGCACCTTGCCGCAGGTAGCCCCGCCCACCCAGCCGAGGCCGCGCGCCATTGGTCAGCCGGCGCGTCAATCAGCCGAGGCCGCCCTGCGATTGGTCAACTTGGCAGGGGAGGGACCGTGCGCGCGGCCGGCGTTCCCGCCCCCCGTCCCGCCCGCGCGTGCGCAAGAGGGCCGGGGCGTGGCCACGCGGGGCTCCCGCCATAGCAACCGCTTCCTCCTCCTCCCGGGCACGGCGGCCGTGACGTCGGCAGCGCTTCCGCCCGGCTCGCGCCCTCGCAGCTTCTCTTCCTGCCGCCGGAGCCCGCGCCGCGCCCAGACAGCCGAGGGAGCCGCCGCCGCCGCACCGCGCTCCGCCGCCCGCCCGCCGCGCCCCGCCGACGCCATGGTAGGCACCGCGCGCCGCCGCGGGGGGCCTTCGGCTTCTCCGTCTGCTGCCTCCGCCTTCATCCGTGCGGGAAAAAGGAGGGAGGGGGGCGGCGGTGCTGCCCACCACATCCCGGCCGGCGCTCTGGCTGGCGGCGTCGCCGAGCCCGGCGGTATCGTGCCCCCCTTTTCCTTCTCCTTCCCTTTCTCCCGGTCCTTCCCGTTCGCATTTGAACTTGACGCGGCGGATCCGTTCTCCTCCCTTCCCCCCCACCCCCATCCCGCCATGAGGCGGCGGAAGGTTACTTCCACCCCGCCTCGGAGCGATGGAACTGCCCTCCCTGCTTTCCCTCTCCCCCGCCGTAAGGTAGTGGTATGCTCCGCGCCGCACTCGGGCGCTGGGGGCGGGCGCGTCCATTCGGCCCTGGGAGGGGGGGTCCGTGAGGAGCGAGGGCGCGGCGGGAAAAGGCCGGGGGGGGGCTGTGCACGGCGCCTGCCCGCGCCGCAGGGCGCGGCCGGCAGGGACGGGGAGGCGGCGCCCCCTCTGCTGCCCACCGGGGGCTGGGCGGCACGGAGGGGGTCGCAGCCTCGCAGGAAGGCACTGGAGGGTTTTGGTGGGAACCCGCCCTTCCCCTGAGGCCGAGGGCTGCCCTGTTCGGGAGGAAGCGCGGCTGCCGCCTCGGTCCCGGCGGGAGCCATCTTCCCACGGCCGAGGGGTCGGGCCTGGCCTAGAAAGCGGCGGTGGCTCCGTGGGCAGCTGCGGCCAGCAGGGCCCTCCCAGGGCCGGCCCGGCGCCCCCTCCACCGGGCCCGGCCGGAGACCGCAGCGCTGGTGGCGGACAAAAGGGGGAAGCGGAACCCGCGGAGGGGAATCGCTGATTGTTAAAAACAGGGTGTCGCAGCGGCCGCTCGAGGAAGCTGAAATTTTAAGGTAGTTGCTGCAAGGACTTGGGTTTTTGTTGGTTTGTTTTTTTGTTTGTTTGTTTGTTTGTTTGTTTTTCTGTTTTGCTTCTCTGCACAGTGCTGGAAACATTTATCCAACTCTGGAAGCAAAGAAACAACAAAAAAAAATATTAAGCATCTGCACTGACTTCCTTGTGTTTCCTGACTTTCAAAAAGAAGTGTCAGGGCACTTCCTTCATAAATAGGGCAGAACAGACCAAACGCGGGTTTGGCTTCATGGTGGCTGATTCTTTTTGCTTTGTCCATGCTCAAAGTTTGCATCTCCGTTTAACTCGGGAGACGGAGGTTGGCAAATTTGCCTCAATTATTAGCTCACGCAGTGTTAAGTGCTGCCCTGTTTTTGCTTGAGTCATGCTCAAGCATTTGCCCAGCAACACACACTTGTGTGTTTTGCCACACTTGCCTGGGTTATTTACCTGTATTAGAGGCCTTAAATATTGAGGCCTTCCCTTGGTGTTTCCCAGTAGTTCATTGAACATGTGGTATATCCAGGAAATTAATTTTTGATGCATAAGGGTGGCAGACAGGATGTACTACTAATGTCCCTGCTTTCTCTAACACCCAAGCCGGAGCATCTATGTCTGGTCTGCACCATGGAGCATAGCTGATGGGAGTTGCAGATGAAGCTGCTAAAAAGTCTGATGAGACTTGTAGCTCTTGTTTAAAAGAGGCTTGTCTCAACAAGCCAGCTACCACCTTTGCAGTATGCAAACCTAGTTACGTGTGACTGCTCAGCGTGTCAGGCTTCATCTTGCTTCGGAACCAGGGAATTCCCAAGCCAGTCAAAACTACCATTTCTCATAGTGATCTCCTTTTTGCAACACAGTTTAGGTTGGCTTTTTTGAGGGGCTGCAAATAAACTTGGTTTTGGGCAGAGTGGAGGCCTTCTGGCAAAGTACAGTAGTGCTAGCAGGAGGGAATCCTTTGGTATCAAAAGAGCTTGGATTTTCAGCTTTTGTGTCCTGCCACAACATTCAGTTTCTTTGCTACTGGATTAAACAAGTCCAGGGTCTTTGGAGGACCGTGCAAATTATTTTCCTTGGTCGTTAGTCAGTGCTATTCCCAGATCTGTGTAATTACAAGGTACATATGCCTCATGTACAAGATAACAACAGCCTCATGACAATTGGTGCTGTGGGTGTCTGGCATGTTCCTACTCGCCTTGTCAGAATCTCTGTCAAGAGGCTCCTGCTGAGTGCAAGGGCTGACCTAAGCAATCCCATGTGAGAGAGCCTGAATACCACCAGGACTTGCTTGTGGAGCTGTTCTCCGCCTTTTCCTCACCTGGTTCTTCAGCAATCTCCTCAGGAGAGGAGGATCCCTCAGTAACAAGTATCAGGGATGCCCAGAGCTGGCCTTCAAAGCCTGGTTTCAAGGGTGACATTTAAGCTGTAGGTTGCTGTAGGTGCCTGGAGGGGGACAAGAAAATTCTTAGAGGCATTTAGGCTCATAATAGCTGATTTATGTGCTGAATTTGTTTCTGAAAAGCTTTGATTTTCTGCAGGAGTCCTGTCTGCAGCTTCCACCTGCATTACCTTAAAAACTTATATTTCAACACAGGAATGAGTGCTGCTCAAAACTTCCACCCTGCTACTACTGGCCAGCGCAGTTCCTGTTTTTCAGCACTCTTGCTGGGATTGCCTTTTGTGGGTATTGCTTGTTCTGCCTACCTTGATAATTAAATTGGGAGTGAACTTCGTGGTGTCTCAGAGAAGGAGATAATTTCCTCTTTGGCTGAAAACTGAGGAAATGACCTTCAGGAATTCGAAGGATAGTTTTTTCTTCTTTTTTTAATAATTGCTTTCCTACTCATCTCTCCTTGTCTTGTCAATATCCTTTCATCTTGTTGGGGGGGAAATAAAAGCTGGATAGAGTTTTGATTCCTCCCCCTACACCTTCTCTCTGCCAAAAGAAACCAAATAATGCAAAATAAAAACTTGAGTCTAGCTGGCGGGATCTGTCTACAAGTGATATGCAGATGACTGTACTTTTTGCTGGTTTATGGTGTGCAAATAATGGCCTCTTACACAACAGCAGTAAAAGGCTGTTAGTTCTGCTTCCTGTCAGGCTTCAGATCCTGAGGCCTTTCAGATGCACAGGCTGTCCCCTGTAGTGGGAGGTATCTCTCTGTCCAGCTGTAGGTAAGCAGGGAATGTGGGCCTTTCCAGATTCCTGAAGTCACTGGTGTTCCCACACTGTTGCTGGTCTCTGGGATGAAGTTAAAGCAGTCACTCCTTGCATTCCCTCCTTGCATTGCTGCCTTTCTTGCTCAGTAAAGCGGGGATGTTAATATAAGATGTGTTTTCTTGAGTGCTCAAATAACAGATTAAAAGCCAAGCAGTATTTAATATCTTTATGTGCTTTATGGTTTTGACCACCTACGTTTTCATTTGGCTTGTCGGCCTTAGGTGGCACCTCTCCAGAAGCCTGAGTTGGCAAAACTTTCTTCCAGCCAGGCTGTGACTCCCTTTCTGCTAAGCGCTCCCACAACTACCTTGGCTCAGTTTTCTCCTCAAGTTGCTGGTAGTGGCCCAGGACATTCCATTGTGTGGCAGTGCAAAGGACAGCTCTGTCCCTGAAGGGTGCTGCCCCAGACCAATTGGGTGGAAATAGGTTTAATTGAAAAAATATTTGCTGCAGAGATATATTATGACACAGTGAGTCAGAAGGAAGTGCCACATGGCTCCACAGGCAGCTCTGGCAGTGGCAGGGAATTTCAGAGATAGATGGGAAGGTAAGCCAGGCATGGGGGAAATGGGGTTTGCTGAAGAAACTAAGAACCAAATACATGCCAATAATGAGACCAGCAAACATGGGAGCACAGTGTTCTCAAATTGCCCTTGCAATTAAACAAGGCATGCTTTAATAAATTCTTGGTGTCAGATTCTGGAAAAAATTGATGATGCTTTTCCAAAAAGCAAAAGTTTCCACTTCAGTTGCTGTGGATAGTTCACCCTGGTGAGTATAATGTGTGTTTGTGGTTCCCAGACAAAACAAGTCAAGATCTGCATCTTGAAATGTCTCTGGAGATAATGCATGCCCAGATAGCACTATGGAGAGTTCTTGGGCTCTAATCACAGGAGGGAAAACCAGCACTAAAATTCTCAAGACTTAAACCCAAATTTAGTCCCTCAAACTTGTCTTGAGGCAAACTAAGTGATTAGTTTAAGGTCTTAGCTGTGTTACAGTTGAGGAAAACAAAGACTTCTTAGGTAAAATACTTCAAAGTACTCAAAAAAAGTACTGGAACTCACAGCACTTCCTAACAAAAGAGAAGTCAAATTTTGTTGTGTCAAAGTTGTGTTTTAATGCAGGCTTGCTACAAATCCAGTTTATCAGGAGTCTGGTATGTCTGTCACTCCTGAAATGGCTTTCTGTATGTGGGTATTTTCTTGAAAAAGCTTTGGATTATTCTTCAGTCTTCCCCAAGTTTGATGAAAGTTCAGTTCAGTTGGCAATGGAGGCAAAATGTTGTGAGCTGTTAGTGGGGGCAGCTGGGTCTGGCTGCTGCAGTCAGAAGCCTGCTGGACAGAAGACCCCCTCTTTGGGCTGCCCTGTGGAGGGAGGGCATTGTGCTCTCCCAAGGCCTCTGCAGTGCTTTGCACTTGAGGCAAGAAGGAGGCTTTAGGAACAAGAGCCGCTGTGTTCCTGCAGCGCCTGCTGACAAGGCAGTGAATGCAGTCCCTGCCTGCAGCAGGCTGTGTGAGAGAGGTCTAGTGGGGACACTGCCCTGAGTGCCACAAGATAATGTGTGAGGGGCTCAGCCCCCAGTGTGTGCTGTGTCTGCAGCAGTGGCATGGAGGTGCTGGGGGACAGCTCGGTTCTGCTGATTCCCTCAGAGAAACTCGCTCTGTCCCTTCTTCCCTGAATGTGCTGTCCTGGCATCATTTTCCCATCTGGGAATTAGGTGGCTTGCCTGCTTGCTGCTGCCTTGTTTCAGTGAAGGGTCTGTCCCTGCAGTGAAATGTCACCAGCTGGCTGATGGTCAGGGATCCCAGCAGTGCCTGTAGTAGGTGCTGCTCTCTGAACCAGCCCCCATGTGCCAGTCCAGAGCTGGATAACTGCTTCCATCCTGGAAAAGGACCAGGCTGGCTGCTGGAGCTCTACAGCGTTCAATCCACAGTGCACAAAATAATAACCAGTGTGACACATTGAATCCTCTGAGCAGAGACATATCTGGCCAAAGAGGGAAAATCCAGACTAACAAGGGTTCACTCTGTCATTACTGGGAGGGTGGAGGCTTCTCACCAATTCTTCTGGACAAGACAGCAGAGATGAGGTTAAAATGTCGCTTGAGGACATGTATTTAGAGTCTGGCATTTCTCCTTGTTCCAGTGCTCTTAGTAGTCATCCTGTTGCTGTTCTACACAGAGTGGTTGCAACTACCTTAAAACAAAAGCTGCTTGGGCTTTGAGTTTTTTCCTTTTTAAGTATGTTTGTGAAGCCATTTGTGGCTGGTACAACCCTGGGGTTGAAGAGGGAGCCCTGCAGTTACGACGGTAGATCCTCTTTTCAGAGGGAGTTGTTTTGGTGCACTGGCTCCTTTCAGCCCATACTGTAACACAGTTATAGGGTGTTCTCAGATGGAACAAATCTGCATTGTCCCTGGCAACACAATGGCTGCTAATGTCAGCCTGTGTGATGAATCCAGGAGTTGAACAGCAGCTGTGAAAAGGAGTAGCACCAGCTACTAACAGCCTTTTGCTTTGGAAAGCTAAAAAATCCAGTTCTCATTATTGTCCCTTCAGCTTCTGAGCAGTTCCAGTTAACAGCTGAAGTTTTACAGTGAATTTTGAGTTTCCAGACTAAATACTTTAAACGTTTTTGGAAAATGAACTGACTTGCCAGCAGTGCTCATTCTTTTTAAAGAAACAGCTTGTCTCCTAACTTGGAGACATGTTTCTGGCTATGTAGTAGCACAAGCAAATGCACTTGACTGCACAGTTTGCATCAACCTGCAGCTCTATTGCTGAGCATTGACCTCTGCTTTCAAAGTTTACATGACTCGGTGCAAAGGAATTATTTGTTTGGAGCAAAGCTCAAGAATTACAAAGGTAGAGATAGGTGGCATGAACTGCTTTTCCATTATAAATAACCTCATTTCCATGCCATTTCCTGTGCATTTTCTAAGAACCTTGAGGGGTTTGTGAGTAAAACCGAGTCTTACCACCCATTGTCAGCTACTGAGGTACCGTTAGTTAGAAAATAAATCTCAGGGAGGAAAAATTCACTGTGGCTTTGTGTTTAGTGAATGATAAAATAGTTGTAGTTGCTGCACTTTTTGCTTTATTAGGTTAACTTTGTATTCTTTAGAGTCTTCCCAAAGAGGCTCTTGTCCACACCAAACCCAGGGAGAGGAGGAGAAAGACCTTTATTTCTCATTAGCTCTCAGTCACA
The DNA here is from genome assembly GCA_034509425.1 of Eopsaltria australis. Taxonomy (NCBI): domain Eukaryota; kingdom Metazoa; phylum Chordata; class Aves; order Passeriformes; family Petroicidae; genus Eopsaltria; species Eopsaltria australis. The sequence goes on along the minus strand of JAVTVJ010000087.1, from coordinate 3,155,368 downwards.
CTCTGACAAAGTGCAGTGTCTCTGTGTGGAGGAGGTGACACACAAATGAGTCACTTTGAGTCCGTGTTTGCACTGTTGCTCGAATTTATCCTGAAATAGGCTTTCTCCATGTACTTTCCTCACCTTATTGGTGATACACAGCAGGATGGCGGCCTGCCACACTGCTGAGGCATGGTGACTGAATTGCTCTTCTCCTGTGTCAAAGTAAGTGCAAGCAATTCTGCATAGATTAAAGACAGACCATGCATTCTGAATCTTGAGGGAGGTTACCTTGTATTTATGTAAACCCTGAAAGAGCACTGTTCTCCACCCTAAAGAAAAACTGTCTCAGATTGCTGATGTGTGAGATTGCCCTGCTTTTCCATGACCAGCACTTGGGAGCTCCAAATACCAAACTCCATGGTGATAGATTCTGCCAGCTGTGCCACTTCTCACTGGGTTAGCAGTGCTATGCCAGCCACTCAGAGTTACAGGAAGGAGGGATGTTGGTAGAAAGAGGAGAGTTTGGGCTCATCTGAGGCCCTCCATGGTAGGCCCTGGTCAAAGCTTTAAAAAAACCCCACACATGAAGTAGATGTCCCGTCCATAACCATCTCTTGAGGACAGCCTGAGCACCGAGCAGTTCCCCTGCACCTTTGTCCCTCTGGTTTTACAGCTGAACTCTGCTGTTTCTTTAAGATGCAAAATGAATCCCTTGAGCTCACATTCTGGGGCTGCAGATAAGTTTAAAAAAATGAAGAGCATCCCGTAGCCTTTTTCGGGTGTGTATCTCACCTGCTGCTGTACCTGACTGTTGGTGCTGCTGACTGTGCTCATAGCAGCGATGTGTGATGGTTTACACAGAGGGAGGAAGGCAGTTTTCCTTCTGGTAGGTGAATATGAGTAATGTCATTTGAATTTGGGAGACAAAAAAACAGTGAGGGAGGAAGCAGGATTCTAAAGGAATCTCATTGTTTGTACGGTGTGTAGCATTTTGAACAGATAGAGTTGTTGAGTACTGGACAGGCTTCAATTTGGTCTTTACTGCTCTGGCCATGATGTCCTTCCAGCAGTGCCTGCTGGCTTCCCACATTTGCAGTATTCAGTCTTGCACAGCTGCTTTTAAGCTCTCCAACTTTGTGCACTCTGAGAACAAAACTCAGATGTAAATGCTTCTGTTTGCCATATTCTTTTTTCTGTCTCATTCCCAGAAGAGCATCAGACTGAAAATGCAGTTCAGCCTTTTGTCATTCTTGCTAGATCTTGCCTTCCTTATTTTGTGCAGCTGCCTTTAACATCAGATTGATAATGCTGCATGTGCACCTCTTGTTCCAGCTTACACAGGGGAATATGATAGCACTCACTACAATTTCCCAGCTGACTCTAAGGTGGGGGGGAAATGTTGAGAAGGCTTGAGCTTGCTTTAAAAACTGCTGGAGTAGGTGCTGAGAAGTAGAGACTTTAACTGTTAAGACTTTCAAGTTGTCTTTGAAACACTGAATTCAGAGCTGATTTGTTCAGCTAAAAACTACCACTGCAATCCCAGTACCCCACTACCCTTGATCTCTAAACTAGATCCGTGTGACAAGTGTGGAATTTGGCCAGTTTTGCCTCTGTTCCTAAAGCTGCTAGCGAGTGTGCTGGAAATGGCTGGGAAACTTTGAACAGAAGATCTTTGTAGGCTTGTCCAGCCAGCTTGAAATGGGGAAGAAAATTAAGGTGCTGTAATGCCAAAGGATTTGCCACAACTGAATCTCAGAGAACAAGGGGTTGGCGTGCCTGTAAAACTCCCCCAAAACAATGTTCTGGTGTAAGTGGGATTGTGCCTTCTTTGGAATAGTTTTGGGTTTGGCAGCTGGCTGTGGACAGCAGTGAGACTCCGGATTCTTTACTTGGCTTTGGAAAAGAGGGTCTGCAGCCTTTCCTGACGAGACTGTCATGCCACAAGTGACTATTGCAAGGATCTGTTGTCTTCTAGCCTTGGATTGAAGGCAGTGCCATAACATAGCTGAGAAAAGGAGGGGTGGAAGGCCTGAAGGTGTTTGCTGTGGTCTTTGCAGGCTTCTGGAGTACAAGTGGCCGATGAGGTGTGCCGTATCTTCTACGACATGAAAGTGCGGAAGTGCTCCACGCCGGAGGAAATCAAGAAGAGGAAGAAGGCTGTCATCTTCTGCCTCAGTCCAGACAAAAAGTGCATTATTGTGGAGGAAGGCAAAGAGATTCTGGTGGGAGATGTCGGAGTGACAGTCACCGACCCTTTCAAGCACTTTGTGCAGATGCTTCCCGAGAAGGATTGCCGCTATGCCTTGTATGATGCAAGCTTTGAGACCAAGGAATCCAAAAAAGAAGAGCTGATGTTTTTCTTGTGGTAAGCCACCTTCCCAACTCTCTCATTCCTAACATGCAGTCCAAGCTCTGTGGGTGAGGTCTCTGAGTGTTTGTATTGCCCAGGCTGGGAAAATGGCAGGCTTAAAGTGAGCTGGGCAGCCTGATTGCTATATTCTGGAGCCATGAGATGTTCCACTTGTCCTTGGTGGGTAGGATACTGCTTCTGTCTGGGCTGGATAATCAGGGTCACTAATTTCACACTCTCTGTGGTGTCTCCCGTTAGGGCACCAGAACAAGCACCTCTCAAAAGTAAGATGATCTACGCAAGCTCCAAGGATGCAATCAAAAAGAAGTTTCAAGGTATGTAATACAACTAAGGCTCCTAACTCTGCTGTGCCCCTGGAGTACACAGCAAGGCCTAATTAGTTTAGGTTTTGGGGATTGTTTTGTTGTTGTTTTATTGAGATAACTAGTGAGGAGCAAATTGTCGTGTGACAGAGCTAAAATGAGCTCTGGCTCAAATTTCCATTATCTGACGAAATTTCAGAGGCACTAGAACAGTGCTCAGGAGAAGAGCAAGTTTTGCAATGTGTGATGTACCATATGGAGGAGCACATCTGCACCATACAGGCTAAGAAACCATTAGATTCATAACTCAAAGCTGGATTTTGTGCAGAGCTGCCTCAGTGGCAGAGCACTTTTATCCCTGTGTCTGTTAAAATCCAGTCTCATAAACTTACTACGCTATAGTAAGTCTGGCTTATAGCCAGGTCACACTTTCCAGCTCCTCATGCTGCGCTGGGCCAGAATCTTGCACTGTGCGAGACTGACAGGATCACTGAGCAGTAGTGCCAGCCTTCACAGGATGGCTTGCCCAGGGATTGGAGCTGCCCTGGGTGACTGTTGTGTGCTGCACATGTGGAAATTGAGAAAAAGAAATCCCAAGGAAATTCTGCTTTTCACCATATAAGGCAGGCATGGGTTGGGCTCCCCCTGCTTAAAAAGGAAAAGAAAGCACTGTTGGTTGCTTAGCCCAGCTCTCAGTCTCAGCCTCTCAGGTTCTCAGTGTGATGCTTTCAGCCACCTCTGCAGAGCCAGTGGGAGCTGAGTGAGCCCTCTCCCTGTGCCTGGAGCTCCCTCCCCTGCTGTACCCAGGGCAGCACAAGAAATGAGGGATCCACTCTAAGAGCCTGCCATGAAAGGCCAACAGTCTGAGCACTGAGCTAGTGACAGATTTCTCCTTGCATGTCCCTACAGTGGCATTTGGTGTGCAGCCAGATGTTTCCTGGGACATGTCAGGGAAAAACCATCAAATCCCCTAAGCTAATGCAGGACTTGTGTGCTTGAGTGACTGGATTGCTTCTTCTAATAATACTACCAGGTATGTTTCTTTGCTTACCAGCCTGTTGAAATACTGCATTATTGAGTGTTTTGCCTCTTTTTTTAGGCATAAAGCATGAATGCCAAGCAAATGGGCCAGAGGACCTGAACCGAGCTTGCATTGCTGAGAAGCTAGGAGGCTCCCTAGTCGTAGCTTTTGAAGGAAGTCCCGTGTAGATGTCATACAGTGCCACAACTCTACAAGCATTCCATGTTTTAATAGATCAGTTATATAAAGCAAACATTCTAGGCAAGGGTTTCACTAACAGTAGGGAAGCTGTCTTGTAGAATAAAGTAGATTTTGGAGATGTAGCTCGTATGTACAAATGACCCTAAATAAATCAAATTAAGGATTTATCTTGGTGTATTAATATTTGCATTGGTTGTCCAGCCCAGTACTGTCCCCAATGGATTAACACTAAAGGTTTCCAAAAATTTGGGCGGTGTATTGTGAAAGGTGGAGAGGTGAGAACGATCTGGTTCCTGTTCTTGCTTTTCTGTATAGTAACAAGCAAAATTCAAAAACTTACCCCTGTAACCACTGAAGACAAAACTTAAAACCTATAGTTAAACTTCACCTAAAGCAACCTGTTAGCACCAAAACTGGGTTAAATTCTTAGTGCTTGCAGTTGCAGAGCTGTGCTAAAAAAGCCTAATTATGAAGCTAGACATAAAACAGACACACTTTTTCTGGAGAAATAGTCCTAATCCACTCTCTTGTAAACTCACGGTGCAGTAATAATATTTAAAGGTTCACTTGTTCTTTAGGTTCAATTTTCTTGTTATGAAGTGTCTTGAGGTCTCTTTCCTCCTGAGTGATTCTATAGAAATTGCTTTTTCTGTTGACATAGTTAAATTTAGAGCTACCTTTCTTTAATATACACTTACTAGTGGATCAGATGCTTCTGAGGCTTTTATAAATGCAGATTCTTATATCAGAGCTCTCCAGTTATGGGTAGTAAAATGAAAATGAACCACAACTTAAAAATGGTATTTTCAGCCCCAGTCTTTGGTCACTTGGTCCATTTGTCCATAATTACTATTGATTTAACTTAATAGAACCAATCAGCCTGACTAATATGGCTTGATCTGGGCTTTTTGTCTGTTAGCTTCTTTAATTCTGTAGAAATGCATGGAAATATCACCTACTAGAAAGTTTGACCTGAAATGCCTTTTGTATGGGGGGTAGAGAACATTCCTGTGCCAGCTACAGAGATCTTAAAAGCTTCCATGTTTCATCAGTGGTTGATTAAAGCTGTTTCCTTTGTGTAATGTGTACATGGGAGTTGCATAGAGTTTTCTTGTATGTCTGTAGAGAAAAAGAAAAAAAAACCAAAACCCTTAGCCTCCAGTGCATTACTGTGATATGTTCTGTGCGTGCCAAATATGAACAGCCTAAATAAATGGGCTTTCCCTCCCCTGGGTCAGTGACTGATTGCTCTCCAGCCTCGGGATCAGCCCTCCTGCAGTGGGGCTGGCACTGCTGGATCTCGGTAAGCACTTAGGGAGCTGCTGTGCCTCCTGCAGCAACTGCCCTGCCCTGCTCTCTGGAGCAGGAATGGGGGGAAACAGGCTGGAAGGAAGAGCTGGAGGGATCGGGGGGGAAGGCAGGTTTGTCTCTGCATTGTGCTCCCTCCCCTCTTTGGCTCTTCATTGCCCTGCTTGCTGCAAGCTCCAGCTCCCAAACAGCGCCTGCTCTCTTCCCTTAGGCTTCGGACCGAATTCCCACTGCTTGGGGTCCCTCCTCGGAGCCGTCTCCCTGTTTGCAGCCTGAGCAGCAGGAGCCCAGCCATGTGTTGGCTGTTCTGCACTGCCTTCCCTGTGAGGACTGAGGGAGCTTTCTCTGGCCAGCCCCACAGAGGCCCAGCAGTCACAGGATGGCCCTTCCTCCAAAGCTGTCCCAGCTGTTCCGGGACAGAAAGCTGCAGTGTCCTTCAGCTGCCGGCAAAGCAGTGCCAGCGCTGTGCAGCTGTGTCTGGGCAGTAATGGGCCATTACCTAACTCAGCATGTGCCCTCCCTGGCCACGCTTCGTGGTTTAAAACCCTTCATTAGAGACAGGCATTGACTGCCTGCTCTGACTTGGCACCCACGCAGGTCACAGGACTGGGAGCACAAGGTTTTCTGATGCAAAGGGATCCACTGGAGTGCAGCTTCCTGATCCTGAGCAAAGCAAGCTGGCCTGGATTCTGCTGGGGCTTTTAGCTTGTCTTTTAGTCAGCTGGGGGCTCGCCCAAGTGTGTAATGATCCTCATAAACAGCTCCTTGCCCAGGTGTCTGCAGAACTGGTCGCTGTCCAAAGTCCAGGTGGAGATAAGGAAACCGGTGTGACACACTGGGAGTGGTGCTGCCTGACGAACAGGCAACTCCTAGCTGAGATCCAGCTGATAGCTGAGCTGCTGCCTCCAGGCTGCAGGCATCTTTTTCTAGCCCAGGTGATGCTGTGGTCACTTCTGCTTGGGATTTCCTACCTTGGTCAGGAAATGAAGCAGGAGACACTGCAAAAGAGGGAAGGATGTCAGACCTGTGTGGTGGGAGAGCACTTCCTCCAATGTGAAAGCCCTTGGATCAAGGACTTGGGTTCAAAGTGCCTTTGTCCCAGAACTGAGTGATAAGAGGTGACACTTTGGGCCTTGGCTGGGTGTGGTGCCACAGCTTCAGCCAGCTGGAGAGTCTGGCTGCTTTTAGGACCCTCACAAGAAGTCCTAAAGTGTGTTGATCTTTGTGCTCCGGAGCTAACAGTAACTTCATTTTCAGAGCTGCAGTGCTGTGAGCTTGTCCACATAGTGGGGTTTGCTGGCCAGACTTCCCTTTCAGGGTTGTTTGTCCTTTTGCTTTTTGAGGGGATGAAACTCTTGTGGCTGCTTTCAAGTTTTCTCCCAAACACCCAGACCTTCTGAAAAGGCAAGACAAGCAGGGAGAGACAACATGATGAATGCTTCCTCTAACTTGGCTGGTTGCTGGTGGGGACAAATCACTTCCTAACCGGGGTACATGAAGAAAAAAAAAGGTGAAAGAGTTCAGGTGAGGGAGGCAACTCAGTCACACAAGCTCAGCAGGACTTGCTCAGGTAGTGCAAACACTTTGAAGTCCATATTGCAGGTAGTGGTTTCCCAAAAGCCATTTTTGTCCATTGGGCCTGGGAGAAGATGAGAGCAGGAAATGGATACTGATAATTCAGGCCTAAGTGTAAACAGCAGGCTCTGAAAATGTAATTTACTATGAAGGTTAAATTGAGTGTCTTAAACTGTGCCTTGATAAGCCCAGGTACCCAGGCTGAAAGGCAGCTCCAGGCATGGCTGAATCAGCAGAAGGATCCAGTGTTCTTATTCCAAGTCACTCCAGCTGAGCAACTTCTTGATCTTTATCTCTAAATGTACCTGCCTGCAGTGCTGGGGGTGCTCATCATCCCTGCCTGAGTCACAGGCTGACAAGCACCAAGCCTGGGTGGCTCTCCTGGAGGAAAGGTGACTGGGCACATGGCACAGTCCCACCAACTGTGGGGAGAGCAGGGGCTGGCCAGGTCTCAGCTTCGTGTGCTCTTGGGCAAGGCTTGGCTTTCTCTTGGCCCCTCTTGGCCCTTCCATCAACAGTGCCAAGGGAATTAAAAAATGGCAGCAGACTGCCAGACCACTGCAGATGTAAAAAAATCAGGCAAATGTCTTTCCCCGAAGAGGGTTGTTTCTTCAGCCTTGCTTCAAAGAACAGTCCTCCCTGAAAGCCAGCTTGGCCTTGTGTGCCAGAAGGGCATCCTGTGCCCCAAGGCTGGGAGCCCTGAGCCTGCTCTGGGGCAGCCTTTGGAACCCCGCTGGAGCCCACTGCTCTGGGGCATACTTGGAACACCACCTGCCCTCCCTGCACTGCCTGTTTTGGGTCTGTTACTGCTTCTGTGGGCAGGCCTAGGTCTCTGCTCTCTGTGCACAGGAGCTCACAATAAAAGAAGCAGTTTCAAAAGCAAAAAACTGCAAAAACCAAAGGAACTGCGTCACTTCCCAGCACCTGTGGCTGCAGCACCCTTCCCCCCTGTGGCTCCCAGGGATGAGAGCCACCCTGACATGCTCAACAGCTCACTCCAGCCTGGGGTTGGGTGGGGGTTTGTGCAATCCTGATAAAATGCAGGAATTCCCTCACTTTTGGGGAGTCAATCCAACAGGTCGGGTGTGCTGGGCTGGGGCAAGTGATGGTGCTGACAGGCTCAGGTCACCAGCGGCCTGTGATTCATGCGTTCCTCCACATGTGCCACAAAGTCCAGGAGGATAAACCACAGGCTAATCCTGGCTGTGGGCCAAAGGTCTGTTTCCCGAGTTTGTCCCTCTAGGAGTGGGAAAACAGCCTGTGCTGGGACAGGGAGTGGGGACACACATGAGCATGGGGGCAGGGGGTGGCTCTCAGCTCCCCATTTTCTTGCTTCTTTTTCTGTCCTGGTCCCAGCTGAGTCACACACAGTCCTCCCCCACCCTTCATCGTGGCCCCAAAAGCCACAGTGCTGAGGGAGGGACGGGATGTCCCAGTGCTGGGGAGTCTGGTGTGCAGCACAGGGGTTGGTCACACATTGACCCTCTCCAGGAACAAAATGGAAGCAGGTCTGCCCCTCATCCTCCTTCCTGGCCTTGGCTCTTTGCACGCACTGTGGGACCAGGGGCCTTTCCCTGCCCTTTCTCAAGTGCTGCTGATGTCAGCACTGGGCTCAGCAGCTTTATTGTGGGGAGACAAGCACCAAGCTGGCACGTGGCCTCTCCCATTCCCTAAGAAACCGGCTTGAATTTGAAACGGGGAGGGAGAAGAACAATAAAAGAACAATTAAGGGGAAAAAAAACAGAAAAGCAACAAGAAGGGGAGAGCAGAGAGCTTGGAGAGCCTGACAGCAGCTGAGAGCCACCACCACCACCAACACCCACAAGGAGAGATTACAGGGGAGCAGCAAGGTTTAAAGCAACCAGGAGGAATGGTGCCTGTCCCCACCATGCCCCTACTGCCATGGCTAAAATGCCAAACCCCACACAGGGAGGGAGCCCAGCCCTGGATCATCAGTGGGAAAACAGTGGGAAGGAATTGTTTCTCTCCTTTGCTTGTAGTGGATCAAAACCAGGGGATGGCTTCTGTGACACAGCAAGCAAAGGGGGAATAAAGAATATGCTCCTGGCCAAAGTAGAGTCCTTCTTTAGTGACCCCAAAGCCCTGTCTGGCTGCAAACTTAAAAAAACCCAACACAAACAAATAAAACTCCAAGAAAAATAAAGCAAGGACAAGCTCTCTTCACTACATCATTTTAATTGCATCAACACCCAGAAATACACGTGCCAAGAGCCACCCATCCAAGAGGGCATCCTTCCACGGTGGGTCTTACTTTCACACTCCTTTCACTCAAAAAAAAAAAAAAAGAGAGAAAAAAAAAAAGAAAACAAAAAGAAAAAAGGAAAAAATACATAATTATAATTGCACTGGTTGATGTACAAACATGGTCTTCCCTTTCACACGTTGGTGGGTTCTGCTGGAACAGGAGGGTGAAGCCCCAGCATGGCCACAGCAGCTCCCCAGGAAATGAAGAGTTGTACAAAACAGTATGAAGTTTTTCTTACAAACTGCAGTGTTTACTGGTTGTTTTTTTTGGGGGGGGGGGTTTGTATGTTTTTGTGTAAGTTTCAAAACTAGGTTTTGGGTCACTAATGACTTGGTATCTTTTATCTACAGTAAATTTAGCATAACTTTTTATTTTTAGGAATGTGTAAGGCATTTTGGTAAGTTAACTGTAAGGTCCAGGGTGAAGACTCATCAAACTGAAGTCCCTTCCTTTGAACTGTCCTCTTTTCCCTGGAGAAGGAAAAAAAGAAGTGAGTTACTCAGCTGGCTCAACCTCATTCTCATGGCAGCTCAAGCCCCAAAGCATTTCACAGATAGGGCACGGAGAACCTTGACCACCATCTCATGTGCTCTCAGGGTTTCCCAAAAGCCACCCAAATGGTTTCTGGCAGCAAGGGCCGCCTTGCCTCCAGTTTTAAAGCCCTGCCTGCTGCACACTGCCCCATGGCCTCCACCAGCATCAAGGGGAGGGCCGTGGCCACCACCAGTACCATTTCCTGAAGCTGTTCTTTCAACTTCTTCACCATTTCTCTCTCTTTGGCCAGTTGGTCCTGGGTAACCTTCAGTAGCTCCTGTAGTTTGGTTGCTGCCTGGCCCAGGTCCTTTGTTAATTTTTTTTCTTTTTCAAGTCTTTCCTACATGGCAGTCAAAAGAAGGCACCTGCCTGAGCCTATCTTTGCCACCTGGTGACCTTCCCCCCTTCCAAACCCCTCAGGGCCACCTGGGGTTTGTTTCAGTGAGCACAGGCCAGGGGAACACCCTGCTCCCTTCTCGACAGGGAGAACAGGCATCCCCCCCAAAGCTACAGCTCTCTCTGGCTGCCTGGAGGTGCCGTGGGCTAGGACTGGATGGTTCCCCAGCAGGTGAAATGCCCAGCCTGTGAGTGTTCACTCAGGGCATCGCACAGATCTCCGCCTGCAGGGATGCAGTGGCTGTGACCCTGCTGTCCTTGAGCCACAGTGGAGCTCTAAGCTCTCTCTCTCCTGCAGGGTCACCATGGGCCTCAGAAATGATAAACCATGCCCATAGTCCTGCTTGGACATGACTTTTGCTGTCGTGGCAAAGTCAAATCACCTTGAGATGCTGGGCCTCCTCCTTGTCTGAAGCTGCTGCATGTTCAGCCAGTCTCAGCTTTTCCAGCTCTGCTTGCAGGCTGCGTGCTAAGCTCTGGGCCTGCAAAGGGACACACTCAGTAAGCACAGAATCCAACAGTGCCAGCACCTCCCACACATCCTGCTCCAGCCATCCCTGAGCGCCTGCTGGGTGTGTCCTGCTGAAGAGCTGGGTGGTACAGACACAAGGCATTGCTTGTGCTGATCCAGCTTCCACCAGGGAGATAGCATTTCTTGCCAGGAGAAGCAGGAAACCCAGCTAAAGCCCGTAACCCTCAAAAGAAAAAGCTGGCACAAGACATGGGGAGAACTGGGAGAGCTGAATTTGAGGGGCTAGTGATGCCACGTGGCTTTAGCACAGCTGCTGTGAGAAGCCCTTCAGATGTGGGAGGGAATGTCTCACAGCAGCATCCAAGGTGTGGACAGTGATGGGGAAAAGCCTTCAGATTAATTCTTCAAATTAATTCTTGGGCTTCTTTAGCAGCCAAGGACGCAGGAAGGCTTTGCATACCCTGGTGTCCTCCTTGCCCACACCCACCTCCTCCAGCTCCCGTGCCAGCTTTTGCCGCAGCATTTGCTCTTTCTCCGCCAGCGTTTCATTCTGCTCCAGCTGGGTTTTCAACTGTGTTGAAAAGAGGGAAAAATACCCAGAAATAAAATTTTAAAAAGAAATGAGCTAGCAGGGACATCACCAAGACAGCCAGGCTGGACAAAAAAAAATTAAAACAGAAGCTTTCCCCATGGCACCAAAGGGCAACAGGTACCAGTATCCCCCCTCTGCTGGGAGGTTGTTCATAGCCAGCCTGGGGCTTGGCTTAGCACTGCCAAATTTTGCTTGCTCCTTAGGCAGTACCAGCTGGGATGTGGGATGACAGGCATCCCATAGAGAAAGATGTGCCTGGCAGGCCCCCATGACTGGGAGAAGGCTCCACAGTTAACAGGATTAAAGGAGAAAGAGCACTGCCACTGGCAAGAGGTGTCAGCCTGGAAGGAAGCAGCTGCTGCTAATGCCCTCAGCCCAGCTCCAGCAAGATTTATGGAGCTTCTGAAATCCTAATCCTCCCTGGCTGGGAAGGGATCCTGGCACAGCTCTGTCTGCCCTTCCTCTGAGGAGACTCTGAACCCCACAGGGCACTGACACATGGCAGTGCTGGCCCAAGGGCCCACAGCATGTCCTGCCTGCATCCCCCAATGCCTGATGCCAGCCCAGAGGGCTCCCAGGGGGAACAGCCTGGTGAAAGCTGGCAACAGGATACATGCTTGACGGGGGGTGCTGGGCCGGCTCCCTGCCAGCACAGGATGGGACAAACACAGCTGTGAGGCCTGAGCAGAGCTGTGGGCAGCTCTCCATGCAGTGAGAGATGGTGACACAGGACATGGGACATGCTGAAGGGTCAGAGCCTCCCCAGGAGCAGTGTTACCACCCCAACCTCAAGGCTGCAGGCTCCCTTGGCTCAGCTTGGAACCTCACTGTTCTCCCTCCTGCACGTGGCTCTTCACCTCACTCAGCTGCTGCCTGACCTGAGGGAGGAGCAGCAAGCCTGGCTCAGTGACACATCCCTGTGCCACAGCCTTCACATCACTCACAGGGACCCACAGATAAAGCCTGCCAGCTTTTTGGCTTGGACATCAGCTGGAATGCTTGGAAAACCACCTCAGCTTCCACCAGAGCAGGACAGTGGTACCTAAGCTGGGCAGCTGGAGGCACGACAGCTCCCAAGGGTGCAGAGCACATGCTTCCACCTCATCTGCTCAGAGATGGATGGATGGATGGATGGATGGATGGATGGACACCCAAAGCCCTTCCCCAGGGTGGTGGTGTGGTGACAAGTGTCCAGTGGTGGAGCAGCTGGGTTTTCCTGCTACACACTAGCTTGAGCAAGCCTTGCTGCTCTCCCTTCCTTCCCACCCCCATCACAAGAGGAAAGGCAGGCAAATAAAAATCTCCTCCTGGGTCTCAAGCATCACCTCTGAACGTGTGGTCCCCAGCAGCTGCAGGTTTCCCCATGCAATGGCTGTGCCTTCCTCCCTCCCTCAGCCCACAGGAAGGGTGCTGGCCCCACAGCTGGTTTGCAAACCAACCCCAAGGACCCAGCAGGGTCCCCAGGGTCTCTCCTTACCAGGGCCAACTCCTTGCTCTGCTTCTGCGTTTCAGTCTTTGCTGCCTCCAGCTGCTCCTGGGACTCTGACAACAGCTGCCTCAACTGATGAGGAGGAACAGAAAGGAAAAGAAAAAAGTCCTTTTATGTGCATGGTTTTGGAACTCTTTGGCCCAAAGAAGCTTTTTTATGATGCAACATCTTCCCCAAGAGGTCACGGTGTCATCACATGCTGACCTGCCTGCTGATGCCTGCTCAGACAGAGACAGCCATGGGACAGGTCTGTCCCACCTGAAACCACACAGCCCACCCAGGAGCAGCAGACAGCATCTCCATACAGATCTCCCTGACCCATCACCTTGCCCATGACTCTACTAGCTTTAGGAGTCTGCAACCCAGACTGGAGCAACCACCTCCATGTGTTTTCTCCTTCTCTGCAAAGCTGCGGATTCCTGGGGCACTTCCCAGGTGCCCAGGGCACTCCTCAAATCCTCAGAACAGGCATGGGTGGTGAGTCAGGGCTAGAAGGAGGTGAAGAAGGCAGCAGCCACCACACTTACAGCTCCAACTTCTTTTGTGTAATTCTGGCGCTCGGAGCTGGCTGTCTCCAGGTGATTTTCCAGTTGTGTTTCCAGAAGAGAGGTGTATTCCTTTAACTGGATCAAGAGAGGAAGGCAGTAGGGGGTTAATTGTTTAGGGTCCAACACATCCCAAACAACCCATGGTTAAAGTCTGCCCTCCCCAAAGCAAGTCATGAGATGGGGCCTGACTCAACCCAAGCACAATGTGCACCTCTCTGGAACCTGTGCAGAGACCTCCTCTCCCCTCCCAAAAAAACCTCACCTGATCTGTGCTCTGCAGATCTGCTTTCAACTTCTCCACCACGCCTTCCAGGGATTTCAGCTGCAGGTGTGACTGAAGCAGAAAGGATCAGAGAACTCTGAGCACCTTTGGCTCAATCAAAAACTGGCTGCTGCTTGACTCCCACCTCTCCCACTTCATTCTGTACCCATCAGGTTGAGGTCTGACGTCCAAGGGGAGCTCCACAGAGGAGCTCTCCTTCCAGGGAGGATGAGTGTGACACACACACAGAGGCCAGAAATCGTGGAGCAAGGCAACAGCTCTTGCCTGCAGTGTTTCAGGTGGCTGCAGTCAGGTTTCAACACCCGAGAAACTGGCACCAGACTCAGCACAAGCTCCCTGCTGAAAGCACTTTTTGGTTTGGAAGCAGCAGCTTTCCAATGAGGTGTCATGGACTTCATTATTAAAGAGAGGCCAAGCTGCCAGAAAAAGCACTTAAACCCAGGCTGGTTTTTGAACAGGACTCCACAGATGCTGAAGTTTTTGGAAAGGAGGAATTCACCTCCTCTCCACCGAGAGGCAGGAGTGCTCTGGGAGCTGCCCTCGGCACCAGACATTCTTCCCATCATGCACACCACCAGCAGCCACGTCACCCTGTGCAATCCTACACCAGCCCTCAGCAGTGGGCTGAGAAATCAAACATCTCTTGTACAACAGCTTCCCCCACCTCCCTGCAGTCTCAGTTAACTCCAAAACCCCACGTGATGGGTGGGGAGCAGCCAGACCATGGAAAATCGCTCAATCTCAGTTCTGCATTCAAGAGGGAAGCTTCTACATGAGGTGGGCTTTTTATCAGCTGGTTTGGTGACAGCAGGGGTAGATTTGGGGGAGAAAATGAAGTCCCTGTGTCTCAGTGTTCACAGCTGGCAGCAACACTTAGGGTCACCAACCAATTTACAGCCAAGAGATCCCCCTTCTCCTGGAAGTGCAGCTGCAGGAGCACCAAACCCAGGTGTGTCACTAACACGCACCTTCTGGAGCTCCTCTTCAGAGGCTGTGAGCTTTGCCTTCCACACCTGCTCCTCCTCCTCCACGCTCTTCTGCAGGTTTCGAAGCATCCCTTCCTGCAGACAAAGCCTCAGCTGAGCCCAGACCTCCTGCAGCCCCCACCAGGCTGAGCTGTGTAGGGGCTGGAAGCCTTGGCATACCCAAAGCCTCTCCAAGGATTTGGGCCAAACAACAGGTGACAGAATTAGAATCAGGTGGGGCTGGGGGCTCCCAATCCCTATTCTGGCTCAATCACCCTGGACATCAGAGCTCTTGCTGTGTCTCATCCCATTACCACCAGCAAGGTTTCCAACACAATGAGGCTGAAGGAAGAGCTCTAGGAACTCACCTGTTTATCCTGTTCCTCTGTCTAAGTGACAAATACTCTATCACAAGGCAGCCCCCCCAGCACACCAAGGGATGCCCACCCCAAGCTCATGGGCAGCCTGGGCTGCCAGACCTCTCCAGAGGGATTGCCAGTGGAAGGCCAACACAGTGCAAAGGGCAGGAACTTACTGTCTCTGCGAGGATCGTTCTGTACTGCTCACATTCTGCTTGTAAAGTGCTTTGCGCTTCCTCTGCCTCTTTTAATTTAAGAGCTGAATCCTAAAAGGAAAGGGAAGGGAGGGAGTGAGGGAGAGATGAGGAGAAGAAACATGTGACCCTCAAGCACTCCCTTGCCCCTCCACTTTCCAGCCTTCACTTACTGATGGCTCTGCTGCAATCACCTGCTGCTTTAGCACACCCACGGTCTGCTCCTTAAACTCCTGTAGCCACATGTCATAGTCCTGAGTTTGGAGAAAAGAGAACAAGGAAGAAGGAGGATGCTTAGACATCTCTCCTTCCCATGTGGGGGAGGCTCTGGGGGTCTGAGGAAGCCTGTCCCACCTGCTGTGAGGACACAGTGACCCCGGGGAGGGCGGAGAGCAGCGTCTGCCTGGTTCGCATCTGGAGCGCATCCAGCTGCTGGGCCAGCTCTTCCTGAAAGAAAGAGGGACAAACTGCAATGGATAGAGGTCCTGGGCACCTGCTGGCCAGGCTGACCACACTGGTCCTGCTTTCCTGTGCATCCAGGGCTGGGGGAACCAGCTGACACAGAAAACTGCTGATGCTGGGAACCATGAAAACATTACTCGCAGTTCAACCACCTCCGTGGCTCCCCAACCATGACCAGTACCAGGGATGCACTGCCCTCAAGACAAATCCTGGAGAAGCTTGCAGCAGAGTTGAGCCAGCAATGCTCCTAAGCAGGCAGGCAACCAGGGCAAGCCTCTCTGGCAGCTTGGGGAAGCTGAGTGTTTCCAACCCCAGGGAAATGCCAGGCTCACCTTTGCTTTTGTAGCAGCAAGCAGTTTTTCCTCACACGCCTTCTCCACTGTGGTCAGTGCTTCCATTGCCTTCCAGTTCTTTTCCCGGAGGTCCTGTGGAGACCACACAGAGAGGGCAATAAGCCACATGCCATGCCAGGGGCCACAAAGCTGCTTGCTTGACACTGCAGGGGATTTCAAAGCCTCTGCTGAGGGAATTGGGCTTGGTCAGGAGTCTTCCATCCCATGCCCATATGCATTCCTTTCTCCCCAGTCTTCCCAGTGGCTCTACACATCCCATGGCTCTGTCAGCGCTCTGGAGGGAGGGCAGCACAGCTGGATGGGGCAGGAGCTCCAGAGGAGGCTCAGGATGCCTGCAGGGGATACAGGCCAAGTGGAGGGATGCAAGGTGGTCTCCAGACAACTGACACCACCTTGCAGTAGAGGGATAAGGAGCAGAGGAGCAGGAAGCTGTGAAGGAGCCTTCTCAGGGATTGCCTTTGCCCTACCAGGTTAGGATCTCTCTGGATTACCAGGTTCTAAAGCTCCCAAGAGAACAGGGGACAGACATGTCACCTCAGGCAGCCCACCAGCTCCACCTGCCAGGGGTATTCCTGCTCTCTGGTAATGCCTCCAGGGCTCCATGGGTCTGGAAGAGCCTCTGGCCACACCCCGGAGCCATCAGCAGGTGACCACGATGGGTTGTCTGTCACTCACGTACGTTGTTTTTCACTTTCTGTTGCTCCACTGCCTCCCGCAGCTGTGTGGCCTCCCTTTCCAAGGCACAGAGCTGGTTTGTCTTCTCCTGGAGTCTGGAAGGGCAGGATGCAGGAGTGAGCCTGAGCAGTCACCTCCCTCACGGGCAGCAAGCTCCCGAGATGGAGACCACAGCCCTTCCTATCCTGGTCTGTTCTGGGATCTGCACACAGCAGGAGGAAGAGGGAGCAGGACTAAAAACCACAGCCATGGCAATACTGGAGTGGGATCTGGTTTTCTACCCCCTCACCAGCAACAACAAGCAATCAAGTCACTGGCTGGCTGTGCACACACAAAGAGAAAGAAGCAACCTGATGCAAAGGCCAGGAATTCCAGCTTGCACAACTGGAACTGTTGCTATCCATGGCTCATTAGGCTGAGAGAGCTCTGCATTTTTAAAGTATCATCCCACTATCTCGAGTAACCCTAAATCAGGGCTGCCAACTTGACACCAGAGAGCTGCAGCTTCCCTCCACACCCTCAGATCCCCCACTTGCCCTGAATGGACCCTAACTTTGAGCAAAGCAAGATTCAGGTCCTTGAGAAGAACTACACAAGTCTCTTGGGGTCCCAGGACAACTCAACAGCTGCCTTTCTTTAGAGGGATGCTGGATGCCTGCTGCCAATGGGGGCATCTGAGAAATCCCTGCCCCCTTGAAGAGCTTGGGCCTTCCTGGAGGTGCCCAGTACATGTACAAGGAGCAACAGGCAGGACTCATGACATGGGAAACTCCAGCTAAGTGCAAGGAAACCGTTCTGTGCTGGGGGGTGGGGGAAGAGGTTACCAAACACTGGAATAGGGACCCAGAGTGGTGCTGAATCTCCATCCTTGGAGATACACGGAAACATTTTTTTAAAACTTCCTCTGGTTGGCCCAGCCTTGAGAAGGGACTTGGACCAGAGACATCCCACACCCAGCACCAACACCAGCAGAATCTCCTGTTTTGTAGGAGTGGGCAGACTCCATGTGCCTGCCAGCAACTCAGTCCTACTTCAGAACAGACTGGCTGTTACAAGGGGCCAGCACCAGAGCCAATTAATATTTTAAACAGCACTGCTGGCCAGGATTGGCCTTGACTTCCCAGCTGGGCAGCCTCAAGCCTGCCTGGAAGGCATGAAGCCCTCAGCCACAGACTCAGTGCTCCAGGAAGCCTGGAACACATGGACAGCAAGCTGGAGGTGCCACTTCAAGATGAGCACCTGGACCCACCTTGACTGCAGCTGCTTCATTTCTGCTTCATTGGCTGCCTGGAAGAGAGAAAGCACTTTGATTACCTGCCCCAGGCAGGCAATGTGGCATCCCAGAACAAAGACAACACAGGGATTGCACAAGCAGGGTCACCCACTCCCCTCCTCCCACCGCAATTAAATGAGCACACAACCTGCAAGTCTCTGTCTTTTTCTGCCTCCCTCATCTGGCCTGCCTCCAGCAGAGCTTCAATGGACTTGATCCTCTCCAGAAGCTTTGTATTCTCTGAGCTGGCATCCTGCAGTTTCCCTTTCACACTGTCCAACTCCAGCAGCTTACTTTTAACCTCTGCCTCAGAGCTCAGCAGCTTGGCCTGCAGTTCTGTTGGAGGCAAGGGTGACAAACACAGTAGGGCAGGTGCAAACAAACCTGGAGACTCCCCACCCTGCTCTGTCCAAGCAGGATCTCAGCCAAAGAAGCCTTGGCCATGGATGCTTTGAGGAGGCACAAAAAGGGCAGGCAGGGATGCAGGACAGCACAGGAGAGAGGCATTGGAGTAACATCCTGGGACAGAACCACAGACTAGCCCACGTCTTGCTCACTCCAACACCAGGCAGCTTCACTCTTCCCTGGATCTATTTGTCCTGCCCCAAATGGCTCCTCCAAGCTCTCAAAGTCTCCAGTCTGCCCCAGAGCCCTTCCCATGCTGATCCCAGCTCCTCACCAGCAATGCTCTGCTGCTGCCCTTTGGTCTTTTCTGCATCTGCCAACAGGCTCTTGTAGCTGCTCTGGGTTTTGCGGAGCTCGTCGCTGACCTTGTCCAGCCTCTTCTGCAGCATCACCTCTGCCTCCCGTTGGTAAGCCTGCACAGCAGGAAGGGAAGGCTTTCTAGAGCATGACAGACACTCCAGACAGTTTGAAGCAAAGCATCCTATTTTTAAGTTGTGTTTTGGGGGATTCAAGTCACCCTCCCCCCCAGCCCTGTGAACGAAGCCCTGCGCTGCGCTCACATTTTATCCTGTGCCAGCCCTCATGTTGGGAAGCAGAAGACACCCAAACGTCTCGGTTCTGGGCCAATTCTATGGCCAACCTCCCCTCTGGAGAGCTCTGAAAAACCTCTTAAGAGCCCTGGTTCAAACCACCCCAGTCCAGCAGGGAGAGGTGCTGACACGGAGCTTTGCAGAACAGAGACACCCAACCACATTTCCACACGTGGAGGAATTTTCTGTGCAATTTGGGCCAGGGAATACATTTTTTTTCCATCATAGAAAGCAGCAAGGAAGAGGCCTGGCCAGGGCAGGCATTTTGAGGGGGAAGGCAAAGGAAGAGGATGATGAGTTGCAGCTTTACAGGTACAAGTGGCACCCTTGCAGAGGGAGAAAATCTGTTTGGCATGGCAGGGACACGAAAAGGTAAACCAGCAAGCCTGCCTCTGTCCAAGGGATGCTTCCAGCACCACCAGGAAAGCAGAGTTGCTCTGATTTTTGAGGATTTGACACAATATCCTCAGCTCAGAGCTCCAGGTGTTTCTGTGGAACACATTCTCCCCAGCACCTTAAGCACATCCCTGACTTCAGAGTCTTCCAGCAGATGTGATTTATTTAATTAGCATTAAGGTGTGCAGCAAGCTGACAGTTCTGGAGTTCTCCCAAAAGCCCATCTAGGAGCTCCTGCTTTGAGCCAGGAAGGCAAATCCTGCCTTCACACCAGCTGTGTGCTCGCATCACCCTCCTTGCTCCTCACCTGCAAAAGCAGCACAAGCCAAATGCAGCCCACCAAAAGGAGAGCCACATCCTCAGGCACTCAAAAAATTAAGACCAAGGACATGGAAGGCCCCTTGCTCTAGGAACTCCTCTACAAGACCATTTTAGCACATGCAGACAAAGGTCTCGCCCACCACAGCCCCTTCTTGAAGAGATGGCAGCACATTCCTGAGGGACATCCCTCACTCTGTCTGCTACACTGGGATTAATGCTCCCAGCACACAGCTTAGCAACATCCCAGCAGGATCCCAGCAGGAGCACTGTCAACACCCCAAGAAGATGCTCTTCCCTGTGTGAGTACAGCCTCCCTGCCAGCAACACACCTCTGTGTGCTCAGAGGATCTGCTTGGGACACGTCCTTTCAACACCCCTGAAAACCCCAAACCCAGCCACGCCCTGGAAACCACCAAAAAAAGCACAAGCTCCATCTCTTGCACCAGGGAGAGCGAGCTTTTAACAAGTGTAAAACCATCTGAGCTTGAGAGAGAGAGAGAGAGAGCACCTGCAGAAGAATGGCTTCAACCAGGGCATCCTGCTCCCTGGGCTCTGCTAGGGATGCTACGCAAGGGGCACACCGAACACTGCAAGCTAATGGGGTGAGAGCAATTAGGAAGCCTGCCAGGCTGCTTCCTTCCCAACCACGGACATTCCCCTCCCTCCCAGCCCTTCCCACGGCCAAGTGCATGGATCCCCTGCCATTCAGCCACCCATCCCTGCGAGGGGAGAGGGTTTGCTGGCCTGACCTGCAGCTGCTCAATTCGCTTCTCCGAGGCCGTCGCTTTGATCTCCCAGCTCTTCCTCTGCTGCTCCTCTTGCTGCAGCACCTCTGACTTCTCAGACAGCTCTTTCATCAGCTTGCTGCACTCCTGCCTCAACTTGGCCAGCTCAGCATTTTGCCTGCAGCAACAGAAGCAGGGTTACTTCAGCCCACAGGCCAGCCAAGCCTCTCTGGTGTGGGCTGGGGGAAACATCCTCCTGTGGCCCTGATACACGACTTGAACTGGTGAACTTTGTTTGCCTGTTTCTAGGACACTCCTGGTCCTTCGGGGAGGGGGTGGAAACAGCCAGCAAATCACTTTAGGAAAGTCCGGTTTCAGTCACAGGAGACATTCCTTTCTTATGAAGTAGAGAACACATGGATCTGTGTTCCCAGACACAAGAGGAAGCACTACAGCTGGAGTCCACTCTGTAATTATTTGCATGCTGTTAATCACCAGCCATTTCAGACTGTCTGTAAAAAGGAGTGTGAAATTCTTCTACGTAGCTCCTATTTGTTCTGCACTGGGCTGGGCTCTGTTCTCTGCAGCATCACTCCCATCAAAGAGCCAGCTGCATTTCTTCCCAAGTTTGAGAATACGAGCTCCTCTATGGGAAAAACACCACAGTGCCTTCTGATCCCTTCTTCCCCCTCCACTGCCTGCTGGTTCTGGCTTCAGCAGAGGTGACCCCGAAGGAGAGAGGTATTCCCTGCCCTTTCACTTGGGAAGAACATCCTTATTTCTCCTGGTGCACCCCCAAAAGCCATTTGGCAAGCTCCTCCTCCCTCATTCCCTCCTCTACCTCCAGCTAGTCAGGGTGTCAGTAGAAGTACCTTTGAGAAAGCGGATGGCCAAGCCTGGGTATGCCAGAGGGCAGCCCCAGCCTTTGCCCCTCCCTCCAGCCTTACTTGCTTTCCATCTGGCTGGTAGCCTGGTTGAGGGCATCCCTGAGGATGGAGTTCTCCTGCTGCAGGCGAGCCAGCTGCGTGTTGGGGCCGTTCTCTAGCTGTTCCTGCAGGGTCCGGATCTAGAGGAGCCCAGCAGGGGTTAATGCCACCACCAGCCCTTTTGCTCCCCTTGTCAAAGCCCGTGAGATGAGCAGGAGGCACTGGCAATGCACAGAGTGCCTGCTGATGCTGACAGCACCCAGGGGTGTGACATTCCATGAAAATGTTCCCATGTGCCTCTTCTCCAAAGAGGTTTGGAGGAGGCTTAAAGGAGTTGGGGGGGGTATTTGGGGCGTTTTGGGGATATAAAGTGGGTCTTAGAGGGGTGTGGGGGGACCTGAAGGGGTTTGGAAAGGGATTTGGGGGAGTTTAAGGGGTGCTTAGGGGGGCCTTAAAGGGGTTTGGGGGGAACTTGGGCACAACGGCCCAGGAGCACTGCAGGGTCTCTCCCTGCCCCGAGGCTCTGGCCCCCTCCCAGAGCTCAGCCTTCCCCAGAAGGTCACACATCTGTCACCAGCAGGCACCTGGCAGCAGCAGGAGGCAGGTGCAGAGCACAGCCTGGGGCTCACCTTGCCCTGGAGCTGCTGGGTCTCGCTGACGTGGTCCTGGTAGCTGGCCTGCATCCGCGCCTGCACCGCCACGATCTCGCGCTCGCGGGCCAGCAGCTGCTCTTTCAGCTTGCCCTCCACGGCCACCGCCTTGGCCCGCTCAGCCACCAGCTCCTTCCAGCAAAGGAGGGCCCCCCAGTTAGCCCTCAGAGCACAGGTTTCCCCACTTCAAGAGGATGTGGCCTCCTAGCTCAGCAGACTACGAAGTTCAGCCCTTCATTGCTGCCCCCACGCCCGGGTACATTTAGCACTTAACATTTCCTCCTGCATTTTGTTTTGGGCTCTGTGGCCACTGGATGCCACTGTTGTTCCGTGTCGGGCCAGCTAAGAGAAAGGAGTAAGACAGCCTGGAATTTTATTTTCCTCCCCCAGGATAAATAACATCACACAAGGTTTGGGGCAAAGCAGAAAAATTAAGCAGACGGACTTGCCAGCTGCAAGTTCATTGTCGCAGGGATCTGTTCTGCCTTCAACACCCAAAGAGAGGTGGAGGCAGGGGGCTGAGCCAGGGAAGGGCACTGTAAATAGAATCAGGCTCCTTTCAAAGGCACCTTCTCAGCTCAGGGGATCTGAAATGAGATTTACTTTTCTCCCTGAAGAAGAAGAAAGCTGCAGTCTCTTACAGAAAGGGTTTTCCCTGCTTTTCCCATGGCTGCCAACAGGCACTACCCTGCGGTTCTTTGGGCTGGCACCTCCCCAAACTGGAGCAGGCCCAAGACAGGAAGGCAGGGGGAATTTCCTCCCCTTTTTGGGAAAAAAAAAACAGCCAACAGGTGAAGGGCCCAAAGAGCCCCATCAAGGGGCTGAGATGTGGGGAGCAGGAGGCACATGGAGAGCCATCATAAGCAGAGCCATGCCAGGGATGTCAGGAGGGCCACACAGGGCCTACCTTGCTCAGCTCCCGCAGTTTGTTCCTGGCAGCAGCTGCATCCTCCTGCTCAGCAGAAAGCTGCTTCTCCTTCTCCTCCAGCTGGCGTTTCAGCACAGCAACGGGGTCACCCTTCTGCGTGGCCTGTCAGCACAGGGTGGCACATCAGTGCGGACCACCGCCTTCAGACCCATCCCCTCCACATCCTGCCCTCTGCTTCAGGGGAAAATTCAGCTCTCCTCCCAAAGACACCCTCAGGGCCAGCCTGCCTGAAAATAGGGTGCTTTCCCTTCCCTTGCACTCCCCTGAGGCTCCCCAGAGTCCTACTGTGTGCCAGGTATCCTGGATGATTCCTGCTTTCTCTGTCAGGATCTCGATGAGCTGCTGGGCCTCGCCCTCACTGAACACCATGCTGCTGACCGTGGACACGAGTGTCTTGTAGGGCAGGTACAGGGCCCCATCCGAATCTGCAGGTGCTAGGGAGGAGAGGAGGGGTTGGGGACAACAGCAGGAATATTGTATCATCTCAGCTGGCTTCAACCTCACAACTGCCATCTCAAACCATCATCCACCCAGATTCCCAGAGCCACATTTGGTACCTCTCTGAGTGAGAACTCAGAAAAGTGCCGGAGATGACACCACATGTGCTCCTTGAGTCAGCTGTCACCTTTGCCTGGCTCAACAACTGGTCCCAGCATCTGCCATCAGAGGTCCTCTGCAGGACTGGGAGTGCTGTGCCAATGCCAGGGGGCTCAGACATGTCAGGCATCAGAAGCTGGATTGCACCCAAATACAGCCTTGCTGAAGGATGTCACTCCACCCAGTGGTGCCAGTGACAGCAAGGTCATCTCCCACCTTTCACCAGCCAAGTTTGTTCCAGCTCTTTGCTGAGGGAGCAACATGATGACTCCAACCCCTCCCCTGCTAACCTGGGGAAGCCAGGGAGTATCAGAGACCATGATGCTGCTGTAGGACCTCAGTGCATATGGTCACGATGCACAGAGGGTGGCAGGCAGTGGTTTAGGGGTCCCTGCACTGTATCTATGGCCCAGTGGGACCATTCTCCTAGAAAATCACAGAAGGAAAAGCAGTTTGGAGTCCAGTAGCTCCAGGACCCCTGAAGTCACTAACACCAGAGTCTCTTGAATACAAAGCTTTGGATGCCCCAAGCAGCAAGCTTCAAAGAAGAAGGAAGAGGAGGTGCTGCAGATGTTGGAGCAGATTCTCCTCTAGAGAATGGAGCCCATGCTGGATCAGGTTCCTCCCAAAGGACTGCATCCCATGGAAGGCCCCACACTGGAGCAGGGGAAAGGCATGAGGAGGAAAGAGCTGCAGAGAGTGGCTGCTATAAACAGACCACAGGCCCCATCCTCCTGCACCATTCAGGGAGGGGAGATGGAGGAGTCAGGAGGGAAGGAGTGAAGTCGGGCCTGGAAATAAGGGCAGGGGGGAAGGTCCTGTTTCCATTTAAAAAAAAAAAATCTCTGTTTCTCATCTGTTTCAATGGACATCAGGGCTGACACCAAGCCCATGTGCAGAGCCAGGAACCTCACACCTCGCTGAGGGAGCAACAGGCTGAAGGAGCAGCCCATATGGCAAAGCTGCCATGGGAAAGCACAGCTGGATGAGGGGTCTGAAGAGCTACTTCTTACACCCAAGGGGGCTTGGGAGACATGGAAGAAACAAACCACACAAGAGGAAAGTACCCTAAGCCACTCTTGTCAGTTTTGCCACCTGTTTCAGCACTGAGGACGTGTCCTTGAACACTTTGAACACCCCTTTTTATCTGCCACAGGATAATTTGCTCCTTTGCATTTGAGAAGAGATCACTGCTGCCCACAACACGTTGGTCAAATTGCAGTTGGCCTCATGGCACAAATCCTGTCAAGAGCTTTTCTTTGCAAAATTCCACAGGAGCAGCTAAGACATCACTCTTCGCTTTCAGGACATGCAGGATTGGCGCTTCATATTCAAGGGGATCTAAGTTTGGAGCAGCCAAAAACCTCCCAACTTAACAAATGCCAGAAGTTCATCTCGTGGCCACGTTCCCTCAGCTGTTACAGCTTGGATTTAGGGCTGTGTTTTTCACATGGGTGCACACAATAAACCAGTCCCCTCCAGTTTTCCCAACACCACCTCTGCAACACCCTCCAGGAGCAGCTTCTCCAATCGTTTCACACCCCACCACCGTGTGGAGATGGCCTTTAGTAAAATCCTTCCCTCAGAAGAGCAGATTTCTGGAGTTTAACCCATCTTTGAAACACAGCAGCTGCAAATGCCCTGCTGAGTAGCAGGCCCTCTTCCAGAACGTGGGTGTGGAATCTGCCAGGCTGCACAGCAGGTCTGGATGTGCTACAGAAGGGCAGCAAGAAGGGACGTCTTTTAGTTTGGTGGGTTGGGTTTTTTTTTAGGTAAAGAATGAAAGAAATGAAACCTATGCACATCACATGGTATCTTTAGGAACACCTGAGAGATTTCTGCCACGTTTCCATATGGGAACCCTTCTACAGGTCTGAAAGCACTCACATTTTCAGTGCCTGCAATTATCACTTAACCAAAAACAAATGCTAAACTGTTCCCACTGGTACAATGAGAGGCTAGAATCCAGCTAGAGAGCTGATTTCCCCCTCTCTACACCTTTTTATACTCTGCAGAGTTCAGGATCCCCTGAACTTTTCCATCTCTGAGTCAATCAAGTGAGGCACAACTGATGATGGGCAAGTTTTCCCTTCACTGTGAAAGATCTGAAGTCACGTCCCTCTAATTACTCTATGATCAATCCCCTGCAGTATGAAACTCCATCAATCCTCTCTCCTTGAAGAATCCTTCTTCACCTCTTCCAAAGGAGAAGGGAACACCAGCAGTGACCCAGCTCCATGTAGAAGTGTGGGAGAGCTCCTCTGCTCTTGTAACAGTCAGGGTTCTACAGAAAAAACACCTCATCCTGGCTTTCCACCCTGATGTGCAGCACCTTGGCAGCTATCCCTCTCCCAGAACAGGGACATGCACCACTCATTCATTCCCCTGTGCAGACCCCACAACACAACAGCAAATCCCAGAGGAACCTGTGACTCTCCAACACCCGTGTGCTGGACCAAGGGGTTACAGGCAGAGGAATTTGGCCTTACCTGGCTCGCTCTTCTTCTTGGGTGCAGCCTTTTTCTTGGCAGGTCCATCATGCTTCTGATCCTCCTGGGCTGGAAGAGCCTCAGTTTTCTTGATGGTGACAGAGCTGATGACCGGGGCACTTTGCTGAGTGCCAACGGGGGGCACTGCCACAACAGGCACCTCCTTAGGGGCCATCTCCCGGACAGGAGAACTTTTGGGGATGCTGACAGGGGCTGGAGCCAACACTGGGCTAGGAGCAGGCTCTACCTTTGCCACCTTCTTCTCCTTCTTCCTCTTCTCCTTTGGTGATGGAATAGGTTTCTCCTTTTCCTGGGGGACAACTGCCACCGCTGCAACTGGAGTCTCAACTGTTACAGGCTCAGGCACCACAGCAGGCTCAGGAACCACCTCCTTGGGAGGGTCCGTCACTTCCTGAGTAAACTGCTGCTCTGGGATCTTCCCATTCGGTTTCTCTTCCTTTTTCTTCGCTTTTCCTTTTTTCTCAACCAGCTTCTCTTTCTTCTTTTTCTCCAATTTCTGCTGCTGGGTCTTCTCAAGCTCCTTGCGTTGCTTGGCCAAGGCTTCCTCGTACGACGTCTCCTTCATGGAGAAGGTGGACACCAGGAAGATCCCGATGGCCGAGATCACCATGAAGCCTCCGAAGACCATAACGCCCAGCGTCTGAGGGTCGTACACATCCATCCTGCCTCGCTCTCCTGTGCCTGCAAGACACCAGGACAACAGTTAGGGGCAGGAGGGCAGGAAAGAAATGCAGTGGCCTTTCTGAGAAGGACCTTCACGTGGGCATCCATGCCTCCCAATGGCACCATGCACCAGGAAGAGAAACACTCCAGATTCACACGAATCAGGTCGACCTGCCTACACCCTGCCAGGTCTGTGCTCCTCTGCCACACTGCCCATGCATAGGGTTCCAGTTGTACCCCAGGGACTAAACTGCATCACGAGAAGAACCAAACAGAGGGAATTAAAAAGCAGGGATGCAATCAGAGACAGCCACGACCATCATTCTATGTCCAACGGGGTGGTTTAGCACAACCCTAAGCCATACCTGCAGCACTTCAGACTGCTGGGTGCAAGCTGGTCAAAATCTGGGCTTTTCCTGGAGCACCTGGCTTTTTCACTGCACCCAGATGCACACCCAGGTGTCAGCTTTGGAATAAAATATCCCCCTGGAAGAAGGCTTTGCAGCAGCCCTCCCCTCCTCCCTTTGCCACCTGTAACAGTGCTGCTGAGCAGCAGCAGAGACCACACTGCCAGTCTGAGATCTGGCAAGCAGGGTTCAGCCACACCTGGGGAAAGATACTGCCATCTCTGCTTCTCTTAATAGCTATTTGAACCTGCCCCGGTTTCAAAGCCAATCTTTGCTGGCCCACCCACGTGTTTCACCCACCAGGGCATCACTTCCACGTGGCTCTGAGGTGGTTCACAACCCCCCAGATGCAGGTGTCAGACAGTTAAACAGGGAACACCTTCCAGGAGCTGCCATGGCTGTGGTTCCTAATCATTGTTAATCAAAACTAAATGAGCAAAATGCAGAAAGTCCTCAGCTACCAGGAGTTCTCATCCCCAAGCTTAACTGTTGACATTATGGAGTTTCCTCTTCAGAGGGTTGTGGGTTGAGGAGGGAGGGAGGGAGGGAGGGGCTGGAAGGGGAGGCAGCAAAAATAAGAATAAAAAGAAGGATATCAGCATTGTTTCAAACCTCAGTGCTTACAGAGAGATGGAGACACCTCGGAGGCCCCTCCTTTCTAAGAGCTGGAGCAGCAAACTTGAATCTGCAGCTCAAAGCTGCTCAAGGTGGGGACAGTGCAGTGAAAACTCATCTCCAGCACACAAGCAGAGGGTGCAGAGCTGGGAGGAGCTGCCAATCTCCCACTGGAGAACCCCACCTGCCTGGGGAAGAATGTTCTAACACCCAGCAGCCCAGCTCTCCCTACCCACGTCTCCAAGCACACCAGGTGAAGCAGCAGAGAGAGAAGCTGGCAGGCAGGAGGGCTCTCCATGCCAGCTGGAACCAGCTGGCCCTGTCAGGGCCAACTTTCTACCCCAGGGCACTGCTGGAGATCCCAGCTGATACTTCAGGCATCACTTATTACTATTTCACATCCACCCTGACCATTTTGCACTTAAATGGCCTCAGTCCACTCTATCCCACATCTGGAGCCAAGGCATTGCCTCCTGACTACGGAGCATCGCTTTGGGATGGCCTCAGCCAGGACAGACAGATAATTCCTAACCCACAGAGTGAAAAGGACTGGCAGTAAATAAAAAGTAGGGCTGGAGAACACATACCCACGATCTTGTTCTGGGTTTAGGGCTACACCAAAGCACCAGGAGTTGTTTTAGGGGCAGAACAAGGTGACCTACATTTCTCTCCCAGCAACCCCAACATATTTGTAAAAATAAACCCTTCTTGACCTCACAGCACCACAGTTTCAAATCTAGATAAAAACCTGCTGCTCCAGCTTGGGGCAAGGGCATCCCCAAGTGCTGACAAATGCACTCCAACCCCACCAGCTGGGACTGCCACCCTCAAAAGCAGCTTGATGGAGCCCACAGGGGATGGGAATGGGGGAAGAAATCCTGACCTCCACTACAGAGGATGGATGAGAGGACAGAGACAGGGGGGTGGTGAGCTGGGTGAGATGGCAGTGCTGGATGTGGCATCACACCACCAGAGTCCTGTGCCTGCCCCACACCTCATCCCACAGGACTGTTCCCCAGAAGCCCTTCCAGAGCCCTCTCTCCCTCGCAGAGAGCCTCACCCAGCTCCACGACTGCAGTAAAAGCTGCCTGTACCTTGCCTCCCACTTTAAAGCCAGGGCGAGATAAGGATGTAAATGAGAAATGAAGCCCTTCCTATCAAAACAAAAGCACCCCAACGTCCCCCCCTCCAGACCAAAAGCAATACAGGAACAAAGCAGCCAAGAACACTGAGGAGCTGTGGACCTGCAAAAGAGCCATGTCAGCTACCAGAGCTCCTCAAAGCAGCCGAGATGCTCAGAGAGGCCATCCAAGCTCCCACTGCTCAACATGGGGAACCCCACTGCTGTTCCCTAGGACAGATGTGCTGGGAGAAAATCCACAGGAAGGAGTGAGAGGTGACAGCCAGGAAGAAATCTCACAGCAAACCTTGGTCCTGTCCCAAGGCTTGCTCGTGCCCCACAGGCCCGGCACTGACTCCGAGGAGCAAGTTCTACCTGTAGGGTTCCTCCTGCGGTTGGGACTTGGCACGACCAGCCCAACAACTCGCTCAGGGAAGAGCACATCCATCTCTCCAACGGTGCAGAGAAAGCCACACACACTTAAATCAAGCCAGGCTGGCCTTGGCACTTGGGGGATAAGGAAAAGCCTTCCTATGGGAACTTCCTGGTGCAGAGATGCCAGAAGCGTTTGTGCCACGGCGTTAGCACCCAGGAGAGAAGCTCTGCTCTGACACTTCCTGACCTTTGCCCTTCCAAGAGCTAAAGTTTGCTCCTGGATTTGCACAGCAAGACACCATCCCCCTTGCAAGCACACATGCCCTTTGGCAGGAAAGTCCTCTGTGCTTCCCACCTGCACGAAGTCTTAGCCAGGACACGGCAAAATAGGGCACTGAGGGTAGTCTCACATGTTCAGCTTGACAGCCATGCACTGAAGAGGCTCAAAGGCCTCAGGATCCTCCCTTCTGCAGCTCCTGGTCCTCCATGGGATGTCGCTCCTAGGATGGCATTTTTCCATCTGCCTGGGAGAGGGCTGTGTGCCCAAGAGGTGGGTGGACACCGGCAGTTATCAGAGTCCATGCTCAAAAAATCAAGTTCACATCCAACACTGAGCATATTTACTTCCATGAAGTTTCTGGGGGATCCTCCATTCCTCTCCCAGCCAAAACAGCAGAAATCATCAAAAATCTCCACACACAAACTCCTTCCCTGAAACAGTTTCTCCAGGTAAAGCTTTTCCCCACCATCAGAACAGGAATAAGATGGAAACCTGGTATTTCAGCTGGCCTTCTCATGTAAGGGAGCTGGCTGAAATGCTGTGCTCTAACTCTTCTCCTCCTGTGGCTTCTCCTTGTTATCCATCCAGCTCCCCAAAATCCCAGATAACAGCCTCAGAGACCTGACCTCCCTCACCCCCCTGTACATGCAGCCACCTCTGTCTGACCTGAGCAGAAGTCCAACTTGCCCTAAGGAAGCAGAATCAGAAGAGCACTCAGCACTAAACAATTCCCAGGATGAACCAACCCGCAGACATGTGACATGACAGCAGCGGGGCCATGCTCAGTGTCTTGTGGTCGCATTTGTCACTGACAGCTGTGTCAAATACCAGGCTGGAAGCGTGCCACCTGTTCAGCCCGTCCTCCCCTCTGTGACCACACATGGAATCCATGGGAATTCAGCATCTTTAAGATCCAGCCCTCCACCAAACCTGGTTTAAATCACCCAGGCCACGCAACAGGTGGGCAGGAGCAAAGGAAGAGACAGGTTGTGCAGTAACAACAGAAACCTTATTTCTTTCTATAGCCAAAGGAAAATACATGTTATCTCGTCCGGGTACTGACAGGTGCTGCATCTAGGACAAGATGCTCTTTGCAAGCAGGACACTGTCCACCCAGCAACCCAATACTTCCACTTTGCCATGGTGCCATGGTGCCACCTCAGCTTAGAGCAACGCAGGAAAGGTGACGGGGGTCAGAGGGCAGAGAGAGAGAGAAAACTGGGTTCACAGAGATGGGCTGTGCATGACCCACAGCAATGCCTGCCTGTGAAGCACCTGCAGCATCCTTTCCTCCACATATCCCAGCAGGTTAAAAAAAGGAGGGGAAGGGCAAGGATGAGGGAACTGGGAGGCCTGATCCTGTGAACAGCTTGGCAGCCCAGCAGCAGGAGAAAGCAACAGCACTGCCAGCAGATAAAAAAACAATCACCAGATAATTCTCCTGGAGTTTTTCTCTCCACACTGTTGCAATAGAGAGAGACAAAAATTTAAAACAAATGAGAAAAGCCTGCACGCCGTGAGCAGATCCTGCCCACGTCGCCAGCAGCCTCAGTTTAAATATATTTTCTGTGTAAGTGACTGTGCACTTCCAGCCTCCCAGCAGCATGTGCTACTCCATGCAGCATCTCCAGATCAGCCCATCGTCAACAGTTATAGCTCAACTTAATTGAACGTGTCTTAGTGCTCCATTAGCTCTTGGCAGCAGCAGCCAGCTGGCTTGTGCTTGCCAGCAGCGCTGCCAGCTCCCTTCCTGAGCCCAGGAGTGAAAAAACAGGCAGAAAATACATGTATATATAGAAGAAGAGTGTAACAGCACCACAACACAGCTGCAGCTTGACTAAAGTCTGCAGCGGCTATTACGAATTTTCTCTCCCCTCCCTGGCCCGAAGAGGCATTTCACTGCTGGTCCTCATCAGCTCCTCCCATGTACCCCGACTCCTTCCAGCTACTTCCCGCTAATGTCCCGGGGCTTCGACAAAGGTGAGAGCTGGCATTCCAGGCGCGGACACTTCTCCATCCCGCTCAGCCACGTGTGCAGCACACGCTCTTCCGCTGGACCGCTTCCCCGGCGGGGCGAGGAGCGGGCAGACCCGCGGCAAGGCTGCTCGTGTCCCGGCTGGAAACTCCCCGCGGTGCTCGGAGGGGTCTCCGCTTACGGGAGCGGTGCCTCTGTCTAAAAGCTCCGCGTTACCGGGGGTCGCCGGGTGCCAGTAGAGTTTTATCGGGGGGGCTTAGTTAAGGAAAAAGAAAAAAAAACGGACAAGGGACAGCGGCCCGAGCGCCGGGACTTTCCGTAAGCGCGGTTAATCAGATTAATAATTGTCATCCGGCCGGCGCCGGGGCAGGACGGCGGCGCTGGGGGCCAGGGACAGCGCGGGGCCCGGACCTCGCCCTGCCCGCACCAGCCGCCATTCCGCGCTCGGGGCCATTCATCCGCCCGGCCCCCGGGGCTCGGAGGGGATCCCGGCCCGGATCCCCGCCCCGCTCCCCGCGGGACACCGCTGCACGCCGGGGCCGCGGCTCGGCGGCTCCCGAGCGCGCCGAGTGCCGGGGGCAGCGCCGGGCGGAGGGTCCCGCTCGCAGCGCGGGGCTCACGGAAGCGGTGGCCGGGGAAGGGGAAGGGGCCGGGGGAAGGAAGGGCCGCCGCCGCCCCTACCCACCCGTGCCGGGTCGCGGTCCCTCCTCGCCGCCGCGGCCGTGTGGAGTCGTGGCACTTTCCGCCGCTGTCTCGCCGGGCTCGGCCGCCGCGTCCCGTCCCGTCCCTCCCCGCCCCGCCCCGCCCCGCCCCGTGGCGTCCCGCCCGCCGCTCCGCTCCGCACTGCCCGCGGGGCCCACTCCGCGCAGCGCTGAGCGCCGGGCTGGGCCGGGCCGGGCCGGGCCGGGCCGGGCCGGGGCGGGGCGGGGGCCGGGCCCTCCCCGCGGGGGAACGGGGGTGCCCCGCCGTCCCTCCGCTCTCCCTCCGCTGTCCCTCAGCCGTCCCTCCGCGGCGCCCGGGGCCGGGGCAGCCCGCGGACTTTTCCCCCCGGCTGAGCTGCCGGGGATGGGGATGCCCGGGGTGTCAGCGTCACCGCTGGGGCACAGCGGGGACAAGGCGGGTGGGGAATGCGGGGAGCTCGCAGCCGGCCATGGGGGTGCTGCTCCACGCTGGGGACCCTCCTCAAGGGCTGCGTGTGGGCACCATTGGACCCGAAGGATCCTGGCCCCAGCGGGAGCCTTTTTGCAGAATTTGCAAACGCTGTGCGGTCAGACAGCGCTGGGACTGGTCCGTCACCCACCAGCTTGCAGGTGCCAGGGCAAGGGAGAAAGCCATGGCCACGATGGCCGGTGCCACGCAGGATGGTGACTGTCCTGTTGGCACATGCCTTCTGTGTGTCTCATGGCCTGGTTGTGACCTCCCATGGCAAGATTTATCACTCAAGTGCCTGTTTGCTATCTGGAGGTGATTTGGATGCCACAGTACCTTGGAATTTAAAAAGTAAGGGTTGGAATGGAGTCCCTTCACATCAGAACCAAGCACTAGGCTGAACCACTGGAGAACAGCCAGAACATCTTCACCCTGCCAGCCTGCAATACAAACATGAGAACCATCTCAGGCCCATCTCCCTGTGGAATGTGTGTCCAAACCCAACCGAGCAGGAGTGTGAGGGTTGGTCTGGCAGAGCAGAGGTTTGCTGCCTCCTCTGTAACACACAAGTGGCATTGGATACACTTTTTATCCCAAATCAGACAAATGGTCTGGTCTTGTGTGGGAATCCATCTCCCATGCCTCCATACCTTCAGCCAAGCTCAGAGTCGTCTCTTTCCCTACCCTGCATTCTCCTTGGCCACATCGTGGTGCACAACCAAGCTTCTGCACTGGCTGTGGAGTAAGAAAGGAATCTATTTAAAAAGTGTCTGTGAGGGAGTGATAATTCAACATCACAGCACAGGCTGTTGGCACTTTCCAGCCTCCTGGCTTGGAACATCAACATTATTGTATTCCAGTGGCCGGATCTTCTCAAGGGGTGACCACTGGGGCTGCTCTCCATGGTGTTACTGGGGTTTACATCAGCTGCCACTGGATTGTCACCCCGTGCACGGAGAACAACTCATACTATTGAGGCCAGGCCAGGGAGGGCAGCAGGTCCTGCCCGTAGCCTGGTACATCTCGACACAATGGCAAGGGAAGAATAAGTGACTGTTTCATGAGGGCTGATGCAGTGGAAGAAGAGGAAAAATGTGCTAATGGAGAAATGTTTCAGCTAATTATGATAGCACAGCTTCTGCAAGGGGGCCTGAAATAGGCACAAATGCTTTCTTGGCACTCATGAGAACTTGGAGGCTCTTTTGGGGCAGGGCAGGGCTCCCCACTTTGAGCCTGGGTGTCCTCTGCCACCATGGCACAGATGTGCTCAGGGGACTGCCCCCTCTGCTCCTTCCCCAACTGTGTTTGGGGTCTGTAGACAGATGTCTGAAACCCTTGCTTGCCCTCTCTTCCCCAGCCCGTGTGTGGCTGCAAGCTGACTCATTCCACAGCATTCTTCCCAGCACCCACAGTCACTGTTGGTCTGTTCTTGGGTCTTTCCCCTCCCTTTATAAGACATCAAGTGTGTACCTCCCATCCTGGTGTCTCCCTCTGATTCTTGCACATATGCTGTTGATCCAGGCCACTGGGGTAACATATTATCAGTGTAATTTGATTTCACCTTCATAATGAAGGCATTCTCCTTAAATACTAGTCCTCCCAACTCCTGCCCAGAGGCAGTATCCAGCTTGAATCTAGAGGTCTGTGTACCCTGTTGTTAAAACAACCAAAGTGCTGACAATTTTCCATCATCGTCTTCACTGCTAGAAAGTTTTTTTTGGGTTCAGTTTGAAAATTGCTTGCTCCAGCTCAAGTTTTTCAGTTTCTAGTTATTTTTGCATCCACAAGTCTTTGGCTGTTGGTGAAGAAGCTGTTGTTTAGCCCTGGAACAGCTCCAAATCTTTCCACTGGGTGTATTAGTTATCCTGAACTCCTAACCATAGCTGGGGTATTTTTAGCTCTGCACAGCGGTCATCAAACAAACGCTGTCACAAGGTCTGCAGGACTCCCTGAGGTCCCCTGCAGCCCAGCTTCTTCTGAAGCTCCAGGCTCAGTTGTGCAGAGATGACCATGAAATCCCACCTGTGGAGCAAACCAGGGCTGTGACCGAGTGCTTTGTGCCATCCCCATGTGATCCACATCCAGGCTGTGGCCAAGCACGCAGACAGGCACAGCTCCTGCTTTCTCACAGGAGAGCAGGGAGCTGTGCCTGGCCTTGGTGGTGCCCTTCTGGAGGTGCTTGTCCCCCTCGCTCCCTCCTTGCAATACTTCCTCCTGCAGAAATGCACAAAAAAGCTGGTAGGAACAAGAGCAGAGTAGCCCCTTGCTGCAGACTCGGCTGCTGCCTGCTCTGTGCATGTGATGCTGCATTGTCTCCTGGCCAGGCTGATCCTCCAAGCAGCATCACATCCACACTCAATCCCTTTGAAGACTCTGGAAGCAGCAGCCTCCCCTTTTTCATAAAAAAAGGAATCAGTCTGTCTGGCCTCCCCTTGGCTCCTCGGCAGTTCCTCTCAGCCTGCGTGCCTTGCCAAACCCTTGCTGGTCTGGGTTTAATAAGCAGCAGCTCTGCTCCAGGGATGGAAATTAGAGGTGGATGCTGCAGCAGAGCCAAGTGCAGGGACACGGTGGCAAGAGCTTCTGGATCCCTCCTCGCCCATGTTTCTGCAACAGCACAGCCGAGGCCTGGCTTAGAAAATGCACCGTGCCGCAGCTGGATTTGCTTCTGGAGCAGGGTGTACCTCCTGCTTGGCCTCCCTGTTTTTCCACCTAGCTCCACATGGGATTGGAAAATACCACTGGCATATGAAATATGAACCGGGACCTGCAGGACGACCCCACATCGATGGGCTAGCAGCCAGACCCCAGTGGGACAGCCCAGTTCCCAGCAGACACTAAATCCCTGTGTCTCAGCAGCTGGGCTTTGCCCTGGGTGTTTGTAAAATAACACTTCTCCAGGAGCACTCCTGGTGTTCACACCTTAGATCTCTGTCCTGCTGTTCCCCTATCTTGACAGCTCTGCCCTGTGAGGTGCCCCAAATGCTGGCAGGAGGAGTGCAAGTCAGGCGATCACCAGAAGCCAGAAGTTCAATGAGTTCATCTTTGGGTCCGCTGATGGTCAAACTATAGTTAGAGAAGTAGATTGGTAAGGAGCTTGGAGTGAAATCAGCTGCTGAAGGGTTTGAGAAGGGAACCTCTTTCTTTCCTCTCCACCTACTTCCCGTGTTCCCACTGACCTCAGTGTGGCATCCTTCCTTCTGCCCTTGTGGCTGTAACCGAGCTCCCATTCAGATGGAAGCCCATCTGAAATTGGTGGAATATTGCTCTGGGCCATCTCAAGGCAGGATGACAAATGTGCTCTGTAATGGGACAAGATCAAACATCTGTGTGCTTCATCCGTTCCTCCATCCCTCACTGGAGATGTTTTAAGCAGGATTTAAACCTCTTCTGTGGGAGAGTTTACTAAAACAGCTTCATCTCCACAGAGGGAGGGTTGTGAAGCTACACCACCCCCTGTGGCTCAGCCAGCAGTGAAGGAGTGTTAAAACCATCTGATTTCAGACCCCCAGATGAATCTTCCATGGGCAAGGCTTGACGCCAAAGAGATCTGCCCACCAGTAGCCCCATGCAAGCAGCTCCTGCTCTCCGTGGCACTCAAGAGCCATGAAATCAAGGGCCCCTGATTATTTGCCGTGTGTGTGTGTGTCTTGTTGGCACTTGGAAAACATTTCACATTCTCCTGCTAATTCTTTCCTAGAACTTTGCATTGTTTCAGCTGAGAGCAATTCCTGGCGGGAGGAAAGCAGGAACAGGTGAGTGACTGGCAGAGGATGTGCTGGACAGGCTCAGACCCGTTTAGGATGGCTTGAGGTACCAGGGATGTGCACGTCAGCCCGTAAGTTAACATTCCCCCTGCTACGATGACAGGGAGCAGGATGCACCCTTGTCCTCTCTGCTGCTGGTCTCCAGCCAGCACATACCATGGTCCTCCCAAACTTCACAACAAAATTTGGGCTGTTTGGGGTTTTCCATGCACTAGTGACCTGCAGGGCTGTAGGACCAGCTCTCTGTAGCCTCAACATCAGCCTGAGGTTACTCAGAAAGGGCAGCTGGTGGACTGAGTGTGGCTGGATCTGCCCAGATGTGAGCTGTGATGCTGCAGTGGAAAACTGCATCCCTGTGCCAGGGCAGGCTTGTAACAGGAAAAGCCAGCCTGAGGGCAAAGCCAGCTTATTTGGGAACACAATGGTTGTGCTAATCAAAACACCTTCCAGAGGAGAAGGGAAGGAAATTACCTAATCCTTCACTGTGTAGCGTGGTGTCCCTGTGCCCAGGCTGAAGGACCAGGGCTGTGTACTGCTCGGAAGAAAGGGCATTTCCATCTGGGCAAGGAAAAAATCCCTGGGACCTCTTTCCTCCAGACCTTCTCCATCCACATTGGGTGGAGGAGAGTCCTCCTCTTCCCATTCCCAAACTGGCTTCACGTCCAGAAAAATTCTGCTTCTCTTGAAAGTTTGGCTGGATGCAGACTTATATGACTCAGGAGCTTAGCAAGAAACTTTGTCAGAATTTGGAAAATACGCTGAGAAGGGTTGAAGCAGTTCAGGGACGTGCAGCCTGTCTTGCTCCACTGCCAGCAGACTGGGATGGGGCAATCACTGGCTCTGTCAAGGGAACTCTTCCCACTTCCCATGGATGATCTTAGCAGGGTTCATGCTCATTGCCTGACTCAACATCTGGAAACTGTAATCCAACTGAAAACAGCCCAGGAAGGCTCTCCTAACAAGCCAGGAAAAAGCACAGCTCCCAGCTTTGGGAATTCCCAGGGCATGGCCCCAGATGGAGAATTTAAGGTGTTTTGGGGATGCTACAGAGCATGAGTACAGGACAACAGTGCACTTTCAGCATTCAATAAAAAGCCACAAAGTGCCTCTGGCTTAGAAGAAACCTCAGCTGAGGGCAGGCTTCCCTGGTTGAGGCTCTCCTGTGCTCCCAAGGCTCCTCTGCCTATTGCCCCCACACCTCCAACGTGAAACCCATGCAGTGCCTTTCCTCCTGTGACTGAAGCCAAAAGCCAGCAGGGAAAAATGTGAGCAACATCCAGAGTCAGAGGTTTGGATGCATTTGGAGGGACTGCAAAATACAGGCACAAGAGCCATGAAGGGAAAGCGAAGAGCTGAGGGGGTTTCTCCAGTTCCTTGAGAAAATGCCATGTTTTTTGGAGGAGAACCCCTTCATAGAATATGGAATTTTCTTCTCCCTTCATCACTCCAAATTTTATGTGGTTTTTTATGGGAAAAAAAAAAGAATTGACTTACAATTTCTTCCCTTTGTCCTGTTTAAATGTTTCTCCAGCCCACAGATACCAAAGGGATACCCATGGAGGGTGGCACTGATCTGTGAGACAGCAGGGGAGGGCAAATGGGAAGCCATCCCTCTGGTGTGATGGGGGGGACAGAAACCTTCACTCTCTGAGCTCAACACCACCTGTGCTAGCATAACTCCCACCCCACCGCTCATTCCTCTGCTCCTGTGCACCAGCAAAAAGCAGCCCAAGCCCTCCACGTGCATTTTGTTAAACCTCTTTATTTCCATGTCACTTCAAGCCCCCTCCACTTCATGTGAATCTTAGAGTGATTTTCTCTTCTGGGTACAGGCATCTAACAAGCACTCACTGTTGCAAAGAGGACTTTGCAAGGGGCCAACAGCCCATCTCTGTCTGTGCAGAAAAAAAACCAAAACAACTTATTTTAAACGTCCTGGGATCTGCCACATCAGCATTGAAATGTATCAGAAGGTCTCTAAAACAAACACACCTAGGGATGATTATTTACCCAGAGGAGCAGGAGGAAAAGAAGAAAAAAGAAGAAAAGAAATAAAATGAGAACATTTTTTGAAGTTGTAATTTTTAAAGCAGTTTCTCTTCCAAAAAATGTAGCTGGAAACCTCAGGCTTGGGGTTAAATCTGTGTGTGAGGTGGCACTGAATAATGCCAAGGTAAATCCTAGCTGTGAATTAGTCTCCTTAGAGCAGAGTCATGTACCTGCACATTGCTGTCCAAGAACATGCTGTGCTCTCTGCACACAACACTTTGTACTCAGAATCCTGTCTCTGAGCAGAAAAGGTATTTTTATATTAGCAAATTAAAAAAAAAAACCAACAAAACACAAAAACAAACAAACAAAAAAAACCCCACCTCCTCTCCAAGTACATATACAATTACACCCAGATGCCAGGCTGACATCTTGGCCAGTGAGGTTGGCTTGAACCTGTCGCTGAACATAGGTCATAGCAAGCCCCAAATCTTGCTGCAGCAGCACAATGTGAAGGCTCATGTGGGAGTGTCAAAACACAATGTTTGGGACTTGGGGAAGGTCTCTGGGTGTGCAGGGGGAAGCTGGATGTTGTGGGAAGAATTCAAAGTCCAGTTTCAGGTTTGCCAGAGGTATCTCTGTTGTCCCCCCACCATGGTACAGCAGCCTAATTGACACTTGGTTTCTTGGGTGGTTGCTTGTGCCATCCCTGCGCTTGGCTCATTTGCTTCTCAGGTTTTAAGTTCCCTGGATACTCCTGCACCACCTCCCACACCAGTGACTCCTTGCTGCTATCTCCTTGTTTTTCAGGTGTGCTGAAACAAAACCTGCCCTGGAGGGGAAGGCACATCCCCAGCCACTCACATTTGGGCTCTGCTCTCCCGGCATGGCCCTGAGCACTGGAAAACCTTCAGCTCACATTAGAAGAGGACTTTTGGCCAGCAGTCGCCTTGGCAAAGGGCAGCGTTATTTGGTATTTGACAAGGGCTTTAAAAGCAAAACTGGAGCAAAGGAGGTTGAATGGGAGAGCTGGGAACAGGGTCACCATGACTCTGGTCAGTTTGAAGTGCTCTGACACAGCAGAGCCGTCCCATGGGCAGTGGCCTTTGGCGTGCGTGCTCGTTCCTCCTGGGAGCTGAGCACGGATCCCTCCCAGCCAGCAGAAGCGCTCCCCATTTCCACTGCCAGGGGCAGAGGCTCTTGCAAATCTGTTCATACGGCCTAATTAACCTCTGGGAATGGCTTATAAAGAACAGCATGTTATAAAATCCAAGTGTTTAGATGTGACCTAAGTGCCAAGATTATCTTTAAAAGCCCCTACAGCGAATCCTTTCAAATAACACATTTGGGGTCCCTCTGACACAGCAGCACATGCTTAAAACATAACAGAGGGCAGGGACTTACACTTCTCAGACTTTTTCTCAGCTGTCCTGGTTAGACACATGCATATATATTTATATTGCAAGCTGTACTTTGACTCTGTGTACTCGAGAGAAATACAATGTAAAGCTTGTCTGCATTGCTTCCTCCACTCCTATTTGTATTTTAGAGGCCTATCCTGACCCCTGGATGAGATGCATTCTCCTAAAAGTGCCAC
This sequence comes from Eopsaltria australis, assembly GCA_034509425.1. NCBI lineage: Eukaryota > Metazoa > Chordata > Aves > Passeriformes > Petroicidae > Eopsaltria > Eopsaltria australis. The sequence goes on along the minus strand of JAVTVJ010000087.1, from coordinate 3,115,765 downwards.
ATTTCTATCAATACCTAAAAAAGCAAGAACAGGTACTTGTCCACCTGCTCTAGTTCAAGTGGAAAAGCAAGTCACAGGCTTGTTTGCAAGTCTGTAGGTATTACTGAGGGCACCCTTGTGATCCTCAAAGTCTTGCCCAGCCATCAGCACCTGTGCTTCTGGGTGGAAGGCTGGTGTCTCCAGTGATGGCTCTCCACTGTCTGATGGGGATCCAGGGAAGAGAAACCACAGGCTGCACAGTGGCTCAGACCTCTCCCTGCACCAGCCTCTGCTCTCCAAACTACCCCGTCACTTTGGGTTCCTCCATTTTCAAATGTCAGGCCACGTTCTTCTGTTCTTCAGAATGTGCTAAGCACCTTCAGGCAGGGCTTTTGCTAGAAAATTTTCCTCATTTAATAATAGCCAACCAGAGCATTTGATTTACCCATGCTTATTTATTCATTGAATATATTGATGAGGCTACTTTTGTTAATTCAGCCAGCTGAATGTTCTGCCCTCCTCAAGTGACCAAGCAAATAAACAGGGAATAAACTCAGAGCAAACAACTCTTCCAGAGAGCCCATGTCTATGTTAAAGGCCATCTGGGACTCAAAAAGAAAGGAAAAAAAATATTAATAATGCTGCCCGATGCTTCTGAAACTTCTCTAACTGCACCAAATAATTTGCAAGGGGCAAGACCATAGTGGATCTTGTGAAGTTTTAGGATTTATGTGGGGCCAGCTGGAGAAGGGGACATCCAGGGACGTGCACAGCCAATTTTGAGAGAGCGACACCGCTCCTGTACCAGCAGCGGCCAGGAACAAAAAGCTTTTGCAATGAGCCAGTGGGAGTTAAAGAAGAAAGCAGCCTGGCAGTAAATATACTTAGCAAATTCAAACAGTGAAAGAGTTCCAGGAAACTAAGATAACCCTGCAGGCACAAAGATCCTGATCCAAAGCCCACGGAAGTTGGTGGAAAAGAAAATCCTGTTAGCTTTTAGATGAAGCCCAAGGAAAGTCAACAAGAGGTCCGGTCCCAATGAGTTTGTAATTCTTCTCATTTAAAGCCACCCAAATCTCACACACCTTCCCTGGCAGCTCCTCCCTTGTAGCTTGGCCCCCACTATGGGAATTTCTAGTCATGTATGTACCTATACATACATTTTTTACTCACAAACTGCTCCTGGGTCCTGCTCCCCTGGAAGCTCTCTGGTGTCTGTGACTTTGTCCCAAGACTGAGCATTTGATGTTCCTCCTTGAGCTTCCTGCAGTTACAAGGGTATTTAAAGACTTCCAAAGGCAGGAAAAAGAACCCTGAGCAAGCCCCAAAGCAGCCCATTTCCGTGTAACCCCACAGTGCTCAATACCAGGGAGTGGGATCCGTGGGTCACGTCATGCAGTGGAGACCAGCATCCCACAGCATGGAGACGACACGTGACAGGAGCAGCCAGAGAGTTGCCAGGTTGAAGAAGTCACACTTTGCACCAGAGTGCAGAACCCCGGCTTAAGTAGGATCCTTGTTTTGGCTGCTCAGCAGCCAGTGGACCTGGCTGAGCACTTTACTTTTAAAATAAAATGTGGGGGTTTTACTTCACTCCTTTTAACTGCAATTGCCTGGAATAAAAATTAGCAGTTGCACAGTGCCTGCTCCAGAGACCACTGACATCAACAGCAAATTGTTCCTGCCTTCAATGGGCTTTGAATCAGGTCCTAAAAATGCAGCTCAGCCCATCCACATCTGCAATACCACAGTCAGAAATGAGTTCAAGCATCCTGGTAATCCAGAGAGGCGGGGGGAAATAAACTCCAAGGTGACATCTAGGAAGAGAAATGTGCCACAAGGCAGCAGCTGCCTTGGAGCCCTGAAGGGGGATCAGGAGAACAGGAGGGGATTGCTTGGCACTGCCGAGTCAGAAGGACAATTAACCTCTTAATACCAACATTATCCAGCTCCAGCCTGGCCACTCTGTTTCTCCATGCTGACAAGTTTTACTGTCCCTGGGCTGTCAGGGCAAAGCTAGCCAATGGTTTTGCAACAGAAAGACCCTTGTCAAAGAAGAAAGTGTCTTTCTGAGAACTGTATGTTTATATGAGAAAATACAGACATTTGCTTTATAAGCGTCACCTTCCTCCTCTGGATTTATAGCATTAAAGGGAATTGGAGAAAAGATAAGACTGCTGGGTTTTTTAATTACAATCTTTATCAAAGAGCAGCTTTTTTGATACTGGAAAGGAAATCAAGTTGAGACTTTGGAAAACTTTTCCTGGAAACAACTCCGTTTTTTTTTAGTATGGTTTCTTTAGGCCATTAAAACCAAGGCAAGAGCTGCATCTGCTCAGCATTTCCTCTCTTTTAGCATTTAACCCACTGAGCTCTTTCAAACAGATTTTTTAAAGACTGACAGAGTTTTCTGGGGAAAGGACTCTGAAGAAGAGCTCCTACAAAGCCTTCCCTTCCAACCAGAGAGGCATTTGGGTTGTGAGGGCATCCAGCAACGGCACAGCTTGGCTACCACAAGACCCAGTGGGAGGCCAGGGTGTGATCAAGGAAAAAAGTTAAACCTGCTTCAAGGCAGAGGTGCCTCAGGTTTTCCATGCCTACAATCGACTCTCTGAAGGTCAGGTCCCCAGGGAATGAAGCAGGCAGTGGTTTGCAGCCCACATGCCTCCAACCCATCACACTTTCATCTCACAGCAGAGCCAGTCTTGCCCTGCTTGCTCATATTTGCCCATCATGGAAAGAAAGCATCCCTCGGCTGGCAGCAGGGAAAGTCCCAGCAGATGCTCTGCCTTGGCTGGGGGTAGCCACTTCTGGCTGCTGACGTGAAGAGGATGTGAGTTACAGCTTTTCTGAGGTGCTGCAAGCTCACCTGCCTCCTTCCCACTGCTTTTCCCCCACCACAGTTCACTCCTCACCAAATCAAAGGCAGCAGATCAGATCTCGCTTGCTCTGGCCAGGCCTGCCTTGTTTGGGTTTTCCCTGGTCAAAGGCAGCTCTCCATCAACACACATGGATATCAGTAAGGCTGCTCCCACCTCAGACCATGTGCCTGCCAGAACTTCTCTGAAGTCCAAGACTTTCCTCTTTCCCATAGGATTTTGAAGCATCAGGAGGTTTTTTTCTCTACACAAAATAATGCTTTCCCCCCCATCCTTGTGCAGATCAACGCCTAAGACTAATTCCTTTATAGAAGCCTCGTGGGTTAAATTATGTGATGTCTGTTCTGATTTTCATTAATAATACTGCATTATTATTGTCCTTAATATGTCCCTATGGAGATCCCTGTTCCCTAAGGCTCTACTGAACTCAGGTGCTCACAATTTCCTATTGGGAAAATCAAGACAGGGATGTAAAAAAGGTCTGAGGGAAACATCCTTTTCGCTTCACCAACTAGCCAAGAGGAGTTGGCAATAAAGACCAGTTATGGCTGCTCCCTGGTGCTCCATTTCGTTTGTGCTTCCAGCACGTGGAAAGAGACTTTGGTGGGCACAGAAATATTTTGAAAGGCTGAGCTTACAGTCCATCAAGCAGTTACTGTTCAGAGTTTGAAAAAGTATCAGTGGGCACCCAGACAATACAAAAAGGAGGGACTGACTAAGGTCAAGCTGCAGCACAGAGCTTAAGATGGGGAGTAGGAGAAGAAGAAGCAGCTGGATTTTCAAATACAGAGAATTAGTTGTCTGTGGACTTCACATTGCTGTGTTAAATTACGTTATTTAAGCTGTTGTCTGGAATCCATCACATCCAAGGATCCCTTTGCAGGTTCTCCTGATTGATGCCCAGCCTGAGCCCAGCTGCTCATGCAGATACGCCAGACAACACTGCAGAGCATTGCTGTCCCTTTCTCCAACACATTCCTATATTAAAAATAAATCCTGGTGAAAAGATGCACCCTCTGGGTTTGGGAAGAGTATTTGTGTGAAAGCAGCACCTCAACAGCAGAGCATAAAACCAGCTGAATTCCTGTCAGCACTGCCAAAAGCCTTGACCACCAGAGACGTGTAGCACTGCTGCTGGTGATTCCCAGCTGGCACATAAAGCAAGAGCCTTCACGTAGTCACAGGCAGCCCAAATCCTGGCCTCTGTCCATATCACTGGCAGCTCAGTGACAGCAATTTGCCTTTCTGGAAAGAGGAAACAGGAGCTGACACAATAACTGCATCACTGCTGCAGCCATCAGCAGCTGCTGAGCTCATTCCCTTTCTCTGCCTCAGAGGAACACACACTCCTAGAGTGGCCAAGAAAGCCAGGACCAAGCTCAGATAAGCCTGTGAGCAAGCAGGTTACCAAATCAGCAAGGCCACCCTGCAGAAGAGCTGTGGCACCCTGCCCAGGAACAGGAGCACGTCAGGCTGGGGAAGGCAGTCCTGAGCTTGGAAGAAGAGAGATCTAGGATGGGGGGAAGCTTCCTCAGAAACACAGAAGAAAATATTATCAGGAAGTAGCCTAGCCAGCAATGCAGCATTTAGCCAGCAAAAAGCACAGAAATGATGCTGCTCAAATAGCCATAAGCAGCTGGGAATATTGCCATCATTAATAAGAATTGCAGATTACACTTGACAAACTCAAAAAGAAACAGACGCACTCCCACTGAGAGTCTGCCCCCAAGAGAAGCCACTGCTGAGAAAAGCCTGTCCTGAACTTCAGCACAACCTGTGCAGAATGGGGCCAGATCCCTGAGGTGTGGAAGCCTCAAACTCCTCTTCTGAAAGCACAGAAATCTGTCTGAATGGCAGCCACCTCTCAGGAAAAGGGACTTTTACTGTAACAGCTCCACCCCACTTGCCCCAAATTCTCTCTGAGGGGCAAGCAAGGTGTCTGAAGGGAACAGAGGTGTTCACATAAAACACCAAGACATCTGTGCTTTTCTTGCACTGAAATGGCACAGATGACTTTGGCCACCACAATGCTTCAGTAGGAAGAGTCCAATCTGCTTGCTTGGAGAAAGGGGGTGTCCCCAGCAGGGGTAAAGCACTGCTCCCCACTGGTGTTCAGAGTGACAGTCATTTCTGCAGCTGCCAACAGGGATGGCCAAGCTTGGGTCACGCAGAGGTTTCCCTGGCACTGCCTTTCCTCAAAACAAATCCTCTGGAAAGAAAGAGTGCTGGTAAAAGCCTTGCCCCCAGGAGAGGGGTGGGCAAGGAGCTCTTCCAACCTGCCCTACTCTTGGCCCATACTGGAAGTCCAAGTAGCTGCCAGCAAGCCTGCAGCCAAAATCATCCCATGATGGGAAATTCTGAAGGTCACAGATGCAAACAAATATTTGATGAGTTGATAAAATGCAGCCTTGACCAGTGCATGTCCAGGCATCGGGGAGGACCCCCCAGTGCCACGGCTGAGTGTGAATGCCCTCCAGCAAACCACCCACGCTGTGTTTGAGCTGCCCTGCTGTGTGCACACCGCTTGCTTTGTTAATGTTTAGACTTCCCCCCAGAAGGCCTGTCTGGGCTCAGTGAGCAGGAATCAGCAACATGAATTAGCAGGAGACAAAGTGTCCCCAAATGCTGCTGTTATCTCTCTTCTCTGTAGGTGGAGGAGCCACGTTCCTCCTGGGCTTCTCTAGGTGACCTTTCCCTTCTCAGCTCACCTTCTTCTGGGATCATCTGGCCCACGTTTCACCCACTCTGGCCACCAGAAACCCACCTGGCCACCTTCTTTCCAACCCTCCTTCTGATCTTGACCAGGTACAGCCCAGCTCCTGAAAATATCTGAAGGGCATTGAGGGGACAAACACATCGGCCATGCTTTGATGAACCTGTGATGCTGCTGCACGTGTGACTTTGCCCTCAGGATGCCTGAGACTTCCCATAGATGCATGAGGGTCCAGAGCAGTCTCAGGGTTGTACTCAAACTAAAAGAATTTTGTCCCTGTAAAGCCGTGGAGGTTTGTACAAGATGCCAGGAAAAATGATTTTGACATGCTCAGTAACCTCAGTCTCTCCTTGTACCCAGCTCTTTGTCCCTCTCTACCTTTGCTTTGCCTCTTCCCTCCCTGTCTCCGTCCAGTTCTTGTGGGATTTTTTTCAGCCTGATTCCAAAGACAGCCAGCAGGCTCGTATCCTGATGCAGGAACGTCATCACTTTGGGTGTAGGCCTTTTGCCTCCTCAGGACCTGCAAAATGGGGAAAATTCTCCTCCCCTCTCAATTTTGTTGTGGGAGGCCTACAAATCACATGTCAAAGTGCTCTCACGAGGGAAGCCTCCTTCATGGCATGAAGAAGAAGGAGAAAGGATTTTCCTGAAATAAGAGATTTGGTGGGATGGAGTTTATCTCTTGTTTCCTGACTCTGAATACCTGGGTGAACCCAAGTGGGGATGTTCCTCAAGCGACTGCTTGCTCTGCTGGGAGTTGTGTGGAAAGCTAGGAGAGGGAAGTTTCAGGGTTGCCTTTGCTCCCTGTTCCTTGTAAATTTTCATACCAAAAAATAAGCCTGGCTACCCCCTAGGTCCTCCAGCCAGATTTACTGCCTCATCACCGTGTGGAGAGAATGAGACCCACCAGCTTCCTCCAGCTCCCCACCCAGCACCTCAGCACAGCTCATCCAGCCACAGCACAAACTCAGGGTTCTGCTGCAGCTATCCTGAGGAAAGTCCAGTTTAAAAGGAATTAAGAGGATGTTACAGCATTTTTACAGGATTAGTTTAACTGATACCTGTACCTCAGATAGCAGCAAGCCCCAGTGCCCTGGTGAACCCTTGCTGTAGGAGCTGGCCACTTATTCTCACTAAATCCCCCCAAATCCTCCTCAGTATAGAGGTGCAAGAGCAACAAAATGCCCCTTGGACCATTTTTTTCCCCAGCCCTGCCTCATCTTCCCAGCAGACCAGGTTTGCAACAGATTTTGTTCGAATTCTCCAGCTACGTGGCTTTTTCTTTTTGAATATCTGTCCGCCTAAGCACAGCTGTGGGGCTCAGTAAAGCAGGCTTGACTTTCAGCCTTTGAGGTGGTTTCAGACTTAAACCACCTAAAATTCTGGTGCTAAAAATACACCTTGCCACTTTCAAGAAATAAAAGAAGTGGCTAGTAGTCACGTTAATTCACCTGCTGCCTGGCTTTAGCATCCCCATATGTCTGCAAGGAGCTATTTCCCACTTTGAAGAGACGTGTTCTCTTGTATCTTTTTGCACTTTTGGTATTAACTTGTAATCTGTGATGGAGGGGCCATTTAAAAAAGCATCCTGCTCTTCTACAGCAGTTTCTGGAGATCCAGCTTCTCCAAGCCATACAGCTGCATGGGTTTCTGGGCAGAGGCCTGTGTATAAGAACTATTTTTCTTGAAAGCTTCTCAAAAATCCCAATGGGCGGCCCAGCACCAGGATTTCCAGGCTGACGAAACAGGTGTGATCCCAACCTGCCAGCCTCAAGCACTCTGGGGCTGGTGCTCCAATCTGGGTTTGGGGCAAACCTTTCACCTATGGACCCTGTCCAGGTCAAAAACATCAGGACCAACTAACCTGAGAGAGAAAGAATTCCCAGGTTTCCCCCTATGTAACAACCTGCCTGGTCCAGCCAAAGCTTGATGCACCCAGCTCCAGGGCATGGGGAGGATGTGAAACCTGGCTCAAGGGCTGGATTTGTGAGCAGGAGTGTCCCAGCCTGCAGATCACCAGCACTTCCCACACCCACCTGGGCACCAGCTCAGCACCAGCAACCTCATCACAGCTCTCTAAGCATTGCTATTGTCACACAAGTCTTGTCACAGCACTTGGCAACTCCATCTTCAGGGTCACTGACATACCTAGAAGACAAATTATTCAGTCTCAGCTGTTTCTACACATTTAGGCCAAGTTCATCTTGTGTCAGTCCAGGATTTGTGCCAAGGGAATGCCCTACAGTTACTGAGGTGACACCACAGAAGTGATGGAGCACTAAGATGGGAATCGTGCATCAAGGGCAGTGGCCTGGCTGCAAACTGTTTTAACATTCTTGTAGTTTAGCTCCTTGCCTAGGAGCTCTTCTGTAGCGTAGTGGAATTCAAGCAAAATTAGACAACAGCTGCAGAAGGGACATCCCCCACCCCTACTCTGCAACAAAACCCATCAACAGGTGGGAATCACCCTGACATGGTGCAGCATAGCCCTTAAGGAAAGAGAGGAGCCCACCAGCAGAAATGTGGAGTAATTCCCCTCCTGGAGACCCTCTGGCACTGTGCAAGGTGGTTCTCAGCCTTTGCTCCTGTAGCCCCACTCTTGGGGTGGGCTCAGCTCTTCGGTGGTCTGAAGAGGCAGCTTTGCTGCAGAAGCTGTCTCCGTGTTTTATCACCCGGAACGGCAGCGGCTGGAAAAACAGCAGCAGATGTCTGTCTGCTGAGGCTGAGACAGAGATTAACGTGCTCAGGGCCAGGGGAAGGCAGCAAGGGGGACTCTGGCCGTGGGTTTCCCAGCAACACGCCTTGCAGGAACATGTGCACCCTGTCCCCCGGGCAGAGGCAGCAGCAGAGAGCCCAGAACATCCCCTGCTCTCGTTACCCTCTGGTGTAAACAGGTGAGAAAAGGGTGAGAAACCATTTAGCTCAAGCAAAATGAAAATTGATATTTTGAGGGACAAACTAAAAGCAATTGCTCATACAGTTGTCCCTGCAACCGAGAGAGGAGGCAGCTGCAGAGGGTTTGGTGGGGTTTTTTTAAGGTGAAAGCAAGCAGAGGAAGTGTGATTCAACACCTCAGAGAGCCGAGGTTTTGCATATTTACACGGAATTGCAATACACAAGGTGTGCTTCTCTAAGGATTCCCCCATCTTTCCTGACACCTCTGACTCCAGCTCGCAAGAGCTGCAGTCTTCAGCAGCCAACCATGCTTCTGGTGACCCTAAGTGACATCCAGGGACCACCACCAGCTCAGGGCTGAGTCAGATCCCTGGCACACCCTTAGGGCACCCACCTGCCCTCTGGGTCGATCAGAATTAAGCACCCTGGGGTCTCTTGCTTCCCTGTCCTGGCTCTCACCCTCTCCCAGCCCCAGTCCTTTCAAGGGACCCCGCCAGCAGTGCTGCTCCCCACCTCCTGCTTGGCTTTGCCTCCACGCTGGGCCCACGTCACCACCCACAAAGAAGGGCCTGTGCAGGAGCTGGTGCTCATGCTCCTCTGAGAGGAGTCATAAAGCTCCTTTTAAGATGTCCAGCACAAAGCTGAGCCTGTTCAGCTGCAGGTTGGGGGCTGCTGCCTCCCCTCCCTGCCTCTGCCAGGCACTGAGTCATTGCCCTGCCATGGTGCTGCCAGCCCAGAACTGGAAAGAGGGCCAGGGCTGGTGGCCCAGAGCAGCAAACCTGCCCCACTCCCTGCTTCTTTCCAGAGGTGCAAATAGGAAATATTATGGAAAAGACCCAGGGAAAGGGGCAGCCACGTGGAAAGGGGGTCATCCATGGGGAAGAGCTCCTGGGAAATCTTCCTTGGGTTTGTGTTTTCCACCAAAAATCGCTCTCGATGCTGGTTTTGATGCAAGGAAACGAGTGAAGGTTTCTACCTGTGTCCTTTTACAAGGCAAGAGAGAGAAAGTTGGAGGTATTTTCCAGCTTGCAAGACTCGTGGCTCTTGTAGTGTGGGCTTCTTCCTCAAAGAGCAGAGCTGGGATTGCAAAAAAAAAAATCTCTGCTGTTGTCTGAAACAGTACAAGTACAAGAAACACGCAATTTTGTGCTTGCAGAGAAAAAAAAAAAGTTGTTTAAAAGTGGAAAAAATGAACTCCTTGAACACCTTACCTGTGCCCAGCTGTGCACCTTGGAGCCTTGGGCACTCGCGGGTGCAAAGGCTGAGTTGCACTCCTGAGAAAGTCCCAACTGCCTGGTTTCACTGAGTAATTGCCTTTTCAGATCAAAGAATTGGAAGCAGGAGGTGGGGGGGGAGACAAGCCAAGCAGCTTAGACGTCTGCAAGCTGAGAGAAAATAACTTCAGCACAGCAAAAAGAGAGATTCAAAGCCAGGCAGGAGATTCACCCTCTCCATTTATGTTTTGTCTTCCTGATTCTGCTTTTTCTCTCTCCTTCTCTTCCAAGTTATTTAAGACAGGAGGGCCTCTGTCAGCATCACCCCAATATCCTTCTGAAAATCTAAAGGCAAGACAAGCACCAAGGACCAATTTATAAATTGGCATCAGTGCTGCACAAGCTGACAAAGGCTTCCCACACCCTGCCCTGCACTGCGTCCAAATCCACACCACTTTTATCCCCATAGAAACCATGGGTGTTCTCTGACAAAGAAGTGGGGGCTTGTCTGATACACCAGCTAATCATGCCATGATCCCATCTGGGCTCAGGCACAGGTCCTGTTCTTCTTACAGGGATCACAGATCTCAGTGTTGACCTCCCTGGTCAGGAGAGGAGGATCAGCCTTCACACACACGCCCAACACCCCTTCTTGTATTCTTAACTGAGTTAACTGATTTTTAACTGATTTTGCAGGGGCATGAGCTGGAATAGGACTCACCAACAAAGCTATTTTAAACCAGGCTTCCCTTTGTGTCCAATGGTCAGCAATTCCCTCCAGGCAGGATTTGCCATTCAACAGCACTGCAAAGAGTTGCAGGCAGTCAAGAACAGAACAACCAGCTGAGTCACTCCTTGCCACCCTCAATTTGCCAGAGGTCCAAATTAACCTCACTGCAGTCCTTCCCCCGCTGCAGCTTCTGGAAGGCACTGCATCCTGCTCCCTGAGCCCTGGCATCCACCTCTCCCAGGCCTCCTCTCAAAGGGCATTTCCTTTCAAGGAAAAGCCCAGGCAATCCATATCCTCTCTCTCCCTTTAAACACAGTCCTGTTTAACTTCATAACCTCACTGGGGCTGGCTGTACTCCGCAGAAAATCCATGTAGGTGTTCCCACCTCTGGACAATGCTTCACCCAACAGGAGATGTGTGAGATTTTGTGGGGTGGTCTGTGCTGCTTAGAGCCAGACACTTGGTAGGGAAGAGAGAAAGAGAGAGAGAGGACAGAAGGTGATTTCTCAGTTGGTTCCAGCTTGCTGCAGGTGGGCACTTGGCCATCAAGTTTACATTAAAAGCTACTTGATTTTGGTAGCAATTCTCTCCTTTCCCCGGCCATAAAAAGTGAAGTCAACCCTGCTGCTTGTGGTAGTAACTTTTAACACCTTTTCTTGGAAAAAAGCTTGAAGATTTGTTCCATTCCAGGCACACAATAAATCAAATGGGAACTTGCTCAGGAAAGCTCCAGGCACTGATGTGCAGAAAGTCCTGGCCTGGCTGAGCCCCTTGCCAGGGCCTGACCCAGCAGGGAAGCACTGCCAAGCATCAGTGACTGCTCCTGACAGCCCTGCACAAAGTCCTCCTCAGGGTGTCAGGACCAATTAGTGAGTGTGCAGCAGCCAGGACAGAGAGCACTGCCCACATGGGTGGATGCAGTCTGCTCCAAGGCACCTGCAAAGGGACCAGGGTGAGCCTTGGGAGGTGCTCCAGGAGGACCCTTCAGCAAGAAGCCCCTGCCCTGCCACACGCCTGTGAAAGCTGTACTTTGCCAGCAGGCAGTGGGGAAGGACCTGCAGCTTGATTTCCCACCAGTGACTGAGTTTTATAGGTTTGATTTGGAGAAACTGCAAAATTTCTGTCGAGGCACTGCAAGAGACAGAGCTGCCCAGGCTTGGCATGTGCAAAAGGCACTGAGGTGAAGAGCTTAATCCTTACTCTATAAAGGCAGCTATCAGCTAAGGAGTGACACTGCTCCACCTCCCTGCCTCCCCAGACTCTCTTCAGGAGACTTTCCTAAAGCTCTCTCCCTGATACAAAGGTCCAAGCAAAGGCAGCCCTGACTTTAGAGATGAAGAAACTTGGTCTTCTGCATCTCACTCAATCAGAAAGTCCCAGTAAGTCCCAGAAATTCTGCCCAAGGGTGATAAGAAACTGCTACCCAAAGTGACTGAAACATTCTTCCAGATCCCTTCCTCCACTTCTTATATCAATTGTTTTCCTTCTTCCCACACTTTATCCCCTAACCTTCACTTTTCCCATAGTCTCAGCCATGTTCACTAGGGATGCTCTGGCTAACCACTCTCATGGGAGTGGGAAACTCCACCTCAAACAGGACTGGGATCTGAAAAGAAGCCACGAGCCCTCCACAGGGGTGTGGAGTCTGATGGGACAAGAGTTCAGTGTTTTTCAGAGTAGCTGGTATGTGCTGCCTGATGTGATTCCTTGGCCCACAGAGACCTTCCTGCTCATCTCCTAGGACAGGGAAACCCTCCCTGAAATCTTGCTCTTGGGCAATGAGCAGAGCAGGACAGACCTCTCTCCAGCTCTGGCCCAGTTGGGAGGGTGAGGCAGTGATCCACCCACCATGAAAATGTGCCCCATGCTGCTCTCATCTCCTGCTGGCTGGAGATGGGAAGGAAGGAAGGAAGGACCACATTGTCTGTCTGCCAGAGATCCTTCCCTTCCTCATCACACTGACAGTGCCAATCATCTTCAGCCTCCCTTCTTTCTACTTACCTCAATTTTCCTTTCACTTTTAAAGATTCTCCTCACCCCTCTGCCCCTCCTTGGGGCCTCAGATTGGCTCTGTGACTCATTGCTGGGTGACAGAGGTGGCTTTTTTCTGCATTGAGGTAATTTTGCAATTACCAGCCCTCTCATGTGTTTCACAAAAGGCCAACAACCACCAGCAAAGAGTGCAGTCCTGGCCCAGAGAGGACAGCACAGTCTGTTTGGCTGCAGAAGGATGACAGAATGTATTGAAAGAGCTCATAAAACTCACTTTGGTCGTGCTCCAAAGCATGTTGAAAGTCAGGAGAAAGTCCCCCATTGACATGAACAGGGGTTAATTCCATTAACCAGGGTGCTTGGTAGCTGCTGAGCCCAGCTAAGTCCTGGGGTTATTACTGTGCATGTAAGCTGTCCCTAATAAAATAAAGAAGACAAACTGGCCACCTGTGTTTAATAATCCATGGTGACTTATGAATCATCTGTGTTTGTTAAGACCTATCTCATACACAGACTCATCTTTTTCTCGCCAGCACCCAGCTCATCCTCTCCTATGGAAACCACAGCCAGCTTTCCTGCAGGAGGTGAATTCCTTGCAGAGTTGCATTTAATCTGCTGCAAGTTACCCCTTTAAATCCAGGCTTTTACATCCAGTTGCTCCAGAGAATATGAGGAATGCCTCTGCTAGTTTTTCACTGAGCCTATTTAGCCTTTTTTGGACAGAAGGAAGCATCCAAGAGGGAGGGCACATTTTTGCCTCTTTAAATCACAGAAGGAACACTACAGCTCATTCCTCATGTCCAGACTGCTTAACTCTTCCCCTGTCCTAGCAGTCCTCAGCTGCTGCTCTGCTGGCACTGGAGCCCCTGGCTATCCCTTTGCCTCCTGAGCTGGAAGCCTGGCACACATCTGAGGTACCCTGGCAAATAAAGGTGTGGGGCTTTCCATCCTTTCAGGCTGGAGCCAAGACAGTCGTCCCCATCTTGATCCTGCCCTCCAATCCACAGCCTGACACGCAGCTCCGCAGCTCCTCACACAGCAGGGCCCCAGGCAAGAGAGATTCTTCTCTCCCTGGAACAAGGAAAGAGTGTTTTTCCCTTCCCACTCGTTTATGCGCTGCCACAACAGCTGCTCTCCACGGGCTTACTGTACAGCCCTCAGGCTTAGCTCGGTTTTCAAGAGCACTACATTTGCATCCACGCCACATGACCCAAGCTTTAAGCCTGCCCACACGGCTGGCAACGAGCTCCTGAGTGTAAGTTTGGCTGCAGGCACCGACTTTCTGATGACCAAAGCATTGCTAAGAGATTCCCTTACCCTTTTTTCCTCCTAATGCTCCCATGAGATGGTGTGCCATGCCAAATCTCTGGGCTGGAGAGCACAGGGAAGGGCAGAGCACCAGTTGTGGGGCTCTGATTTTATGGATACACAGAAAGTGTCCTATATAATTTTTTTTCCCCTAGCATTTGAATAGACATTAAATTATCCATTTAAGAAAAATCGAGGATGAAAACGAAGCAGATCACACCTCTTTGCCAGGGCCTGAAGAGTGTCAAAGACTGGCCACATTCTATACTCATAGATTCTGGGCGGGAGGGTGTATACCATCCTTAAGTTAAAGCAATCCCCAAGATCACTTCAGGTAACCTGACCCTGAGACACAGCTTTTTAACCGAGATGGTTGTTTGGTAAAAGCCCTACTCTTAATAAATAGAAAATCCCACATGGCAAACCACTGACAACATGAAAACCTGAGAGATGTCCCTGTTTGAACGGCTGCAAAGTGAAATTGTGCAGCAACAATTTTACAGTGAAAGAAACAATTGATTTCAGATGCTGCAAGCTGTAGGGACTTAAAGAATTCTCACATCTCAGCTGCGCCACATCAGCATCTGCACCTGCACTCCCAGCAGCAGGGAAGAGCCAGGGATGGAGCAGCACTGCTTGCTGTGAGATATGGTCACAACCAGCCTCCCATCCCAGCAGGCTGGGACACAGGGAGAGCATCCAAGTGCCAGGGCTGAATGTCCACCACCAGGAACACAGCATCTGTGCACCAGGACTCTCAGCAGCATACATTTCATCTCAGTTTTGCACAAGCAGAACATCCAATTTCTACCCAATTAGGCAGGGTTGATGGAGTTTATGTGCATGACAGTCCATGCACATGGACTCCATGGTCCAGCAAGCAGTCAGTGGGACATGGAGACAGGCAGCTCCTGATGTGGCACAGGGCTTTCCAGTCAGACAAAAATATGTAACAAAATCTGAGCCAGGAAAGTGAGTTTGCATCGGTCATTAGTGCCTTGTGTCAAGGGTCTGGGATATTTTCTGATGTGGTTCCAAGGGGCCTTCAAAGCACAGCCAGCAGCCCAGGGAAGGAGCATGGCAAAGGACAGGAGGTGGCACAGGATTCACCATGTGGCAAAGCAGCACTGCTGCCCTCGCTTCATTCCAGAGGGCAGAGCCTTGGAATACGGTTATGGGAAGACCACACAGATGAACAAATAAATTTGAGCACCTCCAACATGCTTCCACAAGGGCCTAAGAAACTTAAAACAGTAAAAAATAAAAGGCAGGAAAAAAATACCTACAAGTTTAGAGATACCCAAGATGGCAGGACAGCAGCTGCACAAAACATGTCTGAGCTGAGCAGACTTGTGCAGTTGTGATGGTTTCTGCAGGTGGCCAAAAGGACAGGAATAGTCTGTTTCCCTTAACAGCTTCATCAGCCCAAGACCAGGACCCCTCCTCTGAAGGGACACTGATGTGCTGAGGGAAGGGGCTTTCCCAGCACTTTCCCTTTCAGGAGTAAAACAGGTGCCCCATAAACACTGAACCACTGATGGGAGGTGCAAGTATCCAACAGATTTGTACCTCCCCAGTCACCACCATTTTTCAAGGATGGGCACCGAGCAGCCAAGGACAACAAGAGGAGAAAAGGTTACCTCCAACATACTCTGGATTCTCCTTTGGAAGCAGAAAACCTGCAAGAGAACAGCAACAGCACTTCCAGCTCTTCCCAGGGGTTTCCACACTTCCTTAGGTTCTAAATAAAGAGAGGCTGGAGACCAACTTCTGGCAGAGGCAGAGATGTGGCTTAGCTGTGCTGTGCTCCAGCAGACAGGAATTGCCCTGAGCCCCCCACTGTGCTGCTGTGGCCCTAATTACCCACTCCTTAAATCATCTGAAGGCTGCATCCCTTCTTGCAGGCAGGTTTTACTGCCCTGGTGCGGGGTGGTTGTGACCCTGTGGCTGTCACACATATGCCACCTCCCTGAGCAGCCTGCTGCGTGCCACCACCTCCAGCCACACCCCAGCTGTGACTGGGAGAGCACTGCTGGCCTTCACTGGGCTACAAACCAAGCCACACGGGCAGCCAGGCTGGAGATGGGCTGGCCTTGCCTCATTTAGCAGGACATGCAGAGCTGACTTTTCTTGCACAGGCCAGGCTGTCCCTGCTCACACTCAGGCAAAGAAAGCCGGTTCCTCACCCGGGTCATCCCAAGGTGAACCCACAAGGAAGGTGACAAATGGGGAGAATTCAAAGAAAAAAAAAAAAAAACAAAAACCTAAAAAGTCTTCCTCCCAGTGCCCTGAGACAGGCAAAAAATATGGGCAGAGCATGGCTAGACTTGCCAAGGCCATCAGCTGTTCTTCACTGAGCAAAAAAAGGGGATGAGCCATTTCTGAAAGAGCAGTATGCCTCCTTTCAACCCAGAAAAGCCATTAATAAAACTGCTACTATACTCAGAAGAATGAGCACTTCCTGAGGAAGTGGGAATACACTGTGTGAAAACATGCAAGTGGAGGAGGCAAAGACTTACCACTAAAAACACCAGCTGCCTCCTTACCTCTTCGAAGGCCAACCCCTTCTGCTGCTGCCTTCCCCTTCACTAGAACAAAATAGAGAGTTTTTGACTCTGTGACAGTGCTACACCCCTCTAGCCAGGGCAAACATCTCCCTAGCAAGACAATCAGAAAATGGAACAATGTCAGACTCCATCTGGTACATCATTCACATTCATTTTGGCCAATTCTGCATGTAATTAAGGGTTTGGAGGTTCCTTGCCCTGAGATGTGCTGTCATTACCTTGAAAAGCTGACATGCAAATGGAGACAGCTGCACATTTCTCCAAACCTTTCTCTGATACCACATTTGTGTTTTTTCAGGCAAAATAGACCTGTACCCAAAACCCTTGAGCAGTTCTTGGGAAGTCCACCTAATGTCTCTGACCATGGCCACATTCTCTCAAGTGGTGTGACCCTAAACCATCCATTTCACCAGGTTATTTTGCACCTGGATCATTTCCCTGTCCTGTTTAACTCCTGGCATCACAAACTGGTGGTATGGATAAAAAGTGAGGCAATAAGAAGGAGTCAAGATTGTGTTGCTGCAAAGAGAAACATTTGGCAAATCTTTCCCTAAAAGCTTCTTTTCTTTGAGCGGGGAGAGGGTGGGTGTTCCTGAACAGCACCTGGAAAAAGGCTGGAAATGAAATCTTGGCTCTTACTATCGGACACTTTTTTGGTATGATGGAACAAGGTATGTCTGGGCTTTGTGAGGATGAGGAAGGATCCATCAGGAGGGAAGAGGGTTTCAAGTTGGAGCAGATCCCTGATCCAATCCACCACATAGCCACTGATAGGGCAAGGCTGGGCAGAAAACCACATGAGTGACAACCCTCACACTGTGAATCCAAAGCAATGTCGATGAGCCCATACACATGGAAGGTAGGCCCCCAAGAAGCTGAGGCTGCTGAGCCTCAAATCAGAGCCCCACCATCCTCCTTTTCTCCACATGGCAGCAGAAACCTGCCCAAAGCTCTGGGGATGTTCCTGATCCCAGAGGGGCCGTGGCTCTGCAGGAGCGCTGGCAAGGGCTGCCTGCCCACCTTATCCTGCCCCTGGGCAGCTGGGCTACCATAGACCCACGGTGAGGCTTAGAAAAATAAACTGTAAATCTGTAACCTCTGAGACTGGCTGACTCAGGAAAGCACCAGGAGATAAGAGATTAGATACATCATTAGCAAGAGCCCTGCTCTTTGCAGCTGCCTGCAAACCTAGGTACTTCAAGCCTAAAGCACCTCCTGTTTTGCAGGCAGGTGATAAGCTCAGTGCTCCATAAATCCCCAAAGGAACATTGCTGAGCCCGTGCCCCTCGGCATCATTACACAGCAGAAGGAATCATTGCTGCTCCCTCTGCTTTGTTATCCCACAGTCCCACCAAGAGTCCTTCCTGCACAGCTCCTGTGAACAGGCTGCACAGAAAATTAATTCTTCAAATATCTGCTGCCTTCTCCCTGTGCAAATACCAGGCTGTTGATTGACCAGGGAAGGATACAAATATTTACAGACAAGGCGAGGGTGGGAGCTCTGCCACACATTCTGCTTGTGGCTGCAGCTGGGCAGCAAACAGAGCTGCCAGGGTACCTGTGGCCTGTGCCTGCTGCACAGACAGACCTGGCAAACCCCAGATTCACCAGCAAGTACTCCTTTCTTGGACTGATTTCAGAGCATTTGGTTTAGAGCTGGGATGCTGATCTGAATACAGCTGAAGTGGGAAAACAATCCCATTAATGTGCCAAACAATCACAGGCCCTAGTGATACATGAGGTTCTCCAGCACAGGAACCTTACCACAACACCCCTCATCAGGCATTGGGGCCACAAGGAGCCTGCTGCCCAGCAGGAAAGGCTGGCACCATGGCAAGAAAGATGAGCAGCCACAGAAACCCCACCACCACCTCCCAGACACCTCCAAATGCCCCAAGAAGACTCTCCTTTAGTTCAATCTTTTCCTTGTCCAGGTAGTCCTGGAGCTTGACTATTCCCCTGTCCTCACACAAATCAGCTGGGACAAACCAGCCTCCCACTGGATCAAAGTGAGGAGGAGGCAGTTTCTGGGTTGACTGGGAACTGGAACCATGACTGTTAGGATGGTCCCTGGTGTGGCTTCAGCCCATGCCAAGGAGCTTCATTCTGCAGGTGTCCAAGTTTTGGGAGACAGCATGGGTCAGACAGCACTTCCACCAGCAGCAGGGACATGGTTACCCTGTTCTGGAGGTAATTTAATAACACGCAGACTTGGCCAGACCTGACCACAAAACACCCTTATGCACCTTTAACTTTTTTTACAGGAGTGTAGCCTCCTGCATGTTCCTTTCTTCATCTGGAGAACTAAGTACGAGCACCCTGGGGTGGGTGGAATCTCCCTCATGCCAGTTTTTGCAGGATTCCTCTTTGATCTGACCTTCGCAGCCATCAAAACATGAGGCCATTTTGCTGAGTTTGCTCCTTTTCCTGAGGCTGGAAAGCGAGTTGCACTTGCCAGGGAAGCACAGCCTGCCTTTGATGCTTGACAGGGAGAATTTCACTCAGCCTTGCCTCAGTGAAAGAGTACGTTCCTCCCAAATTTACAGCAGGACCTTGTAGTATGGAAGCACACGCATTAAAGCACCCCTCTCCTACCTGCTGCGATGTCCTTGTCACAACTCATCACCCTCCACTTCCTGCTGTTCATTCCCCAGCCTAGTGCTACGCTACAAGAAACACCTCACTGAAACATGCCAAGTTATTTTTCCAATCCCTGTCCTTACTGGCTCCAGGGAATCAGCTGTGATACTGCTCTCATGTATTTCTGGGCTCGATCATTCACGGCAAAAAAAACGCATATGGCAGGAACATATCCTGCACAGCCCAGCCAGGAGGCACAGGAGGCCTGATGGAGTGGCCAGGCAGGGATACAAGGAGTGGTGGAGCCCAGAGGGAGGTTCAGGGTAGAGCAAAGGTCTTCTTTGCCTTCTCCTTCCAAGCAGCCTGTCCTCCATCTGGGAACCGAGCGGGTGGCACATGGGCACTCCTCATCAGCAAACACGACCGTTATGGGTGTGGAGGGATGCACCTCTCTGTGCTTGCGTTAGAACACTGGAGACACATTATTCCTGCAGCCAGGGGATCCTCAATGTATCCCAGCACTGTGGGTGACAGTGTCTCCCCTCCATTCCCCCCCTCCAATCTGTACCTGTTCACTGCAGCGTTACAGCTCTTCTCTTTAAGCACTCCTACAATTCCAGGCCAAGGGGATGGATCCATTTTCTCTGGTCGAGCTCTGCAAAGCAAAGAGCCCCAAAGGTTCAGAGGGCTCAGGAAGTCTCACCTGCTCCTGGGGTGATCACTTAGAGCTGGGATTGGGACTCCTGTACACAAGGTGTTACACAAACACTACCAAAAGTCCTGTCTTGAGCAGCTTTGCAGCTGAGAACGCTGAGAAACAGCTTTCTGTAAAGCCAGTGTGCTCATGATGTATCCATGCTCTGCAGTGCATCCAGGCTGACATTATAGGGACTGAAAATGCCTCTCCACAGAGCTCAGCAGGATTTGACCTGCTCCCAAACCCTCTCTGCAGCCCAGGGCACTGATTGACTCCCTGCCTTATTCCCCACTGCAGGCCCAGGGCAAAGCAGCTCCAACATGTGTCCATCCAACTCAGCATCTTCCTCACCTTCTTGGGAGAGCAAGGGAAACCATCTCTGAGCACTGAAAAGTCACAGGACAGAGCTGCTGGAGGGTGCTGGAACTGGGGGGTAGTGCCACACCTCTGGCCAAATTAGTGAGGCATCTGCACCCCACCATGCTGTCTCAGCCCTTGCAATGCCCTGGAGGACAGACACCTCCCCACCTCTCCCCCGCCTGCTTTGTCAGGCCTTTGCAGAGCTGCAAGACAGCCACTTAAACAATTGTGACATTTTCAGCTCACTCACCCAGAAAACAAGTCTCCTTCCAGGGCTGCCTTATCTTGTGGCTTTGGTAGGCACAGGATATGCACACACTGGCACGGAGGGGCAGGGAGAGGACAGGAGGTGCACTCAGAGCTCCCATTTCCTTCTCTCTGTTGTGCTTTTAAAAGAAATGGTCCCTTTTTATATGTCCAGCAGTGTCCCCAGAAGTGCTCTACCTGTCCAGCTCACAGGGGAGCTGCCAGAAGACCCCAGATCCATTGTTCCAGGAGCAAGGAATGGATCTGAGGCTATCTCCTGAGCCTGCTCCCCAAGCCACATTTGCAGGCCCCTTCTTATCTGCACCACCCACTCTGGAGCGGGTTGCTGAGCACCAAGCAGGAACATTCAACAGCACAATGCCAACGTGCGATAACACAATTCCTACATCCTTCCTGCTGTGGCTGAAGTCAGGGCAGGAAAGAAGGCAGGAAGCTGTCACCACCTCCATCTTTCCCCAAAGCCATCAGACAGCAGCATCCTCCCGGTGTCCTTGCTCCTTTTTTAGCTGCTCAGTAACCAAACAGAGCCAGGTGGTTTATTTGCCAAGATTTCTCCACTAAGACACAGGGATGCCCATCTTCCACAGAGAGCTCCCTGTTTGCATTGTACCTCCCCCTGCTCGTTGTGTGCACCAAGGAAGCTCTGGCAGTTTAAGCCTTGTGTCCTTGCACACCACATGGTTTTTATGTGTGTAACCAGTTTCTGTAGACCAAATTATCCTGCCTGAGGAAAGCTTTTCAGCCAAGTGTCATGTTTCTCCCTCCAGAGCACATCCTCCAGCATGCCATTTCACTCAAGCACCCAAATGCTGTGTGCACAGTCCCAAGGAGAGCAAATAAATCTTTCATCTTCCCCTCTTCTAGTCGAGCGAAGGTTTAGCCATGCACAGCACCCAAGGTGCCACATTACATTTTGCACTTGGTTTTTTGCAGCCCAAAGGGTTTCAAAGTCATCCAGTCCAGAGCGCCTCAAAATGTCTGACATTAAGAGTCGTGTGTGTGTGTATCCAAAATGCAAAAGATGGACAGACACCCAACCACCCAGCACTGGTTCCATTAGCATTGCCTCCTGCTTTTCTCCTGCAGAACACCAAGCTCTTGACGTCCTTTTTGCCAATCCGTGCCATAAAGGAAGAAGATTCTGTCCCGAGGTCTAATGTGAGAGATTTGTTTACCCCAAGCAAGTTCTTTAGCCCCTTCTTTTAAGAAAAGGATGACCTGGTCCTCTAGAAAATTAAAAGAACAGGCTCCATCCAACACACAGTTTCCAGAATGGCTGTCATGGACAACCAAGTTGAAGATGAGCAATTGCCTTTGATTCTTCCTTTTGCACACACATAAGGGACAGGCAGGGAGTTTCTTTTTCACATTGCCTTGTTGACATCAGTGAGTGGTTTCCATGTCACCTTGCACATTTTTCAGGCCAAAGGACTGGAAGCACTCTGAGGATCAGGTAGCCCTAAAGAAACCCAGCCAGGCCCTACACCAATGGGCCAGACAGTGCCAGCCCAGCCCCAGAATGCCGTGCCCTGGGTTAAGCAGGCTTTCTGCAACAGATGGATGTGAAGCTTTAAAAGCACAGTCTCACATCAGGGAAGAGGAACCCCATCCCAGCAGGGAAGACACCCAAACCACACAGGATTCCCAGCTATTGATGGGAAAATAAAGCAGCACAGAGGGTGGGACTTGACTTGTGCAAATATAGCTAGGGAGGACTGGTGGTGGAAAAGGAGGAGGTGGCACTTTGTGGTCAGTCATAAAAGGAAGACATGGATCAGGTGGCCTTGTATTGACTCCAGACAGACGTCACAACCTGCCTTATTCAGGGCCAGGCAAACACAGCCAGGGAGCCCTGCTGGTGTAAATCAGTCTTGCGTTGACTCAAGTCAACACAGCCATGCCAGGTGACGTCAGAAGACTCTCTCCCAACGTGAGAAGAAGCAGAGCCAGAGGGTCGTTTGAACATTCTGTGCTGCATGAAAGCTGGGCTGTGGCAAGGCTGGGAACAGCTGCAAGGGAAATCCTGGAACAGTTTCAGGAAGGATACAGGTTCAGGGATTTTGACACCATTCCCATTGCACTGGGTGCCCAAGGTACCTTAAATTCACCCACAAGGTCCCTATGAGAAATTCCAAGAGGGATCCCTGGAGACCTTGCTGGTGATTTAACACATCATGTTGAAAGCAGTGACTGGTATACTATGAGAAGTTGATGAGCACAGCTCCCTTTCCTGTCCAGCCAGAACATCTCCTAGAACACCACGGTCTACTTGCAGGAATATCCTCTGGAGCCTTGAAACAAGTCCAGCTTCATGAGCATCAGCTCAAAAACTTGACCCAGAAAACATTGCCAAGCAAAGGCTAAAGCTGACCAAGTCAGACATGGCTTTCTATTCTTCTGTTCAAAACACAACTTGGGATTGCAATGGTGTGGACAGCACTGGGACAGAACCAGACCTGAACTGAACTGACAAACTGTCTCTGGAAGAAGGGAAATTCCTAATCCTGTGGGGTCAGTGTCTACAGGTGATCAATGATCACTGGTGTACCTCAGTGGTAACCTGCTTATCTGGTCTCTGAAACAGTCCATAGAGAAGAATAACAACCATGGTGATAGGTTAGTTATTCATGGGTAGCAGCATCCAGGCAGCTCAGCCTTTATACAGCTTGATGATGTTAATTAACAGTGATGGCTTGACAAAGTTAGTTAACCCACCACAGGCTTGTCTGGTCTCAGCTCCTGAGGGAACTGGATCCTCCTGCAGAGCCTGCAGTAGAAAGATGGCACCAACATGTCCTGAAAGATCTGCCTCGAGTCTCACCTCTCACCCATCTCATAAGGACAGGCCAGCTCTAAACATCTGGGTATTTGCAGGAACAGATGGCCAGCTGCTCCATCTGCATATGTGGCCCAAACTGGTGCTCCCACCTCCAGCAGCAGCAGCCAGGATGTGTTAAAGATTCCAGGTAGAGACCACAGAGCCAGCACAGCACAGAAGCCTGCTGCTGCTCCAAGAGATCCGAGGCAAGGAAAGGCAGAGAGGGGAGGTAGAGGGGAACAGGGAGGAGCTGCAGAGTTAAACAGAAAGGCATACACTGAAAGTTTGCTAAGTATCTTACTTCCAAGTGAAAATCCCTCCTGCTTCTCACATTAATCAGGGCACTTAAAACTAGTCCTAACCACCTGCTCCCACTTCCTTTGTCCAGCTCTTCTTAAACTCACCAGCAGCCCACTAAGAAACAGAGCAAATATGTGCAAAGATTTGCAGACAAAACCAGAGATCTTTGGAAAACATTCTGTCGAAGCAAGCACCCCTCTCCCAGCACAGAGGCAGCTGTGCTTTACAGTAGGACAGTTTCCAATGTTTTCTTTCTCTGTGCAGACGAGGGATTTCCTGTCCTCCATGGCAACCACTTTGCATTTACTGAAGGAGGCTGTGCCAATAATCTCCAGAGCAGAATGAAAAATTTTAAAGTGGATTGCCTGTTAGCTCCTGGCTTTAACTTGCTGATGTTTTCCATACCCATGGCTCCAATCCATTCTTCTACCCTCCTTAAAATGTTTGTCAGTAGAGGTAAATCTCCAGTGCTGCACTGCCCGTGCAGGGGGAGTTTCTCAAGCACTGGTGATACAAGTCTTTCTGAAGAAGTCACCAACCACCAGCACCTCCCAGCAAGAGCTGTCTGTGCACCTTCCAAAGGACATGGTTTTTGCTTTTTCCAACAGGGCACAGCTCCCAGTTCAAAGACAGTCCCTGTGATGAAGACAGCCCTGGACTTTGATGGCCCAGGTCTTCCTGTCACAGGTTTAGAAGCAATCTTGCCATTCTTTCCTGGAAGGGAAGCACTCACTGGACCAGTGCTGGTCCAACAGTTCCAGAACACATCTGAGCCAAACCAAGCCTCTCCAGCAAGGTGTCCTTCTCCATCCCCTCTGAGCTGCCCTTGCATAGGTCTGTGTTCTTCTCAGCTCCACGGACACAGATCCAGCGCACCGACTTGGCAAAAAGCCTTTGTTTTGTTTTGGCCCATCTCACGCCATTTTAGCGAGTTACATCAGCTTGGCCTGAGGCCACATGAACATCAGGACCAGCCCAAGGGAGGCAATGAGAACAAAAAAGGAGGGGAAGCGAAGCCATCCATCCCCTTTCAGTGACAGTGAGCTCATGATGAAACTACATCCATTGCTGTCCCAAATTTTACTGTACTAGATCATTTTCCATTAACCGCTTAAAGAGGTTTTGTTTAGCAAGGCCTTCGAGGAGGAGCAGCTCAAGAAAGAGCTGGAACCTCCTGACTAAATGATACTAAACCTGAGGGACATTTCTGGGCTGAGCCACAGGTGCAGACTAAACCTGTGCTGTTTCAGTTGGGCTTTCTTCTTTCTACTTTTTTCTTTAAAATCCCTTAGCAAGGGAGCAGAACAAACTTGATCCTAACTAAACCAGGCATAATAAAGCACGACATTGTTTTCAAAGCCAGCAGGAGACTAGCATTAAACAGGAACCTTAAAGTTCTTTTTTACTCAATGAGTCAGAGTCTCAGGAGCATTTTCCCCACACGGAACAGGAAAATTTTTGAGTAATAGCAAAGCAACATTAAACACAAGGAACAAAAGGGGAATGAGAATCCCTTAACTGATAGGGAAGACTTCTACAGTCTTACCTAAAAGAAGTCAAGGTGCTGCAAGCAGTAAGTGCACACAATCCACTGCTCTCCAGCTCTGAGTGCTGACAAGAAGCCAAAGCATGAGCACAGGAGCTCTCACAATGGATTTCTACCTGCCCAGGACTCCAGCAGCCTCTCTTGCAGAAAGTGACCTTGCAATTCTACTGCCAAGTAAAACAGACCCACAGAAGAGGGCATTAAAAGTCACTTAAACTGATTGAAATGTTTCACTGCACTGAAGGCAGAACAGTGACACTGGCAGTTGTCACATCTGCACAGAAGAGCAGCAAACCACAGCCAAGGGACAGTCAAACTCAAAACCACCAGCACTCATTTGACCACTTCCAAGAGCAGCTGATCAGGACAGCAGGAGCCCTGGAGTGGAATTTCAGATTCAAGTTAAATTCCTGGCTCTGACAAAAACTCCCCATGGAACCACCAGCAAGTCCCCGTTTCCACACACTACCTGAATTTCCTGTCCTGTAAAACAGGCATCATTCCTGCTGGTCTGTTTAAGTTACAAAGCACTCGTAGCAGGGATTATTTTTAGCATGTAAGCATGAAAACCCAGCTGAGCTGGACTCTGATCTCAGCTGGGCCTTCTCATTGGCTTTGTAATATTAAAAGTAAACAAAAAGCAAGGCTGAGCCCACACCAGAGCTCAGCCACTGGGCAGCATTTTGATAGCAGATGAAACAAAATTTTTGGTAAACAGTGAGCTGCAGGTCCAAAGCTGGAGCTAGGCAACAATCTGAGGGATTACATGGCTCACCAGTGCCTGCACTCATTCACTGGTGAGCAGTGAGCTACCAATGGACCAACTTCAAACTCACTGTCACCAAGCAATGACGCAGGTGTTCAGGACAAACTGAAATCACTCTTAACTGTGCTCTCAACCATAGCAGCAAGTTCTGGGAGAGCAGGGAAGAACTGAAAACTCCATCTGAGAGAACAGGAACTGTGCAGAGCTCTCTGCTTCACAGGACAAACAAGCAGCTTCTCCCAGGCTGTTGAATGAGACAGCAAGTCAGAAACTTAATACCTGCTGAGAAAACCTTCCCAAGTCCATGTTTTGAGAAATTCACATTTGCTCTCAGAAGGGTAGCACAAGGCAGGGCCTCAGATCAGAGCTCCCCTGCAGAGTGTGCAATCCAGAAGAAACAGGATGGAATGGAGAAAAGCAGAATAAATTGGGATAAAGAGCATAAAGAGTACATGCCCACAGCTCTTCCAAGCTTTATCTATCCTAAAGGCACACAGAATGTTCTCTGTTTTGTTTACCAGCCTCAGCATCAGTGATGTGTCTTCCTAGAATCATGACTACTTGCATATGTCAGGGCAAACCAGTTCCTTCCTGAAGTACATTTAATCCTTAATCATTCCCTTTCCATGGCTACAAATCCATTTTATTGCAGCCCCTGGAATCACGGCCTTGTACAAGAGGACACGTTTTTGAGCCTCTCTTATGAGCCTTCTCTGCAGTTTTTCTACAGCTGGATGTCTAACAAACCTTAGTAAACTTGACCAAACAGTAGATTTTCCTCTGCCCTAACTCAAATAGGGGGAGAAGAACTGACATCTGCAGCATGTGCCTTTTCACAGCAGTTACCATTACAGTGATAAGGCCCATGCCTGTTCTCAAAAGCCAATTTTTAACTCATAAACTAGAGGAATGAGCTTGTAAAGTTAAAGTTAACCTGCTTTACATATGGGATCAGTAAATATACATTAGTCAATCTGTGTTTGGGACACCTATGAAACTCTACTCTCATCTACCCCAACCAGCCTTTTAAATTAAGTCTCAGCAATATTTCTAAAAAACTTATTTTCATATTGATGATAGCCTGCCTTATCACACTGATTTCCCCAAGCTGATCTTCATTCTGCTAAGGCTTTATTCAAGGCCCTGCTATAAGAAAAGTCAGGTCCAGTGATATCACATGCGTTAAAGGAATATTTCTGCTCTTCCATATGAGCAGGTTGCCTACGCACACAGCTAATTCCTCTTATGTATCAACATCTATCCAGAGAGCAGGTAAGAAGCTGTGGAATGCAGCAGCCTTTTCAGGACTTCATCTCGATTCAGCCTGAGGGGAAACGTGGGAGCAGGTAACCAGCGGCTGTTGCAGCCCGCCACCCACTGGCCTCCCGAGGCTGTGCTGTTTCCAAGCCACCACGCTGAAGCTGCACTCTGCTGGCAGCAGCTGACACACAGCAGCTTCCTCCAGAGCATCAGTGGCATTGGCAGAGACTGTTCTTGTAGTTATTGTAAATTAACTGTAACTACAATAACTGCAGCATCAGTACAAAGCAATAATTACATCCACTCGAAGTGTTTTGCATGCTTTTAATATGTTCACATTAATATCTTGACTCGGATTAAGGCGTGTCAAGAATTTAGAGTGTCAGCCACACAAGAACAAATATCTCATGGAAAAGCTCTAAAAGGGTATCTGAAACAGACAAAGGGTCTCTCACTTAGCTTCAAACACACTGCTACTGGTAGTGCATGAAACCCACCATAGTCTGGGACACTTCTGGAGTAGGGACATAAAGTGTTGCTTGCTATGGCAAAAACAACTGCACCCTTTCTCTGAAGAAAGTAAGAAGAGCCTTCAAACCAAGTTGAACTAGTTTAGGATAAACAGCATACCTTTTTAGGAAAAGACAAAGCTTTGCCAGTATGAACCATCCAGTTTGGGACCACTAATGGTCCCAGGACAAGTGCTAGGAGCTTATCTGACATCTGTCATAGGAAGCATCACTGTCAGCTATCAGCTGTATAGAGGCCACATATTCACAAACAACATGCTTATGGCAAACAACCACAGGCTGAAACTATTCCTGCCAAACAAAGGAAAAAGGAGTTCAGACATTTTTTTCAGCTACTCTGCTGCAGGATAGTGTGGCTGGCAAAAGCTGCTCACTTTTCATGGGGTACCAAGAAGAAAAAGCAGGAGGTCACAGGAAAGAAAGTAAAGCCTTAGAAAATGTGGCTGAGCTGCCCATTCTCAGAGTTTGTCTGGTTGAAGCTGCTCCAGGCAGCCTGCCCAGAGCACAGCCACAGAGCCTGCTTTGAGCATGATTAGAAGTTTAGTCACATGAAATTAAGCAAGGCTGAGACACTCATCTCACCCAAAAGCTGCCTTTAGGAGGGTCTGACTCACTGACCTACATTCGTATATGCCAACTGATAGTAAACTGTCCAATGATGGCTGTGATGTTCATGGGCTGAGCCACCTCAGCTATGACAATGTGAACTCACCTGGTTATGCAAAGTTTCAGAAGGTTTATATCTCACAGAAAACTGTGCAGACCTCTGCTTCCAGAAGCCCTGAAGATTTAAACAGCCTCTTGTTGCTAGTAGGAAGTATAAAATTACAATACTGTATGTGCAGCATAGTGGAAGTAAAAGTTGCAACAGCAACATGACTTGAAGTCCACACATTTCATTTCAACACCCATTCCAAGAACAATCCTCTTGAGTCAAATATTTCTCTCTAGTGCTCTGAAGAGCTCCAGGTGATGAGTAATTCGTGATAGTTCTGTGTCTGAAGCCTCTTTGTCACTTTACATCCCACACAAATTCTTGCCATACAACAGCTTGTGGTGTCAGACATCTTTATTTGTCTTTGTGTTGCCCAAGTGTACAAATAGTTAATGTAGTTATAGAAATTCAAAATATATTGTAGTAGAAATCTGTCTGGGAAGTGGAATGCTAAGATATTCACTTTATAAAATTATTACCCTTAAGTGACTCTCACTTGCAAGTTTTAAATATATCAGGGCCATGAAGAGACACATTATGATCCTGCAAAAAAGGAGTTCTCAGTAAACTTTTTCTGCTAGATGAAGTCAGTCAACAGCAAATTAATTTCTTACATTTGACTCATTTTGAGTTATCAGCCAACAGGATGTTAGCTACATCCAGACAATTCATACACAATTCAGCTCCCATTTATACCAATAAAGTCCATGTATCACTATCAACAGACTTAAGTATTAGTGAAACAATCTCAGTGACAGTATTTATTTTAAGCTAATGAAGTCAAGCCAATAAGTCGCCCCTGGCCATTGAGTGCAATTGATGCTTTTGTCACATTTTCAGAGGAAGACTCCTCAGTTCTTGAACAAGTCAATACAGCTCTGCAGGAGAGACACATTGTTCTGCAAAGGAAGAGAATTAGTTTCAGATGAGGATGACTGATTACTGAAATCCTGCCTTTCACAATGAAGTAGCTTTCCAAATAGTGGGTCCGTCACAGAATTCTGTAGTGTGTGTCAATGCTAAAGATCTCCTACTGCAAAGACAAGCATTCAAGCAGTGAAGAACCAAAACCAGATCACACAGCCTGCAATCTGCCTCTTCCTGCAGGCCTGCAACCTCAGTTTGTGGTAAGGAGAGGGGTAAGAGACAATAGGAAGCTTTTAAAGTGGGCCAAACTGAGCAGTGTTGTCCAGGCCCTTGAGTCACATTCCAGTTCAGCACTGAAACAGCTGCCTTTGGTAAAGCCCAGTACTCTCAGGGAGTGGGACATTAGACTTTCCTTCTTCAAAGTAAGCTGAGGATGCACAGTCACTGCTTTGTTCTCTACACTAAGTTAACAGATCCTTCAAGCCTGCCTAGCAAAGCTTTGCAGAGGCTGCTACAAAGCCTGTGTCGCCTCCACTCACAAGCCAGGTGACAAGGACTGACAGCCTGATCACAAGCTGCAGGATGTGTTCCTGTCCCAGCACTCAGGAGCACTGGAAGCAGCAGCTGCCTCTAGACACAGTAGGGGTCAAACCCCACAGATGAGGCTGCCTGATGGGAAGTCAGGTGACCCAGCAGATCCTCCCAGTTACACAATACTCACTTCTCTTAACCCATGCCTGTTGCATTCCAAAGAGAACACACCTTTGCATGTTTTATTTCCAGTTCTGCCATTTCAATTAAGTTTTTGCGGAATGCTGCTATTCTCTTCTGTTTGAAGCTCATCAGTTCTGTAGAGAAGGAAAAAAACAAAGGTAAGAGATATACAAAGTGTGACAAGTTTCAGAAGTTCTGTTGTGTAGCTCAAATTACAGTATTTGATCAAAAAAGGTTCAAGAGTGAGTCTTGCTGTTTTTAGACACAGATGCAGTCATCACATGACACACAGCCTAAGACAGAAAAGCTTTGTAGGAAGACAGCTGGAATAAAACAGAAATAAGCCACACAAGCTCTGTGAGAACACAGAACATTTAAAAGCCAGATACACTAAAGGAGCAGTCTGTGTACCATGAAAGCATATTGCCTCTGCTTTATCTTGTCCAAATATATAAATATATATATAAATAAATGTATATACACACACACACACACACACATATATTCTTCTACTAAGAACCAGTGTTTGAAACTCTGTATAAGGCACTCAGCTGTACTGGGACAGAGCAAAAGTCTATTTGCACAGTTCTGACTGAGATAATTAGTTACCTTCTACTGCCTAAGCAGTTACACTCACAGAGAGGCTGAGTTCAGTCCAGAAAGCAAATACTAGGTGCTTATAAATAAAGCTGGTGTAGTACTGACAATGCTCTGCTACAGAGAATTGTTTTTAAAAAATGTTTAGCTACATCAGTTTTACAGCATCTATCTATCTATACTGTCCTTGGGATGTCCAGACTATTGGTTCAGGAGCCTTCAGAAGCTGAAGGCCAGATGGAGACCTCAACTGCATTAAGCTCTCCTTTAAGCTAAGTACAGCAAAGCCTGTTTTACCTTGTTTTGCAGATTCTGAAATCTTTTCAAACTTCTGACAGCAATCCTGTTGGTGTGCCTCAGCCAGCCTGACGTCCTTGCTCTTTAGTCTGGCTTTGTCTAGAGCTTTGTTCGAGTTCTCATAGTCAACAAGAGCCCTGGTTCGTCTGTACAGAAGATCCTGAATAGACAGAAATAGCACACCAGTGCCTTAGCAGGACTGCTTCCCAAACTGAGGTTACAACCACCTTAGCAGCAGGAGGTTTCACTTCTTTCAGCAGCAGACTCTGCTTTTTCCAACAGGCTATTACAGCCTGCTCCTAGCAGCCTTCCACAGTGCAGTACCACATTGTCAGGACAGCCACTTATGCTTTCGTGAAGGAAGTCTAAGGGCTGCTATAGGCATTGTTTCTTCCCTTAAAGGAGTTTATTCTGCTGTAAGGTGGATCTCTCCACTAAGAACAAAAAGCACTTTCTGAATTCCCTCAGTCTACTTCCAGCAGACATTTAATTTGTTGGAGATCTGACAGTTTGACTGAAGCACTGCACTATATTACAGGAGAAGTAGCACAGGTCTCTGAGCCAATCCTTTCCTAATCTAGCAGGAGCATAGTTGTGATGTCTAAGTAACAGTACACCCCACTGAGGGAGGCTGTAGTGGATGTTCTGGGGTACCTGACATCACAGGTAGGACTCTAGATGAAGAGGCCTAGTAGGTTATACCTACATACCTGTTTTCAGCATAGTCATCTCCCTGTCAAATCAAGTTTTGATTAGAAAAGAGTTGCCAGCAAGACTTTTTGCAGTCATGTCAATCTACCAAAGCCCTCTTGGAAGCCCAGACTCCAATAGCCTTCACATGCTACCACACATTTGTGCTAAGGTACTCTAAAAATCCTGACAACAATCCTAACTACTAATTAGTCATCATTGATTTTATTGGCAAGTCCATGAGTACTCAGGCAGGGGACAGGAAAGAAGCTGCTGCAGACTTAAATTCAGTTTGCTCTAACTTACAGAAATTTAAAGAGTTCTTCCACTTTACATGCCAAAGAAAAATTGGTCCAAGGTCTTCTGTGTAAGTGGCTGGGCTCCAGCTAGCTAATATATAGCTTCTATATTCTGCTGTGGTTTAAGAGTGTGAAATTTCTTAGGCAAAACAAGGGTCCACTTTCCTGTCTTCTTAAAGCACAAAGAATACCATGAGTGAGTCATGTTGCCCATAACAAAACTAAGTTTCAAAAAGAAAATTGTTCTCACCTTAGCAGCTTCTATGTTGAGCATGTAGTATCTCAACAGTTCAGAGAGCTTTAAGTCTTCATCAGATGAAACTCTACTCTCTACCTTCTGCAGAAGAAAAAAAAACAAAAACCAGATAGCTGGTAACAGAGAACAGCAACACCCAGAGTCAGAGAGTCTTCTCCCCCACACCTGCCCCCAGCAAAGCTTCTCTTACCCTGAGTTTCTCAAAGAGTTCTGCAACTTTCAACAAATACCTAGTGAGAGAAAAAAATGCTTAAGTAAGTTTGAGATACTTTTTGCTCTGATAAATGCCAGGATCAACTGGCAGGAAACCAGAAGGCTGGAGTTTACTCCTGTATACAGATCCAAACAAAGGCTCGAAAAAAACTCATTTGGGCAAAGATCTGGACAAAAGGCTCAATGTGCTGGATTCCAGCCTAACAGAGTAGTACAGCTGAACAGCCCAACACCATTTAATGTAACAATGCTGATCTCCAGAGCATAAAGATCTTGTGGAGAATTTCCCTGCTGCTATCCAAGAGGGATGAGCTGACCTGTTTATTCAGCTATACACTCTGTTTTAACAAGGTATTGGTAAATTGATAGGAAAGTCAAAAGGTGGAAGAAGTCACCTCAAAAAAGGTGACTGGGTTTCCCCAGATTAAAAATCCCCTACTATTCTGGAAGTGCAAAGCTCCAGAACATAGTACAGACCTAGAGTAAGCTGACCTAACGCAGTTATATTTAACAGCCCACTAGAACACACATGCATAAATCCTTTCTTCAAGGGTCTGCACCAGTTTGTGACCTGAAGAGAATCAAGGAGATTTCTGTTTAGAAGTTTGATGACCAGCACAAGTAACCTCTAGGCCACAAGTGGCAAGAGATCAACTAGTTCAGAGTTAGGTGCAATTGATAACATTAGGTCTGCCACAGCAGGAGTGCCAGAAGAAGGAAAGTTTTAATGCCACTTGCTTGCAATTCAAGAAACTCAAACCACCTATGACCTCTGGATTTTACAGAAGAATCTTGATATTCCTAGACTCAGGATATATTTATGAACAGCTGGAATTACTTACTTTTTGATAACTGTAGGTTCTTCTAATGCCAGGCTGTTCAAACAAGCTGAAGTATAAATATAGTCATCTGCAACATCTGCAAGAACAAGACAAGGTTTTCAGGCTGAAATCAGCAAAAGTGCATGATCTCTCGAAAGGGCTTTGAAAAGATTCACTTTTATGAGATCTTGTCATCTTATCTGCTTTTGCACATGCATCCTTGATTCTGTTGTAGTAGTTCACAAGAAAAGTCTTCTCTTGCTCAAAAAAATCTTCTACTTCCTGAAAAAGAATATGACCTGTTAAATCAGCAACTGCAGAATACAAGTACTTCCCTATTTTGGGAAGGGCCAAAGAAACAACCATAGCCTGGACCTGAGCATGAGGCCCATCAATCCTGATGGAAAAACTGTTCAAGATAAGATGAGAGCCAAGGGTTTGACAACCGAAGGCACTTGGCAAGCTTCTTCCTCACTGTGCAGTGAAGATGAAATTACACTTCCTGTCTGAAGCAGCCAGGAAGTTGGTATGGGACAGCCCTCAGGAATCCCAACTGCTGGAATTTTATTTCCTAGGCCTGCTGCAACACTGTAGCTAAGCAGTTTGCAAGTTTGTTTTAATCCACACCAAACATGATACATATTTTAATGCTTTCTGACACTGTAGATAGGACAACAAGCTTATTGGGAAGTGGCGCCATAGCAACACAACACAAAAGCTGGAGCAAGACCAGTTACAGGAGTCTTTGGTATTTGATTTTGTCTAGTATAAGCAGAAACCCATAAATCATGTCTGCTCAGAGCTCCAAAGAAGACAAAACCCACAAGCAATTTCCTGAAGGTATAATTCCTTCCTCTCCGCCAGTATCAGGTATTAAGGCAACTCTTCTTCATCCAGAAACATTGATTATACACTTTGAAATTGAACAGCCTAAAGCTCCAATGTCTTATTTCTATAGAAGTCAAAATTCTACTACTCCCCTCAACTGGGAGAGCAGTAACAAGGCAGGTTAATGACAGTAGCTGAGCCTCATGCACAGTGAGCCTGAAGCAGACGGGAGCAACTTCCCTGGAGCAGGAAGCAAGAAACAATCAAGATTAGGGTAAGAAACAAAGCAACAACCTTACCTTGACTCCAGAGAAGAGGACCTCATCAGCACTCTTTACTACACTTTTTAAAAAGCCACCAAACATCTCTTTAGTGTTTTTCCTCCGAACACTCAGCTGCAAGAGAGAGGCCAAAGCAGTTTTAAAGTTATACCCGGGGGGGAAAAAAGTGATTGTTTTGCCACTTGCAATTTACTGATATCCTTTACACCTAGCATATGTCAGAGCAGGCTGATTTCCAAGCCCTCCCCAATACCCATCTAAAAACATAACAAATGGCTTGGCTACAAGTAGTTCAACTATTCTGTGCCACGAAATTTTCACAGTCTCAGAGCGCAGTTTCTCCTTTCATTTCTTGGATCAGCATCTACCACTCATAAATTAGGTGTGACAAAACAGATGCAGGAGTGACTTTAATACACCTCCATTCCTCCATTTTAGGACCATGCAACACAGCACAGATACACCTGAGCCATACATATTCCCAAGATAAAGACATGCAAAGGTGGCTTCCTAACCAGCTTGACAAGGATTTAGAAATACTGTGATTTATAACAGAGAAAGGTCTAAAGGTCAGGCTTTCATCCTTCAGTCATCTCACAGAAATACTTGCAATATCTACTTGCTGATGCTGCACAGATCCACAGAAAATTCTGACTGTGCCCAGCAAAAACAGCAGCACTCCTAACAGTTTGCCTCACTTGGAAAGGGAAACAAGGAAAGAAGTCTCACGTCCTGGTCATACTCCAGGAAAACATGGAAATTGCGATCTTTGCTGAGCACAGGATGAGAAGCAATCCGCTGCAGGAAGATCTCATGTGATGAGACAGTCTTCTTGAAGACAGCGAGGTATTCACTGCAAGGAAAGAACAGAATGAGATCCTCTCTTGTACTGCCTTCTTCAATATACAAAGAATTGCTTTAAGTTTATCCCATGAAAATATTCAACTGCAAACTTCTGAAATAGCCAGCTCATGATAGTGAAGCTACTTTCAAACTCTTTAGCTAGGAAGTTTTCCAGCTTGAAAGCTGGAAAAGCTGGGCAACTCCCCAGCTCCAGTATTTTCAAGACACCCTTCAAAACAGTGACACTCAAAATCAGTTATTGCCATATTAATTGCTCTCCCAGGAGGCTTCTCTAAATGCAGGTTTTGGCAGTAGACTCATTTTACTTACGCTTCCAGCTCTTGCTTCATTTTGGCAAACTCTTCCTTTGTCATGGACACTTCTCCTTCCCCTAGCTTCTGCATCTTCTCTCTGGGACCATCAAAGTCAGGCTTTGAAGGTGCTGGAGGTATCTGGGCAAGGAATTGGTTAGTCATGGATATTAGCAAAACAAGTTTTCCAAGCTTACTTCTAGCCTTCTCTGGAAGAAGGCTCTTTTGCCTGGTCATAGGAAAGTGTGGTAAAGAGTGCATGACTCAGGAATTCTAGAGGCATGTTGACATCTAGGTCCCTGGTTTGTGTTATCCTTGCCCCAGGAGGGAAATCAGCTTCTGTAATCCACCCCACAGCCAGCCATCTCCTAAGGAGCCATGACAGGAAGGAAAGACCGTATTTAATAGATTATTTCAGTGTGCCATCTTCAGGCAGATATTAATACCACCACAGAGTCAAGGACTCTCACAGTATCTTTTGCAGCTCCAAGTTATATGGAAAGTTAACACAAGTGCCATAGCACTCAAATTGTTTAGGAATTAAAGCAACAGGGAACACTCAAGTCACAAAACACCAGTAACACTGGTAAAACATACTCCATGCCCTTTAGATTGCTACAGTTTTTCACTTAGAATCACATTCTTGAGGAAGTACTTACAATGAGTCCTGCATATTCCTCAGTTTCAGTGAGTGTATCATGTAACCACACAAAGTCTTCGTGCTGCCTTGTAACTGAAAACTCAGAGCTTTGAAAAGCTGGCAGTGTAGTCTGGAAGAGAATATATAGAAGCCCTACTGTTTTGTAAATCAGTGCTTTTAGAAACAGTTCTGTCCATTTCCAAAGGAAGCTATTCTGCTTACTAAGAGCCTTGCCCACTCCCTTTTAGCTGAGCTGGCACTTATTCAACAGCACCACTAAGGAGACTGTTAGAAAAAAAGTACTGTTGTAGAACAGCATTAATGCAGTTTGTTTTGTGACATTTCACAGTAGCTCACTTCCTACCTCCCAGCCTTCTGGTGTCTAGCTAGGATTCCTTAGCAAAGCCAACCTAACCATCAGCTACTTGTCGCTGTTTAGAGAGTTCAAGTCCTAGGAAATCTGAAGTTTGTGCATATATATATATATATACATCCTCAGGGCACCTTTAAATGGAAAATCTCCATCTAATTAGATTTTCTTCATTGCCAAGCCCAGGTATGTGTACGGTAAATCTGTCACTTGTACAGTCTCTTTTTGCCCATGACCTTACCTTAGTGTGCACAGTGAACTTCACTCTGTCCTTTTCACTCAGGGCATCAGGGATATCAATTTGGAGAGAAGGATCAACATTCAGGTCTACAGATACAGACCTCAGCTGCAAGAGAAATCACAGAATAATCCTTGATCAAGCATCAAGTAGGTTTAGTGACTGATCATCAGCCATGAACAAGAACCACACTGCACTACATCCCTGCCTTCAGGTACAGCACATATGACCAGAATTGTTTTCCCAGTGCTTCGAAGAGCCTTAAACTGAGCCAGCATCTTCCTTTGGGGGCTTATTTCTTAATTCATTCCAACAGCCTAGACCCAGAAGATCATTTCAAGCATACTTAAACTTTTAAAGAGCAGTGGAATATCTTTCTCAGCAGAAGATCCTCCAGCTTACACATGAAGACTGTCTTCTGAGAGGCCCTCCCTTGCTGCAGTCTAACAAATCATTGTTATTTTCTGCATAAGGGAGAAACCACCAGAGATCAAGGTCACAACACAGGAAGTTGGCTGAAGAACGACCATCAGAGCCAGGAGGAATGCTGAGGTTACCCTTTGGAGATAATTTTGAAGGCCTTTCTCAGAAAAGCAAGGCTAGAGAACTGCACCAGGACTCCTATCTCACCACTCTGCAGCACAGACCACACCAGCCAGGAGCCTGTTCCTACCACTGCTGTGTCCACCAAGTTTCAGCACCCAAGCCCACAGGTAAATGGTGCCAGGATCTGAGCAATCCTGTATCACATCACAGATGGCTAAATGCTGCCTCAAGCCTCTGTAAAGCTGCCTAAGGACTGTTGATGGGCTGCCTGTTATAAGGTGAAGCTTTGTTTCCAAAAGGCTCTGGAAGCTGCCTCCCCCTAGGCTGGCCATCTGCAGCCCAGATCTGGAATGTGACAAGTCTCTCTGGCTGCTTGCAGAGGACGCAGCTGCCAGGAAAAGGGAGCATTTGGCCCTGCCACTGCTCTCCCCTCCGATCAGACTGGTCATATCAGATGCATAAGAGAGGGATACCCCAGTCAGTGCACCCTCCAGCCATGCTAGAAACACTTCTATCTGCTGCATCCTCCCTGCTAGCTAGATTTAAAAAGAGATAGGTAAGGAATAAGACTTTTTAAGCCTTATGGCTTGCAATACACTAAGCTTCCTAGAAGATGGGAAGGACAGAAGACTTTTAGCCCATCCTGGGCATTGCCTCGGCAGTGAGCACACTTACAGAGCATGCCCTGGAACACAGTTCCCAGCAGTCCCAGGCAGTGTTCAAATCCCACAGGACACAGTGGGACTCCAAACCCTACAGGGATTCCAACAGTACTCCCTTCCCTCCAGTCACCACTTACTACAGACTATCGTGTTCCTACACAGGCAGGCAGTTCCAGTCCTTGCTAGGAAGGCACAGGCCAAACAGAGGTGCATGGTTCAGAGGTCACTGACACAGGTTTGGGCAGAAGCTGCCCTGCTCAGGCACTGCAGGATCGACAGGTAGAAGGCCACCAGTCAGCCATTAATTTCACTGTGAGCGCAGCTCACTGTCTGCTGCCAAATGAAAGGCAAGTTGGTTGGTGTTTCCCATTTCCCAGCCAGATCACACCACCAGCCAAAGCAGCAAGATGCAGACCCCAGTGTTTTACATCCTGCTTACTTCCATTTGCTGTCCAAACAGGATCAGCAGTGCTAACAATATGAACTGCTGAGTCTGGAAAGTGTGATAAGCCAAAGGAAACTGTTTCCTCTCAGCTAAACTAAGGAAAGGATTACACAAATCAGACAGTCCTGAATTTGTGAGCTTTCTTACTAAGTCTTGTGGAGAAAGTAACCCATGATTAGAGGCTCTCTGTGCCCCTCCATGCCTAGTAGTTGCCTACACAAGAGACAGACTAGCATGAACGTAAGGTGGTCCTGCTTGGTCAGATCAAAGCAGTTAACACATCACAAGCATGTGACTCCTGGCACTCTGCACAAACTGCAAGTAGGACCTGGAGCCATGTGAAAAGAAGGATTGTAAGACCCCTGGTCTGCTCTAGTCCTGTTAAGGTCACTGCGGGCTCCTAACTCCAGGCCAGAGACCTTTAGGATTACACAATCATGGTTCAGAATACAAAGGAAACATTCACGCTGTCTGACTTCAGGAGGAGGGAGTGCTTTGTTTCCCCGACAAAAAGTGCTGGAGTAGCATTTGTCCCCTGAACAGGAGAAGCAGGAAGCCCCACTCCTGTCAGCAGAGCTCTGTGAAGCACTCAGTGAGCACCCATGGCAGATGTCCCACACCAACCCCTGGCCCACACAAGCACCTGCTCTGCAGCACCAACAGCTCCACATGCAGGATCTTCTGTGCCACTCATCCCACAAGCAGGAATGGGGACCAACCTGCTTACGGTCACAAGAAGGCTGTGCAGAGCAAAGGAATTAAACTTCCATCTCCAGGTCCCAGGCTCGTCCTTCTACCACAGCAGGCATCCAACCCAAGGCTTTCCTAGGTTGTCACTCCACCTTAAGTCTGGCAGCTCCTTCATATCCAGAGGCATTTCTCTGCCAGGATGTCACTGCTTCCTCCACAGCTTCCAAGCAGTGGGGTAAGAGAACTGAAGGTTCCCCATCCAGTTACCAGAAACCAGTCTGTCACTTCATACCCTCAAGTGTATTCAAGATCAGCAGCTGGGAAGGGATTATTCATTACTTGTAGCAGATGCCCAAATAGGTACAGAGGACACATGGAGGGGAAACAGCTGGGTTGGGCTGCAAACTCTAACACTCACTCAAAGCCAGCACAGTACTCTCACTTTCAACTCTCAATTCTCTTTGCCAAAAGCAGCTTCTGGTTTGCAGTGACTACAGAAACTCTTACAGCTTCTCTGACACCTCCCACTTCTAGACTCAGAACTCATCAGTGACTTGTTTCAGGATTCCTGGGGTTTCTTGAGGATTCAAGCAAAACTACTCCCTGTTCAGTATAGATACTGTCCACCTGTCCAACTTGGAAATGAGAACAAGACAAAACAGAGCCCTTCACAATAACATAGATATCATATTGGTTAACATTTCTAGGTTTCAGGACCAGAAGACTAAAAATAGATATTATGGTACTTAATTGGGACACCATGATAAACACACCTGATCTAGAAGGCCAGGAAACAGCAGAGACCATTACTGTGCCAAATCCAAGTAGAATTTTAGAACATTTGCTTTTTTCTTTTTGTTAGAGATGCTAGGGGGAAAAAAATTTGTTGGATCACCTAAGTACAATGCTGTGATGACCATCAGCTACCCAGGCTTCTGCCTGACTGACATTACATTACTGATCAGGCCTCGCCCAAATGCAAACACATCTTGACACTTGCAGGCACCCAGTGGGAGGAAATGCCCTCAGCCACTGAAGTCTCTAATTTCTGGTGAGAGGCCTGAGCTGCTGCTTTTACAGTTCCACCCTTTGCAGTTTTAGCACAAGCTTAGGATGACTCGGTGTCACTTCTGCATTCTAACAAAAGAATCTGCCAGTGCAAGCAACTGTGTACAACTTCTGACTGCTAGTGAAATACATATTTGTTCTGAAAGACAGATTAATCCAGAGGTTTTCCACACAGCCAGGCTCTTGGAAGGAGCAAGAAGCCCTTCCACAAGGGCTCACATGTCAAAGCTTTCTGCTTATTGTCAGCTACCTTTTAAAAACCTTCTCCCCATACTGATCACCTCCCTGCTGTCATTCAAGCAACAGCCCACAAACAAGACTTTAGTAGTAAATACATCTGCCACTACCTAGAATCCATTACTTTTTACAGAGCAGGCTTTCTAATTAAAGCCCTTTAGGTGCTCTCCAGAGAGCCCTAAAAGATCATGATGTTTTCTGGCAGTTTAATACAGAGCCCTCAGTTCCAGAGGGCCTTGTTTCGACACCCAGGAGTTAACCAGCAGAGGATCTGGCCAGCAGATATTAGCAGCATGAGCTGCTGGAACCACATTTTAGTCATATTCAGCACAAGTAGCTTAAGTTTCCTTTTAATCAGGATTCTAAAAGGACATCTGAAAGGGCACTGCAGGTGTGCAGCACTACAGAGTACATGTGAAGCTTGGATTTTGCTTTGTGGCAGGTTTGCTGTCACCACTCTGACACTGAGCGGAACAGTCCTGAAGTGGTCTGGTTACACACAACCAGGAAAATTGAACCAGTGTTTACTCATGCTATGGAAAATGCTTCCCCAAATTTGTGACTTTGGACTGGAGAACTCCAGTGATGCAAAGGTTTAATTATTTTGCTTAAAACACCGGTAAAGAGGGAACAACAGCTCAATGCAGTCACACTGAAATGGCATTCCTCAGCAAGTGCAGTGCTTGCCAAGGAAGCAGAAGGCTCAGAGCACCTGTTGCCTCTGGCTGTGCAATAAACTGGCCCTTTCTTGCCAGAGGGATCTCTGCATCACTCTCTGCAGAAACCTGCAGGTCACACACCTCCTGACAGAAGGAATGACACCATAAACTTTCAAGGATGCCACATTCCAAGCAAAACCCTCACTGGCTCACCCTGTTCCACCAGCAGTACACCTTCAGCCAAGCCACGGCTTCCTCAGCTGGAGGGGTCAAGCAGCAGCTTTGGCCATTCAGGGGAAGCCCCCCATGTGCCTGCAGAGCACAACCCAAGGCTGAGCACTCCTGACCCAGCCCAAATGGAAATTGTGCAGCAGCAGCAAACCCCCAAGCCACAGTCAGCACCCACAAGAATGCTTTGCTGACCTCCTACAGTGAGGCCAGAGCTGGTGGCAGGGAGTCTCAGGAATACAACATACCATGCTAGCTTCAGCTTCCATTAGTCCAAACTACTGGAGCAGCTTTGTGGAGGCTGCATGTCCTTGAGAATGCATTGTCCCTATCCAGGAGCTGTCACCTTGCTAGCAGATCATCTTCCCACTTGATTTCAGGCCCAGCAGCATGCAGAAGCAGGTTTTTTTGCTAAGCACAGGCAAGATCCAGTATGGTCTCATTCCTCCCAGAACACGCAGCAGAATTTGTCCAGCAGAGAATCACCATTTGTGAGTGATAACAGCAAGCCCCAGGCCATGACACAACATTTTATCTTCCACTGATTGCTTTGAGAAAGAGGGGCTACAGTACGTGCTCTCAGTATTTTGATCTAGAACATTTTAACTGCAGACTGAAGCCTTAAAATACCATGAAGTCACTGATATTAAGAAATACCAAGGTATTTACTGAAGCTTAGCTTGGAAGTCCCACTACTTGCTTCAAATTCTGAAGTGCCTTTTCCTCCCCTATGAGAGATTACACCTTATTTTCCACTGCACTTCCAATCACCCTTATCCTACCCTCCCTTCCTCTTCCTACATATCCTGATCGTCTCCTGCTTTGCCATCTCAGGGTCAGTTTTTCGTTTATACTTGACACTGGCTCCTGTTTAAGTTAATACCTAATGAAGTTTCCTTTACAGGCATGAGTTTTATCTACTGGTCACACACCAGTTCCATGTTGCTGTTTCTTCGCCTAAACAGGAACAGACAAGATAGAAGCATTTCTCCCCTCCCCCGTGCTGCTGGAATCCCAAGACAGCCCTACAACCTAAAACAAGCTAATCTTTGTCCACTGAGCATCAGAGTTTAAAGCTACTCCAGCCCCCACCATGAGAACGTTTTCCCCTCCCCCCCAATATTCCCCTCTGAGTTAGAAAGGCACATAAACACACAAAAGTTACCAATTGTTGCAAGAGAGTTGATATTTGACCTTCCCCGCCAGTATTCTCCAAGGGCAGACAGACTTTAATACAAGGAGTTTCACATGCAGCAGAAAAGAGTTAAAGCAAGCTACTAGAAAACGCTCCTTGCGTGTCCTACTGACTCAGGATTGCTTCAAAACAAGATTCATATGGGAGAGAAGCAGAAAAAAGGAAATTATCCAGAAAAAGTTAATAAAGGGTGGTGTATTTCTAGCCCTCAAGTCAGCTAATATACATGCTCCAAAAAGCTGAAGAAAACACAGAGTGAAGAGACTTTCAGCTCAGCTAACAGCTTAAAGCAAAGTCATCTTCCTGCCAGCAAAGCTTAGTCACAATGCAAAACCACATGCAGATGTGACAATATGGAAGGCAAATAGGCAACTTGCTGACTCCTACAGGGCTGCCTTACCTTCTTTTCAAGGTGTGTTGAGGGTAGTTATTAAACCAGGGAGTTTAGGCAGGTTAACCCAGGCAGCTCATCCAGTAGAAGAGACAATTCGAATCACTATCTATACTATATAAACATTAATTCACAAAGTTCCTGTTTCAGCATTTAACTTGCATTTCCTCTGAGAAGTTGAGAGTCTTAACATTAGGAAACACCCTATGCTGCTTTAAAGGGAAGACACGAAGCTCCTTGGCACTTACAGCTTCAACACTTCTCCGGAGAAAGAAAAACCAAGCGAGCTGCTGATGTGACAACCAAGGGAAAGGGGCACCGCAGGTGAAGCGACAGCTGACAGCCTAATTACCGCAGAGCACACGGCCAGGAAGGCCGGTCACAGACACACCAGGGCAGCTGACCCACCGGCGGAGAGCGAGTTTAACCCCTTGCAGCAC
The DNA here is from genome assembly GCA_034509425.1 of Eopsaltria australis. Taxonomy (NCBI): domain Eukaryota; kingdom Metazoa; phylum Chordata; class Aves; order Passeriformes; family Petroicidae; genus Eopsaltria; species Eopsaltria australis. The sequence continues at coordinate 3,072,823 of JAVTVJ010000087.1, read as the reverse complement.
AATCGCCCACAAGGGACAGGTGCTGGGAAGGAGGTGCTGCTCCTGCATCACCTGCCCGGCCCAGCTCCCGGGCCCCGGTTATCACCCCGCTCCTCCTCAGCACAGGAGTGCAGCTGCACAGCCCTTCCCTTCTCCTCCTCTCCCTTCCCACTCCGGCTTCCATCCCCCCCACCCCTTCTGTCTCCCCGGGCGCCTCTCCCCTCAAGGGCTGCTCTCCACGCTCACCTCGGGCACCCTGCCCTCAGGAGACCTCGGTGCGCCAAAGGCGCGAAGACTAAGGCGACTAATGCTTAAAAAACAAACCCTAAACGGAGCAAAATAAATAAATAAATAAATAAAAGCCTGCCACTGTCCCGGTGCTGCCGAAGGCAGAGGGAGCAGGGAGCTCCCTCTCACGCCGCGGGGCCGGCTCGGCTGAGCCCTCACCGCCCGCCCCAGCCGGAGCCGGGCCGCCGCCCTCACCTTGTCCTGCGCGTCCTCACGGAGCAGAGCCATTTCTCCGCGGGCAGACAACCACCCTCCACCTTTCTCTTTCTCCTCCCCTACACCACCTCCTCCTCATATAACCCGGGCGGAGCAGCCGCCGCCACACCCCCCGAGGGGCGCTCGCCATCTTTGGTGAGGGCAGGGCGCTGCTCGCCTTCATCCAAGATGGCGCCACAACGCTTTCATTTTCTTTGGCCCGCATTTAAAAATTTGGGTTGTTTGCCTTAGGGCCTTTCAGAGAATACCAAAAAAGCACGAAATAGAACGGGCTCGCCCCTCTCGCCACCTTTCGGGGCGCTCCAGCGAAGGGGAAGGGGCTGGGGTCCGGCGGTGCGGGGAACTATAAATCCCATGAGGCACCGGGCGGCGCATGCGCAATGAGCGCGGCGGAGGCGGCGGGCGGGGTGCGCCTGCGCACTGGCGGCCGCGGCGGTGGCGGGAAGCGCGGCTGAGGTAACGCGGAGCCCGCGGGTCGTGAGGGCCCCGGGGCCGTGCGGGCCTGAGGGCGAGGGGAAGGAGAAGGAGAAGGAGGGAAGGGGGCTGGTGCTGGTGCTGGTGCTCCCGCTCCCCAGGTCCGTCAGCGAGCGGGCCGCATGGCTGGGCTGCCGTGGCTGGGCATGCCCGCGTCCGGCGGGGCTTCTTGTCCCCCAGAGTGGTTTATCCCCCACTGCACAAGGGCAGGCTGTCCGGCACTGCGATTTTTAAGGCACCTGTTGCTCACGCAGAAAGTTGGTCTGCCTGAGGGCACTTGGTGGTCACTAGTGTTGTCCCAGCTTCTTCACAGATCGCAAAAAAACTTCGTGTTACAGCCCTATTCCCCTCTAATTCCCTTCCCAGTGCTGATCTGGGAATGAAGCTTGAACTGGGAACTGAAGCTTGTTGAAGCTACCTTTTGGTTCAGGGTAGCTCAGTGGGCTTGTGCTTTGAACGGGATTGCTAAATTGCCTCTCTTTGTTCTCTAAACATCCCAAAAGAGGGAGGTGTATTTTTAACCTGGATGGGTTCAATAATGTAGTTTGCAAACTGCAGGAAACTCACAACTATACCTTCATCAGTGGATTTGTTCTCGTCAAATTGGGGACACGGGGCAGCAGGCCTGTAGGAGTGTTTAGCAGTGCTCTTTCTTGTTATCTCTAAAATAAGCCAGTGCCTTTTTGTTTGTTTGTTTGTTTGTTTGTTTGTTTGTTTTGCCGGATTGGTGGCTGTGGAGAAAAAGCCATACTGGTTATTGTTTGAAACCACACCTGGAGGTAGGTTTCTATGGATGTGAACTTTTCCTTAAGTAATCCTTTCTACTTCCTTCAGTTAAACCACTCATTCCTGTACTGGGAAACTTCCTCAGCTGTGTTAGCTCAGTTATTGTTGGAGCTGCAAAGTCGACTTGCTTGGGAAAGTTAAGTCCTCTTTGTTTTGGTTTTTTTTTTTTTTTTACCTCCAAGTTATTTTAATTTTTTCAGTTCTCCAGTGTGGCTCATCATGCAACACTTGCAGCAATTCTGCCAGTCTTCAACCACAATCACTTTCAGAGAGAAGGGAGACACTTCCCCAGAGGGAAATCTCAATTAAATTCTGTTCTTTGTGTACAAGAGTAGATCCTGACCACTCCATTTCTTTCTTGTAAGTTATCTGCACAGAAATGCCACTGCAATTTACTGAAAAACACGTGATTCTTTACTCAGCAGGGATTCCTTATTTCTTAGCGATCCTAGAACTTCTTTCCTTTTTTTAAAACAGGACAGCAACTGGCAAAATCTTCCTTTCTTGGTAGTTCAGTTCATACAGTGCACAAACATCTCCACAGGTATTGGAAATTCCACAGGTACATTCCCCAGCACAATATAGGCTGTTAAATCAAAATTCATATTAGTCAGTGAAGCATTGTGTTGCACTGAATTAACTCTGGAGCTCACAATACTCCATTTTTCAACAGCACCATGATTCAAAATGCTGATCTGGTATAAATTTATTCCTTGGAAAGTGTTGGGGGAGCAGCTTGCTACAAGTGAATTTATGCTGAGTCAGGCATCCTCTTGCTTCCTGCAGCTGGCACAGAGCCAGAATAAACTTTTTTTCTTTTGTGCTGTGGCTTTGTGTAACAAAGCCACAGCCACTGGCCCCAACATTTGCTCTGTTCTGATTAGTGCTTGTCCACAATGACCATTAATGAGCCTGTTAATAATCATCAAACAGCAGCCACACTGGAATAAGAATGTATTTTTCCTCTTTTATTTTAAATCCCAGCCTCTAGCTGCTCTATTTAGAGGTAAGCCCCAAGACAGAAGAGGTTAATATTTCTGCACTGATGAAGGACAGTGTATATACTGTTGTTGTCTGTTTTCTCCTAGGTATACAAAAGAAAAATGTGGGTTTATACCCTATGAGGTACCTTGTCCCCACAATTCCCTTAAGTTGGTCATTCACTATAAACTTAAAAGTTGTAATACCTCACAGCAATGGATTTGCTTCAAAGTGTATGAAGACACTTTGGCCATAGCAATTGTTTGTTTGGCAAAGGGCAAGAATAGGATAGTGGCAGAGTTTTATGACTCTGGAAATCACAAATTTCTTTTTCCACAGGAGGAAAAAAATATGGTATCCCACAGACCGTTCTTGAGAGAAGAAAGAAAACTCTGACTGCTCACCAACACTTCTTGTCAGGATGCAATTCCTACAGATCCTGTCCAGGAAAACGGGGAGCCTGGAAAAGCTTTTTCAAATACCATTTTGCCAAAAGCAATTCCCATACACGTGTCTGTCCACCTCTGCATGTGTTTATAGTAAAAAGAAAAAAGGAAACGGTTATGAACAAGTTGACCAAGAAAAATACAAGAACTTGGTCCACTCTGTCACATCTTACAAAACCAGCACCCAAACACCAGAGACAATACTTGAGGAAGACAATTTGTTATATGGGCCACCAAGTAAACACAGACCTCTAATTAAAGCCAGGACTAAAACTCCCAAGAATTGGTTTCCTTTGATAAACCCCAGCAAGACAATCCTTCCTGGCAGCAGTGATTCAAATGGCCCCATGAAAATCGGGTTACAAAGAACGAAGATGCCCAGTGTCACCCGCATCCTGCAGCAAACCCTCTCTCCACAGCAAGTCTTTTATCTGGAAAGATGGAAGCAGAAAATGATAGAGGAACTTGGAAAAGAGGGATTTGAAGAGTATACAAAAAGTAAGTCTAGCCGCAGTGTGATTGCAGAGTAGAAGCAGTGATCTGGGTTGCTGGCAGATACATTAGGCCAAGTGGTTTGGAAATCCATGAAGTTATTTCCATTTCCTGGGAGCGTGTTGTGAGTGTAGCTGTTACCAATGAGCCTAAGCTCTGCTCTTTGTTCTAGGACCACTAAAATGGCTTTAGAAACTGTGAAAAACAAGAATTAGACTGCAGATGTACTATGCTCGATCCTGTCTGACTTTCCTATCGTTCTCTATTTGCCAGCATCTATTTAGAAATAGATGTTTTCCAGCTGATGTTACTGAGCCTCTTTGCAGTTACAAAGCTACTCTGTAACAAGATAGAAATAACCATTTTGAACTCATGTAATCGTGAGTGTTTAAAAAACCAATGTGTCCTGCTGTTTATGGTGAGGTTTTTCAGTAGCTATTTGGTTTATCCAGTGTGTGTACGAGTAATCAGTGAGACTAAAAAAGTAAAGTAAGCATTAATGTAACAGATACCAGTTTCACAGTTGACAATTTATTTTCTGTTGCTTCCCCTTCTCCCCATACCTTCAAACTTTCACTACAAAAAACAGGACTGCTTTAAGAGCTACATTGTGTAACATTTAGGATACAAATCTAAAGTAGTGTCTAAAATGTGAGGGGGTTTTCCCACTTTTCTTAGATCTTTTTCTCCAAGGAGAGCTCTTCCATTCAGCTTTAGAATCGATATTCCTGTCTGAAGAGACGGCAGCTAAGGAGCAGGGCCAAGATGATGTCGTGGCTGGCTACTTATCCAGTGTGGAACATGTCCTGGAAGACATCAGCGAGGTGAAGGCTCTGGAAAGTGCAGTTTGCCACGAGACCCTGCAGTACCTGGGCCTGGTTGACTGCGTGGCCAAGTATCGGTGAGATGCCCTTCCCTAAAACTCCTGTAATGTGATGCCATGGAGGCCAGGCTGTGATTGAGTGGCTGGGGAAAGCTGGGCAGAGCTCTAGGACTGGCAAACTGCAGGAACTCCCCTGGATGAACCTGATGGCAGAAGTGCTGTTTTTCCTGGTGGTGAGTTCCTTATGGGAGAAGGGGCTGGTTTAAGTTGTCAGCATTTTCCACAAACCGCGGCAGGTTTCAGTAAGCTTTGGTTTTTAGGATCTAAACTGCCAGTGTGAAAGTCTTGTTCAGATGTAATAATGAGTAACATGACATCAGGGGGAAACAGGCTGGGAGTGAGAAGTCTTTATGTGCTGTCTCAGTCCTTATTTCTTACTTGTGACCAAACTTAAGTTTAAAGCATGGTCCTATTCCTGTTCTCCTGTGCAGAGGCCAATTGTGTGTGATCGACTGGAAAACTTCGGAGAAACCAAAGCCATTTCTACAGAACACTTATGACAACCCATTACAGGTTGCAGCATATATTGGAGCCATAAATCATGATGCCAATTATGACTTCCAGGTCAGTAAGCCTGCTGCATGCCAAGACAAGCAGCAATGCCTGTGTTATCTTGTTTCTTCCTGCCTTTAGAACCTCCTGCCCCATCGTGGAAGTGTTGGTAGGATTTGTAACAAAGGAGCCCAGTCTGAGATCAGGTTAAGATGGCATACTGTGAAATATTTCCACTAATCCTGCTGCCCTTGGCTGCCAGTAGTGAATTTTCAGTGGTTTTAAGGAAGGGCTCAGTGGGACCAGGGATGCTCAGATGAACTCCCAGGCTCTTGGCATCTGGGCAATCCCCTGTGCTCTGTTCTGTGTGGTTTTTGCTTGTGTCAAGAGTAGGAAGGGGCAGGGGAAGAAATAAAGCAAAAGAGCCTGCAAACAAGAAAATGGTGTGGGAAGGCCTTGGCTGCATCCTGTCTTGTTGCATCCCAGTATCAAATGAGGGACTAAGTGATGCACTTGGTGTCTGGAAGCTGTACAGTGTTTCCTCAGGGAAAAGCAGTGTGTTGTGAATCACTTTGTCAGAAGACAGTGGAATAATGTTTTGAAAGACTCCAATAGCAATTCTAGCCTGCCTACTTGGCCTGAAGGATTTTTATCTCAATACAGATATTGAAGGGGGAAAATACGAAGCAGAAGAGAGCAGATTAATTCGTGTGCTGTGCAAAGGACTTTCTAGAATACTGTAGAGGTCAGTGAACACAAGCACTCCACAGACATAATCCTTATAGAGTGAAATATGGGCTGGAATTCTACTGGCAGCTTCCTGCCCTCCACTGCCAGTGACTGTTTGGGATTTGGGACTTGTCAGGTATGAAAGATGTCAGAGCATAACTAAGCAGCCCTTTCTATTCAGACTGAAGGTGGAGAATGGCATCAGTCTGGTTGTATGGCCCCAGGCAAAAACTCCTCAGTCTCTGGCAATTTTCCTGGCATCTGCAGGGTTTAGATATCACTCCTCCTCAGAGTTCATGTCCCCTGCTTTTCACTGAAGTTACTCAGAGCTTTGGGCTCGGGGTTTTTGGAGCATTTGAATGTTAAGTCTCCCAGTATTTTGTGGTAAGCTATTGCCCCTTTTTATTCCACATTTTTTCTGTGAGGTTTATATTCAGGAAGATGTCTTGCAGTGAGGTTTAGCTCTTAGGGCTGCACACAGATGCTGGATTTCTGACAGCCCCCCCTTTGTGCTGCAGGTTTGCTGTGGGCTCATCGTGGTTGCCTACAAGAATGGCTCCCCGGCACATCCTCATTTCATGGACCCTGACCTGTGCTCCCAGTACTGGAATAAGTGGCTCTTGCGCCTGGAGGAGTACATGGACAAAAACTGACCCAGACCAAGCACAAGCAAGCAGTCTGAGCACAGAGAAGAAGGAAGAACTTTTTGTTTAAATGTACCACTTTTGTATTATTTTTTGAGTAACTTTGGCTAATTTCTTACTAGCGGGGTTCCTCTCCCTCCCCTCCCAAAAAGAAAAGTAGCTTTCGAATGGGGAATATCTATTTGCTTATATTGTAGGTGACCTCAGTAGTCCAGGCAGAACAAAGTCAACTTATTTAGCCTCTCTTTTTTATCCCACACAGGTTATACAGCCAGAGGCTGATAGAAAAGTTTCTATTATCAAGTAAAACTGCTTGATCAAATCATCTTTCTTTTGTGATTTATGAGGAAAAAAAAAACGTTGCAGAACTGAGTCTTTGAAAATGAAGTTGGTAAACTAAAGCAAAACAACATCTGCAATGTATGAGCTGAGAGAAATGCAAATGATGAAGAAATTGATATAGTAGACTGGGTTTCAGTCAGTTCTTGCTCATGCCATCATCAGGCTTGTTACTATTTGTGGTTTTTCTTACAGCTACAACTGGAAAACCTGTGCTGAGAGTTAATGAAAGTCCTCATTAGTTCTTATTTAGAATGCTATGGTAAAGTGGTCACGTAGCAGAAGTGTCTCAACAAGAGAGAAGCAGAATTGGAACCAACGCTCGCAGAAATTTCCAGCAAGAGTTCTGAGAGGTGGGAACATTGACTGCCGTTAGTGGCTCCTCCTGCAGGTTTCTTAACACCCAGTCCACAGAAGAGCACTGTGAAACTGGCTCTGTGCCTTGGCTTGTGAGCTCTGTGCTACCACTGCCTTGAGCTCTCCTGACTGCTGCAGATCTGAGCCAACAAGGAGCCCACCCCGTGGAGCGATCCCCAGTGTCATGTGAGTGAGTTTCTGTACCAGAGCTGGCTTGTGGCTGTGAAGCCAGGCCTTCTGAGGGGTGAAGAGCAGCTGGTTGGGTTTTGGGGGCTGTTTTTTATTGGTTTCTGTTTGTTAGGGTTTTTCTTTTTCCAAATAAGTTTGTGAATAAATGTTTTGAAACAGAACTTCTACTTTTGAAGCATATAAAATCAAGTCTTGTAAAGCAGAGAATAAGTCTTGAGCACATCAGGCAGTATTGCTCTGGAGAGCTTTTTTCTTCATTCTCTTTGTGTTCTATGAACTGTATGTGTGAGTTTCCACAATATCACTGCAGCTTACAAATAAAATTATGACCATTCCTTAAACTTCAGAAAAATCAGCCAGAACCCTGTGCCTGACGAAGGCTGCCAGCAAAGCCAGTTTGAAAACCCCCAAATCCCAGCTGAGTCTGTACTTCAGAGAGCCAGGAGGAGGCAGCCAACCTTCAAAGATGGCAGCGGTGGGAGTCGTGTCTGGCACTTCTGAAAGCCTGGCTGCTGCCTTGGGCATCCCTGGCTGAGCTCTGGAGTGTTTCTGAAGCAGCACAAGCTGGTTTGTGCTGTAACTGGCTGTCACCAGTGTCACACAAACCCAAATACACTTTGTGACCAGATTCAATTAAGTTGCCAGACTGTTAAAGTGCTGTGCCCAGGGCACTGCTACAGGCACTCTCTGACCTCTGCAGAAAAACCTGCTGGGCAGGCAGGGCAGTTATTTCAGCTCTGACATCCAGCTTCCCAGAGCTTTGCTCTCCATCCAGGGTGGGTTTTTCCCTGTGCCCAGCTAACTGCTCCCTTTCTCTTTGCCCACCTCACTGTGCCTGTGGTTCTGTTAGCAGGGATGTGCTGTGGCAGTGACACTGGAGGGAGAGCAAAAGCAACAAGTTATGCAGGAGGGATAAAAACCAAGCTGTGCACACAGGTACACACACAAAACATCTCTCAGTCTCTGGCTGGGGAGGAAGGGTTTCAGCCACACCTCTGCTGTGCCAGGAGAAGGACCAAGGTTTCAGCAGAGCTGAGCACACAAATCCCATGCAGTCAGGTGAACATTAATCCCATTGCAGAGTGAGCAACCTTCCCTTTACACTGTTCAGTTATAAGACCTGGGGGTCAATGCACAGCTTTAGCTCTTTCTGCAAAGTTAGGATCTTCTAATTTACCTCAGATCCTTTTTTTCCCCAGCAACTCCCCATTTATTAAAGTATTCCACAAACTTTCCTGCTACATAAGTTTATTCTTAGCCTAGTGGCATCACTTTATTTTCCTCATTTCCAAGCTCCCAAGCACCAACAGTTGTGCTAAATAAAGTATTAATATCCTTAGGAATGCTTTAAGACCCCTAGAAGCTTTTCGCCACAAAACCCAAGCAGGTGCCTGTACAAACCTGAAGCAAACTGAAAAGACTTTTTTACAATTCTTGCAAATTTGCTCAGAATGTCTTATTTTAGTAGCAGTGACTGTGAAAGTTCTGGCTAAGCCTGACTTTGTATTTTAGGTGGGAGGAACCTTTAACACTGACAGTGGTCACAGAGGAGCAGCCAGATTGGTGCCTGTAGTTTTGCACTGATCTGAAGCAGAGGCTCAGTCCCGCTTTTCACAGCATTGTTGTATTAATGAACAGGCAGTTGAATATAAAAGAGAAAAAAAATCCCCAAACACACATGCACACACCATGAAATATGCACAGAATTGCATTTCATCATGACAGAAAATACTTACTTTCAAGTCATTACAGTGCTTTCCTTGGGTTTCTGGGTTGATGTTGGTGTATGTTAAAAAGATGTGGTAATAATCCTCAAAGTGAGCATGACAAGTCGAGGAACATCTTAAGATTTCACTTGTATATCAACATAATAAATGTAAGTTCATGGCTTAAAGTCCCTAAGACACAACCAAAACAATGTCATTTGCTAGCAGAGAAACTTTGGGAAGAAAACATTTTGCATCCTTTGAGAAGAGTTTACTCACCTTGGATCATACTTCCACAAATTGCTAGCAGACTGCACAGGGGACAGAGTTAAGGGTATTTCAACACATTTTAGCTCATCTGCTGATAGAATGCACTCCTGTTCTTGAGGTACTTCAATTAACATTGCACAGAAGCGTGTACCAGTAGCGCTCTTACCCAATACTTTTCACCCAAACCTCTCATAAGTAATTTGCATGCGAGGTAGTAGTTATTAACCTTACAAAATACACTGGGGAAAGGTGAACATATTTGTTGGTGGTAGAGCTGAAACAGAAAACAAGTTGCCCAAGTATCATTTCAGTAAATACTCCATCCAAGAGGTGACAGCCTTTGCAAACATTCCATTTTTATTGGCCAGATAAAAAAAAAAAAAAAAAAAAGTCTGATGTTTCCATCACAAATGGGGGGAATATTTCTGTCAAGCTGAGGTTTTTACCAACATCGAGAGAGTCCCGTTAACAAAAGCACCCCTTTAATTTCAAGGCGTTTCTTTCGAAATTGTTCTTTAAAAAATAATATATATAGTCCTACATGTAAACTTCATGTAAACTGTGAGCCCCCATGTGTCACTCATCCTTGCCGTCCTCTTTGGAGTTCCTCTGCAGGACGGGGCTCAGTTTGGTTTGCAGAACAGCTGCCAGTTTTTTGGAGGTTTTCTTCAGGAAAGCGCTGCTGGGGTGGACGCTGCTGACGTGCAGGTAGAGGTCCTCCTGCGTGGGGCCCGTGTAGCCGCAGTCCTCACACACGTACAGCTTGTCCCTCCTCTGCTTGTAGGCGTACTGCTGCTGCACGCCGTGGATCTTCTTCAGGTGCGACTCCAGCGAGCAGCGCTGCGTGAAGGCCTTGTTGCAAACCTCGCACTTGTAAGGACGAATCCCTGCAGCGAGAAAGGACAGGGGTCACCTGCTATGTCACCTGTTGTGCCACCTGTATCCAGAGTTGTGTTTCCTACAAGGCTGTGGAATATCTTGCTTTCAGGCTAAGCCTTTCAGGAATGGGGTGGTATATTTAGGCGTAGAAAACCTGGGAATGTTTTGAGAAGGTGCTGAGGATAACAGGTGCCCATTAGTGTTTTGGTCCTAAGGCAGCCATTATCAACTCCTGCAAAACTTATCTTAGACCCCTGACTGACTGAGATCCTGTGATTAAGTGAAACTATCAGTTTCAGCTTTTATAACTTCTGTTTTGGTAAGATTTTAATTTTTCTTTTTTAGTTTAATGAGATTTCAGTGAACAGCAGTGAATGTCCAGCGATCCAAGTGCTTTGAAGTGTCCACATAATACAGATTTGATGACTGAGATTACAAATTCTACAGAAGTGCAGGAAGAGGAAAGAAGTAACTCTGTGTGTTTCCAGAAGAGAAAGAAGGAACTGACTTGTGATTTGAAAGCCCAGACAACCAACATCACAAAAATCAATTTTATCACCAATCAACACTGATGTAACAACAACCCTCCCAGTGCTAAAACAGCTGAGGGTGTAGCAACACTTGAAAGAACCTAAACCAGCTGGAATTCTACTTACTGGACTAGATCAGTAAGTTTGCAAGCAAAGACCACCCTTAAAACTGATATAAGGAGTCACCCAAACCCCTCTTTTCCCCAGGGGAGGTGGAATGCCAGGGTCTAGAAGATCAGACCTATGGTGAGCCAGGCAGGAATGGATAAACCAGGTTAGTCTGTTCGGACGGTTGCAACTGTGTGATTGCATTAAGTTACCAGGCAGGAGCTGATCTTTCTGCCAGAAACCCAAGCTAATTAGAAGTTCCAATAAGCACAATCTCAACTGCATTTGTTTAGTTGAAAGAGTTTATCCCAGTGCACCAGATTAAACCTACAAGACAAAAGTTTCCTAATGCCTGCTGCTGTGAAATTGCTTCATTTCCATTAAACTGCAGATGGAGAGAAAGCCCACACCTTCATTAGAATTCACACACAAAATGCAGTTTCATGCTCATTTGAAGGCAATTTAAACCTTCATCATCCTTTGGTTCCTACTCCAGCACTCCATAGGCAGGAACACAAGCACAGAAACAGTAGTCCCAGGATGACATTTAGGAATAATTTTAAATTATTCTGACCAGAGACCCTCTTGGATTTTTCTGACTCTCTGATGAGGGTACAGCTTAAAAATCACTTCTTCTGGAAGCACTGACTCCACTCTCCAGCCATACCCCAGTGGCAGCTCCCTGCTTGCAGCCAGCAGATTCCTTTCCACGCAAAAGCTTTGCAAACAAACCCAGACAGCCCAAAACATTGGCTCCAGGCAATGCCTTCCCACCCAAACTGGTGTCATTGTTTTGGGGGCTCTACTACTAAGAAACAGCTCCTGTCTATGAACATCCTTGTGGCACTTCTAGCAGTTCACCTGGTTAATGGGGTCTAAACCAAAACCAGAGGCTCTGCAGAGCAAGCCCAAATAGTCTCCAGCTCCCACTGGGTGACCACACATCTGGAAAGGTGGGATGTGCCTTATGAGATGTAGTGGATGCACCTCCTGAGTGCCCAAGAGTGCAAAGTAAAGCCTGCTGAGCACAGCCAGCTGGACCCACCAGGAAGCATTACCCGTGATGAGGATGGAGTTGATGTTTATTTAAGCCATTGCTTCCACCAAGAAGAAAAAATAAAAAAGCTAATCAAACTGGCAGCCTTCTCTCTGCCCCAGGCCGGGGTAAGAACTTCTGGGAATAGTGAGCTGGATTGGGGGCAACAGAAACACAACACCGCTATTTGGGATGGACTCAGGAACTGACCCCACTGCAGAGTGGCCACAGACAGCACATCCCTCCAGCCTGGGGGAGGCACAGCATGAACCACATTCTGGTTTCTCCAGACAGCGCCGAAGTCAAGCCATAATCCCAAACTGTTCAACAGTCAGCTGGGAAGGTTCTCAACAGCTAAAAACCCAGGAAACTGCTGCTTGTTGCCTCTAGAGGGCAAAGCGTCTTAATGGAGCTCCTGCCTCCACGCATCGCTGCGCGCTGGTAACTGCAGTGATTCGATATCCGGGGCGGTTATCCCAGGCGGGTTATACTCGGGGGCTATCCCAGCCTCGCTGCCCCAGGCTTGGCAGCATGGGGCTGTGTCTACGCCAGGTGTGGATGGCAGGTCCTGCACCCTCACTGCTTCACACGGATTGCAATAGTTCTCCTCAGATTTCATACTTCCCAGGACTTTTCCCCGTCCATGCTCACGTCTTCCCCTTTCCTCCACCACATCCCAACTACTTTTTGCAAACGCTGTTAAGCAGGGCTCTTTGTTAGGTCTTGCCAGGCTACCCCCACCCTCTCCTTGACCTTGTTCCATCTCACCCCTTCTCCTCGGAACCTCCTGCGGGTCCCCAGGGAATGCATTCTCACCAGTATGGGTCCGGACATGCCTTTTCAGATCAAAGGTGTCGTTGAAGCCTTTTCCACAGAAGGTGCACAAGTGTCTCTTCACCTGGCTGTGGCACTTGATGTGACGGTTGAGCATCCTCTGCAGGCGAAAGCCTTTGCCACACAGCTCGCAGCTATGCAAGGCAGCATCGTTGCAGGTGCCAGTGGTGAACTGAGGAGTGGGAGAGCACTGAGTGAGCATTGGAATGAGCAACAGAAGAAATAAAGCAAAACAAGCAGGGTTTATTGTGGCATTAAAAAAGGGGGGGTGAGGGGGATGTATTAAAAACTAAAAGTGAAAGCAATCAAGATTTTCCTGCTTGTTGGGTGAAACCTTCGTGCTTTCCTTGCAATCAAGTGGGGGATTTAACGTGCATGGTTTGGGACTGAGGCATCTCTGGCCAGCTTGGATTCGGGGGCTAAAACAAATTCTGTGTAGTACATTCCTTCCAGGGGCAGCAACCCTTACCCGGCTACACCCATGAGCACACGGGCTTGGGCTATGAGCACCTTTCTGTGCAACCACACACGTGTTTCCTCCTGCATTCAGCTGATACCATGGAAGTCCTCTCTGGTGTGAGAGAGTTGCACTATGCAGTGCCTTCACTAGTCACGCCTCCAAATGCTCCGGGTCCCTCAAAAACCAGCCAGCAGTGATAAAAAAAGTGGTTTTGGAGAGATAAACCCAAGGCACGTTGGGCTGACTCAGCAGACTGAAACAATGGCCCTAATCTCCCCCCGTTGGTGTCCCCGGGTCGTTAATTAACAGCAGAGTGACATTAGGGGGCAATCTCCTCATTCCTGCTCCTGCACCAAAAGCATTGTGCCAACACCATGACATAACTTGACTAGAGAAGACACTAATGATTCTGCTCCTGGGAAGATCATTCCTCAGAGGGAAGGCTTAATGTCTGGAAAATGTAAATACTGCGCTAGTGGTTTAATCATTCCTGGCACGACACACGGACGTGCCCCCTATTAGACACACGGGCTGAGGGAAGGCCAGCAGAGCAGACAGGACCGCGTGCACACATCCATGGGTCGGAAAAAAACCCAGCTCTGCTGGAAGGAGGTTTTGCTGTGACAGTCACGAATAGCCCAGGTTAAACTATACAAAGTAGGTTAAAGTCGAACAGCAGCAGGGCGGGCTCTTCACAAGGACAGGGATACGTGTGGGGTTTCTTTTTCCTGAAGAGCCAGTTATTTTTCCCGGTCCTCCTACTGAAGCAACGCTACTCGAAATTAAGATAGATTAAAGAAAACGGCAGCTGTGAAACCACGAGGTGTGAAACTGGAGGGGGAGCCATCTGGGAAGAATCTGTGGGGCAACAGGGCTATGACTCCACCTCAAGCAGCTGCAAATAACCAGGATGAAACCTAATCATGAGTCTAAGAACACGGTGACTGAAAGGCACAGACAATGGTAATTTTTACAGCTCCATCCAGCAAAGCAGCAGCCAGGGTTTAACGAGGTGTTAACTACCAGTGGTAAACACATCTCCTCCTGCCTAGCGCTAGGGTGGCCTGGCTCCTCCTCCGCTGAGGGGACCCGGGATGTTCAGAGAGAGACGCGTCGCTTGTTCGGGAGCTCTGTGTCGCGTTCTCGGGTACCACGAGGACCTGAGGCACCGTGAGCAATTTGCCTTCTCAGCCTTGGGAGGGAAATCACCGCGCTGCTCTGCTGGTTCTGCCCAGGGAACACCTAGGAGCTCCTGCCCTTGCAGCAGAGAGGCTCTTCAGCAAAGTCCGTGGACAGAAGATTGCTTCATTTCACCCAAGCCCGCAGGTCTACCTCAAGGTGGCAATGGTCTTTCACAGCTACCGAGGAGAACCTTTAACTAGCTGCTCTTTTGATAGGTCAAGGTGGGAGGGGGGCAGCTTGAAGTCACACCAGCCTCTCTTGGTGAAGGCTTGAGTACAACCTAGAAGGCAGCTTTTAAGGAGGCCCCACGCTAAGGAACAAGATCCACCCACGTACCATGGGGCATGACTCCTAGCTGCCAGGGCTGGTCCTTCCTGGCTGGGTTCAGAGCTCCTGCGGGACCTGAGCCAAGCAGGTCAGGGGCAGCACGTCCCAGGCAAGGATAAGAGAAGGCAAAGGGCACTGGAAGATTATGGCACATCGCTTAGGAGGCTTGCACTGCTGCTGCCATCCTACGGCCAGCTGCTCTTGCAGGCCTCCACCTCAGTGTGCGGGACAGGTGCTGTCACCACTAGCAAAGAGAGCCCGAGGGACCGTTGTCACCTGGTGTCCCCGGGCAGCAGCCAGGCCTTGACCTTGAACTGGGGTCACCCCATTGCCAGAGAAGAGATGGTTGGGGTGTGGGCGGTTACCTTGATTTTCGACCTGACCATGGGGCGCTTGACGGCCAGATCCAGCAGCATCCCCGGGGCCGTGCCCAGCTCGCCGGGGGCAGGTTGGGGCGTCGGGGGGTCACTGGGCTCGGCGTCCCGGGTGCCGCTACTGCCGCTGCTCTCCAGGCTGCAGCTGTCTTCATAGCCCAGCAGCACGCAGCCGATCGCGCCTGCAACGGGGTGGGGATGCGATAAAGCGCGGGGACCCCGGAGCCGCGGGCAGGGCAGGGAGGCGGTGGGCGGGAGGCGGCGGGCCCCGGTGTTTAACCTGCGGGCGGGCCACCGGCGGCGGGGGAGGATCCCCGGCTCACGCTGCAATCGGAAACTCAAACACGAACGGTCCCAAAGTTCAAACAAGCCAGCTCCGCCGCCTTCCCGTTATACCCCGGGCAAGGGCAGGGGGAGCGGGAGGAGGAGGCCAGGAGTACATCTCCCCCCCCCGCCCCCTCCCCGCCCTGGGTCCTTCCTTCTCCTCCCCCAGCCACCTTTCTCATGCAAACGAGGTTTCCCACCTTCCTGGACACACACACACACGTTTCCCCCCAGCTCTCCGCCCCGCCATCCCCGAGGGCTCTCCGGGGTGGGAGACGCTGCCAGGCATGGGGGCGGCACGGCCCGGCGGTGCTGGCACCCCTGCCGCTGCCCGCCGACTTTTCCCCCGAGTGTTGTCCGTGTCCCCTGCACCGAGTTTCGCACAGCTCTCCCTAAGCAGCCGCCCGCCCCTTCGGGGCTCCCCCGGCCCTGCAAAGCCCCCTTCCTAAGCCGCCCCCTCCGCAGACCGCGGCGACCCCGCTCCCTCCATCCGTCCCGGCGGCGCCCGGCGCGGGCGACGGCCGCCGGCGCCGTACCTGGGATGTAGGTGTCGGCTCTCTCCTCGTCGGGCAGCCCATCCCAGCTGCGCACCGCCGGCTGCGGGCTCCGGCGCTTCACCAGGAAGGCTCTGGGCATGGCGAGGGCAGGGGGCACGGCTGGGCACGGCTGGGCACGGAGCGGAGCGGAGCGGCCGCTTCAGCCCCGCGGCCCGCCCGCAGCCCGACGGGGCGCGGGCGCTGCGCTGCCGTCCGGGGGAGCGGGACCGCACGCACCGGGCAGAGCCGCTGAGGCGCGGGGAGGGGAAGGGGAGGGGAGGAGAGGGGAGAGGGTGGGGGGGGGGGGGGAAGGAAAGTTTCATAAGGTGGAATAGAAAAATGCACCAGGAAACTTGGGAAGGAGCATGCGTGCTGCAAACATAACGGTGTCAACAAGTCTGCTTACCTGTCCGACCGGTTGGAGCAGCTGAGCTTTGTTCCAGCCCTTCCTAAGGCATGAATGTTTGCAAAAGAATTTAACGTCTGAAAATTAAAAAAAAAAAAAAAAAAAAAAAAAAAAAAAGGAAAGAAAGAAAAAACGAACCAAAAACCCAAACAACGAGGGAACTCCGCCGCTGCCGCCGGCGGAGCCCCCGCCGGGCCGGAGCCGCTGCCCCTCTCCTCTCACCGCTGCCGCACCGCGATGCCTTGCTGGGAATGGAGTGGGGGCCGGGGCTGCTCCCCGTCCGCGGGTGCGGGTCCCGCCGCCCAGGGGGGTATGAGCAGAGACCCCCCGGCACAGCCCGTCGAGGGGAAGGCTTGCCGAGGCGCCGGGAAAGAGGCCGAGCTGTCCTCGGGACAGCAGCAGGAGGAGAAAGTTATTATTTTTCTGTTCAGAAAAAAAGAAAGAAAACAAAATGTATTCTTTTTCAGTCATTGATTTAAAACTAGAAACGGGTCACAGCCTTTTCTCTTCCCCCTCCATTTTTTTTTTTTATTTGACTCTTGTCCTCTTCCCCCTCTTCCCAAAGTGGAAATGAAACAAAGACAAAAGGTTAGGGGACTGGGGAAGGAAGCAAAAGAAACAGAAGAAAACCCACAAAAAGTCTGCGAGCAGAGCAGAGCCTGCGCCTAGCGTGGCCTTGGGTGTTTAACAACATTCAGGGATTCCTTCTCCCGCCTCCTGTTCACACTGGTTTTTTATTAAAAGCAGTGGAAAAGCACTTGGTGCGTCCCTCCCCAGGCTCATCCCGACAGTGATCGGGCTGGAGCAGTTGCGGGAGTGCGCAGCAGGAGCTGTTTTTCCCCACACGGAGGAAGAGGCCTTTCAAGCGGAATCACTCCTGTCTGAGGGTGCCACTTTCCTCCCACAGGGCAGAGCACAGGCCAGGGGGAATTGATGGGAGTTTCACTGTCGGTTTCATTGAGACCAAGATTTAACTTCAGGGGCTGGACCTGGAGCCTCTGAAAGGAACACGCCTTCAAATATCACCACTAAAGGAAAGAGCTCTGCTCCAGGCACGGCCCCGTTGGTGCTCTGGGCATGAGCTCTTGTGGGGGTCTGAGACTGGGAGTGTGGGACAGCCTGGAGCCCTAGGGATAAAGCTCCAACCCCACATCAGGTGATGCACTGTCAGAGAGCTCCTCCAGCAATCTGCATTTCCAAGAGGACATCCCAGCACCTCCTCCCCCTGCTCCTGTGGGGAGTTTACAGTCTCTGCAGGTACCAGGTGAGGAGCCACCTCAGCATGGCTTCAGGCAATACCTCAGCAAGACCGCACATAAAACCTTCCCCTTCTCTCTTTCTCTTTAAGGCTATGCAATTTCTCTGTTATGTCTGAGATTTTGCTGGAGGACAAAATACAGCTATGTGGGGCTTAATTTTTTTTTTTTTTATAGTGCTTTCAACTTGAGGTTTCTTTTATTTTAATGACTCCTTGTCTTTTAAGCCAAAAGAGGTAGCAAGTGACATTAATCAGAGTGCTCCCAAGCCAAGAGCTTGCTGAGATGACTTCACTGTCATCTGGGCTTTCTCAAATCCTGCTTTGAGGTTCTCATTTAATGAGGTCCTGGAGCACACACTTAGTTTACACTGGGTGCTCCAAGTCAGATGTGCAGTTACAAGCATGGCTGAATCAGGAATAACAACAATAACAACAATAATAATATTATCATCAGCTCTGGAGCCTTGACACGAGTGGTCAGGGCTGAGGTGTGCCCAGCACCACCGGAGGCACAGAGTGGAGAGAAAGCCCTGCAGCCTCTGGCAAGGCAAGAGGAGCTGGGTGGAGAAGCAGCAGCTCCATGAAGGAGAGAATTCCAGTGGCAGTGGGCTGCCTGCTTGCTGAGCCACCAGGCAGAAATGCAGACTGCTGACTGTTGGTATTGCTTGGCCAGAGTCTGTAAGAAAACCATTCTGCCTTTCCTACGAATACCATTCCTTGGTATTTTCCAAACTGGAGGAGCCCGAGGAGCGTGCTCACAGCATGACCCCACCAACACCACTGCAGGGAGGCACATGTAGCACCGTGAAGCTGCAGGATCTTTGTGGATGCCTGTCTTCAGCAAGGCAGCCCACAGACACAGCACTGGATGGCCATGTCCTTCTCTATACTCCCACTGGAGCAACAGACAGCATCAGCACTATAATTAAACTCGATAAACAATGATGGTAACGAGGTAATGGCACAAACATTTCTGTAGGATCTTGTTTAATTTTCAGCGTTGCTTGGGTGTGGGAGAAAATCTTGCATGTTAAATTAGTATTTTGGGTGTAAATCAAATTAAATGTACAAAATGCCCTGTAAGGTCAAAGCACAGTGGGACCCACCCTTATGGATTTGACTACTAACGTGTTTCATTTCACTCAGATCATTTGGGAGTGAGGAGGGAGAGGTGGAATCCAAGAAAGAACCAGCCATGTGTCGCTGTCTCAACCACATCCCGCTCCTTCCCAAACTAACCCTGTGCGGGGTTGGAGGGATGGCTACATACGAGGGGCAGGGGGACTCATCCCCCTCATTCTGGAGGACCCCATGTCACTGTCAGCATCACCCTGCTGATGTGGGCACCCAGGAGGGAGTGGGGACAGCATGTCTGGGGCAAGGACCTGGGTGTAAGGAGCAAGGGAAGAAGCTGGGCTGGAGAAGAGCAGAGGGAGAGATGCTCAGGAAAGGAGGTGTAAGGAAAGGGACAATGACTCAGTTGGATTTGTGAACAGGGAATATTTCAGCTGTGATCCCAGGGATCACAATGTCCATTCTTCTTGCCTGGGCTACTTTTCACCACGATCAGCACAATGTGGCTGCAGAGGGACATGGCCTGGGCAGGGATGAGGGTTTGATTGCACAGCCCTTCAGAGCTGAATGTTGTTGAAAGGCACAGTCCCTCAGCAGTGCCAGGACAATGTCTTTAGCATGGAATCCAGCAAAGGGACCTTTCTGCTCAACCCCCAGTGGCATCTTGTCCCCAGCCATCACTCCTTTGGCATGGGGAATGGAGGGAGTCCAGGCAAGTCCTCCTGCAGGGGCTGAGGATGCTCTGCAACAAGGTCACCCAGGATCCTTTTTCTGGCCATTTCTCATAATTTTGAGCCCAACCAGGCCAGACAGAGATGAGAACCTGGCTGGTACAGCAGCTTGGCAATGCAACAGCACAACCTTTGGATTTTGGCTCCCAGCAGAGCTCAGGTGGGGGGATTTATACAAGTTTACTGACCGTGCTGGAGAGGCCACAGTTTCCTATCCTTGGGAAGATGAACCTTCATCTTCAGAGTCTGTAGTGTTCTTGACACACCAGGGCTGGGACATCTGGGCTGTTGCAAGTCCCCCAAAAACCCAGCTGACACCCCCTTGGCTGGTGAACCCTCATGCTGCTTTAAAGAGGCATTTTGGGAGAGATGGGGAGGAGTCTGGGTGCCAAAACATTGTCCAGCCCTCTGCAAGACACCCCCTCACTGAAATGCTCCGTGTGTCCCCATCCGAGGTGGGATGGTGAGTAGGAAGCCCATTGCAGCAGCCAGGAGTGGGCACTGCCAGGCCACCAGGAGCCCTGTCACATCACAGAGAGGTTCCCACGAGGAAGATGTTCTCATTGCAGCCAAGGCAAGATTAGAGCAAGGGAGAGTATCTCCTGTGCAGCTTTTTCCAATTTCCTGCCTCCTTGGATTATCCAGTGGAGGTCGAGCATGCCATAGGGTCTTTCAAGCAGGACTGTGAGGACCTCTGAGGAGCGTGCCCTGAAATCCCACAGAAAAGCACCACATTCCCCTGCTCTGGAAGAAACCCTCTCTTTGGGTACATGCTGCTTCCAGCCCCGGCTTTCCTTCCGCCCTGTTGTCTCTCTGCTGCAGCTCAGCATCTGTCTGTGAAGAGCCGTGGTGCTCCCCGAGATGCTCGGGTCCTGCCTGGCCCGCGCTCCATCACACGCCCGCGGCAGCAGGGGTGACTCAGCCGGGTTTCGGCAGCCGCCTGCACGCACACACCGTGCCTTGCCCGAGGGGCTGCTCTTGCCTCCGAGGGCAGGTTCCCACCCAAAGCACGGCGTTTGGGTGAACACCAACCTGCGGTGCCGCGGAGGTTCGGGGGATGTGAGCACTGCTGGGGTGGCACGGGTCGGCAGAGCAAAGCTACTGCCCTGGTCACCCTCGGTGCTGCCAGCTCCGGGGCCAAGCCTGGCCACTGGAAAGCTCTGCTTCCAAGCCAGGTTTTGGCAGATCTCCTGCTTAGATGAGGAAACACTTCACCGCAGCGGCAGGAGCCAGAGTGACTCCATGCCAGCACTATCTTGGAAGGAGGGAGCAGTGGCTCTGCAGGCTGCCCCAGTTTGGAGGGCGATCTGCTTTCCTTGACTGAGCAGGGAGGGATGGAGAAGGTGCCAGCCGGGGGGAGATGACTCCCCAGGCTGCGGCAGAACCTGCCCTGCCTGTGCTTCCCTGCCGCGTTTCAAAGCACCCCACCAGGCTGACTCACCGGGCTCCTGTCTCCCTGCCTCCCACGGCCCCTGCCACTCCCGGCGTCTCCCTGTCTTTCTCGACCTATAGCTCCACTTCCTTCCCACTCTCTCCAGCCGGCTCAGCGCTATCTCTCTGGCCGCCCATTCCCTGTGGCTCTGCTTCCTCGAGGCACCCAGCATCACCACAGGTTCCCACGGAGCCTCTGGGTCCCACTTCCCCTTGTGAGGTCTGTGTCGGGTGCTGGACCCCAGCAGCATCCCTGAGCATCCTCTCCAGTGGTATCCATGGCCTTGTGCTTGGGGGAAGAGGCTGCTGGAGGATCTCGTGTGCCTCACGTCCCCTACACATGCTCCAGCACCACTCTGGGAGGACAGTGACCCCCTTGAAGAGATGTCCACTCTCACAGGGTGGTCAGCAGAGCCCTGAGCTCTCAGACTGACCTGGAAGGGTGATTTTGTGAGCATTTGTCTCTGGAGATCTCTGAAGCCCCTGGCCAGCTTTGCCTGCACCATCTAGCTTTTTTTTGTTGTTGCTGCAATCCTACTGCCCAGTGTTTCCTCCCTGGGAATTTCAGTGTGTTATTACCAAGCTTGATACAGCAGCACAGATTCCAAAGGTAGTGAAATCCCAGGAGTAACCTGCAAGTCAGTAGCTAAGTAGCAGATAGAAAACTATTCCCTCTGAATGTTTCTGCTGCATTAAAAATAATCACCTTTTTAGACACCAGCAAATCTACAGGTGCTCTAACTTCCAAAAACTTCCATGCAAGTCAGAACCCCTCCAGCTCTTCCAGTAACCAGGCACTGCTGGTGGGGGCTCTCAATGCCCCGTGTTTCTCTGGTGCTTTCACAAGAGACATCTCTGTGCGCCAAATCCAACAGCCGTGTGAGCAGTGAGGAGATGGGGCAGCAGCCTCTCACCTTACTTGTCCAGTTGTTTGGATTTTGGATTCTCTCCGGCAGGCCACAGGAAGCTTCAGCTGGTTCAGGTGGGTTTGGCCAGATGAGCAGCTTCCCAATGCAATCTCTGGAGGGGGCTGCTGGAATGCAGTGGGAAGGCCACCCCAGGTGCTCTGCTGACACCCCACCCCCTGGCTCTACCCCTGTGAGAGGCGTTTCCCCTCCTTGTGTTATGCTCGACTCACCAGCACCACATCTCCCTGTTCCCATTTTGCTGCCAAGCTGGAGTCTGCTTCAGCAGGGTGACTGTGCCGGGGGGAGATATTGCCGTGGAGAAGACACATTTGCCCTGGCACTGGGATGCACAGCACACCAGGATACACTGCCAGGGGGATGCACTGCTGTTGGGAAGCACCACACCAGAATGTGCTCACGGAGGCTGAGAGCTCCAGAAAGGAACGTGAAGCCCATTAGCTGACAGGGATGACAAGCATTTGTCAGGGTTTAGGAAGCCAGGGGAAAGCTCTCGGTGAAGAGCTGGTGGAAAATAGCTGGATGAGCCACAACTGGGGGCTGACTCAGTCAGTCGTCCCTTTCCAGGTTCCTACAAATAATGAGTGTGCCTTTGAAACCCGCACTTCCTACAGCTGGCACGGCACGATAAGCTGAGCTTCCCCCCTCCCACAAGCCCTGCCATCTCTGCCATCCCCCTCCAAGCTCAAACCTCGGTGGTAGAAAACCTCCTGTCCCCTCCCCAAGGACAAATGGCACCTCTGGGGCCCCCCAAGGCTTCCTCATTCCTGCCGGATGACGGCTGCCATAAATCCCATTGTATGCATGTGGAGTTCAAGCATTTCTTTACCATTTCAAAAATCTCCAGGAGGGCCTAGGTGCTGTCCCTGCCACCCCTCACCTTTTGCAGGATTAACAGAGTAAGAGAGAAGCGATGAGGGCAGAGAGGGCCAGCAGGATGAAGGAATAACTGTCCCCAGCCGGGTGCTCTGGAACAGTCTCATTGTTGCCTCCCCTGGCAGCACAGCTCCCTGGGGTTTTGGCAGCAGCAGAAAGAGAAGATGGTTCTGCTGCACTCCTCTCAGATCCTCCCTGACAAGGAAGACCACCAGGACAGCCTTGGCCACTGGCAGTGGTGATGCCAGCCCGAGCACAAACCAGCTCCAGGCAGGGCCGGGGACAGGACAGGATGTCCCGACCCTTGTGTCAAGCACTGCCGTGTTAGAGATGCACCTTTCCTGCTCCTCGTCCTGGTGCCACACGTGCAGGGGGAGGGCTGCGTGCCAGCGGGGATCCAGTGCTGCTGCTGCAGAGTCCCTGCCTGTCCTGCCTGTGCTTCAGCGGAGCATGTGCTCCAACACGCCCAGGATGAGTGAAACACCGGGATACACACCCGCTGCCTGTGGAATTGCTGAGGGAGCTCAGTGGTGTCGCTTCCAGCTGGGCTCCTTTCCTTACAGCTCTGGTTTGCCCGCTGAGGGGGCTCAGTGCTGGCTGCAGCACCCATGGGTGCCTCTGGCCCCTGTACGCACACACAGATGAGCTCCTCTCCCTGCTTCCTGCGTGGCTGCAGCCCAAAACCCCTCCTCCTCCCGGGATGGTGTGAGCTGGGGGATGCAGCTCATCCTGCTTTGGGGGCCAGCACCCCCCGGACCTCCCTGTCTCGCAGCAGCCCTGAAGCTGCAGGGTCACTGCAGAATTACCCTGCCGGCACTTAGGGGCTCCATGCACAACTGTTTTGATCTCTCGCTGCCTTTTACGATGATCTGCAGGAAAGAAAAAACCCAGCCCTAAGCCAGTAAGCACCCCTGCCCTCAGTTCTGAGCAGCACCGGCCGCGGGCAAGGGTCTGTACAATTGCCACCAATATAATTATTACGTGCTGGGATTACATCCTCTCCCTGCCGCACGGCAGGTAGACTTTGGCCTCTGCCTGCATTTCATCCCCCTCTCAGGGCAAGCACTTGCAGGAGGGAGCCAGGCTGCACTCCCCGGGTCGGGTACCCTCTGCAGCGCCCCAAAACGAGGGGCAGGGAGCAGCCACGCCATGGGGAGAGCGGGGACAGGTGTGGTGGGGAAAGCAGGGACAGGTGTGGTGGGGAGGCGGCATCCAGACCCTCCTCCTCACTCCCTCATCCTGGGGATGCCAGGGAAGGAGCATGGGGTGTCTGGGGTCACGGGGGGCCCCTCTGCACCCTCTGGTCGGGGCAATGTGAGGTGTTGGCGCCTGGTGGGAGCCCCACACCTTAGTTGATTTAGCTGGAGGTGACCCTGGGGCAGGCTGGCTAACGTGTAACCACAAGGAGCCCGGCTATAAAACCTGCAGGGCTCCAGTAGCGGCTGCCCGGAGCTCCTGCTGGAAGGAGGAAGTGCACGGGGGATTCAAAATCCAAAGTAACTGTTTCACAAGGCTGCCCTGCAAATGGAAGGAAAGTTTCAGTGCACCTTGCTCGTAAAGAATTCTGTCGTCTTCCCCTCTCTAGTTTATCTTCACTCTGCCATTCAGATCTCAGGACAATCAGATCTGCTTCCCCCCAACTCCCTGGGAAGAACTATCAGAGGGCTCTTGGGCTTGTCTGAAAGGGAGGAGCAACAAAATTAATCCAAATTGCTGGTGAGAGCAGGTTCGTGGAGCTGCTTTGTGTACAAGGGCTGAGGGGATGAGTGCCAAGGGCTTTCACTTCATTCATGCTCATGAAAAAACAAAACTCACCCAAGCCAGGCACACCTCCACCTGCCTGGAGAGGAGACTGACCTGGTCAAGATAAAGCATTTTTAATACATACATTTCACTAATTAAAACTATTTTTGGAGTTTCTGTGCGCAGAGCAGCCCTCAGTGACACCTCGGAATTACAGAAGAGGGACACAAAAAGTAACACATTCCAATTCATCCCTCTGCGTAATGAACTTTTGAATAGCAACACCACGGCCCTGCCAGTAAATCCTACAGAAACACTGGCTGCAGGGCCAGGGTGGCTGCAGCTGGACCATCAATGCCTACACCGCCACAGCCACGCCCATCCCCGTTGCGGAGGGACGGGAATAATTCCGTTTCTCCACGGGGAAAAGGTATCACGGTGAGATAAAAGTGCCTCCAACACAGCAATTAGTTCTTTTTGCTGCTGTAATTAGCACTGCCATAAGGACAAAATCAATGCTAAGAACAGCAGGCACAGCCTGCTCCCCTGCTCAGCTCTGCCCTTACCCCGAGAGCTCAGCAAAGCCGTGCAGGCACCCACACCCGCACTCGACACCCTCAGCTTCTCAGGGGAAGGGGAAACTTGGTCCAGGCTGAATTCAGGCTTTGGTGGTTTTTGTCTTCTTTGCCACTGAGGCAGCCGAGCCCCTGTGTCGCAGTGGAGAGCTCTGGGTGTGTGCAAAGCGTGAGCAAACACACACACACCCTGGGAGGGAGGAGAGCTGCCTTTAGGAAAGAGGGAAGGACAGACAGCAGCTCGCCAGAACCTGGGGGAAACCCGGAAAGCTTTTTGAAAACGTACCTTTAGGACTATTACTATTATTATTATAATTATAATAATTATTAGTAGTAGTTTGTTTGTTATTTTGCAGTTTAAGAGAGGTTGGTGCCTCACGTTACTCGGGACAAATGGAGCAGGAGAGGGCTGTGGCTCAGGACATGAATCTGGAAATGGGCTCTATTTGAACTTTTCTCTCTCCTCTTCCATATCCTGCAGGGGTTTCTTTAGTTTTTTGTTGTTGGTGGTGGTGTTTTTTTTTTGGTTTTTGTGCCACTAAGGCAAGCACAAGTGAGCACCCTGTTTTCTGGATTTTCAGGGTTGAGCTGACACTGCCACTCCCCTTCACAGGATGCTACCCAGAATAACCACCTGTGACACAAAGCTCAGCCAGACTTTCTCCACATCCATCACAACGGCTGGAACAGGGAAACAAGCGTGGAAGTCTTCCTGAGACAGGGCCTGCAGTGCTCCTTATCAAGGAGGGTGCCAAATGCCTGCGAAAGAGCGTGGAGGGGAGGGACAGGGTGGGTGAGGCACACAGGTTGCACAGGCTGAATTTTCTTTGAAACCCAGGATAAAAACACTCCCTAAGGATGGAGCGCAGATGTTATCCAAGACCATTATCCAGATCTGAGCTGTTTGCCCAGGGGAGAAATGGCCTTGAGCTTTCCAGTGTCCTCCAGGTGTGACCCAACCCTTTCTCACTTGGCCCCACCTCCATGAGCGGCCGCGCCGCTATTCCCAGGCCAGCAAAGGAGGAGCCGGGCACAGGAAAGAGGGCACCAAACACATGGGCACAACACACGTTTCATCAGCAGAGAAACCCTCCCTCAGCTCAAGCCCACCCTCTGCCTCACTCTCCGTTCGGGAGTCTCATGGACGCAGCCACCAGTCTCGTGTTTGTTGGGCTGCAATCTTCTCTCGAGTCCTTCCTCTGGGAAAGGTTTTCCTTCTCAGCATCCCCTCGGGGCACTCCTGCCCTCCCTCCTCCACCACACTACTTCCCTGCCCCTGGCTCCGAGAAAGGAAAATGAGCTTTCCCACATCGTGGCTGCTGCAAGGTTTTAAACCAGACCCGCCGCTAATCTGGGCTTGGAAGGAGTCCCCACTCACCCCAGAGCACGGAAAGGGGGCAAGGCAGAAGAGCTGAGCCTTTCCAGCCCTTGGGAGAAAGGGAGGAGAGCAGGAACATCTGAACCACCAGGGCAGAAACTGGGATGGTGAAACCCAGCAGCCTGAAAGCTCCCTGCCTGGGGATTTGAGCCCCTCCAGTGATTTATAGCAGGGTTGGGTAGAGGCACTCGGGGGAGCTGCGCCCTTCCCCGGTGCCAAGCGCTGGCTCCCATCCAGCAGGCTCCCGGCCCGACCCCGTTCTTGGCGCTCGGGTGCCCTTGGACGCGTTACAAGCACTTTATGCACAAACCCGAGTAACAATAAACACACCGTGAGCAGAGCCATTCGACTCAATTGGGATATCATCATTCCCACTGATTTCACCTTTCATTTGAATCACGTTCATTCAGCAGAGAGATGAAAAAGACTCTACCGAGGAGGGATCAGCCTGACGTGCTTGCTTTACCTCTTCCACTGCGGACAGGGCTGGGGATGGAATCATTCTGTCTTCAGAGCACGAAAAACCGGCAAACACGAGGCCTTAGGGCCACACACTGAACAATGAGCAGAAACCGAACAACTGAAGAGCAGCTTTGTGCGGCTGCTTCTCCCATGCAACCCGGGATTTCTGGGCGAGGAGAGCACAGAACTGGAGCTCTTCACTCCATGAAACCAGGAGTGTTTCTTGCACGCAGAAGAAACCTCCTTTAGTGTCGGTGTTTCAGAGCCACGAGCGCGCTGGAAATGCGGGCACGGCGGCAGGAAGCTGCGGGGAACAGCCCCGGGAGAGGCGGGCACAGCGGGCACAGGAGGGCACCCAATGGAACAACTGCCGGTTTTTCGCACCCATGGCAGAGTTCCTGGCCACGAGGAGGCTGCGAGTGCCCAGCCCCGGCAGGGCGGGGATGCTCCTGCGCTCCCGGCGCGGTGCCAGGGCCCAGCAGCGGCTGCTCCCGGGATCCCGGGATCCCGGCCCCGCCTCCCGGCGCTGCGCCCCGCCCCGCATCGGCGCTCGGCTGCGCGGGCCTGGCTCGCTGCGCTCGGCGCTCGGCAGGGGCCGGGCCGCGCCGCCTCACGCTGTGCCGCACCCCCGCCCGCCGGCGCTTCCCCCGCCGCGGCTCCGCGCCGCCCCGCCGGCCATGTCGCGGGGCTCCCGCCTGGCGCTGGCCGTCTCCGTGCTGCTCTCCGCCGCCGTCGTGGCGGCCGTACACGTCCAGCAGCGCCGGGAGCTGGAGGTGAGTGCGCGCCGCGGGCCGCAGGGGGGAGGCGGCGAGCGGGGCCTGGCCCGGCCCTCACGGCGGCCCCGCCCACCGGCCGGACAGGCCCGGCCCCCGGCGCTCGGAGCCCGCTCCCTCACCTGGTGGCCTGACTGCCACGCCCATTTGCAAGCCACGCCCACATCTAAGCCCCGCCCCTCGACCCTACGTGTCCCTGCTCCATCCATCCGTCCGTCCATCCGTCCATCCATCCATCCGTCCATCCATCCCTCCATCCATCCCTCCATCCAATCCATCCATCCATCCATCCCTCCATCCCTCCATCTATCCCTCCATCCAATCCATCCATCCATCCATCCCTCCATCCATCCATCCCTCCATCCAATCCATCCATCCATCCATCATCCCATCCATCCATCCCATCCATCATCCATCCATCCATCCATCCATCCACCATCCATCCATCCATCCAATCCATCATCCATCCCTCCATCCATCCCTCCATCCATCCATCCATCCATCCACATCCATCCATCATCCATCCATCCATCCATCCATCCATCCATCCATCCATCCCATCCGTCCCTCCATCTCCATCCCATCCATCCATCCATCCATCCATCCATCCATCCATCCTCCACCATCCCTCCATCCATCATCATCCATCCATCCCCATCCATCCATCATCCATCCATCCATCCATCCATCCAATCCATCCATCCATCCCTCCATCCAATCCATCCATCCATCCCTCCATCCCTCCATCCATCCATCCATCCAATCCATCCATCCATCCATCCATCCATCCATCCATTCATTCCCCCAGGTCCTTGTCCGTGCCACGCTCCGTGCCCAGCACTGAAGGCTGCGGGCACTGTGTGCCCAGCCCGGCTCCCAGAGGCCAGAGCTGCCCCTGCCCAGCGCTGCTGCTCTGGTGCTGCCTCGGCCGCGCCGCCCCCGATGGTGCTCCCTCCACAGGCTGCCCCTTCCCCGCGTTTTCCTGCCTTGGCGCCTGTGCTTTCCGTTCTCTTTTAGCTGCACTGGCTCCCTAAGGCTGTGCTGTGTATTTCCCTTTAGGGGAAAGTAGCGGCAGGAGGATGCGATCCCTCAGCCTCTAGGTCCAGTCACCACGCTGGGAGTGTTCCAGGGCTCTCTGCTGTGTGCTTGTGCTGTGCCACTGCTGTGCCCCAAAAATGCACCCTGCTGAAGGACAGACAGCCCTCTGCCGTGCCATGCCCCTGCCCTTACTCCCTTCTTGTTCTACCAGGGCAGGCAGAGTGCCAGCTGTCAGAAACACCACGTGGTAATTAAACAGGGAGGTTCTCCGTGCTACATTTACAAAAAATCAGGGAATTCCTGTGAGTCCTACCACAGAGCACTCCTGGCTGAGACTGAAAGCAGTGTGTGCTGTGTGGGCAGTGAGTGGGCTCGTCTGGACCCTGCTGATGAGCCAGGGGTTACTGATACGAGGGCACACATCTGATCCTTCTCCACTTACATACAAAAAAATATTAAAAATGCACCCAGAAAAAGCCTATGTTGAATGACACCGAAGTGACAGACAACCAGAGTTCAAATTCTCAACTCAACCCAGCTCAGCTTGGGCTTTATGATACTTTCTCTAATTAGAGGATTATATTTTTTCCCCCCTCAAGAGGTTATCTCTGTCAGTGCTTGAGAATGTTGGATCTGGAGGATGAGACTGGTCTGGGCAGGGAAAGAGGCGGGTTTGTGTGAGCAGGAGTTGGAGAATACTCTGAATGGCACAGGCAGTGGGAGGGAGGGAAGGTTGGGTCCTGGAGTGGCAACCAGCAATGGCTCTGCACTTGCCAGAGCTGATGGATGTGCTGGGTAGATCACCCCAGCTCACATTTTTGTAGCTGGCTTCTCTGTAACTCAGTCTGCCTGCCTTGAGTCACTGAGGATCTGTCAGGAATATCTG
This sequence comes from Eopsaltria australis, assembly GCA_034509425.1. NCBI lineage: Eukaryota > Metazoa > Chordata > Aves > Passeriformes > Petroicidae > Eopsaltria > Eopsaltria australis. The sequence goes on along the minus strand of JAVTVJ010000087.1, from coordinate 3,043,405 downwards.
CTAAACGCTCCTAAACTAAACTGCAGCTGCAATTAAGGGCAGTTGTACTTCGAACATGTGCTGCAGGATAAACATCACCCTTGGGTGTTTCAGTGGGACACCTAAACCTCATGGATCTTTCTGACCTAAATCCTTGGCTAATACCTATTCAGAAGGGCCAGAGCTTGTGTTTTATAAATTATATCTGAGATCTCCTTTTGATAATTCTTCATGGCCAAGTCAAGCAGTAATGGCTTCATGTTCAACAGATCCAGTTATTTAGATAACATAATGGGAATAATTAATGTGGCAGTTACAGTTATTAATTTTACAGTCCTGGTGTAGAGATTATTTCAGGTTTACCTTTATGCAGATTAATAAACTTTTGACTTTAATAAATTGTTGTGCCAGACCCAGAGTGATTTGAGCTTGCACATGCTTTCATGCCTGCAGAAGACAAGCAGGACTAACTTCCAAGAATAGAGGAAGATGAGAAGATGAACTTTTTCATAGGTCTTTGTCACTTGTGACACTCAAATTATGAAGGTGTCTTTTGCAGCCTGTGCATTTTCAAAGTAAATACATCCACCATCTTAAAGATTGCAGTGTTTTGTGAAGGAAAAAGGATTACATTTCTTGGTGTAACTGTTCAGTTACCTTGTATCTCCCCACATCTTTATTGTTATTAAGTAATAGTAGTAATAAGTTTATGACCTTTGTCTTCAGCTTCAGATTACTGATTTGTAGCCTGAGTTCAGCTGATGGATCTGATGGGAAGGAACTGGTTTTATTAGATTATTTTCTGGAGAGAGTTTTGATTATTGGCTGACATATGTGTCTGTGCATTTTCTTAACAAGATAAAATCATTTCTTTAACAAAACCTTTCTGTTTTGATCTTGACAAATGATTGCATTTGAAGTGTGCATTAGCGTGCTAGATGAGAAATAAAACCCTGTGATAATCTCTCAAATAACAGTCACAAACATCCTCTCAAGTGACTTCAAGGTCAGCTTTCAAATAAATTATTTGCAGGTGCATTTTGGCATCATTCAGATGGATCAAATAAGTAATTAATCTTTTACCTAATTATCAAAGTATCGATGTGAGTTAAAATGTCTCGGTAAGAGAGAGAGAAGCAAGTGGAGGAAGCAAAGAGCAGCTGGGATTTTCTTAGGGCTTTTTACGCCCATCACAGGGCTGGCACCCCATGCTGAAAGCTGCTGGTGTGTGTTGCACATTATGTATTTATTTATTTATATGTGCGTTATATATTTACATGATTTATAACGAACATTTTAGGTAAAGGGGGATATTTTTGAAGCAAGTGCCTTGCTTTTTCCAGAGTTTGGCATAAGCAGGCTGTAGGTACTTTTGTAAGATTAAGACATGAGCAGAAAGAAGCAATCGAAGACATGTGCCCGTTTTTCTTAAAATAGTTTCCAGTTTGTCACAAAACTGCCTCCAAGCAAAGAAGTTTTGAAGAGATTATTCTGATTTGGTAAAGATTTAGGTCAGAGATAACAGGATTTTCTAGATCACATCCATCCTGCATGGCATGGGAATTACAGGTTCCTGGCATTTATTTGCTCAGTAGCTTTGTCACTTAGTAACCCCAGCCATCTGAAGTGAGTGCAAATAAAGCATTTTTTGGTGTAGTAATATTGGATATTGGCTCCTGGACATTCCAACTACTCAGAGTTGCTGTGGCAAAGGCAGCACAGGGGACAGCCTTGCAGGAGGGGTGGAGCCTGGGTGAGGTCGAGCATCACCCGGGCTGTGATAAACCCTGTCCCTTGTGTTTTCAGAGGCTTCGAAGTGGCGTTATCAGAGATCTTGAGCGTCAGAATCAGAAAAAGGAGAACATTCGCCTGTTGGAAGAGCAGATTGCTCTGACAAAGCAGCTAGTGGAAGAAAGAGACAAGGCGCTAATGGAAAAACGTTCCCGGCAGTCCTAGGACAAAGGCCTGGCTCCTTAGAGGTTTGATTAAAAGACGTTTGGAGGTCGTTTGCATCTCACTTCTTGCAGTATTTTACCAAACAGAGGCAATCTGTGAAAGACTGCTTATTTTGTGTAAATTACAATCCGGCCTCTAAAGCTTTAGGGCAGACAAAAACCCATTTCCTTTATAATTGGTACTCGGACTGCGCAGACTTGGCTGTGGCACACCCCTCCCGTGTGGATGGACTGAAGGAGGGGAGGAGCAGTTCGTTGTCGTGCAGGCTCCTTCCAGGATGGCCAACAACGTCCACATGAGCGGGCTGCTCAGCCGGCACGACGATGAAGCCACCAGGACCTCCACCTCGGAGGGCCTGGAGGAGGGCGAGGTGGAAGGGGAGACTCTCCTGATCGTGGAGTCCGAGGACCAGGCTTCCGTGGATTTGTCGCACGACCAGAGCGGGGACTCCCTGAACAGCGACGAGGGCGAAGCATCTTGGATGGAGGAGATGTCCTATTACTGTGAGAAGTGCCAGAAGTGGATCCCAGCGAGTAAGGCTGCCCGCTGTGTTGTGCCGGGCTGCAGGGGGTGTTTGCAAGGTGTCTGTGCTGTCCTGTTTCCTGTTTCACTGCTCGTTTGGCTGTACCCATCCTGTGCTGGTGGGTCCTGCCTGCTGGCACGGGCTGTGCTGGACACTACAGTCCATGAGCTGTGTGTGTCCAGAACTGGTGCTCTCTGTAAGGAAGTCAAACTGTCTTTTTCAATTAGTAGAGAACATTAAAGTTCGGAAATGTGCCCACTCTCACCATTCTTGCAGCTCTTTAAGGTCTTGGCTTGAGCCAAGCTACCTGACCTCTCTGCTCACTCAGATAATGGCCCTTGCTGTAAAGCTCTGGGGAGGAAAAGGACTTTGTGCGTTACTTTTTTTTTTCCTCCCTGTTGATTTGTCTCATCTGTGGAGGAAATGGCTAAATCTCAACCTTAATGTTTTCCCAATAATGTGAATTTAAGTTGGCTTTCACAGAAACATGCCCAGCCTTCAGCAGCCAGCTCTGGGGGGGTGTTTGGAGTAAGCTGCAGAACTTGATGCCTCAGCTCTGGCACTTGACAGAAGATATATGCTGTTAGCAGTGTAATAGACTGCTTTCTTAATTCTAGATTATCTGATCTGTTATTAGATCCAAAAGCCAGATATTGCTAAGCACTGGTTGGCTTTGGTTTTGTTGGTTTTCTTTTTGTTTGGTTTGATTTGGGGGTTTTGTGGGGTTTTTTTGTTCGTTTGTTTGTGGTTAGAAATAATGAACTGTTTAGATGGCACCTGCCTTGCAGATATGCCAGAGCTGCCCTTTTTTGACTTCTTAGAATTTGCCCAAATTTATAGTGTAAAAATCTCCTCTCAAGGCATGTTAGTGAATGTTTAGGTGTTAATGTAATGAGACCAGCATCAGACTATTAAATTTCAACTTGAAATACCAACTTGAAATGTATTGATAAAAAAAAACCAAGCAGAGTTAAAGGTAGCATGAGCTATCTCATGCTGGAGCACTTGATGTAGCACTCAATGTGTTTTATTTTGTAAATATGTTCCTCTCTGCAGTTGCTGTGGAACAAATCCAAGGAGCAGAAAAGGCCTGTTGCAAAGCAATAGCCACATGCAAATGTGCAGAGTAAACGAGCTGGGAAAGGGAGATTCTGTGCTCTTTCCTAATCGTTCAGTTCTAGGGAGTTCAGTTGTCACTTGTGAAAATGGCCAACGTGCTCAGGCAAATAACCACTTTTTTACAGTGAATTGTAATTTAGAAATTCTCCTAATCTACAAAGTGTGGAGGATTTTCCCCCCATCAGACACAGTTGCAACTTTAACTCTGCAGTTCAGTATAGAAGCAGGGCATTCATATGTAAAAAATATTTGATCTGGCATTGTTATATGGTAAAAGAGATGGCATCCTTGTAGAGAAACTTCTTTTGAATGTGACTTCTCAGAAATACTCTAGTCTTAGCAGTTTCCCTGTCCTCTGATGTAATTTTTCAGTTTTTCATGTTTGTGTAAATTACCCGTGGTGTGTTTGGAAACCCTGATTCATATGGTCTTTTTTCCTCTGCTGCAAAAACACGGAATTAGAGCCTGTAACTTCGGGTGCATGGGGGTTTACTGGTGACTGTCATTTTTGTTCAGACAAACCTGATCTTGGAGGAAATTCAGATTTCCTTTTCAGCACTTTTTCCTATAAAAGGACAAAAAGATTGATTTTCACCTTTTCATTTTAGGTCAACTGAGAGAACAGCTCAGCTACCTCAAAGGAGATAACTTTTTCAGATTTACTTGCCCTGATTGCTCAGAAGATGGGAAGGAGCAATTTGAACGTCTGAGATTAACATGGCAACAAGTAAGTGAAATGTTTATGCCAGCAAAACAACCGTGGGACTTTCTGAAATTGTTAGTTGTTGTGTATGAGCTACCTGGAAAAGGAGGATCAGGTATTGGTAACAAAGGAGCATTTGCATGAACTTCAGAAATTAATTAGCTGAGGATTGCCTGCACATGAGAACTTCAGCATTTGGCAGGGAAACTGAAAGATAATCATACAAACCACATTCCTTCTATTTTTTTTTCCCTTCCCCTTATGTTGCTCATGAATTCATGGCTTCAAGCAGGTTTGGAAAAGCAAAATAAATGCAATTTGGCTTCTAGGCATGAACGTTTTTTTTTTTTGTATATAAAAAAATGTAAAACTGGTGAGGTGGCAACTTGAAACAGAAGGCTTGCCAGCTCCCTGAGTACAATGCTCCAATCTGGCTGCTTATGCACTAGCATCATTCCTTGTTGGAATTCACTGTTCCAACCATTTGCACACGTGAGCAATGAAAGTAATATCTGTTTGCATCCTTTGGGACAGTAATGGTGTGTTGTCTCATAGAGGATCACAGGATGAGCTAGGATGGAAAAGACCTCAGAGATCATCAAGTCCAACCTATGACCTAACATCAGATTGTCAACTGGACTATGGCACTGAGTGCCACATCCAGGCTTTCCTTAAACACCTCCAGGGATGGTGACTTCACCATCTCCCTGGGCAGCCCATTCCAATGCCCAGTCACCTTTCCTGTGAAGCACTTCTTAATGTGCAGCCTAAACCTCCCCTGGTGCAGCTTAAGATGTGTCCTCTTCTCCTGTCACTTGCTGCCTGGGAGAAGAGGCTGAGCCTGGCTGCACCTTCCTGTCAGGGAGTTGTAGAGGGTGACAAGGTCACCCCTGAGCTTCCTTTTCCTTGATTCTTACCCATAGGCACTCAGCCTTACCATCATGTAAGATAATTTGAAACACCGACTGTAACTCCTGCACTGCTTCTCGTGGTGGCCAGTGCAGGGGAAAAGGTTCATATAGGGGTCTGTGTTGGCAGACTGGCAGAGTTTCACCAAGTTCCAGACTTGGAAAGCAAAGGCTTCTGGCACTGCCCAGGTCTCTTCAGAGTGTTGTGGGGAAGGGGCAGACAAAATGAAAATGGGTGAGGAAGGAAGCTGTGACCACCCCCCTGGGCTTCCAGCAGCCAGAGCTGCTGCTGCTTCTGGGTAAGTGGAATTGAGGAAAGTGGTCAAATTAACTTACCTAGAGCAGGAAGAATGGGGATGGTGCTTTCTGGATTTTTTTTCAGAGGTATGTGGCCTCAGTAGATCTATAGCCAGCTGAAAAGAGAATTATTTTTGACATCCTAAGACACTATCCCACATGACTTTTAAACCCACAAAAATCCTAGTTATCAAACTGAGAGGGGTTGTGAGGTAGAAATAAGGTGAAGGGGACATCAAAGCTGTCCGTATTTCCTCATTTTGACATCTTTGGCAGTGTATCTCAGAAAGCGAAGGTCCACTTTGAGGAGACCCATCTCCCTAAGAAAATCAGACTACAGATTTCTCTGAAGGGTGAAATACGAGTCCTTATTGGAAGTAGTGCCAAACCGAGGCTGTGTGGTTGTTGAAAGATGATCCCAGCCTAGCTGACTTTAGTTTTGTTCTAATAAATTAATTTAAATTAATTAGGTAAATGTGATTAACGGTTGGTCACCTAGGATTTACTTAAAAGAAGTGAGATATTTTTCAAACCTGCCCTTTAGTTTGGGTATGTAATGGGTCAGAGTGAATTTGGTTTTGATGTGTCTGAAAGACCATTGTCACAGTGTTTCTGATGTATTGGATAGCAGGATTACTTCTGACCTTTTTCTTTTATATTTGAAAGACTGTTTCCCTACCTCCACATTACATTCAGACCCCAGCTGTACTGTAATTCATTTATACAACAGCTGCACAATTCTTGTGTCTCAGCACAAACCTGCATAACTAGGCAGCTTGTTATTCCCCTGGGATGGAGAAATCTCTGGAAGAATGTGTATCTAACAATAGAAAGACAAGAATGGGCAGCACGAAATCAGGAAGAAGATGGATTACAGAAGTTGTCTGTGAGATGTTGCAAAAATAAGATATTTATGAGGGAGCAAAGATGTGTGTATGTGTGTATATGTGTGGCAGCTGTGGGGGTCTGTTCAGCAGAAAAAGCAAAAAGGATTCACTTGTGTCCAACACTTTCTGTTCCAGGTTGTGATGTTGGCAATGTACAACTTGTCTCTGGAAGGAACAGGCCGTCAGGGGTACTTCAGATGGAAAGAAGACATTTGTGCTTTTATTGAGAAACACTGGACTTTTTTATTAGGGAACAGGTAAAGACTTGATATTTCCCTGAGGGTCTTGTTGGTAAGCCAAAGGAATTAAAACCTGTTACACAGAGGGACAAGAATCCTGGTTAATTTGGTGACATCTGTGCTGAAACTTACAAGTGATAAAAAGGGAGGATTTAATATTGAGAATCCAAATGCAGGCACGAGGAGTACACTTGAGAAAGAATCAGCATTTCTTGCTGGGGAAAAACAAGCCCAGGAATGTCACAGAAAAGCAATACAAATGCATGTATTTTGGATTATTTCTTACCTTCCTTTAGGCAGCATATGAACCTGCAAAGACTTGAGTTTTTCTAAACAGTCACAATGGATGGGCTAATCCTAGTATTGCCAAACTTTAGGAACAAAAATGTGGTCCAGCAAAGCTGTGTTCCTTGGCTATAAAGCTTGCAAGGACCAAGTTCTTCAAGAAGAACTGAGCCTCACCTTTTAGGCTGTTCTGGATCTTAATGAAATGGCTTTTACATAGTAAGTGTTAAACAATTGAAACGTTTTTTAGTATGTGTAAAGACACTGTTAGAGTAGGAGCCCTCTCCTTAAGGGCGCCTTCATTTTCTGGGTGAACAGCAGAATTTTTCTGACTGTGCTGAAGGTGTCAAACTCAAGCCTCATTGTTAATGCATGTGCTGTGGAGGCAGGAAAGGAACTGAGCAGTCCTTGGAAGTTGTAGATTTGATTGACTTCACAGCTTCTTTTCTTCCCCGGGGATTTCTCTGTTGTAAGATCTGGCCTTTCTTCCTAACCAGATCTGATCTTTAGCTTTGCTTTCAGTGCTTGTCTGTGCCTCCCTGCTCTGTTCTCCAGAAATGTTAGCATTTGTCCTCCCTGGAAGCCACAGGGACCCTGACAGGAGGGCAGCTGATGGCCCATTGTCCCTCATTCAGGGAGCTGATGCCTCCCAGGGTTTGCTGCTGCGTTTTTAGACTTGCCCTGGGAACCGGACACTCCTTGCTCTGATTAAATTTAGAGAGTGATTCCTGGCCTCAGACACAGCCTTCCCACTTGCCTGGACAGGCCAGTGATGGAACAGAGGCAGCTGAACCGTGTGTGTAGCGGTACAAGCCGTGCAACACTCTTCTTTCTGGGCATGTTGAAGTGCAGCTTATCCAGATTTCCTGCAACGCTCCAGACTTTGGGCTGGGGCACCTGGGTTTGATCCCCCACCTCTGAGGTTCAGTACCCCAGGGCGTGTAAGGGCAGCACTTGGGCAGCAGTGAACACCAACACAGCCAAGCCTTGGCAAATACAGAAGTTTCTGTCTGTGGAGGTGTGCAAAGGCAAGAAGAAATCTTGAGATTCTGGGCAGCTGAGGTTGGGCTCTGCACCATGAACCTGATTCTCCAGGGTCTGAGGGGGTACCTCAGTTATTGGCTACAATTCTTCAGTATTTCTTCCCACCTCTTCCCTAAGTGACATCTTAGTTAGCCCCGTGACTAGTTCCTAAAGGAACAAAAGGTGCTCAGATGCCCAGTAAGAGTGCACTGCCCAGCAGACGGAAAGGCTGAAGTGCAGTTCCCTGCCTCCAAGGGGCCAAAAAAGTGCTTCAGGAGTAGTTCAGTGCGTGTATGAGTGCCACTGGCAGAAACACTCTGTCCAGGATGGTAGCACAGCTGGTGAGTGGGGACCTAACCTTTGTTTTTCTCTCTCCCACCACAGGAAAAAGACTTCAACATGGTGGAGCACAGTTGCTGGCTGTCTCTCTGTGGGGAGCCCCTTGTTTTTCCGCTCAGGGGCACAGGAATTTGGAGAACCAGGATGGTGGAAACTGGTTCATAACAAGCCCCCAACACTGAAACCTGAAGGAGAGAAGCTGTCAGCATCTGCACTGAAGGCAAAAGGTAACTCTGTCCCTGGTAGTGTGTAGATTCCTCACTGGGCCAGAGCTGGGAGATATGAGAAAAGTTCAGTTAAAACCAGTTTGTGTGCATGGACCGTTCCTTAGTTTTGTTCTGCTGTAATGATTGGCTGAAGAGAACTATGATGCATATACGGTAGTGTGAGGAGCCTGTTATATTTTATTACCTTTTTGCATTGTGCTAATTTAAAGGGTTTTGAGGCTTGTGCAGAATGGTTTTGGTGGGGGTTTTTTTAGCTGAAATTCACAATTTTCCCACTTCCCTTTACCCTGGGGAATATCTTTTATCTTTTGTCACTAGATGCAAATTCTTCTCTGTGTAGAGGGACAAAATTTGGGCTTTAGTGAGGCTGTAGTCATGCACTAGCTTAATGCTACATGTCCCAGAGTGAACTTCTTGTACACATTGAAAACCCATCTCTTAAGCTTTGTATTCAGTGTGTTTTTGACTGTGTATAGTGTGTATCCAGTGACTGCAGGAGCTCAGTGTCTGCCAGAATCAGCAAACTCTTTCTTTAGCAGCTTCCAAGCCCCCGCTGGATCCCATCATCACCGTGGAAGGCCTTCGGAAGCGGGTGAGCCGCAATCCTGTCGAGTCAGCCATGGAGCTGAAGGAGAAGAGGTCCCGCACTCAGGAAGCCAAGGACATCCGGAGGGCCCAGAAGGAGGCGGCCGGGTTCCTGGACAGGAGCACTTCCTCCACTCCCGTGAAGTTCAGCAGCCGCTGCCGCCGGCCCGACATCGTCCTGGAGAAAGGAGAGGTCATTGACTTCTCCTCCCTGAGCTCGTCCGACCGCACGCCCCTGACCAGCCCCTCTCCGTCCCCATCCCTGGACTTCTCCGCTCCTGGCACTCCTGCCTCACACTCAGCCACTCCCAGCCTGCTCTCGGAGGCCGATCTCATCCCTGATGTCATGCCACCACAGGCGCTGTTCCACGGTGAGAGCCACCACGGGTTTTGTTCAGTGATGAGCCATGCGCCGCTTTCTAGGAAGATGTTGTAAAAAAGAAGCTCCTAGTGAGCTACAGGATCTTTTCAGGGTGAGATGGAAAGTAGCTGACAGTATTCTGTTGTCTTAGTTGAGTGTGAGAATTGACTGGTTTTCTGTAGTTGTATCACCAGCTTCTAAGGGCTGGAGAAATCATCATTTTCTGAGAGATCCTGAATAAACAGTGGGTAGATTTCACACAGCAACTGCTGGACCACTCAGCATAAGCACAGATTACACTGTTGGATAGCAGGGATGGCAAGTCTAGTTTTGTCTCAAATGTTTCTCATACATTATTGCTCCTTAGCAGAACAATGCTGTGACAACTGTTTTTGAAATGGGGCTTTGATGTTTAAATTATTTTTTCTTTCTGGATTATTTTGATCTGTTCCACAGATGATGAGGAGATGGAAGGAGATGGAGTCATAGACCCAGGAATAGAGTATGTGCCCCCTCCCAGTGGGACAGCTGGTGCTGGCACCATGATAGCAAGCAGAAAAAAAGTGAAGACAGCTGAGCAGATCAAGCAAGAGGTAGAGAGTGAAGAAGAAAAAACAGAACGGATGGAAGGTGACAGTGAAGATCCTGAAGAGTCAAACACACCCTTGCAGGTGAGAGGACGAGACAAGGGGAAGCCACAGCTGGAAAAGGATGCTAAACCCAGAGTTCGCAAGCACACCTCAGTTAGCATCTATGAGGAAAAGCTGCTGCTGAAGAGACTGGAAGCCTGTCCCAATGCTTTGAGCATGACTCCAGAGGCCCGGAGGTTGAGGCGCAAGCTGCTGGTCAGGCAGGCCAAGAGGGAAAGGGGACTCCCACTCTTTGACTTGGACCAGGTTGTGAATGCTGCACTGCTCCTGGTTGATGGGATTTATGGAGCCAAAGAAGGTGGTGTCTCCAGGTCCCCAGTAGGGCAAGCAACATACAGAACTACTAGCCAGGACTTCAGGATCTTGGACAGATACCAGGTGCGTGTTCCCAAATCTGAGTTAGCTTTTGGCACTGGTTATTTTAAAGCTTTTGCTGCGGACAGCAGTGTCACACTGAGGTTATCTGACTCCTAAAGAAAAAAGGATTATGTGAACAAGACTCACTTTGGCTTGGGGCTGTGTCCCCACCAATGCTCTCCTAAGTCCCTTTCTTCTTGGGACGTGCTGGTTCAGCACTGCTGTCTGTCAGCATCAGCACCACAAATGTCGATGTGTTTGTACTCCAGCCCTGCCCAAATGCCGATGATGGAGGCCTGGACTTACCCAGACAGGCGGGTGCTCTTTCATGTGTGTAGGAGGGAGACAACTTGCAGCACTTTAAGTTTGGGCACCAAATTTGGGAGTGCACAGCAGAGTCCAGAGGTGGGACCATCATGGTCCAGGCCATCCTGTCCCACTGAAAGGCCCTTACTCTCCCTCCGTACAATTCCCTTGTTAAACCACTGACTGATCTTCCTGCAATTGTTGTGCGTTTTTGTGTGCATCCAGACAATGCTGCCTGCCACGAAGGGATATCGCCAGCAGACAACCAAGTTTCTGTATCGCCTGGTAGGCTCAGAAGACCTGCTGACAGACCACAGTATTGTCAGCCCTTACACCTCCCGTGTCCTTAAACCTTACATCAGGTACAGAGGGGTCTGAGCTTGCTATTGGCTTGTGCACCGCCAGCCCACAGAGAGGACACCTTTCTTGGGCAGTGCTCCTCACTCCTCCTCAAAGTACAACCCAGTGCACCATGGTAACCCTGAAGGGATAGTGTTTGATTTAGCTGAGTAGTGAAACAGATTGCATTGGGAAGGGGAATCTCCAAGAGGGGGCAAGGGCATTGCTGTAGCCATTCAGTGCAAGATGCACTTGCTCTTGGGTCAGAACTGTGATTTCCTTGCTCATGCTGTAAAGAGAGACTGGCTAGACTTGCTGCGAGTCTGGAAAGTGTTCTGGCCTCTGGCACAAGGGTGTTTTTGCTGAGCTGGGGGCTGTTGTCCCATGTAAATGGAAGACTGTTCTTTTTTTTTCTTAAATGGAGCATGTCAGAAAATATTTAATGGGCAGGATTTTATTCAGGTGCAGTGGTAGTTCTTGTTGCTCACTTGCTTTTTGTCTTTCCTTTTCATGTTCCTGGCAGACGTGATTATGAGACAAAGCCCCCAAAACTCAGGCTGCTGGCAGAAATTAGGGCGAATCCACACAGGAATGATCCCAACTGGAAGGCTGAGCCAGAAGCACCCATTGATTACTGCTACGTTCGCCCTAATCACATCCCCACTATAAACTCCATGTGCCACGAATTCTTCTGGCCTGGTAAGATTCCTCCAGTGCTTGGGTTTCTAAGAAGGAAGTTGTATTCAGAAAAAAAAAAATTTCTTGGGCCCAATTTTTCTTTAGTTGGTGTCTGACTCGGTTCTTGGAAACCCATTATTTGATGTCACAGGAATGCATTTGAGGTGGACACTGGGTTTGGTGTCTTGGTCTCTTGGGATCTGTTGAACTGGGCAATTAGGCCCTAATTAGCACAGCACTTACAAAAACAGGTGCCAATAGGAGTAGTCCTTAGCAGTTAACTAAACTTAAGCATCCAGTGAAATGTTTTGCAGAATCGGGGATGTAAATAAACAGTTTTATACCAGAGATTACTGTTCTTTACCTTTGTGAGGAGATTTCTTCCTAGCAGCCATAAACTGGATATGTCAAAGTTGGGAAGTTGTACGAGGAGTGGCTGGGGCCATTTGGTCTGTTCAGCCTGGAGGAGAGGAGACTGAGAGGAGACCTCATCATGGTCTGCAGCTGCCTCAGGAGGGGAAGCAGAGATCTCTGCTCTGTGATGACAGGACCCAATAGAACGGCTCTGAAGCTGTGTCAGGGGAGGTTTGGGTTGGATATCAGGAAAAGGTTCTTCACCCAGAGCATGGTTGGGCACTGGAACAGGCTCCCTAGGACAATGGTCACAGCACCAAACTTGCCCAACGTGAGTCTGGACAATGCTCTCAGGCACATGGCGTGTCTCTTGGGGTGTTCTGTGCAGGGCCAGGAGTTGCATTCAATGATTCTTGAGGGTCCCTTCGAACTCAGCTTATTCTGTGATTCTTTGAATTGCTTTTACAACTGTAGGCTCCACTGTGATGACCTTTATTTCTTCAAGCCTCAGTATTTACGAGGTATGGGAAGGATCAGGTTTTAATTTTTCTGAGTCATTTCTGGAACTGCAGACTCTTTGGGGACACTGGCTGCCCTTTCCAGGGGTGTTAGGAGGCTGCAGTCTTTAGTTCTTCTGAAATAATAAACAGCGATGTTCATCTGCTGCATGCACCAGCTTCTGATCAGCAAACAACGCAGCAGACTAATTTAGAAAAGCCCAGTAGAAACAGTACACACCTTTATTCCAGTTAACTGTTTGTGTTTTGATTTGCAGATAGTGATTCAGCAGGGCTGTAGTTCAGCAGTGCCCATATGCCAGAGTCGGGATGGGAGCTCTTTGTGCTGCTCATTATGCAAATTATACAGAGTGTGGGGAAATAACCTGGCACACCTTTCCTTTCACAAGCTGTTTCAGAGCTCGTGAGAGATATTGCAATCCCAGCAGAGACTGAACCGCTTTGTCATAGTCTCTCCGCTCCTGATAATGCATTTGAAGTTCTGGCCAAGTTGGGTTGCACCTTCATTAAGTTCTTCAGGACTCACCCTGTTTTATTTAACATAAGGAGCATGGGTGTGTTCCACCCAACTGTGAACTGTTCATCATTAAATCAGAAAGCTGACACTCCCATCTGTCTCCAAACAGGAATCCAAATCTTTTCCATGGTGAAAAATTTCTGTGGCTGGGATATGATGGTTGGACCTTAGTTGTGTTTTAGCAGGAGAGGGAAATGAGGAGGTGATGCTTCAGGAGGTAAAGCCTGGATGCAAAGGGTTTAGCTGGTGCAACTTGAGGGTGGGAGGCAGGGATATGCAACAGAATGAGCATAATTAAACCAGCACTTAGTTCTTCTATCCCTCCAAATCCTTCCTTTCAGAGCTGTTTATGCCTCTCCCAAGGCAAGGCAGTGACTGCAAACGAGCTGGTGGAAGGGAGATTCCCCGGTGTTGTTTCTCATTGTGCCTTGGTGTCCTAACGGGAAACCTCTCCCTAGCGGGAAACCTCTCCTGTTGGTGGTGAACCATCCTGAGCTGAGCCTCTTCCTACAGGAAAAACTGCACCATGGCAGAGACGCCATTGCCCGGGGCAGTGCGCGTTCCTGTGCAGACATGCTGCAAGGCACTCCACAGGCAGCGGCAGCTTTCGCTTCATTAACACAGCTCTCTATTGCAAATCGATTCCTCCCACAACTCGCTCCACCCAGCTTACTCGAGCAAGAAAATAAGTCACCCACTTCTTGGTGCCTGGTGTTTTATGAAGCCTTACATCTCATCAGGAGTGATTACTGGAAAACACACTCTGCTATTTTGTTACCCTGTGCTCTGAATATGTTGCAATTGCCAATTTGAGACTGAAGCAAACGTTTGTGGCACATCTCTCTGTCTTGCATGTCATTTAGAGTCTGTCCCCACAAATTACCAGGAAGTCAATCTTCATTGCCTGTAACTGCACTGCTTGGTGCTGACAGGCTGTGTGGACGCTCTAGGGCTGCAGCAGGAGGATGATTAGGCAAGGTAACAAACTCCCAGCCTCTTTGTGTCCAGCCTCTGACTTACAAAAGCACCACTGCCTGAGAGGCTATTTCATCCCCCAGATTAGAGAATTTGCATGCTAAAAGCAAATGTTTTGATAGTGGTGGAAGCTGTGGTCAGGTTCACAGTGCAGGTTCAGAACCAGCTGAGTGTGCACAAGAGACAGCAGTAAGAGCTCCAGGCGAGGTGGAGAAAAAATATAGGAACCATAGCAGGCCATGGTACCAAAGCTGAAGCCCAGTTTCATGTGTGCTGCCTCTGAAGAGAGTTTTTAAGTTTCAGTTTCATCCTTGAGTCATTTGAACGGAAATTAGCTTTGTTAGTTTTTCCACTCCAGCTTCCCTGCTAAGCAAGCAGATCTTGTTTTGTCTGCTTTGTTGTATCATCTCCTTTCCACTTGCATACTTACCTGGCAGGGGAGACACCAGGATCAAGTGGCTGGTTTTCCCAAGTTGAGGTTCATCCCCTGCACTCTGGGTGTCCTGACCCCTGGGATTTCCCAAAATGCACAAAATTTGGCTGCATAATTTGTAGTAACAGAGGACTGCTCTAGCAGGGGCCTTGGACTATTCTATGATGCTGTGATCTCTTGCTATCACAAATTTGAAATAAAGATTAAGAGAAGGGATCGAGTGTTTCTAAAAAGCCTTAAACCCCTGGATTTCCATGCAGGTGTGACACTTTTGGTTTACAATGCTTCCAGCGGCTGTTTCTTTCTTTCTCCATAGGAATTGATTTGTCAGAGTGCCTGCAGTATCCAGACTTCAGTGTTGTTGTCCTTTACAAGAAAGTTATCATTGCCTTTGGCTTTATGGTGCCAGATGTGAAGTACAACGAAGCTTACATCTCTTTTCTGTTGGTGCACCCTGAGTGGAGAAGAGCTGGGATTGCAACCTTCATGATTTACCATCTTATCCAGGTAATGAAATCATCCCGAGAATCTGCCAAAGAACCAGCTCTCACTTCTTCCTTGTGCGCACACATGCAGATATCAGAGAGTAAGAATCCTTTGTGTGAAGTAGCTCCTTCTTTGGAAGTTAAAATGTATTTAGGAAAACAGCCATCCTGGTCATGTCCTCAGAATTAGTGGGATGCTGCACACTTCAACTGTCTTGGAATTAACTCTGTTCTTCAGTGGTTGGTAGTTTGCGTAAAAGGAATACTGTAAATGGGGAGTTTGCAAGAAAAAATGAGGTAAGGGTGAGGAGAGTCAGTTAGAATTATTGCAGTTTTCTTAACTACACCTGGAGGTTTATTCCATGCATTAAATGACTTACTGATCTCAGTCACTCACTTTCACTTTTATACTCTGGTTCAAATACAGCTGAGTTAATGATAAGGAGAAAGTGTTTGCAACCTCATTGTTTGCTTAAACTGGCTTGTACTGGGCCTTGTTCCACAGGAACACTTGGGAAAATTAATCTCAGCTAACTAAAGGGGTGGTATTAAAGGAGTTAAACTTCATTAAATCTCTGAACTAATACTATTATTCAAGTGGCCTTAATTCCATTGACTTTCTGGAATTAAATTACAGGAAAGCCAGCTTAATTGTGAGTACAGATGCAGATATATCTCCCTTTCAGAGCCCAACTCTACCTCTTCAAGACCCAGAGTTTTACCAATACCTTCAGTCTCTTGGCAGAGCTGCCGATGGGAAACATTTCTCAATTTGTTGTACACAAGATGAGCTGCACTAACAAAAACTTACCATTGAAACTGTTTTATCCTCTTATTTATTTGGCTGAAGCAAGGTAGGGAGTGCTGGCAGAGCCTTGGGGACAGTGATCCATGCTTTGGAAAAGCACTTTTCGCTCCTGGGCCGCCTGAGGGTAACTCTGCTACCTGCACAGCTCTCTGCAGTGTTGACACAGGCCTCTGATCAATACTCTTTAAACTCACCCCTGAAGTGTTGAAGGAAATTGCCCTCAGCTCAGTCTGCTGATGTGAGATGTCAACACCCAGTGGGAGCAGGCGCCAAGGTTTGCAGGGATCCAGCAGGTGGACTCTCAGAGACTTCCCTCTCCAGCAGAGCTGGGATGCTGGCGTTGGCAAGTCAGCCGTAGAAAATCCTCACACCTTTTTGTAGCATGTATCACATCAATTAACCTAATCCTGCTTGCAGGTAGACTAGCAAGAAATTCCCTGTTGAGGAAAGCCAAGCAGATTTGAGAGATTTGGGGCTAATTAGGCACACTAGTAATGAGAGATCAGCACTGTAGGTTTGGCTCACATTCGGTTTGTTTTGCCATTGCTGACTTTCTGACAGTGGTAGAAGGGGTTTAGTCCTGCAGAATAAATGGTGGTTGTGACCTTGTGTTCCTCAGTCTCCAGACTGCAGGTGCTGCTTTTGCAGCCTGCTTGGGCTTGGGGTCTCCTCTCTGTAGCTTGAGACACTTTGATGCTCTGTTTGGATTTAGAGTAGGTCACTGACTTTAAGATCAGTGTGCTGAGTTTGGGGCTAAATTCTTGGGAACAGCAGAACTTAACAGGAAAATGTTTTGATGCAAATGGTGGTGGCTGGTTTGCTGTCAAAATTTACCCTCTCATGCATCTGGCCCAGAGAACCAAAGTGCATTTTCTTAATGATCTCATTCAAATTTTCTTTTCCCCAAAACAGCTTCCAATTATTTCTTTTTCTCCTTACCCCTTCAAATCCCTTTGAGAGCTTTCCCCTTGAATGTTCTATCTTGGAGATTTCCTAGAGGGTATTACTGTTCCCACTTACTTACAATACTTACAATATACTCAATATACATGGAATGCTATTAAAACACTTGATGAAAGCAGAAAATAAATTATTTCAGCATCTTTATCAGAGTGATGCTGGTTAGAATCATTTAGGACTCTTCAAGGTAACTTCAGCCGTGCTATTAGTTGCTGACTGAACTGAATTTCCTGCCTTCTCAGGAGGCGAGTGCTGTGCCCTGAAGGATGGGAGAGGAGCTGGGTGGGATAGGAATTCCAGCGTGACAGCACAGAGGTGCTCAGGCAGACCCAGAGAGCTGAGCTCTGTTTGCTGACAGGGAGGAGTGCAGAGCCTGATCCTCTGGCATGTTTTGTCTTTTCTTCAGGCCATTGTATTTGAGATCAGTGCTGTACACCAAGATTATTTTTAATTAACAATTACTTTAGTAATTGACAATGAAAGATGACAAATTATAATCCCAAACCTGCTTTCATTGTCAGAGAATCCACATTTCCCAGAAACAAAGGCTTGGAGGAGCAGCAGCAGTGTTCCCTTTGCTGTTGCTATGTGTGGTAACTCCTGTGTCAGGGCCTGTGGCTTTTCTCACATTTCCCCAGTACCTTGGATCCCTGAGCTGCTGAATCTCCTCACCTCCGCATTCCCCCAGAGGCTGTCTCGTTCTCTTGCAGTGATATCTCCTTTTTTTCCTCCCCCCTCCCTTGGCAGACCTGCATGGGCAAGGACGTCACTCTTCACGTCTCTGCAAGCAACCCTGCTATGCTGCTCTATCAGAAGTTTGGATTTAAAACCGAGGAGTACATTTTGGATTTTTATGACAAGTATTACCCCTTGGACAGCAAGGAGTGCAAGCACGCCTTCTTCCTCAGGCTGCGGCGCTGAGCTGTCTGGGGAGCTGGGAACAGCCCAATCCATCAAAAAAACTCCCCCAGCTCTTGATGGAGGATGTTGGCTGCCACAGAAGAGCTGGAACATGCTGGTGTGTTTATCCCTAGGACTTTGGATGTCAGCAGTGTGATGTTGTGTGTGGAAAATGCAATCCAGGAGGATTGATTCCTATGCTCCAAGGGGAGAGGCCTGGAAATGCCAACTGGGATTCAGTGAAACCACTGGAAAACGGAAATTCCTTATGGGGAATTTTCCTGCCACTGTTACTTTGGAGAGCCTCATTAGCAAACAAACAAAAATAGCAACCAAAAAAAAAAAAGTTTCTTATTTCAGAGGGGCCCCATGGATTTCAAGTTTTGAAACCTGTCCAAAAAGTGTTGCAGATTTTTTGTCTCTGTTTTTGTTTATGAGCAAAAATGAACACCTGAACTTAAACCATTCAGTGTTTCTGTGGTTTGATTGCTTTGTTAGGAACTGTGTCTTGAGTCTGTGAAGGGAAATAAGGTATTGGTGCCTGTAGCTGGATGTTAACTTTAGGAAAGTTTTACACATGCCAGAACAGCAGTCCTGGAACCACGTTTCAGGAATACTGAGGAGCGTGTGGATTGCTGTGATCCCAAGCACAAGGCTCAGAGGAGACACCTTTGTTTTGCTCCTTCCCTGCTGCCTTCCCCTCCCCTCCCTGCCCATGCTCAGTGTGGACTTCTCCTAGCGTGGTGTTTTGTGTTCAGGAACTGTGTCAGATGGGTTTGTGTCTAGGCAAGGTAGGGCACCACAGCTGCCAGATCAGCTCTTTGGCATCTTTCCACCTCTGCTGGTTGTTGGTGTGCAGATGAGCCCTTTGGGCACACCTCTAACCACAGAGCTGCCTCACAGGCTGCAGCACCCCCTCCTCCGGCTACAGGCGCTCTGGCTGGGAGAAACCCAGAGCAAAAGTCAGTGGGGATGTTTGAAATGCAGGCTCTGATTTGTAGAAGCAATCTGCTTGCAGCTTGGAGGAAGGAGAGGGCAGAGGTGGCTCAGATCCAGTTCTAGGAAGCACCCAGGCTCTAAGTATCAGTAAAGAGGAGAGCAAAGAATAAACAGAAATACCCAAGAATTAAAAAATACAACCCCAAACGGTTTCTCTGGTAGTGGCTCTTGTCCTTTTCCACAGTGTAGCAGCTTCTCTCCCTCCCTGACTTGCAGTGCAGACGAACAGAAAGCTGCACTGACCAAAAGTTGGGCTGTGCATTTTAGCTACAGATCACAGCCACTGGGATGGTCCTTTCACATTAAGCCCACAGAGAGCTACACTCCAAATGTGGCTTTTTTGTCCCTAATCTGCTGTGTGTACCTGTTGGCTACCTGACTATTGCAGTAGTTGCCTTAGTGGAGTCTTCATTTTGGTAACAGAAGAGAAAGGGACACAAAATATGTTTTTGTATAGCCAGTGTCCATTATCACCAACACAAAAACAGTGGCAGTGGGAGGGGAAAGCAGTCCACCTAAAGGTTGTGTGCCCCAAGGTCCGTGCACATTTTTGCCTGTTTCATGACTGTGTGAAAATTTTCAGTGTACTTTGTGTTATGAGTTAGCTGGACTTTGAAAGAAAAGAAATATATGTCTTTATGAATGGAATTAAAGCCCTTCCCTTGGAAAAGCCTGCCTGTAGTCATACTGTTTGTTAAGGTGTCTCTCCATCATCTTATTTCATTGAAACCTAGCAGACTCCAGTCTGGCCCTAAGCCCGTGTGTGTGGGCAGCTGACCAGGGCAAGAAATTCCTCATTTCCCTACGGACACGCCCACAGAAGGCACGATTCAGGCCTTAGCGGGCTCCTCCTTTCCAGACAGAATTAGGAGGGACAAAATAGTCTGAAGAAGACGACCAGTTCTGCGTTGTGTTCTCAAAGGTGACCATGAAGACTTTGAGGACAATCTTGCTCTGTGGCTTTGTCCCTCAGGGGCTGCCAAGTGACAGTGGTGTTATAACAGCCCTGTGACATCTGCCGTGCTGCAGACAGCTTGTTTTATCCAGGTCTTTCATCCAGCCCCAGAACCCCAAAGGCAGCGAGGTCATCCATCGGGACAGGAGCCGTGGCTTTGAGAGGATGAGGTTCCTGCAAGGCACGAAGTGCAGCGAGCGGACAGACAGACGGTGCTCCCAGCGCTCTGCTTCCCTCTTGTGCCTCGGGATCCCGGGTGCTCCGGCCAGCGCCGCCCCGCGCCCCGCCACGATTCCCGCCCGCTTCCCTGAGCCGGGCAGCGACCGCCGCGGGGACAGGAGGAGCCAAACGCGCCTTAAACGCGGCTTAACAAAGCGAAGCTGTCCCGGAGAATAAAGGTGGGACATCAGCCTTTCCTAACAGTACAGCACATCCCCAGTGCTCCCCTGAGCTTTGATTCGTTGCGAGCGGGAAGCGCTCTACTACAGTCACCTCAGACACCTCAAGAAAAGCTTTAAAAAAAAAAAAAAGCAGCCCTTAGGGTGGCGGCTGGGGCTGCCCGGGTGTTGCGCAGGCGCCGCGAGGGCGCTGTGAGGGCGGCGGCCCCGCCCCGTTCCCGCCCTGCCTCGCGCGCCGCCGTTTGAACGGGGCCATGGAGGGGCTGGCGGTGCTGCCCGACGTGTGGCGGCTCTACTTCGCCTCCGTCCGTGCCGCCACCTTCCGCAACTGGCCCTTCACCGAGGGCTGCGCCTGCACGCCTGAGCGGGTGAGCGCGGCACCGGGTCGGGTCGGCGGGAGCGGGAGAGGAAGCAGGGCCGGGCGGGCGCTGACGGCCTCCCCTGTGCCCGCAGATGGCGGCGGCGGGCTTCGTGCACTGCCCCAGCGAGAACAGCCCCGACGTGGCGCAGTGCTTCTTCTGCCTCAAGGAGCTGGAGGGCTGGGAACCCGATGACGACCCCTTGTGAGTGCCGCCGCCCCGGCCCGGGGGAGCCGCTGGTGGCAACCGAGGGGCTGGGCAGGGGAGAGCGGCTGCGTGCGGCTCGTTGTGTACTGCTGTCTTCTCTTTTATTTTCTCTTTTTTTTTTGGCCTCTTTTCAGGGAGGAACACAAAAAGCACTCTGTGGACTGTGGCTTTCTTTCTCTTCAGAAAGAACCTGCTAACCTGACGGTGCAGGAGTTCCTGAAGCTGGACAAAATGCGAATGAGAAAGGCATTTGTACGTACGCTTCTAGTCTTTGGATTGTTCAGCCGGCCTCGTTCCGTACCACAAGGCTTTGTGCAAAGTGTTTTGTTGCACCCAGGCTCGGACTGGATCATTTGGTGTGCCCTTTCTTGGTTCTCAGCCATGCTTTATGCGGGATGTTATCCCGCTTTTCCCTCGAAGCTGAACGGTACTCCGCTTAGTGGTAGACAGTAACGTATTATTTTTACTCTTTGCAGAAAAAACAGGTTTCTCAGAAGATGACCAAGGTTGAAGATAAAGCCAAGATCCAGCGCTGTAGTATAAAGAATCTGGCCTAGACTGCTACAGCTTCATAGTTTCTGGTGACATCTGTCTTGTCCGAATGCTGTGGCACTGCCCCTGTGACTGAATGGCCGTGTTTCTTGAGGCTGCTTCCAGACTGCCTGTCCCTGAGAAGCAGAGAGAGTTCTGCTTCACTCCTCCAAGGCTGCCTGGGAAGTATCTGGGGTTTGACGCATTGCATACATGTTTTTTCTGCAGGGATTCTCCTAATTTTCCTGCTGTTTTTTAAAGGATTTTTACTTGTGGGTTTACTTGTTTTCTACTTATGTTTTTTTTTGTAAATCCATCTATTTAGAGATATTGCTGTATTGCAGAGATACTGGTAGCTGTGGTGTTAAAACTTGTATTCTGTTAGGAGTTCATGTACATTTCCATTTTTGTACTGAATATACCGATGCTTTTAGATACTTTACACAGAAAGGGGAAGGAGTTTTAAAAATACTTCAAAGATACAGGATTGTGGCTGATATTGTTGAGTTATACCACACCTTAGTGTGCCTAGCCTTCTTCTAAACTTCTGTTTGTCATTGGCTGCTGCCCCATGTTGATGCATTTATAAATAAAAGTTGAAGGCAGAACAACAAAGTAGTTTTACTCGGTTTTCTGGAGGACAAGAATCTGACTTTTACTGCAATGGGCTGCACTGAATGCAGTTTTAACATCAAAAGTGAAAATAAGCTCATCAATTACATCATCAAGAACACCTTGATGATGCTGTTGCTCAAGTGTCAAACTCTTAGGCAGTGTTCATCAGGCATTACAGATATTTCAGAGACATTCAAATTTATTTGTGCCTGGGAAAGTTTGGTTTGTCCCTTTGTTTGGAAAGGAAAAGAAGATTTGCAGAATATAGAGCAGTTAGAGAGGAATTGTGCTCTGAACTGCTGGAAAAGAATGGGGGAATCTTGGAGAAAATATTTCACTGTTCCAGGGTCCGAGCTGATCACACAGGGTCGTGGATTCTGCAGACAGAACTGGACATGTGATCAGGTGCTTGCAAAGTCAAAGAACCTTCAGCTTTATTTGGAGAAAAAGTTTGTTGTAATAACACACTGATGAAAACAATGTTCCTCTGTCTCGTAAGTTTGTTCAATGTTCTCTATCCAGACTTCCTTGGAACAGTGAAATAACCTTATTATCTCCAGCTGCAACAGCCAAATCCAGTGCTGAGTGCCCTGCTGCATTCTTCTTTTGCACGCTTGCATTGCAGCTGTAAATACAGAACACACTGGTTTAAACTGCTTAGATTCATTGTAAGTTACTGCACTTAGTGAAGTGGGTGAATGTTGATGTGGAGTAACTTTGGAGTTTCTGGATGCTCCTTCCCACAGGGACACGGGGCAGGCTCTGTCCCTGCAGTGGTGCCAGACAGGTCTGTGCTGGCAGGCTGGAGGTCAGCCACAGTACCTACCATAGCAGGACTCGGATGCACTCCTCTCCCTCCAATCCCAGCAGAACTGCCTCATGGAGAGCTGTGTTGTTGTGCCTGCATGGAGGAATGAGAAATCACCCCAGGAAACTCAGCAAATAAAACTAAGGAAAATGAACAGAAGGATGCAGAGCACACTAGAAGTGTGGTAGGCTTTGGTGGGGCTTATTGCGTTAAAGTGGAAGGGGGAAGGAATTGAACAGAACAGAAACTTTTATAACAAGTTACGAGAAATCTTAAAAGCTGGCAACTGGAAGAAGGAGTGTGGATACGGTCATTGAAAGGAGCAGATTTGTGGAGGAGAGGTGGGATTCAGCTCTCTGTAAAATTGAAGAACGTGTTATTTTTTTTGGTAAAAGTTGGAAAGAGCCGAGGCAGAGGATCAGAGCTGACTTACGGCCCCGACTGCTGGTCAATGTCAGCCCCTTTCTGCACCAGAGGGGAGATGGCTCCTGTGTGCTTGTTCAGGACAGCAACTGTGAGGGCAGGGCGCTTCTCCTCACTCAGGGAATTGGGGTCAGCTCCCTGGAACAGAGCAGAGGGAAGAGGAGCTGGTGCAAACCACGCAGATTCTGCAGCTTCCACCTTGCTTATGTATTATGCCAATTCAAGTTGGCAGATGGGCTTCATGCTCAAGACAGAGGTTCAAAGTGTGTTGTTTTGCTTTCTTGTGAAAATGTTCGTCATCTCCTAGCTCAAAGCCAGAGTAAATGTGTGTAACAGTAGCCAAATAAGATCCCACAGCAGAAACAGAGATTATGCTTGCTTTTGCCATACAGAGGACTTGATCCTGAATTACAAAACTAATACATGTTTTTTTCTATTTGGCTTTGACAAACCCAGAGAAGACTGCCTTATGCACTGACCAAATAGAAATCTGGGGAGAACATCTATAAATGTAAAACAGGCCCTGAAATGCTCTTTCAGTCTGAAGACTGGTATTGCAAGGCTGTTGCCTCCTAATCACCAAGCTGAAGTTGCATTCCGGGCTAATATTCGTGCAGTAAGCAGCCAAAGAGATGAAAAAGGGCACTTCAGCTAGCGTAACTTACATCGCTGAGCAATTGTTCTATGAAGCTGATTCTTCCTTTCCCAGTTCGACCCAGTTCATCCAGCAGCTGTCTGGACTCTGGCTGTGGAGACACACAACAGCCAGGAACGTTTCACACAGGCAAAATACAAATAGGTGGGCCAGGTTCTGCCTTGGAGTGAAAGTGCAAAATGCAGACGATGGCAGGAATTCAATGTATCTGAGCCTCATTGTTACTAATCCCTGACTTCTTTGGGAATGTGTTTCTGAATGTCAGCAATGAATGAATGTTGGGTAACCCGGGCTAATGCCTCACTAATGAGGTCTTCATTCACCAAGTGTGTCTGCAAATGATTCACTTTATGTCAATGCAGCTCTCCAGGGCTGTACAAAGATCTGCTCAGAACAGTAAAATTAATCAGGTGCATGTTTAGGAGTAAAGTTTAGGAATAAAGTTTGAAGCTTCCAGAACTTGTTGGAAGTATTTTGTTTTAAAAATGAGTCTGTTCTGCCTCAGAGAAATTAGTTTACTAAATCTTAAAACAACAAAACCTAAAACTTTTTCCTGTTATTTCTTCCCAGCTTTCAACCTCCTTTTCTCATTTTGAAAGCTCAGTCACTCGACCAAGCATTTTTATCTCTGGACTCATATCACAGAGCTCTGTATCTTCTCCCACCTGTCGGGCTGGCTGACTGATCCTAGCTTAGATTAATGTACATTTCCCTTTTGAAATTTTCCATGTCATAGCAGACAATCCCTTTAGTAGACAGTTCTTTCAGGAAATTTGATCTCCAGTTGAAGTAAATCCTTGCTTCTTGAATTAAACTAGGCCTCTATGGAGTCAAATGTTGTAAAGTCAAGGGAAGATGGCAATAGCTCCATCTGATGTTGCTTCTGAAAAAAATCTGTAAGAGAATCACTCTGCAACAGTCCTTAGGCCTAATGCAGTGTCAGAATTGAATGGGTTCAATTCAATAAACTCCTAGCAGAAAAACAAATTAGTTATTTTCAGTTCTGAACTAAATGTCAGTTACCAATGTTCAGGTTTTATATTAAGTTGGACTTTTATCCCCTGCACCCAGTTAGGGTTAAAACCTTTCTATTTTAATGCCTGGATGCCCTCCCTCCTTCATGTTAGTGCTGCTCTATAAATCTTTTTTCCTGTATTTCCAGAAGATACTTACTGAGAGCTTATATTCCTGTCCCATGAGTGTTCTTGACTTGGTTCTCTTTATTTTGCCTCTTGAATAGAAAAGATTATGATCGTCTTTGCCTACCAGAAAGGAAAACAAGTGTTAATTCAAAGCAAAGTCAGTATCCTAACAAGAACTTGGAGGAGAGATCTGGAAATAATTTATCCACAATCAAAGCAGTATTTATCAGTTTTCCTCATGAGAAAGTGATGATTCTTGTTGCAGATCATACTGGTTTCAACAAAAGGTTTCCACAGCTCCCAGTGCAGTGATTACCTCTTGGCCAAGTCTCAGACTAAGGAAGCACAAATCGGATGAAACTTACATGTGAATTAAGTATGTCAAATGATGCTACAGGAATTTCTGAATTGTAATGCTGACTTCACAACTGGTTGATTTAATGAAAACCTAAGTCCAGTATGAGATGCCCAAAATGCTGAGCTGTTACTGACAGCAGTAGGAGACTGCAGTTAAACAACATCTTTGCAAACTAGGTCTAGAATGAATGTATTTCATAATTTCTTATCTTTGTCAAATATGCCAGAGCTGGCAGTCCCTGGCAGAGCTCAGAAGTAGAGATAGTATTGATATTTATGGTTCCTACTGTAAAAGAATATGTGAAACATCTAAAGTTTTACTGCTATTATGAAAACACTGCTGTGAGCTATGCCTGCATTCACTGCTCTCCTCAGCTCTCCAGGGATGAAGTATTCCCAGGAGTTTTTCAGAGTCTGCACATTGCTTAAATCTCAGCTTGGACACATTTTGAGACTTAAAAGATCAACTTAAATAGGTAAAGAATGTTTGCCTGCCTAAGCTTTCAAGCACTACCTCTGTATTCCTGACTGCTGTATTTGTGGTTTACTGTAAAGACAGGGAGGAAAAAAACCTCACCAAAATTAGTCTGACTGCCATCCTGTCCGTCTGTTCCTTTTGTTACAGCACTCGGGTAATCACTGCTGAACTTCATTGCTCTCTTAGGATGAATATCCTGTAGAATCATCAAATGCAGGCACTTAGTAAGATTATCATGTCACGCTGCTATAATCATAGTGGCACAAAACTGTTGCATATGAAAAAATACATAGACTTCTGATATCAGTGTCAAATTACCACAAGACATTATCATATCTAATTGAACTATGTTTTCAGGCAAAATTACGTAGCGATTTTTTCTGAACTTTGTGTTAGGTCTTTCTTTTGACTTAGAAAAAAAAGTGACACAACCTTGCTTAATGAAATTAAGATTCTCATCCAAATCAGAGTGTTTCTACCACTTGAAAAATTTCACTTCTGAAATGATGTGATGCAGCTTTTCAGGCCCCACATGGCAAGGTAAGCTTTCCAAGATTCTACACAAGAGACACAGTCTGAATTTTTGATTTTTGAAATTGTAGATTTTCATCTTTGAAAAGCTGGAAATGTGTATGTTGTAGTTTTTGGAACATGGCAATTCTTGTCATAGGGATTCCACATTTTGAATAGAGTTAACAGGAGCTCTCACAAACGTTTTCTCCAGACTGTTGAAAATTACTAGGCTTATTCCTTAAGAGTACAATTTGCAGCCTGAACAAAAGCAGGATCTGAGATAAAAGCTAAGGGGTGCTAGAATCATCAAACAACATCAGCTGAAGGAAGAAAGTTACTACTGACAGCAAACTAACAACATGTGAGATGATAGCAACATAACCATGAAGTCTGGCTTAATCAGATAAGAATACTTGTTCATCCAGCTCCAACAGAGAAAGAAAAAGATTCTTTTCTCTGCAGTGATAAGTTAACACCCTCTGAACAAAAGCATTTCTTGTTTAGACCTGAAATTAAAATATATCAGCATTACACAGCTCTAGTGACAGCTTCAGACCAGCTGCCTCTCAACAGGCCCCACCCATCCTGTGAACTGACCTTGTTAACAGCAGCAAAATTCAGTGTAATAGTGACTTCAGAGTCATCTTCAGAGATGGCAGCATAATTAATCTAGAGGGAATGAGCAGCCATTAGTATGTCTTGCCAAAAAAAATCCCCACAGAAGTACTTTAAGGAATAAGTGTTTCTTGTGCAGCCAATACACAAAATTACACCTGTGTGTAATTTGCCTGCTTGTGATATTGTACCAACACTTCCCATGTCAACAGGAAAGGGGGCAGGTGTTCTTTGAGTAACCGGAGATTTCACAACAACTGAAACGCCAAGTGAATCCAAAACATGTAATGAGGGCTGCATTTCATGGAAGTTCAGTCGTTCTCCACTGAGATTTTGTAGCTGTATAAAAAGCTGTGTTGTTCCTGGGACTCCCAGATCCAGAACTGGTAGCTGCTTTAGTCACACCGGTCTGGGGAAGCAAAGTCTGTATTAAAACTTTGGTACCTTTGTGTATCCATTCCTTAAGCCAGTACTGCTGGCAACAAGTCTGTGGAAGTCACACAAAAATGAGTGCACAGGGGATTATAAAGAAGTGGAATGAAGAATATATTGCAGCTAGTTGAGAATTTTGAGGTAAGGTTGATTGTATTTCTAATCCACATGAAAAAGTGAAAAAGCAGCATTAAACCCCAATAGTTGGCATCTGCTTTGAATCATTTCTGTTACTTTTCGGGGCACTGGTCCTTAGACAATAAACTGACAAAAGGCCAAGAAGCAGCAGGAATAGCCTTCCCTAGGCAATTTTATATTCTTCAGACCTATCCTTTTGAATCCTCTCGCAGAGGAAACAAGTTGCAGTGGACTGTACCTCAACTCTATTAAGCAGATACTCTCTTACAGTTGCACTGCAGCTTCTGAAGATCCTGGTGGACAACAGGACTGAGTAGATACAGAAATTAGGTGCAGAGTACCTACTGGAGTATCTGCTGCTTAGGAAGGAGTCCTAGGTTTCCACCTTCTTACTATATAAATGCAGCTGAGCAAAGGCTTTCTTACTCCCCCTATACCTCTTCGGTGAGAGAATAGGAATTGCCATTGGAAAGAAAGCAGAAAAAGTCTTCAGGAAAAGACTGAACAAAAAATGGAACAACAAAACAAGACAAATGACACACACAAACAGATGAACAGCTAAAGAAAAGGGAGACATTAGTTTTTCCAGTGTTTATGTAGCAGCCACAATAATGTCATGACTCTCCATGGGAAGGTATTACTCACAAGCCCCTTCCTACCTTTCCCATTTGAGGTTCTCCAATCAGTGTTCTGAATTCAAGGTTGTTCTGGGCATAGCTTCTAAGGTGAGCACAAACATGATCCAGCTGTCTTCTCCAGTAACCTGTTCCCAGAGAGATAAGCAGGCGAAAAATCCTTAAAATGTGATTAACATTCCTTCTAGTCAAGTGATGGAAGATTTAAAAGATAGCATAGTTTCACTGAGATAAAAAAAATTCTGTAGAAAATTCATCTAATCAAGAAAATGAGAAGGAAGTTATACTCTAAAAAGTCAGGTGAAACACTATTTTATCCATAGGTTATAATTCATCCTTAGGGCCCTCTATTCACAACAAAGCCATGTCTTGGGATGTCATTGAACTGATTTTTAGTTGATTTGGGATAACTGACGGGGAACAATAAGCCAAATCTGAAAACTGCAAACACAGAAACTGAGGATACACAGCATTTTGGTCTGTGTAAATTACCCTCCAAATAAATTCCTTTCAATTATATGTGGGAGAGCATATTAAAAGCCTAAACATTCCTGCTCTTTTGCCTGTCAGGATCTCTGGGAGAGAGAGTCAGCATTCCTTTATGCTGATAGAGGGCACAGAACATGAGGGGCTGAATGCACATGGATTAAAAACTCATAAGCCATTTAGAGCTTTTGCACCTTCTGTCCAGGCACTTCTGGAGCTACATTCTGTTTTCATCAGAGAAAGAAACAAAAGGACTTGTTCTCATTCTTAACTGATTGTTTGCAGGATCTGGCCAATTTTCTTTTTTAGCATCCTCATGGTAAGTACAGAGCATGATTCATTTTGTTGTAAATAAACTGTGTAGGCTTGGCACCTCACTTAACTTACACAATGCAGCTGCTCTGACCTTATCCTTTCCTTCATGTTAAGTGAAGCCTAAAACAATGAAAAGGGACCAAGCCAGAAGGAAAGTGCTGCTCTTGCTTTTCCAAGACAAAGCAAGAGCACAAGAAGTTTTGTGCTTGGAAGACTCAAGGTTGAACTGGTATGACAAACTAAACCAACAAATCTTACTTGTTAGGCAGCTTTAGATGAATAGAAAAAAGATCCACAGAACAACATAAATTGTTCCCTGCTGTGGTCTCATATGCAAGAACCAATACAAGTTGAAAGTAGTATTTAAAACATCTAAAATAGACTACTTGGTGAGTGATCTTTCTATAGAAGTCAGTATTATTTGCAATAAAGTGGTTCATAACTAGCCCAGATCCCCAGATTTTATTTGAAAAAATCCAGATGGTCAGGAACATACTCTTGCATAGCTGATGTTTAATTAGATCTCAAAGGATTTTTGGCAGCACTGATGGAATTCTTGAATCCGTGTTGCCTATAGCAGATTACACCTATATCACACTGATTTAACCTTTGTTACAGTAGAAAAGGGAAGTTCTTTATAAAGTTTACCTGGTAAATGTCTTGGCTCCTGTTCAAAACAGACTGAAAGTACAGCAAAAAAAGAAACACAGTACACACCAGAGGATTAGTGTTTTAGTACTGCTGTTGTTTGTCCCTTTCTTAACTGTTCAGTATTTTTTCTTAATCTTCACACATGAAAAGGTTAGTTAATAGTTGATATGATCAAGAAATAATAACCTCCACCATCTTATTTAATCACTTGTATTAAAAAACTTTAATATCAAATGTCTGATCCTATTTCGATTGAAGAACTAATGATCATATTTGGCATATATAAACAAGATTTTCCTGGGTGGCAGTGCATAGTCTTGCTGACACAGATAGTTTCAAGCCATGTATACAACTCAGCATGAACTGACAGTAAGAGACATTTATTCATCTATGGAATGAAATAAGTTCCTCACTCCTTGGCAGGATCTAATGGAGAATACATTACACAATGCATCTTCAACCTCTGCTAAGTGGGTAAGAATGAAAAGAATTCAAAAGCAGCTCAGAATTTCTTTCCTACTTTTCCCAGTGACAGCAGTTCTCACTGACAAGTCAAGAGCTGTACTTCTGACAGAGATATACAAATATTCAGTGTTACTTTGCTTTTTTCTTGGCACTATTAAGGGCCAGTCCTTTCTTATCTCTTACTAAATTAAGCTCCCTGACATGTTGAGTCAAGTGTTGTATTTCCTACAGTGATGCCTAAGAGAACATGTCACGTTTCAGAGGAAGGTAGGAGGAAAACAGATTTCCCCAGTAATTATTTTAAAAATCAGAATCCATCTGAATACAGATACACAGAGCCAAAAGAGGACTTTCTAACATTCATTAGCAACCTTTACTACCCAATAGGAAATTACTTCTGATAACAGTCTGTGGGGTTGACCATCTGATTGCTGAAGAAAGCTAGATGGGAAAGTGGATCTAAAAGAGTAACTGCTCCTTCTAACCAGGGTTTGGTGCTGTAATGATTTAAAATTAACTCACTCTATGGATTGCCCAGCTGGACTGCCCTGTGAGATTAAAAACAATTTTGCCCGCTGAGCCATTTATTAGATCCTAAGTAATACAGATAGACTGTCTTCAAGGGTTTGGGATCCAGAAAGCTGAAGGTTTCTCAGGAGAGTAAAACTAAAACCTCTAAAATGTGGAGTTAATGACAGCAAACAGTCCAAGAACAATGTGACCACAAAACTCACTGTGAAAGAAAGTTGTCTGCAGTACTGATGCAGCTCCTACTGCAGTCTGTGAAAGACTCTTCAGTGAGTGATGTTTTCATAATCCTGTTAAGAATCCCTTCCTCTAGTTTAGTTTCCTTTGCTTCTGAAGCTCCTATAATTTATTCCACAACAGCACCCCAAACAAGTTCCTCACATAGACAGAGCTTCAGCATATTTTCAAGAGCTCTCATCCTCTGTGTCTCAGAGTTTTGTTTATCAATATCCCTGCAGGTGCCATCACAGCTCTACCTGAAGCTCACATTGCTGGGAACTGGGAGCTGTTCAGCATTTCCAATTCAAAGGTAGGACACCTGCCTCCAGTCTCGTGGGATCTGAAGAAATCAAACCAAATGAGTATGGCTGCACAGAGCTTAGTAGCCACAATTTTGATATTGCTGATAGCTTTCTTTAAGCTATTGGTGGAGATCAGTGATTGAATTCTAAGGCAGTGCATTTACAAGTGACTGGTGGGAAGACAGACTTGTAAAGATGTAAATCAGTGCCCTACTGATGCCACATTCTATAGACTATAATATTTTCAAGAAAAAGCAAGGTCATAAATTGTTTACAATCATAAAATCAGAAGTTCTAACCTTTCCCAGGACTAATGGCTGTCAAGAGAGGCTTATGATCACTCATCTTTTCCACCTTTTCTTTTTGTGAAATCAGCTCAAGCTCCTTCTTTTCCAACAGTTTGCTGGATGGGTAAAAAAGTCCAATGGTTTGGGTTCCTTTATGTTCTCCTTCTGTTACTTCTGCCCTTGATTTGGGCAAGGAAACAGGACAAGTTTGCCAGGCAATTTGAGCCTGTAATTGTTTTGCCTGTGGGGGGGGGTGAAGGAGAAGGGAAAATGTAAGTAATACAGATATAATTTAAATGGCTTACAAGCATCACTTAACCAGAACAGTACACCAAATTGTAAGGGAATGAAAAAGCTGGCAGGAAGAATCATTAACCATTTTTTATTTTAACTACCCGTCTGTAACAACAATGCAACTCATCAAAATATTCAAGCAAAATCCAAATTCTTCTCAATTGTCAGGGGGCATGAATGCTTTTGTAGGGCAAAAGCTGGCCTTGCTAAGTATTAGACTCTTTCTTAAAACAGTTATAAAAACACTCCTACATTTGCAAGAAAGAATAGCAGCAGGCCACAAATAATTCACAACCAGTAAGATAAAAGTACTTAAGGAGCTAAGACTTTTGAAAGGCTGATTGTTTCTCACTTTGCCATTTAGAAAGAGGCTGGATCGAGGCCTTGGGCTGAGGCTGCTTTTCAACAACAAGCAGAACAAACATTTTTGCCCTTGTGCTCTGAGCCCACAGCATTGTCCCAAGGAAATGAATGGAGTTGTGCTGATCCACACCCCCAACGGAGCAGCCTCTCAGCTGAGTTCAAACCTGGCTTTGTAACACTGTGTGTCATACCTGAGACAATCCCAGTGAGTCCCCACGATTCATGGGACTGCCAGGAGAGCTCAGCCTGGATGGGGGCTCTATGTAGACACCACAGGACACGCAGAAGCGAGCATAGGGCTGGTTGCTGGTACCACACTTGGAACAAGTAAAGTACGATGGAGGAGGTCCAGGCTGGAAAGTTCAATACAACATTTGTCACTTGAGAAGCATAGGATGAAAGACTCAGGAATTATAAGAGCAGAGAAAAGAATTAAAAGGAAGTAAAGTACCACCCTGAGTCCCCTGGTACAGTACAGGACTAATGGTTATTTAAGGACATGGGGAAGTATTTCAAATTTTATGTAATTCAGTTCACAGAAAATAAATTCTCCTTGAGTGTAATCTTAGGTAGAAGCACTGTACAAAGGGAAACTGTTTACATTGATTGCAACTCTACTGAGCAGCAAAGTATTTGTCCTTACTGAAGTTAAGGAGGCCTTCAGTCAAAACAATTGCATGCATCATCTCATATCTGGTAATTGCCTATATAGGTGATTACAGCCCAGACTTGTTATGGGAAAACTTGCATTAGGTCAGCCCATAGTCTAACCTTTGATGGGTAAGTTACTTTGCCTGAGCACAGAGCTGTTGCATCTCAGCTTGTTGGCCCACAATCATTCATTTGCAACTCTAAACCCTTGGCTCACTGACTGATGTGAGGTCAGGACATCTTGTAAGCCTTTCATTTTTCCACACACAATCCTCTATGCTCTAAGCAGGTTTCTTGATAATAACAGTGTTTACTGAGATTTGCACAGAGAAGTGTGACATTGCTGCAGAGAAGCAGCAGCAGGTTTGTCCCCAGAGCCAGCAGGAGCACGTGCCTTGGCCCCACACCAGGCACAGAAGCGGGCGTCGCTCGGGTTCACTCCGCTGCACTTGGAGCACTGAGCTGTCTTCCTGTGCTGGCCCTGCTGAGGTGGGCAGGAGTCTCCTCCAAACACGGGCTGAAAAAACAAAATAGGATTTAGGGTTGAAAATGCTTCTCATGAAGGAAAGTCCACAAGCCTAAAAGGGGAAAGAGGAAAGCAAGCTGCTCTGACAACATAAAGTAACATTCAGCCTAGATGAATTTTTGCAGCTTAGAATGAGCAAGAGTGACTTGGATCTAACCTGTAATTTTGTTTTTGGTAATGTAATGGTAAAATGTAGCATTAGTTAATTTGAAAACACTTTTAGCAGAACTAGCACGAAAAAATAAAAACCTTATCAATGGTGTGCTTTTAAACAAATAATAAAAAAATATTTATTAATAGGGCCCTATGTATAAGTACAGATGAAATTAAGATGAAGGTTTCTCTGCTGATAAACTTGCATTTTCAAATTCAACACACAATTTTCTTTGTACTTTTCTTTTTAGTAGTATGGCAGGGAGAATGTGTTCAGCAAGGAGTTTCCTCACAGTTTGGAATTTGCTGCATAAAGATTTTTTTGCACTCTTTTGCCTTGTGCAAATTATATATTACCCAACTTTCCTACAATTAACTTATATGAGTAAGCAAAAGAAAACAGGTATTTCATCTGAAACTTCTGGAGCTTAAGTATAGATCCTAGTTAGGACAAATAGGACTTAAAAGTGTTTTGTTAGGTATTGCCTCAAGGCTTATGCAGTTTATTTTCTCTGCAAGTCAGGAATATGGATAAGGGACAGAACCCAAGGAAAATTATTATGATTGCACCACAACAGCAAGTAAGCAAACACAAAATAGCCCTGTTTTCATCTGTGGCCTGCATTGCAATTTGAACAATGTAATTTGGGGATTCAACTGGAAAATAAAATTTACAAAGGCCCAAGTCTAAATATGTCCTAAATATAAGTTATTTAATAGCCATTAATAATAATATCAGTATTACTGCTGTTATTATTAAAAATACTATTGTTGTCACTAATTAATCACTACTATTAGTAAAATTTCTGATTACTGTTAATAATTCTTAGTAAGCATTTAACTTTCTCAGCTAGTACAGGTCTCACATTGAAGTCACATTCCTAACTACGTATGCAGCTACATTTATCTACACACATATCTGCATTCAGTGAAGCAGCCAAACATATATCTATCTATCCTAGGTAAGTACAGAATCCTACTGAAATTCACTTTGAAATGACCCTTCAGTGCCTATACAAGAGACTTTTGCCTCTAGCTACAGACAGTTTTAGGACTCAGGATGTTAATGATTATAATCAGAAGATTTTAACTTGCAAACCACTATTATTCTATCATTTTTGTATTTACCACAACCTGGAGAAGTTAAATGTAGCAGGCATTTTTCATACAAGACTTTTCAGAACAGAAAGTAAAATTCTTCTAAGGAACCAAGCTAAACAGGGAGTTGAAGCAGAGCAATTTTAGGGGTAGTACTTCAGTGCTTTTCTCACCTCTGTGCAGAGTCACAGCCAAATGCAAGCATGCTAGCTGTATGCATGTAGGACAAGCAGCAAATAGAGATAAGAAAAATCATGTAAAAGTGGAGACATGAAAAATAATGTAAAAGCATATTCTATTTTCAGAAAATAACTGAAATTGGTGTGAATTGTGTTCCTAATCTATATACGAAACTTTTCTATTGCAATTGAAAGTAATCTGGACACAAACAAGACTCCCTTAGAATCAAGACTACTCATTTTCTAAAAGCCTTCTGAGCTTTCTCAATGGCATTCCCAATCCTGACTCCCATGTCAGAATCTTGGAAGGTGTATGAGACACTTATATTTAACTGGACATTTGTGGTGGAGCTTCTGTTTGAGGACTGGGCTTAAATATGACATGGGGGAGAGAATCTCTGCTGTGCTGACACATGGACACAACTTCCAAAGATAGAGAATGTTTTCCAAAAGTTTTCCAAAGATAAAGGATGTTCTGCTTTGGTATGATTCACCCAGTGTGATGGAAGTCTTACCATCTGTACTTCAGGCAGTTTGCTCTCACAAGTTGCACAGTGTTTATGGTGAAGAAGATTTCCTGTGCCACACACCTGACAAATGACTTTGCCCTTTTAAACAGAGAGAGAATACATTTCACATAGTATTTGAAAACTGTCAACAAAAAGACAAAGAAGGAGACTTGATCTTACAAAGTGCTGTGGTTATTCAGGCCTGCAGGTAGAAGAGACCCTTCAAGTCTGGGCTGTTTCACACTTTAGTTAGGCCATGCTGTCAGGTCATCACAAATCTATGTATCTTGGTGACTATTTTTTTAAACTATGCTACAGTTTTCTCAGAAGATTCAGTATCAATATCTCCAGGTCTTTGTATACACTGGTTTCAGATTGCTTAGTCACTATACTCACACAAAACAGACAGCCCAGTATCTGCAAGGAAAATCATTAATAACAATATAATACCATAACACCATGAGGTGCCTTAAAAGTTCTCCACCACCTTAAAAGGCCAGGTGCCCACCAAAGCTGTTCTACCATTTCCCTCCTCAGCTGGACAGAGAAGAGAAAATACAATTAAAGGCTCACAAGTTTAAGGGCAGGGAGAGATCACTCACTGATTACTGTCAGGGGAAACCAGACTAATCTTGGGCGAAGTCACTGAATTTATTACCCATCAAATCAGAGTAGGAAAACAAGGACTAAAACCAAATCTCAAAAAACACCTACTCTCCCACCCCTCCCTCCTTCCTGGGCTTAACCTTCCTCCAGATTCTTCATCTCCTGCCCTCCTCAGCAGCACAGGGAAAGGGGAGTTAAGGTCAGCTCATACATTGTCTCTACTGCTCCTTCCTTCTCACAGAAAGTATGTCCATGTCTTTCTTGTACTGGGGAACCTTTAATCCTTTTTTCCATTCAAGCTGTTTTTAATCCTAGTAAGTCTTAAAGCTGTCCATAATGTAATTATACAAAGCCAGGTTGGATCAAAATATTTGTAATGAAGTCATCTGTTAGAAAAATGCACACCAGGAGTTAAATCACTGTTTAGTTTTACTTAATTACCTTTATGCAGATGTTGGTTTGGGGCTGCAGCTGTGGAGCTATCGGTGACTCACAGACAATGCAAGTAGGTGTATTCATTGGCACAAGATGTCTGCATTCAAGGCATGGTGCCATCTGAAGGAAAAGCCACATCACAGTTATGTTAAGGACCATAATGGGATCATTGAGATTATAACGAGATTTCAGTATTTTCCTAGCTGGAGTCTACATCAGCAGCAAGGTCACTGGAAACATAGCAACTGACAGCAACTGATGCTGATATTGATCCTCAAAGATCAAAGGATCATATTGAGAAAACATGAAGACATCTGGAAAGAGAATGCCAGAAAGGTACTAAGGTAATTTTCAGTCAAATTAAAATGCTACTGTAAAATATAGTAGGACTGGCAAGGAGGTGCGGTCCTTGAGGAGACCTGTGAGAAGGCTTTCTTTCTGTTTCCAAGACTAAAATTACAATCCTGTTATTCCCCTGTCTTCCACTTCATACAGGTAGTTGAAATTCTCCTGATTTTGAACCTAATCTAAAGAGGTGGTGAATCGCAGTCATTACCAGGAAGGGAAACACACCATTGACTTGTTAGATCAAGATATTATCTCTTGGGAAGAGCTTAGGAAGACAGTTACAGGCACCACTGCAAAAACTTGGTGCTCTTACATATGCCCACACATGCCACCATGTAAGGTTTCAGGACTGGTACTGTTTCCTGACACAGGCAAATAAAAACAATTTACTTTTCCATTGTTTCCCTTATTAGAATACATGGCACTTGAAGAAATCGGTGGTTTATTTTGCCCATTGTTGGAGAATTTCATCAGCTCCAGTGCTAAAGATATTGAGCAGAACAAAGCAATTAGAGCAGAACTTTCAAAAGAAGGTGTGAGCAGGTAACAGGTTTGCCAGCATTGACTGGGTAACTTGCAGAGGCTGTTGTTCTCTCCAAAGATGATGTGTGGGTTGCTCTGATGTTTTACTGACCTGTGTTCCTTCAGGGAGTGGGAAGCGCCGGACTGGCACAGGGGGCATAGGAGATCCACATTCCTGGCAGAAGTGAGCCAAGGGCTCAGACAGGCGAGGGGCAGAACAATGTGCACACCTGAAAACAAGAGAAAACTGGCTGAGCTTGTTTTAGTATTGCACTGCTGCATAATAATGAATAATCTGGAATTCACTGTGACAGGACTTAGGCCACTGATTTCTCAGTTTCAAAGCTGTGGTAGGACACCAGACCATGTCCCAACATCCATAATATGAAGTTCTGAGCTCTCAACAGCTTTGCAAGGTAGAAAGCTGTCTGGCTACTATGGAGTTTCATACTTTCCTCCTCATCATGGGAGGTAAATAGGTCTCCTGACAGGCAGTCTGTGTCAGGCCTCACTGTGGCACCATGGGGAGCCACTGATGTAGATCACAGAACCTTTTCAATTCTAATCAGCATTAATGTACTGTGAGACTACTCCAGTGAACAGTGTTCACCTACAGCACTGAGGGTCTACTATAATTTGAAAAGAGAGTTTATCCCCTGATCCTACAGATCACTCCTAACGGGTGTTAGGAGTTTTTTTTAAGGGATGATAAGAC
Organism: Eopsaltria australis; assembly: GCA_034509425.1. NCBI lineage: Eukaryota > Metazoa > Chordata > Aves > Passeriformes > Petroicidae > Eopsaltria > Eopsaltria australis. Next base: position 3,005,782 of record JAVTVJ010000087.1, on the reverse strand, counting down.
AGCTGATAACTGACAATTGAAAACTACATTTAAGAAACAGAATTTTCAAAGTCCTACCTAGATTATACTCTGCAGTTATGAGCCAATGTATGTCTTTGCCTTTCTAATTTTTATAGAAGCCCACAGTATTATCAGCTTGGTTGCAAAAGGATCAGATATTTTCCAAAGGACAAATATGTTAAGAGAAGTCACTTACTTAAGGAAATCTGTTTTGCTCCAGATCCGTGACACATGTGTGCTTGTTAAGCTTTTCTGGGTAGTCACTGCAGAGGAACTTCCAAACTGAAATAAAGGTGATTCTTTAGGCTTTAGTAAGGAAATATTTGCAAAATGCATATAAAGATAGCAAAATCAGCTACAGATATAATTTGAAACAAACTGCACTGGAATGCACTGCTTTGAGGAGTACCTACTACCCTTGATTCCCCCATTACCTGCATTAAGAACGCACAGTTTCTTCCAATAAAAATAAATCATTGCCTTGCTATTTACTTCCACTACAACATTACTGAATATTGAGTACTGAGTATTAACTTGCCAACAAACAGCAGTAAGCATGTGCTAACTGCAGATTCAGGAATGTATGAGAAGAGAATTAGTAGGAATGCAGTCAGTGTTGATTTCCTTTGCCTGGTTTTGTCCATACAGTGTCCTGCTTTGGGCATTCCTATTCTAGTGCATCATTACCATTGCATTCAAATCAGGGCTGCAGAATGCAGGCAAAGGCATTAACACATGAGAGAGATCACAAATCTTCACCTCCCCCTTTTTTTAGACCTCTGTGCTGATGACAGCCCTGTACAGTTTTCTTCAGCTTACCCCTCTGCTCACCTGCAATGACTCCATTGGTTGTGCTGAGGTGGATTCCTCTCTGTACTCTATGGTTCCCAAACGACTGGCAAGGAGCTGAGGTCCTTGAGGGGACCTGTGAGAAGGCTTTCTGTCTGTTTCCAAGATTAAAATTACAGTCCTGTTAGTCCACTGTCATCCACTTCATGCAATTAATATATATCTAAACATGAAAGTTACATACTCTCACTAAGCGTATTTAAAAACATATTTGGCATCCACATCTTGGGTTCAAAAATACTGCAGGGAATTACTGGAAATTAAACTAGAAGAAATCCCACACCTCTCTGACAGAGCTTACTTTTGTGTTTTAATTTATTTACACTTTTCTTCCTTTTCCAAAAAACCCCAGCTCCTAAAAGTAAATTAATGAGTAAACATTAATACAGTTCCCTGCTCTTAAACAGTCCCATTGCTGTTGCCATGGAATAAAAGGCTTTATCCACAGAGAAAATCTGGGTCAGGCTTTCATTTCTGCTTTGTGTATTTATTTTGGAACCTTTATTTTGGAATCTTACTGCAAGCAAACATCAGTAAGATGTTTGCTTGCAGTAAAGATCAGTAACTCTGTAAAGGATTTGCAATCCCATCAATTTAACAGCATTTCCTGGCACAAAGGGAAATATAGCCTGGACCAATAATATTTTAATATGTTTTTAAGAAGTCATGTGAAATGTATGGAGGGTAAATCTTGTTCTGTATTTGCAGTGTTGAGCAATCAAAACTGGAATTTCCAGAGGATGTTCTGTCTTCTGAGATGGTTTTAAAATTACCCATATTTTCCAAGAGGAATACTCTACACTATTTTCTGCTAGAACAGAAGACTAACTCAGTTTTATGAAGTAATACTGTACCTTGAAAGTCTTGGGGTGTTTCATCCCAGGCAGGCTTGATTTCCACATTCAGTCTATTCTTCTTAGGTTTTGTAGTAAACATTCCATCTCCCTTATTCTAAAAGGTAGTTCCATTTGAATTCCAAATATTTTTTTTCTAATTATAGAAAAAGAGCTTTTGCTCTAATCCACTCTTGCTATAGTTATTTCTTAAAATTTTAGAGTTATGTGCTTAAGTTATTTATTTTCAATGCAAGCATTTGAAAAGCTTAAATTATAAATGTATTTTTAAAGTATTTGACCTCAAAAAAAGTGTCCCCTTGAAATTTTAGTATTACAAAAAGGACCAAAGCAGCAAAGATGGACAAACAGAGAAAATAAGATTTGTGAATAAAACTGGCAGTCAAAGCTTAATCTCTAAATAATATCATATATACAACAATTTTATATTCACACAAGGGGTTGCAATTGATAAAACTTACCTGTGTGGCCATATCTTTTAGGAAATTCTCGTCATCATCTTCAACAGGAAAAAGGATGTCTGGTTGCTGGTTCTCTACCACGAACACCTTTGTCACAACTGAACTCTCCCTGTAGTCCCTGAAAATCAACGTTCACAAAGCTATGAACCTGCTACAGACCTGTGTGCTGCAACAAGTAAGTCACTGATGGATGTGGCTCATTAGGTGGAACATCCCTTGCAAGCTTGCCAGTCATTATTTCAGCAGAATCCTGAGCAACATGTATTTGATAAAACAGCTATCATTCCCTAATACCTATTAAATCACAACAGTAACATTGAAATTGCTGTAAATGTCCAAACCACTCTTTCATGATCTGTTGTCATTGTACAGAATCTCTGAGAATGTCCTAATAAAAACAGACTGGGAAAAGTGTTACTCTAGGTAGTGATAGCAAGAAAACACACGTAGGCCTGGTGTTTGTGTGTTATATAATGTTGTTTATTCCAGGGCAGACACAAGCACAGGCTGGCTGCAGGTGCAGCTAACAGGGAACAGCATGCACAAATCCCCAAATGGAGTGGCAGTTTCTGCTCCCTTGGAAATAAAAGATAAAGTAACAGAGTACAGACAGAGAATTTATGTATCCTCTTTCTGTCTCTAAGCGTGAAGTTAGTTCAGACAAAGTCAGTGGCTGTGCAGCAAAATCCAGTTTTCTTTCTATGTACTGCATTTTTGCTTCACTCAACATTGAACTTAAACTGTGAGGTTCAGCATTCTGTGACCCTTTGGGAGAAACGAAGCAAATTCCTGGGAAGACCAGCTTCTGTAAATCCACAGAACCACTGGACAGCCCCAGAAAACACCACCCTGGTTGCTTTGGTGTTTCTGATGATCACACTCCAAAGGATGAGCTCTCAGGACAGTACATCAGCTTCTCACCCACAGCCCCCAGGATCCCTGGACACCCACAGCCCAGGAGGTAACATCCAAGAGGTAATCCAACCACACAAACACTTGATGGACAAAAAGAACCCGGAGAAAGCCAAGTCAGTACAATTCTCAAGGATCATTTCGATTGCAAACTGCCTAGGGAAAGGCTCATCTCTCACCTGCAAGGTGTGGAGTGCTTTAAACAACACAGCTACAAGCCATGACAGGGATATCTGTCCCTTGTCCAAACAGGACTAAAATAAAACAAACCAGGATGCTCACTTTGTAACTGCTAGGGCCTTGACCATTATTTTCCCCACTGGTAATGTGATGGGACCCTTATACTCCAAAGTGTTACACGCTCCATAGCCAGGTTTCCTAATGAGTTCTGGTTTCCTTCCATCTAAAGTGTAATAAATAGAGGCCGCAGGTGTATCTGAAAGAAACAGAGACAGCAATTCCTCAGACTGCAGGCAACCTTGGAAAAACAAAGTACTCACTATTGTGCTTGAACTTTTCTCACATAAAGAAAATAAAGCAGAACGTTGGGGACCAAAACTGTTTCTCCCAAGAAATACCAGTTACTCAACAAAAGCAATTTCACTGTTAGCAATATTTCTGACAGCAAAGCAGCTGTGAAATGATTGTGCACAAAAGCATGGCAGCAGCTTCTCCATTCCAGTGACAGAAAGGATATTTTCTGCCACAGGAAAAGGTGCCAATTCAAAAATCATAATGACAACATTGGGGGAGTGAGCCTGGTGTGTGATTCTTTCAAACACTGTTTTTGCAGTCAAAGCAAAATGCAACAGCTTAAAAGTTTGGCCTTGGAAGCAATTAAGACTGCAAACACATATGGCTTTTATGTCAGTAATATTGTTTGAAGGCATGAAATTACATGCAAGTATATTTGGTTCATCAAACCCGCTGGTTAATTTTTTAAGTTCCTTAATGAAATGCACACTCCAAAAATCACAATTAAATGTGAAGAAAGTATAGAGGTCAAACATTTCAAAAGAAATGGGTAAAGAAAGGGTTTGAGATGGAGTCAAAGCTCTTGTTCATACCTGATTTTATTTCTATGAGAGTATTTGTGTCTATTTCCCGTTGAGCTTTCCCTGGAGGTGGGATTCGAAGTGGGATGATCTGTGGAGCTGAGACAGAGCCAGCTGTCATTTTTCTCAGCAGTGATCTTTAAAATAGGAAAGTAAAAAAGGCAGGCAATAATTTTTTTATAAACAGAAGAATGCACTGAGAAATACGGTATTTTGGCACGACTCCTTGTGTTTATTTGTCTCCCTTGAAAGAGAGAACAATGGATTCTTTAAACTATCCTGGGACTGTGATTCTGTGTGTTTGAGCTAAAACAGCTTTAGTGATACATGGAAGGAGTAAGGAGCAGGAATCTCCACCCTAATCATGTCAGATGTGAAACCAGCCTCGTTCCACCTGAATAGGTACAGGATGTCCTGAAAAGGACTAGAGGAAAACAGCTATTGCTTAAGCTCCTGCCAGTTATCATGTGAATCAACACTATATCCATAAAACAGGTGCCAAACCTGATTTATCCCAATGCACATAGTCATTGTCACGTACTGTAATTCAAGAATGAAAAATCGCATTTGGTTATATGATGACTTTATACAAAGCCAAGAGATCTTGGGAACTGATGCTCAGGAATCATGTCCGTGCTGCACGGATTTGGTATTGTAACCAACCCTGCAGAGCTCCAGAAACAACTCTGATGCTCTCATCAATGCAGTGAAGGGACACTCCCCACCCTCTCTGGGCAAGCTGTCCCAGTGCTCAGCCACCCTCACAGGGAAGTTATTCCTCACGTTCAGGTGAAACTTCCAGATTCTCTCTGTCGCCTCTTGTCCCATTTTTGGGCACCGCCGAGCAGAGCCCGGTCCATGCTCTGACAAACACACACGCACCAACGGCGGCCGGTTCAGATCTGTACCCCACCCGAGGGGCCTGCCCGCTTTTCCCTCACGCTCCCAACCCGCTCTTGGCACGGCGGGACCAGAGCTGCGCGGCACCCCCAGGCCTCGCTCCTCGGCCCTCGGCCCGCTCCCTCCCTGCTGCCCAGCCCCTGCTCACGGCGCTGGATCCCGCTGGATCCCGCTGGATCCCGCTGGGTCCCCCTGGATCCCGCTGGGTCCCGCCGGGTCCCGCCGTTCCCGCTGGGTCCCCCTGGATCCCGCTGGGTCCCGCTGGGTCCCGCTGGGTCCCGCCGGGTCCCGCCGTTCCCGCTCCCGTTTCCAGGGACGCTCCCGCCGGCCACTGACCGTTGCCTAGCAACCGACCCCTCCGGCGCGCGTCTCTGACGTCATCAGCGCGCGCCGTGCTATGGCGGAGGTGAAGGTGAAGCCCGAGGTGCCCGACCCGATGGACATCGAGAGCAGGTGCGGGCGGCGGGGGGGGTGCGTGGCGGCCGCCAGGGACGTGTTTTGGAGCGGACAGCAGGCGTGGGGCGCGGCGTGGTCTCGCTCGAGGCCTGAGGGGAGTGGCTCGGCGCCCGAGATAGATGCTGGAGGAGGGGGTTGCTGCGGGCGCTGAGGGTTTCGTGCTGGGAGGTGCTCAGGGGGTCGGCTCAGGTCATTCTCGGCTGTCCCGGTGTTTTTCTGATCTTGGAGAGGGAAATGGTGCACGGGGAGTCGGTGGCGAGCTCCCTCAAGAAGCTGGTGATGGATGCTTTTCCCCTGAGTTGCTCTCGTCGCTCTCTTCCGTCGTGACTCCGATGCTCTTTGGATTTGGTTTGGGATGCAGCAGAACACGGCTTTTGAAGCCGCTCCTCTCGTCCTGCAGGATCATTGAGCTGTGCCACCAGTTCCCCCACGGCATCACGGACCAGGTGATCCAGAATGACATGCCCCACATGGAAGCCCAGCAGAGAGCCGTGGCCATCAACAGGCTGCTCTCCATGGTAGGGACAGCCCTTCCTCGTCCTCCTCAGCACGGGCATAACCACAAGGCTCATTAGTGATGGGCAGTTAATTAGCTGTAGAGGAAAGGAGGGGTGTCAGAAGCTCTCGTATGTGAGGGGCTTCTCTGAACTGCACAGAAATCCCGAGTTTGTGGATTGGTGTGGTGAAATCTGCCAGGTCTGTGGGAACCAAGGCTGTAAGTGCAGGAAAGGGTCGGCTGGCAGTACAGGAGTGAATGTTAATTAGTGCTGTTACACTCTTAGGCTTGTCTAATTGCTTTCCCCTTCAAAGCAGGAAATAAGGGTTTTTCCTGGCACAGCCTCTTTGTGTGTGGGAGAGATGCCAGTAATTTGCTTCTGAGAGTCACTGCCCATCACAGCTGGCAGCTCCCCAGCCATGGCTGCTCAGTAAAAAGCTGAACTTTGTGGCTGGAACTTGGAATTGTCCCCGAGCTGCACCGTGATTCCTGGGCTGCTGTGCAAATGGGTGGAGAGGGAGAGCAGAGTGTGCAAGGATCTGCTGTCCCTTGTGCCGTGTGGGAGTCAGGAGAAACAACAGGAATTGTGCAGGTGTTAGGGGAAGGGCCAGGAGCTGTTTGTTGTGTCTGACAGCTGACGGTAAGTGGATACTTATCAGGGGAAAGAAGTATCCTAAAGGCTGTTGTTGTTTCCAGTGGTTAGAAATGGTAGCTTTTATTTTTCCTTATTTAGCTGACATTAAATAAGGTTTTTATTTTAGAATTTTTAGAATATCCTTTTAAAACACCATCTGAAGCAAGCTGTTTGAGGGACAGTAAAAGCATTGTGCCCATCTCTCCTAGGGGCAGCTGGACCTTCTGAGGAGCAGTGCAGGTCTCCTGTACAGAATCAAGGATTCCCAAAATGCAAGGTAAGCCTGTGTTTGCTGGCTAAATACACTTGGAACACGATTCTTGTTTGTAGTTTAAAACAAACCCAACTCCTTTTAAATTTTGGGCCTTTCAAATGTGCTGTTGTCTGTCCTGTTTTACAGTAAAATGAAAGGCTCTGACAATCAAGAGAAGCTGGTTTACCAAATCATAGAGGATGCAGGCAACAAAGGTACTTTAAATTATGATTGTGAACGGTACTAATTCTGTTTACTTATGGGACCAGTCCTGTCCAAAGCCATAAATGCTTTCCCAGACAACACAGATATAAAATCTTAGAGTCTCCATACCTGTTAGTTTTGCCCCCAGTCCTTTCTGTCTATTCCTTCCCTTTTGCTGGGAGTGGTAGGATCCATCCTGTGGTGGGCAAGTGACTCAAGCAGTCGTGATGTGACTTCTGGTTGGTGAGTATGTACAGAAACAAATGGTTTCTTCTATTTATTTCTGTTTACTTCTCTGTTTTTCAACAGGTATTTGGAGCAGGGACATTAGATACAAAAGTAATTTGCCTCTAACGGAAATCAACAAGATACTGAAAAACTTGGAAAGCAAGAAACTAATTAAAGCAGTTAAATCTGTGGCAGTGAGTATTTTGTGACTTTTTTTTTTAACAATTTTAAACATCTGCTGCATGCTTTGTATACTTTTAACAGGAGATTGGGAGCAGAGAAACCTCATGGTGCCTCCAGTTTTCTCTTTGTGCACCAGTGTTTGACTCTCTGCCTTTAGTGTGCAGGTTTGAGGTGCAGCAGGTATTGGGTTCACAGATCAGCTTCTCTGCTGTCTGTCTTCAGTTATCTGGATCACACTGTGTCTGACAAACCAGCTGGAGGTAGAGAAGTTGGACATAGAAAGGTAGTAGCTTTTTCATGCTCTTGTGAGAGGTGCTGGCTTCATTCATTCTTCCAACACTGTGATATCAAACGATTAGGAATGGAAATGTGGTGATCTTGTCTTTATCTCAAATAGGTTGAGGATAGCTCGGGTCAGGGGGATTGCTGGTCTAGGGGCAATGAACAACCTCTTCTGCAGATTATCTGCTGAAATGCTCCTTCCCTGTGAAGGCTTTTCAGCTGTTGAGAGCTGCACGTTTCCCTCCACCAGGCATCCAAGAAGAAGGTGTACATGCTGTACAACCTGCAGCCTGACCGCTCCGTCACGGGCGGGGCCTGGTACAGCGACCAGGACTTCGAGTCGGAATTTGTGGAGGTGTTAAATCAACAGTGCTTTAAGTTTCTGCAGAGCAAGGTCAGTGCCAAAGTCACTTGCCATTTGTTTTGTGAACAGGTGCCAGGGAGGGCTTAGGTTTTCCAAACGTGTTGGCCATGATTGCAGCTAGATTGGCAAATCTCTGCTGGGCTGTTATTTGTGTCACAGCACGTGTGGTTGTGTGGTGTGTTAAGTGTGGATGTTTTTACACCGTGGGCAAGGAGGGAAGCCTTTTATCTCCGAGGTCCAATGACAAACTGCCCTAGGTGACCCAAAATCGTGTATTCCTTATCTTCTCTATGCCAGCCTGCCCAGGGTTATTCCAGTCCCTAAGACCCAGCAGCCCGGGAAGGAGGAACTCGTGCGTTTTCTCCTGGAAGGGGCGGTGCAGGGTCCCTTTAAAAACGGGAAACGGACACGAGGGGAGCACTTTTGTTCTCCCAGGGCTCCAGAGGGGGTTGCCTGGGGGAGGTCTCCAAGTCGCAACCCGGGAAGCTGCATTTGCAATCGGGAATTTCACAATACCTTTCCCTGCTGCCCGGGACAGCCGAGGAGGAATCAGACCTTCCCTCCAGGGTTTTCCAGCCGCCTGCTGTTTGCCGAGGAGTGGGCGGACCTGCGACTTGCCGGGAAGTTTTTTTCCCAGCGTTTTCAGCGGCATTGGAGCCTTTTTGGCCAGAAATAGTTTGTCCAGGTTTTGTTTTGTCCCTGTCGCCCGCTGATGGTTGTTTGTGGAAGTTCTGGAACCGTGGAGGCTGTTATTTTGTATTTGATATTTTTTCCCTTCTGTCTTCTCCCATTTTGTCTCTTTATTGGTGAAAGGGGATTGATTGAAAAGAAAAGGGAGATAACTCATTTTGGAGTCTCTGCCCTGTATAATTGTCTTAGTTTAAGACACAAACACAGGCAGCAAATAGCACAGGACCAAAAAATCTAGGAAGAATCACCGTGGTTTCTGCAGAGCACCTCATTTCTGAGAGGGTGTAAGGCAGCACTCATCTAGCTCTGCCTAAAAGACAATTGTCCCATAATTAAATTGTCCCTGATTCATTAACTGTTGTTAGTAGTCTGCAGATTGTGGCATTTGTCTATTCCATTACAATATATTTTTAACTGGCTCTAGCTACAGCAGAGACTTTTTTTTTGTCAAAAAAATGCCAAATGCTGGCATTTATTCATATTTATCTGACTTACAGTGTAAATTTTATGTCATTTATTATAAAATTTTATTTTATTGGGCACTGCCTTGTTTCACATACACCAGTCTTAAGGATATGGCTTTAAATGCTAAACATGTCCCAAAAATGGAAAACAAGTTTTGTTTTTGAGTCTGCCTGAAACTGAACCAGGAAGGAGGCTCTTGGCAGTGAGTGCTGACCATAACCATCTCTTGCTTTTGCTCAGGCAGAGGCAGCTCGAGACAGCAAGCAGAACCCCATGATACAGAGGAACAGCTCGTTTGCCTCATCCCATGAGGTGTGGAAATACATCTGTGAACTGGGCATCAGTAAGGTCAGAACAGATTCATCTCACTACTGTTCAAATTGTCAGTGCATGATTAGCTGTAGGAGCTGAGCACTGCAAACTTGCTGAAGGTCTCATCAGTGTCTTAGTACCCCACAGCTTGTGTGGTGGAGCTGAGCTTTGTGTCTTCACTGCTTTTTGGTGGGGGTCATTGATGCTGTCTGGGATTCCAGGATAGCTTGTGCAATGTGGGTTTTCAACATATCCTTGTTAACAGTCTCAGCTGGCTTATATTTAATCATTTCTCTTGAGTTTACATATGCACTTCAAGGAGTTTTAGGGAAGGGAAGAAGATAGAAAGGGAAAAATACCCCACAATTACTGGTTACCATCAACAAGTATATCTTTAGCAGTCTTGTCTTTTTCTTCTTTTGCAATTATTCTCCTGCAAAATGTATCATGCTAGGATGATGGAGACACCTCAGGTGCATAGGGAAGTTCTTTTTGGTAAAACCAAGGCTAGTGCAAATCGAAAGTGCTCAGGAGGTAGCAGGTATTAGTATTTGCTTTTCTTTTTGCACCTGCACAGCTCCATAAAGTTCCTAGTGGGTCTGGTGTCTTTTTCTGGACTAGGTTAGAGCTCTAAGGATTTGGTACTCACAGTGTTTCTTAGTTTCCTCCTTGCAGAACTTGCTGGCACACATCTTTCCTAACATCTGTTTCATGAATTGTTCATGCACCTTTCCTAACATCTATTTCACAAATTGTTCCTTAGGTAGAGCTGTCAATGGAAGACATTGAGACCATTTTGAATACTCTGATCTACGATGGCAAAGTGGAGATGACCATCATTGCTGCCAAGGAGGGGACAGTGGGCAGTGTGGATGGGCAGATGAGGCTCTACAGAGCTGTGAGTCCTCTCATCCAGCCCACTGGGTTGGTCAGGACTCCCTGTGGGCTCTGCCCTGTGAGTAACTCATTCTGTGTGTCATTTGTGGTGCATGCAGCTCTTGAACACAGGCCTGCAGTGGCCAGATGGCACATGGCAGGTTCTGCCCACGAGTCAGCCTTGTGGCTGAGCCAGCTGTGCTTGAAAACTGCCTTAGCTGTGGTGTAACAGGTTCTGTGGTTGGTATAAATACCTGCTCTGCCAGGTGTTTCCCCCTTCCAGCCTGTCTCTTTACTGGACTGTATGTGAAAGGATGCTGTCAAGTGTAGCTTGTTCCAAATTATTATATTTCTGATCCCAGGTTTGCCTGTGTTTTTACCAAGCTAAATTATTTCTGTCTAGCTTTTGGTCTCTCCTCCCTGGGCTGTGAACTGATTTGTAAGTAAAACCTGCCAGCATGTCCCTTTATGGTGAGATCTGTTTTTCTCTTCTCCCTCAGAGCTGACATAAGATTTCCTAGATTTTGGCCTCTGTTAGACTAATGCTGATCTGCTGGGAAAGGAGCAGAAAACATGGGAGCATGTTACACACAGCAAGCGTGATCCAACTGGAAGTAATTACTCTGCTGACACAGGGCTTTCTTTTGCAGGTTTTTGATGATTGTCACGAAGGTGGTGAGATTTCTCCATCAAACTGTATTTATATGACAGAGTGGTTGGAATTTTAAAGTGAAAGAGAACTGCAAACTGCACTCATCCTTCATTGCCAAAGTGACAAAGCAGCTTGCTTTTTTTTAAAAAGCAGACTTCTAAATTTGTAAGCAACTTCAGGACATGGAGTGACAATGATACGTAAAGCAGCAATGTATCAGTTGTGTGAACTATCCTGGGAGTGGACTGGAAGTGGAGTCAGTGCTGAAGATCAAGGTTGAAGTGGAAATGTAGACCCATTCTTGAAACAATTGGAGGTGGCAGCTAAGGTGGTTAACGTTGAAACAGATTTCTAAGCAGCAGTTCAAAATCAGGTTCAAACAACGTTGAGATACCTTCATCTTAACACTTATCAGTCCCTCACAGCTGATCAGAAAAACTTGCTAACAAGTGGTCCCAAGAATGAGATCCCAAACTTTCCTTTCAGTCTAATGCTGCTGGTGGATGCTTAAGTTCTAAAGCTGACACTTTTCTCCCACGATAGCTTCTGTCTAATTGAAGACTAAGAATCTGATGTGGGAAGGATTCTGAGTATGTCAAACAGAGCTCACTGATTCTTTATTATCTTTCTTACCTGCTAATTTATCATTAAACCCCTGATTTTTCTTACATACATCTGTGCTTCATTTCCTGTGTTGCTGCCTGGTGATGCATCTGTTTTATTTTTTCCTTCATCATCAAATTTCTGGTGGTGTGTTCTGCAGCTTCATCACGTACATGGATATCTCCAGTGAAATTTCAAGTAGAGTTATTCTGGGAAGATAAGTTTTCCACAAGAGAAAAGGGTTCCTCTGGCCTGATGATACAGAGAAAATTTTTATAGATTTCAGCATCCAGAGTAGCAGAGGGCTGGAATGACACACTGGCAGGTCGGGTGGGGAGCACATGGGCTGTGCCCAGACAGACTGGTCCCTGTACCACTTGCTGCCTGTGGCCTCAGCTGGCTCTGGCCAGGCTGGAACTCCCACAATTTCCCAGTGTCTTCACAAGTCTCCCAGCGCTGGGGAACAATCAGGGGGTCAAGCACAACACAGGGCCTGTTGCATCTGGCTGTTTTCAAATGTGCCTGGCTGAAAGTAAGCCCTCCTGGTCATTGTGTTGGGAGGGTGATGGGAAAGCACCTCTGTGGCTGAGTTAGCAGCATCCTGGGTAACCTGACAGAGGGTTAACGTAGATTTTGGAACAGTTTACCTCATAAGGGTAAGAGACTTTATATGAGCATTTTCAATGCTGTCCAGGAGCTTGTACTTTCTAAAAGCAGTCTGGATCACGTATGAAAGTGTTCAAATCTTGCTTGATTTCCATTTTCCCTTCTTACAGCATGGATTGAGGAGAGGCAAAGGCTTCTGGTGTGGGAGCAGTTAGGTGTGTACTGGAGCAAACAATGAGCACTGATAAGCTGGGAGTCCACAGAAGGACTTTGATTGTCTGGGCCAGGTGAGCACCCCCAGCAGGCTCTCCTTTTGCTGCAGTGCTGACTCCAGGTTAGTTAAAGGGGTGCATCTCCCTGCAGAGGCAGAAGAGCTCTTACAAAAGAGATGCGGGTGTGAAGTGATGGGAGCTTTGTTCTTCCTCTGCCCCCTTTAACCACTCAGCACAGAGAAGCCAAGGGGAACAGGCTGCTCTCTTCCCTGGAGGGAGCCTTGGGTCAGACATCCTGTATTCCACCGAAGGTAATTTCATTGTGCTGTAGGGCTGGGGTTGCCTTTGTCTTCCTGTCTTCAAAGGGACCTGGCACAATGGGGCCCTGAGTCCTGCTGCTGCAGAGATAACACCGTGTTTGTGCTCTCCTGCAGCTAGAAGATAACTTCCAGGGAAACAACAACTCTTTATCATGCAGGTATGTCACCTTATGCTCTATAATCACACTCACTGGCAATGAGAAAAAGGAGAGAAAGCTTCTCAGTGAAGAGCTTTAGGAAGTAGACAGATGGTTTATTAAGTTCTTTAAATTTTGGCATTGGGTTTATCTGGCTTAGATCACCTTTGTGGTATCTGAAACTTCTTAGTGTTGAAGCTGTAACAAGACTTCTCAGATTTGGAAAAAAGTGTCTGTAAGGGAAAAGTAATTTCAATTTTGCATCCTACAGATAGGAATCTGATCTATTTCTGTATGAATCAGAGAAATGATCTTTCTGTTACTCTGGTTCTTCATGAACCCGGTTAATCTATCAGCCTGACATTCTTACCTGAACAAGGGAGTGAATGCTAAAAGGTAGTATTAACAGTTTCCTTGGCTTTGTCAATCTTCTCCCTGGCCAAGCTGTCCCTGTTCCAAACTGGTATGAAATGTAATGTTTTGACAAAGCTACTATGGTAGCTCCAGTACTCAGTATGAAAACACTTAAGTGTAGAAAGCTGAATTATCCCTTAAAACATGGAGAACAAATTGGAAGCCTGATCTGCTCATTTATCTATGCAGGCCTCATACAAAAGGTCAGAGTTCAGCTGCTGCAGGACCATGAGGTCCCTCCTGATGTGGAGAGAGCTCATCTTTGTTTTCATGAGCCCTGATCCTGCTGTCAACCCATGAGCCTCTTTTGAGTGATTCCCTCACCAGTGGTAGCCAACTGTCCAAAGGCAAGCTGGAGGGTGGGCACACCCAGATGCCATTTTCACATGGAATCGAGTGCAAAATTGCTTTTAAATTCCAGGAGAAACATTGACTACGGCAGCTGGCTGCATTGTGAACTGACAGTGTACAGCTGGCAGGTACTGCCTGGCATGTGTAGCCTTTACACTGCAAAGTTTAAAACATTAGGATGAATGGCAAACCCGAAGCTTTGGTAGTGAAAACATTTCACCCCGTGGCTGAGTGGCTGTTTAGTTTTTTCCTGGGGTTGGTTGGTTGGCTGGGGTTGTTTCATTTTTCCTTTGGTGGTAACTGACCCGTTGGAGGTGTGATGGGTAAGTGTTGTTCCTCTGGTGCTGTTAGAGCACCATCTCCTGTCTCTTCCTGGGATGGCTCCAACAGGGAAAAAGCTCCATCTTAAGCCACTCTGGTTTCTTTTTTGCCTCCACATGCAGAGCAGATTTTGGGTTGTGAGTGGAGACAGCTGGGTCTCCTATTGCTGCAAAACACTGGATGCTTTGAAACAGCTACAGACACCTCAAACAGAGCTGTCCCCCGCCACACACAGACCACCTTTCCCTCCTCTTGATCTGCTTGGCCAGGACTTTCTGTCATGTCACCTGTGAGAAATGCATGGCCAGGCCCTCCTCAGCCACGTTGAGCTCAGCTTAGCTTACAGCCTAAGGAGGAGACTGAAAGGTATTGTGACGACAGAGCAGTAGGCATGGCAAAGCAAGGCAAGGGATGGATTTGCAAAGTAAGGCAAGTGCCAGGTAAGAAAGACAATAAGAGCCATAGGAATAGCAGGCAGGGCAAGGCAAGGTCAGGAAGAAAGAGGCCAGGAAGTCCAGGTGGGGGCTAGGTAAGCAAGGCCATGCAAAGGTGAGACCAGCAAGGAAAAGAGATGGAGGGGCCAGTGGGGCAATGCAAGGTTAGAGTGGGCGAGGCTAGGCAAGGCAAAGGAGGGGCATGCAAAGCAATACAAGGGCAGGGAAAAGGTGTCTAGGTATGTCAAGGTGGGGGATAGACATGCAAGGCATTTCCATTTCCTTGCCTTGCCCTTTTAACCCTTTCCTTGCTTTATTTTCCCTTCCCTTCCCTTCCCTTCCCTTCCCTTCCCTTCCCTTCCCTTCCCTTCCCTTCCCTTCCCTTCCCTTCCCTTCCCTTCCCTTCCCTTCCCTCTTCTGCAGTGAACAAGTAAAAAGTAAGGAAAAAAAGTTTCTCCACTGCCTCTTCGGAGACTAAGGTTTGAAAATTAAACTTTTAAGTTGCCTCTACCAAAAGCTTCAGAAACTGCCTTTAGAAAATGAGGCACCCTGTTGAAAGCTGTTGATACAGCCCATGGTTGATAGCCCAGGAGAGAGAGCCCTAAACTTTTGATACATTTTAAGTGAGCCAACAGCAAACTTTCGATACACCAAGAGAGCAAGTGGTAAAATTTTCAGTACATCAGGTCAGCCAGCCAATGGACTTCATGAGGTGGACATGAGGGTTGCCACTTTCAAAACTCTGTATAAGCAAGTGCCTTACCAGTTGCAGGTGGCCAGAATCTGCACACTGCCAGGATCTTTGCTCTCTGTGCTGTGCTACGCTGTCCTGGCTGCTCCTGTTGGGCTGCCTGTGCCATCACACTCTGTAAGCCAGGCCTGCACCCATGGTGCTGCTGACCCCTTTCCTGAGCTTCTCGTAATTATTCTGGCATTTTCCTACTTTTCTGTTTTCTCTTTCTTTCCTCCCATTATAAAAAAAATAAAGTTGCATTATTAATTTGGATCCCAACATTTAACCTCTTCTGTGTTTTAATCTCACTTTTGGGTATGTTTAGGACCTAGTTCCTTTCTGCAGTTGTGGATTGAGGCAAACCTGCCTCTCCTCCATTTGAGTGGATCAGAACACCCTCCCTTCCCGTGCATTACCTTGCATGCACATTCCCCACCTTGGCCTGCCCAAAATTTTTGTCTCTGGCCTTGCTTTCCTTGCCCACCTCTCCTTTGCCTTGCCTTGCCTTTCCCATCTGAACCCTACATTTCCTTATTGAGCCCTCTGTGTGCTTCCCTTGCCCTTCCTACCACTCCATTGTTTTGCACTGTCCTTCTCACCCATGCCCCACCTTGACTTCTCTCCGTCTTTTTTCCTGGCCTTGCCTTGCCTGCTCCTCCTAGGAATCTCCTTGTCTTGCCTGCCTCTAACTTGCTAACTTTGCCAACACTTCCCTTGCCTTCCCTGCTACCCCTCCCTTGCCTTGCCTTGCATTACCTTGCATGCCCCACCTTGGCCTGCCTACTGCTTTCTTCTCTGGCCTTGCTTTGATTTGCCTTTCTTGTCCCTCCCCTTGCCTTTCCTACCCACCCCCACATTTCCTTGCCATTCCCAAGCATCCCTTGCTTTGCCACTCAGTACCTGGCTCTCTAGCCCTGGTGGTTATAAGGATATTTTTGAACTGAGTCCCATTGTCCAACTCACCAGAGGACTTATTTTTCAAGGATGGTGTTCCAGGCAGTGGCATAAGGCACAGGGTAGGTCTTCAGCCATCCAGTAGTGCCTTCTACCACTGTCACTCATTTTCCTAAAATTAATATTTTAGCCTGAGTTTTGTGGAAAGAGATGCTGAATGTTAGAACCTGGGCTTAGTTTTCAGAGCACATGGGATGTTTGTCTTCAAAGATGTAACAGTGAATGTTTGAAGTAACTATGTCACAATAATACCTGTCACAGTGTGAGAAACGCTCTCGGAGATCACTGCTGTGCCTCAAAGCAAGAACACCACTGTAAATGTTGGAATTTACTAGCAGATAGTGTTACATGATACCAGTGGGGGTGAGGGAACAGAACTGTACCAAAAGGAAGCAGTGGGAGATGTCTGGACCCTCAAAAGTCCTGAGACAAGCAGACCTGACACAGGACATGGCCCAAGCAGGGGGAACAAGGAAAAGATGCTGCAGCTTGTACCTTCAGAAACACAGCCAGCCTCTATTAAATTCAAGTTTCATCCCTGCACTCCCTGGTCAGGAGGTGATGTCTTTGCATTTAGTACACGTGGATGGATTCTACTTTTCCTATTGTTTTTCATACCGCTAGTCTTTTATTTTAAACTTTCTCCAGGAATAATTATGTTGTCCCTTTCAGAACTGTCTTGTCTTTTGAATCACTGGCAATTATTATTTTTAAGGAGCAATATAAATCTGAGGATGAGGATATTTACAGGCAATTTCTAGTTTTTCTATTGCATCTCCTTGCAGAGCTTTCAAAGCACAGTGTATGGAACACTGTGAAGATCGATTTGCATGTCAGATAAGATACAAGTAAATGAAGGGTTTGGCTGGCATCATCATCAACACATTCTGTACAGTAGATTAAACTAGCCTGGCTCTACAAGACCAGTGCTACAAATTTTACCATTTGTAGCATAAAGTGCTGTGATCTGCCTAAATCCCAGGTGTCACACAAGCTTCATTTTGATTACACCAAGCTGTGTTACTCTTTCCAAAGAGAAAACAAGAATGCATTATCAGCTACACCAAATTACCCAGAGCTCTTGGAGGTTTCCAAGATGGGGCAAATCCGTGAGGGCTCTGATGAGGATTTGGTGGAATTTGGGCAGGAGACCCCCAAGGGCCTGGTCTCCCAGCTGGGCTGTCCCTGTGATGTACTAGCCAGCCCTTCCTAGAGCCAGGCAGAAGCCAGCCACTGGATGTCACCCTGCACTCATCCACCATCGCTGCTCCCAGGCTTTCTTACAAGTTTTTTACTTAAGGTAATGACTTTAGAGTGTTACACTTAGTCAAAGACATCCTTGCTGAAAAGTACACAACAGGCTGTTCTTAAAACTTTTGAACCTCCGCCTAAGTCTGAAAGCTTAATATGAACCTCAGCCAAATAGATGCCATGAGTTAAGAGTGCATTTTGAGGCCACATCAAGAGTGCTACACAGCCTTGCTTAAATGCAAACCTGACATACACATCCAGCTGTGCATGTATTTCCCCTATGCTGGGGCAAAACGAACTGAAACAGACAATGAGATCTTATCTAGTGTACACATTACTGCAACAATATTGGTGAAACTGCTGTGATTTCCATAAAAAAACCTGCAAGGACAATAATCACTGTAGGGCAAATGAAAGATTCTAGAAAATCCAAAGCACCCTTCAGTGCCTCCTAGCATAATATTGATTCTCTCCTCCTGAAAGCCAGTTCCTGCTTATTTCAGCCAGGTACAGCATGAACACTGAGGGGTCTGAATGGCAAGCTGTGCTCTTCTGGAAGTGAGCTTCACCTAAGGATGTGAAATGGAGGAAGCAGATATGAGTTCAGTGTCAAAGCTATTGATCTTTAACTGCCAATTGCACATTAATAGTGCTGTCATCTGCAAGCACTGCAAAGTTCTCTACAGACATCCTGTGCTCTCCTGCCATTTCTCCTTTCCCCACTAATCCCAGATTTCATCACACTAGTCCGGGATCCTTTTGTTTACCTTTAATGTTAGTGCAGCTAAAATTGCCATACTTCCCTACATTTGTACAGGGTAGAAACTGAGACTTTTCTCTAAATGCAAGAGAGTCTCATTTTTCTCTTGTAGTAATCAGCATTAGCAATGGGAATTTTAAGGTAACCATTCTGAAAAAAACAAAGTGCTGATTTGAGTCAAGTCAATAAATGATAATTGAGGCACATAGTGAATCTTCTCTAGAGCGAGAAGACCATGTCAGACTCAACATCTCCACTCCTCTGAGTGCACACGCCATCCCTCGTGCAAAGAGAATCTACTCACATGCCTTCTAAGTGCAGCATTTACACAGAAAGAGATTGCCCTTAGACAAGCCACGGACAAAGATGTCAAGAATTGCTTCATTCCTTGTATAACATCCTGGCAGACTAACAGATGAAGCTACAATTCTCTGTGCAGCTTAAAAAGATGATCCTGCCCAAAAGTCATATAATGAAGCTAGAAGTCATACCTGAGTTCAGGCTGTAGCATAGGTCATGGGTGTTATGTGATGACAGTTTTTATAGAAGGACCTGGGACGCTGTGCAGACAAAAGGTGCTATAAAGCTTCACTAGACTGGAGATCATCCAGCAGTTGACCATTAGAGACTGAATTCAGGGGACAAGAAGCTTTGCCACCTCAACATTCCTTCATGAATACCTCAACTCTTGTCCTACCTTCCTCAGAATTAGATTTTCAAGTAGCAAAGACTGACTCTGCTGCCCTTTTCAAACTTGCTGAGTTATTTTTCTGTACAGAAGAGATAATTTTGAACAGGATCCTCTGATGGCAGCCAGGGAAGAGGCAAAGAGGAATGAAAACACACTGCCCACATTCTGTCACGATGGCTGGCAAAGAAGTACTGGAAAGCTGTTTTTCTGTGAGACTCCAAACACTGTCCTTTGTGCAACACCAAAAAGGATAATACATGTGTACTTGCTCCCTGGTGTGTGCACCCTGCAAGTATTCTCCTCTTAGTTGTTTTGCTGTCCACATAGAGTATCCATGTGTGTATGAAGTATCCATAGCTCATACAAGCTGGTTAAAGAGCAAACAGGAGCCGAGAGCAGCTATGTCTGCTAGGTTTTTTTTTCATAAGGACTTGGGTTAATGATTAAGAGCACGGACTACAAATACTGGTCTTGTTTTATACCACCAGAAGGTCCAGTTCTGGCCTGGAGCTCCTGCACTGTAATTGAAGAGAAAAGGATGGTATCTTTGTGGAGACGTGTAGATAAAGCTTCATCTTGTGAAGTACAGAGCTGCATCTTCCACATCCATGCAGAACTGGATGTGTTAAAATATCTGTAAGCAATTATATGAAATGATGATTTGAGGAAAAACTCCCATTTTCCAATAGCAACTGCTAAATCTCACCTCACAATTTTTATTCATAGCCACAGGGAAATGGAATGTATTTTGTCTGTTGTTTGCAAACACATACTGCCACAGGTGCTCTCTCGGTACTTACAGCTTCCAGTGTGTATCCAGGTGCATTTCCATCACACAGTCTATCTAAAATGGACACATGAAGACCTCATAGCAGCCCTTCAATACTTGAAAGGGGCTTATAAGAAAGACGGGGACAAACTTTTTAGCAGGGCCTGTTGTAATAGGACAAAACATAGGTGGATTTAGATTATACATAAGGAAGTTTTTTACAAAAATCGTGAAACTGTGGTGCAGGTTGCCCAGAGAGGTAGTGGATACCCCACCCCTGGAAACATTCAGGGTCAGGTTGGACAGTATGCTGAGCATCCTCCTCTAGTTGAAGATGACCCTGGTCTTTGCAGGGGGTTTGGACTAGATGGCCTTTATAGGTCCCTTCCAACCCAAGCGATTGTTTTTCCCCTGGCTTAGAGCCATGGTTTCAGCTTGAAAATAACCTGTACCAACACACACAACAGGTAAGAGGCTCTTTTTGACACACTGCTAAAGCCTATATTTAGCTGCTGGTGTTTTCACAATTCTCTTGGATAACTCTTGCAACTAAAAGATTTATCCCAGCGAGTCACAGATGGCTCATCCAAGGAAGGCATTTTTAATAGGTAATACACAGGGTAAGGTTATGGCAGGAAAATGCATGTCAAGGTCACACATCTAATTCCACACATAGCTTACTTAGACCACAGAGACTTAGAGCAATTCAAAGGCTATCAGCGTTACTAACAAGGAAAAAATTTCTAAACAACAAATCCTGCATGGGACTGTGTCCTCATCCCAAATCACCCCCTACAAATAAAAATGTTCTTGTTTTGAAGAAAGGTTACTTGTTTCACAAACATCTGTTACAGAAAGTGCTGTGTGTTCAGAGAGGGTGCCCAGGTTTCCTCCTGGTAGCAGCCAAGAGATTGCCTGCTCTCAGTGCCAGTCACAGAAGAAATTAACCTCTTGAAAAGGAGAGTGAAGAGGAAAGATGTTTTGAGATTATTAAAGGATTAACATTCTTTTATTGCCCTCCAAAGGTAAATGACTATGCTATACACAGAATATGCTATAATATATGCAAAGTACACCATAATATAATCAAAGGATTCTGGAAAAGAAAAAGGTCTTTTATCTTTTGACTCCTTTTGCAAAGCTCAGATAACTTGTTCCTGCCTTGAGTTCTTAAAATTAATTAGACAATACCTGTTTCTCTCTTCATTTCAAACAATTTCTTTTTTTTTTTTTTTTTTTTGGTTTTGTTTTGTTTTGTATTCCTGCAATCCAATATCTGGATTGGTTAGTCACATGTAACGCTTTATCCTTAAACAATTCCTAATCCCACGTGACAAGGATGACTTAGGCTATGCAGTACACTTGGAGAACTGCTGATGAGAAAATAAATGCCAGTATTCTGCTTGAAAACTTCTGGCAGGGAAAAGACTTTCCAGAGCACGTTGCTTCCTTCCTGCCATTACCTTACCTGCCTACATAGATCTGGATTCTGCTGCAGGGAATTATGACACAGCACATTGTGTTCAGCCCATTGGATTCGGTTTGATTCAATGGCTCAGGAGTAGCAGCACTGAGAAAAAAAACAAACAACAAACCAACAACCTCTTAAGATGTATTGATTAAAACACCAATCAACAGACATGGATTACCCCAAGTGCTGCATAAAAGGATGCTGAGAGAGGTCCACAGGCAGACAGGTTTATTATAGTAAAGTCTGTAGCTAATGGCATACATTGATTCCAACAGTGAAAGTTACCTTTTTGGGAGGAAAAAAACCCCTGAAATAAAAGGAGGGTTGGAAACACAGGGGACCCCAGGCTGTTGTTCTCTTTCAGGCTTCTCTCCAATGCAACAGGTGTCTCCCTTAATACTTTCCCCCATCGAGCTCCCTATCAGACATTCCTTCCATTTGTGCTCCATGCTGATTCATTGCTCAGCTTTGGGCGTCATCAGGTCTCCTCATTTAAATGGCACCCCCTTCCAAAGAGAGCCCATCTTACACTAATATTGGGCTTTGCAGGTGCAAGGCTATGAAAGCAAGGCAAAAACATTGCCAGTGATTTGGGAGAAGGTTATAGAGCTGTGAGCAAGAGACTGGATTTCGATTTGCAGATGCAAGGCTGGTGGTGCAACACTAGCTCTATATGAAACTGCTCCTTTAAAGGATATTTCTGGAGCAGGCAGCACACAGATGAGTCAAGATGTGCTACAGACTATTTAAAATGTGAACAAAGAGTCTGATCCTTAAAGTCACATTTTGCAAAGTAAGCTGAGATCAACAGATGTCTCTGTATCACCCTTTGTTTTCATCGCAATGTTCCTGCACAGCAGGATGTGAGGGAAGGGTGAAAGGACTGGAAGTCTGTGTCACTGGCTTTACAGAAGTCTGTGTCACTCACTGACTTTCCAATTAAAGCACAGCATTGCAGCCTGACAATGTCCCATTCTGCATGCCAAGTCAGCCTTCAGGCTAAGACATCACTTTAACCTACCTCCACTTCCAGTTCAGCTTGCCCTGCAGCAGACTAGCTGTCATGTTACTGAGAAAAGAGCTTAAAAATGTATTGTAGTAGTTCTTTCGTGCTCATTAATAACCTAATGTAGTGTCAAGAAAAGCAATCACTTAACCAAGATGCATATTTCCTCAAACAAAGCTTGTCTGGTGCAAATCCTTGCAACAACTAACAAGGCACAAAATTCTTCATTTCACTTATTTCCTCTGTGTTCATGAAACCCATCTGATAATCTGGACCTAGGACTGAAGATTCCAGATATGATTTCAAGATTGAAACACTAACTGTGCTGCAAAACAGCATATAGCATAAAACTATTTAGCATATAGCATATAGCTAAAACTATTGAGGATAGATGAAGGCAGGTACTTTAAACCTAACACTCAATTTGGTTTTAAGCACAGAAATAAGCTACCAGTAACTGTTAGTCGCAAGCCAAACCACACTGGCCTCTGAGAAAGGACCCTCCTCTTCCACTCCTCTGTGAAGAGTTTCAGCTATTTAGTAAAAATACGATTTTTTCTAGTAAAATGCACTATTATCAGGGACAACTATCCATTCAGAAATGCAGCCTACTTACTCACAGTATGCTAATGTGATTCCAAAACCCTTTTAACTCAGGTTTCTGACACACCATTAGCTTTGTAATGAGAAAGCAAGCACGGTCTCACAGCAATCACAAGTTCTGTATGACAGTGTCTATCTACACATACAATTAATAGAAGGTGCACCAGTACACGTTACTGAAGTTTACAGCACAATATCCAGGCTGCAGTATCTGAAAAGGGAAGCTTTGGGTAAAACTTAGGTGATCTTAAAGGAATACTATTCAAATAAAAAGGATCAAGCCTTTATTGCAACTTTTACAATGTCTGCTGTATCAGAGGTTATGTTAGGGATTTCATTGAGGTCATTTGCCTGTATAAAGGCCCAAAGACTTCCTAAGCATCTGCGATATGCTACAATCAACTGCCACAGTAATGATTCATTTTTACAGCAAATTAGCATTACATAGCCAAGTATAATTATACAGCCAGCTGGACTTTTGTAAATTCCTTACCCTTGTAGGAACAGTCTTACTTGCTTCTTGATAGACATGTTGTTCTGAGACTAAACTGCTGGGGAAATAACCAACTGTCCCCATGTGGTCTTCATACTGTTCTCCATAAACCTCCGAGCAAGGAGGTTTAGAATTAGATACCTTAAAACAGTCCTCATCTGGTTGGAGCTGGTTTATCACTCAGTCAAAAGGAGTCACCAGCAGTGCTCTCAATCTGGTTTTACATTTCCTAGGTTCCAATCAGCTTGCACACGAAACAAACCACTGACAGAAGTTCTGATCTAGGCGTACATTTTTTAAGTAAATGAATACTGCTTACAGTTTATCTGGATCTTTTTTGTAAACACAGCTGATCTTTATATTTGCTTCCCTTAAAATTAAGACTTTAATGGCCCCTGTGATAAAAGCTTTCTCCTCCACCGTTTTCATAAACGGCCACAGAAATAAACTGTTGAGCCATTCTGTAAAGGTTCAGTTCATAATTACCAAATAGCTATTGAAGAGATTTCATTTAAAAAAAACAAAAATATTAAAGCCCTTCAAGTCTCCTCAACCAGTTTAAACATTCACTTTCAAAACTAAATTGCTGCTTTAAGACCCACAATAGCTCAGCATTTGCATCCATTTCTTGACAGCAGCGTGTGTTAATCTACTTCTAGTTTGTTCATATACACAAGAATCAACTCTTATACTTGCAGCCCAGAAATCTCCAGAGTCTTTTTCATTCATTAGTTTTGAGTAAACATCAATCAACTGGCCCTTCTTAATATTAATGAATCTGCAGACTGAAGCATTATAATCCTCTTCTGCTCTGGCAAGGGAATTGGTGTCTGGGGGGGAAGAAAAGCAACAGAAGGATGAGGCAGATGAATTTATGTACATACATACCTTTACAGAAGTATAAAATACACGTGGCCTTGTAGTAAAACTATTCCTACATATAAAAGTAGGTTATCTGGAAACAGTTAAAGTCCTCAAGAATTTGTTCTGTGCATTTTTCTATTCTCCAGTAAGCAAAATAACAGCTTTAGATGCCGTTTCAACAATGAAAGTTAGAATCCCTCTCTACACTTTTCAGTTAAGTGAAAAATGTCCCTTTACAAAACAAAACTGCATGTGACATTCTACACAGGCAGTTGACAAGACAAATATTATGGCACAGCTAAATAAGCAAAGTAGTTTTCCTTTCACCCCCATTATTTTTAAAACTATTTTGTACTCAAAGTTAAAGCAAATTTACTTACAGCTGGCATCAGCACACAGCTTCTTGGTGGTGAGCTTCTCCATAAAAATTCCAGGGTGCGAGAGGACTCATTAATCTGAGACACCAAAGTAAAATCATCAAATAAACACTTTGTGGCATTTTTCTTTGCTGCAGCCCTTGCTGAGTGTGTGCCAGGTCCAGCAGTCCCCATCTTTAACGGAAGAGGCAGACACCTGGACAAACACACCAGCTAACAGGAAGAGGCTGTGGAAACATTTTATCCCATCAGAGGAGCCGTAGGCAGGGGGAAAACCGCAGGGCCGACTCATAAAGCTGAATCCCCTCCCAAAGCCACTCTGAATTAACATTTTAATCAACAACTGTATTACTTAAACACGCCAAGCCCTCCTAGAGTTGTCCATAGCCTAATTGTACTTCAAGCAAAGTCTGAGAATAAAAATTAAGTCAGACCCTGGTGAGAAGCAAATGAAATTACATCCTTCTTAATCCTCCTGTCCCTAATTTTCACAAATGCTCACTGACAGGCACAATCTTCCCTGGACCAAAAACCCTCAGTGGCAGAGATTCCCCTGTTCCTGTCGAAAGAAAGGACCTACTGGGACAACAGCAGATGGCTGCAATGTAAACAAACATTTAGGGAGCTGCACGTCAGAAAAGGGCTCTTCAAGTCTGCAATTAAAATTTGAAATCTAAGAATTCAAGCGCTGCGTATTTGTACAGGCAGGATCCCTTCCACAGGGAGAGGCAGTCAGGTCATGCCAGGGCAGCAACCATTTCACTTTTTATTACCCAGCTGAACTCCACTGAGGGTTTGCAGATCCAAGACACTGAACAGTGCCACAGGCTGCCTTAAAAGGTCCTCTTTACACCTTGGAGAGGATATCTAGAATTCATTTAAATTCCACAAATCTTGTCCTATCATACATGAAGCAAGACTTGCAGGGAGTGCTTGAATTAAAACAGATGCAGGCACATGTGCAAAAGGAACAGACACCACAGCAATTCACAGCACAGCTGCCAGCCTACAGCAGGCTGGTCTGGATTAACACTTACAAGTAACCAAGGGCAAGTTTGGAAATTCCCAAATTGCACTTGTAAGAGTCAGGACGGAAATCCCTATCTGCCTCACGACCATCTACAGAAGCAGAGGCTGAAAACCCAGAGACCCTAAGAGGGGAAAGGGTCTTTTGCACAATGAAGTCCGGCCAGATCCTGGTGGGGTGCCTGCCAGGTGCCCAGGTGCACTGCAGAGCTGTGCTGCAGAGGCGTGTCGACACATGCCCGTGGAAGCGTGCCGCTCGGCTAACGGGGCGGAAGGACTGCACAAGGACTAGATGGCTTGTACACTTGCTCCTGTACCCTAAAACAATGGGCCCTACTCCCCCACCTGCTGGCCATTTGCCCCTCGCCTTTGGAGGGATTGCCTCATCTCTTGGTTACCTGCCCCTCGCTTTCGAAAAGACTATAAAGAGACCCTCAAAAAGTACCCCTACGAGATCTCCCTACGGACGAGACAGAATCCATCGGATCCGGACAACGAGGACTTCGTCGTGCTGTGGTAGCTATAACCCCCCCTTTCTTTTCTCTCTCTTCTACATCTCTCTCTCTCTCCTATCGCATAACCGTGTTGTTGGCACTCAATAAAGTGCTTTTGATTTTGATGAAAGCAAAAATACTTGTCCCTGTTTTCTTTTGCACTCTGAGATTCAAAGTAAGGAACCATCACGACCCCGCTTCTGTTAGTAGATCGTGACAGCACTCCCCAGTGAACCGGTGTTTCCTGATTCATGAGGAGGTCTGAAGAGCTGCTGGCTGTGCCAGCTTTCAGCTCCCAGACAGAACAGCAGAAATTGACAGCTGTCATCAAAAATCCCACACTCTTCTAGAGAAAGTCCATTATGAAACTCCCAGCATCACCGTCCCATCACAGCTGACTTCCCTACATTCTCCTCCAGCCTTCCAGCCCATTACTCCTTCCTCCAATCTCCCCTATGCTGTGTCCAGCTTCCTTCACAGACAGCTCCAAACCCTTGAAGTGAATAAAGCTGAAAAGCAATGGCAATCATGTGCACACAAACTAGTGGGATTAAACGACCCATAATTATTACCTGTAAATTTATGACTGCAGGAGGAAAAATCCAAGGTTATGATGGAATAACTGTCATTTTTGCTCTTACAGCCACACTGAAACCATTTTCCTTTGGAAGTATTAGAATACTTGTGAGATCACACAGATGCAAAATCACCACAAAGAATGAAAAAATCCATCAATGGAGATAGGACAGTAATTGAGATAACTGTGAAAGAGGCATCATGTTGCAATGTACTCTGGGAGCAGGTGAAATTTCAATTTTCCAGATTTTGTGCAAAAAAAAGGTGGCTTATGTTGCAGATACAAAACACAACAGGTTTTTAAAGTGATTTTTTTCTGAAATATTTAGAACAGTTACAACGCACAATACTGTATCTGATTACTTCACTGCATCGTGTATTTCATGTCACACAAAACCTATAAAGTTTTTAACAAATGAGAAAAGATAAAGTAAAACAAACCTGAGAAATCCAGAAGCATTAGGACATGTATTTTGGAAAAGCCTGGCTAAAACCTGGAAACTTCTACATTTCCTCTTGGGACTTGCTTCTACTGCCAGCCACCAAGACAAAACCAAGTTGAACAACATTGCTGCCAAACTGTAATCAATTTCTAACTATACCTGGGGAAAAAAACCACTAATGATAAGCTGTATTTCCTAAATGAAAAACAGCTGTCCCCTTGATAATGAGGTCGAATGCTGTATTTATTCTGAATATGCTGGCATTCAGCATTTCTGATCCTACTTTTTGCTCTGGAAAGAGAGCTATTTTTTAGCACTGAGAAATAAGGATTACCTTAAAAGTTCTTAAGCTGAATAAAGCCCTGCAAGGCTAATCAATAATGAGACAGACTTGAGGAAAAAAACACAGCTTGAAAACAGCATATTTATATTTTATTTTATAAAAAAATTAGTATTTCAACAGAAAATGTTACTATCCAGGTGACCTGTGGAAATCCTACATGTGCCCTGATCATTGTGGCAATTCTATTTGAGTCTTATGATTCTGCAGAGAACAGCAAACACATCAGCTGATCACAGTATCGGTGTTTAAAAAAAAACCAAAACACCTATCCACAGAACTCCTTTACAGGAGCATAGGGTTATTTCTTTGCATAAGTGATTTTCATGGCATGAGATGGAGTGATCTTGAATCCTTGGAGAGCATCTCGAGCAGCCCCTGCTTGATTCTCATTTTCAAACTCCACGAAGGCGATGTCGTGGCGCCCCGGCACTAAGCGTACTTCTTTGAATCCAGGAAACCTTTAAAATAAAGTGAGAGTCAAAAAACGTTTCTTAGCTCCATAATACATCTCTCTTCAGTAGCTTTTTATCAGAAGCATCCAGTAGTGCAATAGTTATTACTAATGTAAGATTTAAATTGAAGGGTTTTACATGTCCTATCCTTAGAACTATGCCTCAGTTAAGAAATATTACGTGGAAGTAGTTTAATCAGTGCTGTACACATACAGGAGCAATCTAACTAGTTTTAGAACTGCTCCTGCTGTTCTGAAGACTTCAGTATTACAGTCACCAGCTTAAATCTAGTGCAAACTGATAGCAGATAAATTACGCAACCAAAACCAGCTCCGAAAAAGATGGGATTTGTTTTCTGAACCAAGTCATCAGAACTGACATCCGTAACCTTGGTACTAAGACAAACAACTGGAACATCTTCAGAAGAAACTCTTATTTCTAGAAAGTCAGCTTGCCAACTGAGAAAACACACACAGGTTACAGAAGAAGTCAAAGGAGAAATAATTTCTATTCAAAACTTACTGATTAAATAACATGGACAGCATCATCTCATTTGTTTCCTCAGGCAAATTATTAAGGAAAAGGATATAGTTTGGTGGGTTATCAGGCACCTGCAACAACAGAAGATCAAAGCTCAGAAGACTACACATAGCAGCATACAGTTCCTTTGCATCTGTCTGCATGATTATACGAACAAAGGCTCACATTTCTTTAGTTTTGCTCATAACATTCTATCTGGGCCTCACCACACCTTTATCAATATGCAGACAGAGCCCCTTGGTTCTTTTACACCTTTAGATATATTAATTTGGAGAGTTTCTTACTTCCACAAAAATCACAATACTATACTGCCTTAGATGCCACATTTAAACTCAACTAGTCAAGAGCTGGCACTGCACTACTCTCTGTACCCAGGTGCCCAAGCAGTGGCTGCAGTGCTGTCCAAGACACCTGTATGGCAGTGGTAGAATGTATGGAAGACTCACATCCTTCCACAAAGCAGTGGGAAGCCAAGCTCTGTTCACCTGCACTGCTACCAAAACTGAGTATCTCTGGGCAACCAAAACTCACAAAACCCATATGGTTTTATTACAGAGCTCAATTAAAATTTCTTAATTAGAAACCCCTTTAGATTTAGAGCTTTAGTCTTTTTAGCAGAATTGTCTGCTAATATGAATTTGTGCCACCCATCACAGACAAGGCTGAGTAGTCATTTGCTGACACTGGAACCTTCAAGTCATCAAGTACGTTAAATAAAAATAAAAATAAACTGGACACCCCAACTTCAAACATCCTCAGAGCAGTGCCAAATAAAAAGGCTCAGCAGAACAATCTCCTTCAAGTGATGGAAATATTCCAGGTAGCGCCATTAGAAAATAAACTTCTGAAGTTCAGAGAAATACCCAAACACTCAGTGTTGTGCTTTGATGCAAACTGATGTATATGTATTGTGCCTGAAAATCCAGGAAGCAAGACCTGTAGGTTATGTATACAATGACAGTACTCAAGAAAGATGCAGGGCAGGCAAAGATATTCTTCTATGGTACTTGCTCTCCTGCAAATCCTGGCTCTTTACCACTTTCACTTCTAACATGAATAATTTAGAAGGTAACTGAGCAGACAAGATGAATGAAGTGTAGGGAGTTGTTCCCATGTCTCCACACAATTCTTTGGAAAATAAGACACCTGTGAGGAAAAAGTGAGCAGAGAACCCCCAAATTCCTGAAATAAAGCTTTTAGGAAGATATTTTGGCATCCTGTGTTGTCTTCCTTTTCCTTATCTGCTATTAGAACAAAGTAAGTTAAAGGGAACAATGAAAAAAATTAAGAATCCTTCAACTGATACCAAGCACAGTCCAAATTTAAGAATCCAGTATGATTTTGTAACAGTGCTGTTTTCTGTATTGTAACGAGAAACTGCAGGTTCTCAATTCCTGTAAAGCAGATACCGTAAAAGAGGGATTTGTTTTGTTTACTGTCATGTAGCTGCTAGACAAATGTCTCATAGGACAGAAACAAAGCTGTAAAATATATTCTCAAGTTTCCATGTGTAACAGATTATTATTAATAGAGAATAATTAGAAACATTAGTGCTTTTAGTGATAAAAATAAAAAAACATTACCTGATTCTGTGGTGTGGTCCCTGGGGCATTGGCTGAATTCTGTGTTGCTCCCTAGACAGTAAGTACAAAATAGTTTTACAAAGATGCTCCATTAGAAATAGGCACACATCACCATGTTTCTCTGTAACTCAACACATGTATTAAGGGGTTTTTTTGAGCTGCAATCCAAGGAACATTTCCTGCCTATGAGGTACTTCCTTGAAGGGAACAAAGTGTGTGAATTTTGCTTAGCTCCAAAACCAGGCAATCAAAATAAATAACATCAGTACTGTCTGATCAATCTAATGGCTAAGTCAAGAATTTCTCCACATTACAGGATTTGATTTAATAGACAGGGAGGAAGTATTTAGAAAATGAAGGCCTAGACAGGTATCCTGGTTTCACCTGGGATAGGATTAATTTTCTTCTTAGTACAGTGTGTTTTGAATTTCGTATGAGAGTAACGCTGATAACAAACTGATAGTTTGGTTGTTGATAAGCAGTGCTTGTTTAAATCAAGGACTTGCCAGTTTCCCACGCTCTGCTATTGAGCAGGTGCACAAGAAGCCAGGAGGGAGCCAGGACAGCTGACCAGAACTGGCCAAAGGGATATGCCACAGTACAGAACATCACGTCCACTATATAGACTGGGGGGATCTGGTCAGGTGTCTTAATGTTTTCTGCTACACTTTAGCATAGAAATTACTAAATGTTGTTAGTTTAGGCAGGCAAACCCTTAGTGGAGATAAATTCCAACCTAACTCCTGTTAATCTAACATTGAGTATCTAATATCTAATGTAAATGAATTATCTTGTTCTCATTTACCATTCTTCTGTCCATACTGGGCAACATGGCATTAAAACACTGAAGAGAAAAGCTGGCTGAGCACTTGAAGCCAGTACTAAAGATAATCATGCTCTCCTTTTTTTCCTTTTCTTAAAACAGCTAGTTCTACTTTGATTTGTTGTACCTTTGCCCTACATCTTTATTTTCATCTGGTAATAGCAAAGGAGGAAAAAAAAAAGAACAGTAAGGACTACATAACCAGCCCCCTCTTCTTCAACTTCTAGCAAATGCTCAAGAGCTCTAGATAATCAACAGACTCCAATTTAGGGAATTGAAAAGTAACAAAAGACAACACCAAGACCCTAAAAAATTATTTAGAATAGCTTTTGTGTGCTTTCTGGTTGCTGTTTTTGTTTTGTTTTTATTTTTTCTAAACAGAGAAGCCGCTTACCTGGATAACCTTTTTATTTGGTGCATTTGCTGACTGCTCCAGAGTTTTGGCTTTCTTCTTTTCCTTTCGTTTTTCCTTATCAGCAAAAGTCCCACGCATTTTAGAGATGATATCAGAGTCTGTTTTTGCATACTGAATACGCTTTTTGAAAGAAAAAATAAAACCAGAGTATATTCTGCAGTTAATAATACTGAACATTTTGCACCACTTTCATTAACTGTTTATTTACACTTTTTTTTTTGCACGAATCTTTTATATAAAAAACATTGTTATAAAGTGTAGGTACACTTCTAGAGTAACCAATTCTCATACTTATTTCTGTAAAAAAACCCCTAATATGGAAATTACTAACTTTAGCTCATTGAAATCACAACTCCATTTATCCAACAACATCTTTTTAACCTCTGTCAAGGTAGCATGTACAGAGAGATACATCTGAGCTACACAGATGACATTTAAGAAAAATGCCACTAGCTTCTATTAAAACTGAGTTTTCCATCCCATTTTAAGGGGAGATAAAATTTGACAGTGATTTCTCAGATCTCTGCTTTTTAATGCTTTTGTTTAGTGTTCAGAGTATACAGGCTGCAGGCAATGTTTGAAGAGGGAAGTGCATTTAAAAGCTTATGAAGCCTTAATCTTTTTATTTCTTATTGAGTTCTACAGAGCACAAAACTCCTTAAGGATGAGTGGCGGTCTGAGCTTGCAAAACTCCGTGTCAAGGAGGTAATTAGAGAATCTGAAGGTGTTAAGGCAAATAGCTTGTGGCTGAGCAGCTCAACTGCTCTCTTCAGTCCTCAAAGCCATGAGCTGAGAGCCAGCAGTGATGTACCCACCCATTGCTAAAGTCGTGGGCCATTTGCATGTATCATTACACCTCCCCAACAGCTGCAGAATTAAGAGATGCCTAATTATCCAAGCAGGCAAGAACAAAGCAGGTCAGTTGTGCTATTCTGCATGTTATGAAGTACATTACTAAATCATGTTCCATCAACCAGCACTATATTTATTTCACTGAAATCATACTGAAATACAGTTACTTGGTTTGGTGACCTACAGTCAAGCAGAACTGGCCATCAGTTTAAAAAAAAATCACTGATCACATCTGGAAAGTGTGGAGATCTGCACCCTCCTCACTGTTACCTCAAAAAGGAAGCATCACATTCTAGTTATTCATTACAAATTTAAGAGTAGTTAATGTTACTTTACATAAAGTAACTGAAAACATCTAATTTCAATAATATTACAGAATGATTAAACCGGTTCAATGGAAGACATGATGAGTAAAATGAAAGCATTTAAGATCTTAAAAACTTTAACCCAGCACAGAAAAACAAAAAGCCCTCCAACTAGGAAATCTAAACATTAAGTTCAAAGTGTGTGTGTGTTGTAACTGCAGTCTCTTCAGCATCCCTCCAGCTTGCACAAATGCAGATACTCATGAGGATGTGACCAGTCCTTTGGTAACAATTACCTGTGATAGCTCATTCCCAAGGTGCAAGTACCAAAACGCTGCATCACACCATCAGGGTATTTTTCTTCTTTACAAAGGTAACAGAGTAACTTACCATTGGTTTCCCATAAAAGGGAAAGCCCTGTAGCTGTCTTAAAGCATTGGTAGATGATCCAAGTTCTTTAAATATAACAAATGCCTGTCCTCTCATCTTCATGGTCTTCAAAGCCACAATGTCAACCACATGACCAAACTGTGAGAATAACGCGTACAGGGACCTCTTCAGCTCTGGGGAACAAAGGAGAAAACAGATTACAACAGGTTGCATGCAAATTTCCACTTCTACTGAGTCTGCTGTCCTTTGGGAACAATGTTTTTTACCAGCTTGAGCTCACACAGCGAGTACACGAATTTGTCAAAACTGTTGCGTCAGCACAAGTTTATCTGTCCAGGTTTTGTAAGCTGGTATGCAACATTTGGTTTCACACCTCAAAGGTTCAGGCAGTGAGGACATTGTAGTGCCATCCGTGCTACCACTGCAAGGGAGCAGCAATGACATAAGGGTGTGCAAAAACATATTCTCATACATGTATATACACACAAACACTCGCTCACACAATCAGGTATGATGTACGAATGACAGCTATCATAAAAAAATTCAGAAAACCAAAACTGAAACAAGCAGCAGTGAAGAGGTATACTACAAAACAAGAACATGGCAAAATAGTAACTACCTAAAGACTAATTAAAGTTGCAAATTCTGTTTGTAACTGTTTAGTCAATTTTGTTCAAAATACTCACATGAAGCATTTTTCCATATTCTGGATCCAGATGGTATTTGTAGGAGCCAACGGCAGCTTACAGCTGCAATGGACTTACTTTAATTACTTACAATCACCTGAATACATGTGAAATTAAATCTTAGTCCTATCCAAATCAAGCTAAATAAATTGTCTGTACTGTGTAATCATTCTAACACAAAAACCTTAGATTTGAACTATTTTAGCAATGTAAGAATGCTGCCTCTTCTTTATTGCTGTTGAGAATTGGTAACACCAGTCCACTGCCACTTTCTCCACCTGCTCCTGACTAACTATAGTGTGGCATTTTTTTAACTAAAAAAAGCTTTTTTATCAAAACGCTTTCCCTTAAAAATTACATTAAGACCTGTATTAAAATACGAAGTAATTTGTAATCTTGACAGGTGATTTGACACCCTCTGTTTAACCCATGACAATCCTAAGAGATTTAACAAGACCAAGTGCAAGGTGCTACACCTGGGTCAGGGCAACCCTCAGGATCCATCCAGGCTGAGGGTGGACAGATGGAGAGCAGGACTTCGGGTGATGGTGGGAAAGGGGCTGGACATGAGTACTCACAGCCCAGTAACCAACCCTGTACTGGCTGCACCCAACGCAGGGTGGGCAGCAGGTGAGGGGGATTCTGCCCCATTGAAGTGTGACCCCACCCCCAGAGCTGCATCCAGATTTGGGGTGCCCAGCACAGGAAGGACATGGAGCTCTTGGTGCAAGTCCAGGAGGCCACCGAGTGATCAGAGGGCTGGAGCAAGTCCCCTATGAGGAAAGGTTGAGAGAACTGGGATTGTTCAGCTCAGGAATGACCTAACTGTGGCCTTCCAGTACCTGAAGGGAGCCTGCAAGATAGAGAGGGACTACTGACAAAGGCTTGGACTGACAGGACAAGGGGGAGTGACTTAAAACTGAGAGAAGGCTTATATTTGATCTTGGGAAAATATTCTCAACTATCAGGATAGTGAGGCACTGGCACAGGTTGCCCAGAGAGGCTGCGGACTCCCCATCCCTGAAAGCGTTCACGACTGGGCTGTAGGGAGATCTGTGCAACTCGATCTAGCGGGAGGTGCCTTTGTTTGCTTTAGCTACTGTTTCATTACAAGAAAGCGCTTGCCGAGAGCTCGGCTCACGATCACCTCATTCTCGGCGCTTCAGAGACCTCCGGGAGCTCCTCAAAGCGCCGGGAGTGCCTCTGTAAGGCAAGAGCCGCGTGCAAGTGCATGCCCGGCCCCACTGGCCAACCCCCCCGTTCCAGAGGCGACCAGCAGCCACCGCACCTTCCTTCTTGATCTTGTCATTGATGTTGTTGATGTAGATGGTGTGGTTCGGCCTGATGTCCATTCTCGGCGGCACCTGCGGGCACAGCACACAGGGGAGGAGTTAGCGGCGGCCGGGGCAGGAACTGCAGAGAGGGAACCCAGAGCCAGCCCCCCTGGATCCCGGACCCTGCATCCCGGATCCCAGGCCCTGCATCCCGGATCCCAGGCCCCCTCTCCCTCACCTCACCTCCCCTCTCCTGTCCGCCTTCAGCTCCCGATGGCGGCCGGCCCGTCCCGCCCCGCCCTGCCGGCACGCAGCGCAGGCGGCAAAGCCGCTCCCGGAGCACTCGATGCGCCGATCGCCGACACAGCGATACATGTTAATTTTATTTTATTATTTTTTTTTAATCTCTTTACGGCACCCAGAGCAGCAGCTCAGGAAAACGTGTAATGGTTTGGTCTGGAAGGACCCTAAAAACCAGCCTGCCATGGTGGCCATGCACCGGGTTGCTCCAAGCCCTATCCAACCCGGCCCATGGGGCATCCACGGCTTCTCTGGGCAGCCTGTGCCACAGCCTCATCACCCTCACAGTAAGGAATTTCTTCCCAATATATCTGCTCTCAACCTGCCCTCTTGCAGTTTGGGTCCATCCCCCCCCTCTCGTGCTGTCGCCTTGTAAACCATTGGTCTCCATATTTCTCCTGTTCTACCAGGCCTGATTTATTAGACCTCTCCTCATAAACGAGGCGCTTTCTGAAAGGCCACACTTAGGTCGCACCAGAGCCCTCTCCTCTCCAGGCTAAACAATCCCCATTCCCTCGGCCTGTCCTCATGGCAGACGAGGTTTCCATCCTGCAAACCCTCTTTGTGTCCCTTCTCCGGACTCTCCACACAAGCCCATGTCCTTCTGTGCTGGGGATCCCGGAGCTGCACGCAGCCCTGCAGGTGGGAGAATGCAGAGACTTCAAAATGTCCGTAAACATTCATATCTGTTTGTAGTTCCCTTATTGAAAAGGCAGTGTATTTTTTTTAAATGTAATTTCTTGAAGGTACTTTGAAAATCCCTGCCTTAGAACAAGTAAACGTGGCAGAGATTGAGGTTGCAGCCCTTGAATTTTTGGAGTAATTTTTAGACAGGCTGCGTGCCTTCGTTTCTATGAATTATTAGGCAGGCTTTTGTCAGAAACAATTTGAAGTTGCAAAGGTTTACATATAAAAAAATGAGTTCTTTCAGGGGAGTATAATCAATGAAGTAGATTTTGCTTCAGCTATAAATTATATTGGGCAGGCCATCTCTTTGTAAAGAAGCAGAAATATTAGGTAAGAGTTCTTGGTCCAGTTATATTTCAGGAAAAAAAAAAACCAACATTACTACAGATTCCAGAGCACATAGGAAGTATATAAAGAAAAACATGGATTAAAGGGAGTCAAAAATAAAATCCAAAGGCAAATAAGCTTTTGACTGAGGTGTTATTCACTGGTGGAAGAAACTGTATTCTGCAGTTGTTTACAGCAGAGCATGGTGTGCCAGGGGATGGATGCCTTATGCAATGTGACAAATTCAGAACATGACAGGCAGCAGTTCTGGTCAAGTTTTAGGGTTCTATTTATTTTTCTTTGTTTATTGTCTTAGAGGTAGTTGTTAAGATAAAGTACAGCTTTGAAATCCAAGCCTGAACAATACATTACAATTCTTTTTCAGAAAGGCTGGCTGTGCTGTTTTATAACTCCATCAGTAGTACAGTCCATGTAACTTTATAATTTAGTATCCATATTCAAAACTGCTTATTTGTTATTGAGTCAACACATCCAAAGGAACTGGTCTCACAGAATCAAAAATCTTGACATTTTAGAAATTATTTTTAAAGTAAAGTCCTTCAACTGCCCATAGAGAAGACACTCTAAAAAAACAAAGAAACCTGTCACCCTGACACAAAGTAAGGAAGAATTCATGGCTTCCATAGTTCAGCCAGCATAGCATGCCACACTTATACTTGCTCAGAGTCACTTTAAGGACAGCTGATTTACTCTTGTAGAATTTGAATGCAATGAGGCAGAAGAAAATGCATCTCTCCAGCTCCTCAGATGGGATTTCACAGTCTGCCTGCCAGTTCGATAGAAGTGACATTCATTCCTCAGGTTGGCTTCCTCCTCACTTCCCTAAGGTTTATTTGAATTGCTTCTGTTTCCTTGATCCCCAAACAGAGGTATAGCACTCGCATATTCACTAAAATGGTCATTTATGTTGTTTATTTTAAAGTCCCTGAATGCTTGAAGGTTTGTAAAAATCACTTCAAATTTCTTAGGAAGAGTACCTGTAGCACCTTAATAACCAGTTGTGATTAATCACCAATATAATGGGCTGGGAACGCAGTTTCAGCTTGGACAGGTACCTGCTTCATCAGAGGCTGCCAAACAGCTCTGGGGAAACAAAACAAAAGGGCACAGGGTTCTTTAAAATATCTTTGCAGCCACCACTTTCCCCCTCCTGCCCTTTGCTTAAGGTCAAGGAAACCCAGCATCTCGTTGTTATTGCTGCTGTTTGTTATGAAACCTATAATAAAAATCAAGGGTGTTTTTTTCCTTCATCTTCCTTTTCTAAATTCAACAATATTCTCTGTGGCATAAATAGCCAAGAGCTGTGTATGGTGGAGAAGCTTCACAGCTTCATGCCCTCCTCGTGGCCTTGATTGGGCCCACACATAGTGATGCTTCACAGTTTTCATGGCTGTTAATTCCTGTAGGAAGACTGTGGGATAAGCAGAGTTACTCTAGTTTATCAGTATAGAAATATTTTAATCTCAGTTAAACCCACATACTGGAAAGGAACACAAGTGCAGTTGTTTCGTGGCATGGCTGGATTTGTCTGCAGTATTTTTGCTCTGGCCTTTGACTGCTTTGTTCTGCTTTGTCAGGGAGAGAAGGTAATACAAAATCACTAAACATTGGAGCACAGACAAAGACAATGAACAAAATGACAGGAGATAAGGAAATTTCCTAGCAAGTACAAACTGGTGCTGTGAGCACTTGCAAAGTCAATATACATGAAGCCTCACATTTAAGACAGAAAATGTTCTTTGATGGGTGAACAACAAAGGTGTGAAAGGGAAGGAATTGCTCCCTATAAATCAGGATTTGCTGAGCAATTGGACTAGCTAGTGTTGCCCAAAGCTCAGGAGTCCACAGGGATTTACAGATCATTTTTTGCAGGCTCTTCACACATGATCTCTGCAAACTAGCAAAGCAGAGAGAATGGACAATGTGGTAGCAGGAGAAATTTTGTATTGACAAGAGCTTGGCAATGCACTTGGCAAAGCATCACTCAAGCCACCTGAATTAATTGTAACCACTCAGAAAAAGAACTTGGCTGACCCCGTTTGGGGGACAATAAAACACCCAGTAGCAAGGAGGGAGGCAAACAAAAACACTGTACAGAAAGGGGGGAAATGTACTGAACTTCATTTTAAAAGGCTGTTTCGTAATCACTAAAAAGATGTTTGAGTGTATTGCTGCTTGATTTGAAAGAAAAGAAACTCCACACATTCACCTGATATTTATAACTGGCAGTTTATACTCTTGATTATTTAATACACTGTTTGACAGACTGTAATTTAGTCAAGAGAGCCTCACTAACCAGGGGAAGGATACACCAGCACAAGCAATTATTTATTATTGCTGTTTCAGAGGAATATCATTATATCATGGCTAATACAACTGTTGCTTGTTTTCTTGACTAAGTTGCCTTTCTCCTTTACTGAGGAAAACAATAAGCACAACCATTTATTTCTTTGGACCCACTTCTAGTGTATGGAAACAGAAGACTATTGCATTGTTAAATAAATTACCATTTTTAAGTGAACCAGAATGAAATTTTAGATACTTACATTTGTAGTTAATTACTTATATCCAGCATATATATATATGGAAAAAAAGTATATTATTTTTGTGTTTGATAAAGCATGGAAAAGAATGCATTTCTAGACTATCCTTTCCTTTATGGTGGAGCTTGTTCCCTCTCAGACCAGTTTTTCAGCTGCTGACAATTCCAGGACTTTGCATCTCTTGCATTATGCTGCTGCCTCAGTCCCCTCTGGCAAAAGCTCATCTGAAATTTCAGGGTGCAAGTATGCAACCCTTCATATCTGTTATGTTTATCATCATGGTGATTCCAGATTGCTTAGGGTATGCTAATGCACAGAAAGAGTTAGAATGTGGATAGGGCTCTTAGTTTCATGCAGACGGCTTAATGTGGGAGGCAAGAAAAGTCAGAGGTCAGAGGAATGTGTGGACAGCAACACAGGAGGTGGCATGTGGCCAGTGTGTGTTTGTTTAGTTAACAAGGAATGCTAACAAGTATAATTTTAGCCAGAGTGTTTTAAGCACAGTGTAAAAGCCTAGCATAGTCATATAGTATATAAGGCCTTGTATGATGGTAATAAACTTGATTCTCTTTAGAAGCGAGAGGTTCTGTGTCTTCATTCATGACAGCTTGAAATTAGTTTAGGGTGCTGGGGTTGTCCTTTTATTAGTATTAAATGGTGGCAGTAGCAGCTGTCCACACTGCGGCCCTTTGCTGGGAAGAATAGCAGAGAGCTGGTTTGATTTATTGCCATGCAAGAACACTTGCATTCCTTTCCTTTTTCTTTCAAACTAGGTTAGTTTTTGTATAGTTTTATTGGAATCAGCATACTAATGCAGTGTTAGTGCTGTGATTTACACTGTGCATTTGGATTCAATACTTCTGAACCCTCATGCATGTGATACATTGCAGTAGAATGAAACCAAGACTTACCTGCTTAGCTGTATGAAATTGCCCAGTTGTTTCCTTCCCTTCTTTGTAAAAAAAATCTCACTAAGACCAGTCCTCCATTGTGAACATCTTGAAATGATGTGCTGGGGGCCTTGATGAAAACCAGAGGAGCCCACTCTCTGGATGGGGAGGGAATACACTGTGTCCTGGAATGGAAGGGCAAACATGCCTTTGGAAACACAGGCTGATAGGAAAACAGAGACAGGTTTTGAGGATGTCAAGAGAAGAGATTTGGCAACATCAGTGCTACTTGAGGAGGGAGGTCTGCCCAGTGAGGATTTCAGCAGCGCTTGCTGGCAGCCCACCATCAGCTCTAGGAACAATAAAACACGATAAAGGAGCTCTTAGATTTCCAAATATACTTCTTTCTTAAGCCAGCTCAGCCTTGAAATTGCTAAGACCCTTGCCAGCATTGAGCTACAACCCCATAAATAAGCTGATTTTATTACTAGTCTTATGGTTAATAATTGCTGCAGTTTGGGCAAACAGCAGTAGTAAGCCCCACTAACAAGTTCTGCCTAGGCTTATGTTGAGTTCTTGCCAGTTCCCTGCACAGATACTAATAAAGCTCATTCTTTTAAATATTTATTGATTTAAATCATTTAGTTGTCAGTCACAAATAGACATTGGGGAGCTGATGGTAAATCATACCAACTCTGGTACTTTAGAAGGCTGTAAATTTACCACATCTGGTAGACTTGAGCTAGCTATAAATTCTTTTAGTGGTCCTAATGCTTGTCAGACTTTGGAATAGGCTGCAGGTGTTGTGCTGCCTTATGTTTGGAGCAGTGCTAGGAGTCAGAGAGCCTTTCAGGGCTTATTTCTCACCTAATCCCAGCGTGGCAGAGCCCCTTCTAGTGTTGGGGGTCTTTTGTGCCATCCTCTTGAAAAAAACCTGCATCAAAAAAATAGGGTAGGTCAAGGGCAACATCAAACACGGCTTCAACTTCTCCCCAGCAGAGTATCATGTGGAGCAGCTGAACACACATCGGCTTTCTAATAGGCTTCATGATGACTGTGATTTATGCCATAGTGCCTTCAGGAATGTAAAATAAATCTCAGCTCTGTGAGATGAGACTTTACCTTTTAATGCATAAATTTCCCACCTCCAAAGAGGGAAGTGAGAACAGATGCTGGGATAGATGAGCATAGGAAGCTGCTGGCTTCAAATGAAATGTGCAGCTGCATTAAGTTAATCCTTTCCACCACAGTTCTGGTTACGGAATTAAACATTCAATGTCCAAAATAAAATAAAATTTTCCTGGTTTAAGACTGAAAGGCAATTATTTCACATACAGTTGGTTATAATTTTTCTAGAGAAAACTTTTCTCTTAAAAGGTGACTAGGAGTGTTTCGTTGTTAGGGTTTAGGATTTTCCTTTTGTTTCTCTCAGGAAATTTTCTCCCATTATGTTCCTAAGAGATAATAACGACCGGTACTTAAGAAAGACAAAAGAATTTGCCACAGCTCAGGCGAAGGCTGCAGCTGGCTACTCTTTCTTTACCTGGGGGTTTTTCTCTTGGAAGGGCAGAGATGTGAGATTTGGGCTGGGAGAAGGGGCTGGGCGCAGCTCCTCGTTCTCTCTGTCTTTCAAACCAAGACATTTGTTTACGAGTGCTCTTATAAATTATACTGAATTTTGATAAAAAGTTTTTGTTCTTACTTAAAACACTTGAATATTTTCTAGCACTGAAAACTTCTCTTTAAAAAGGTAATTTTTTTTCCTTTCAAGGCCAAGGTACTGTAAAGTACCTTCCTCCTGAATTCTGTGTGAAGTGGTAGTTTATCCTGGAGAATCTCATTCAACTAATACAACTTCAAGCAGTGTTAATCATTCATTTATAATGACAAATTGAAATTTGGGGGTTGAAGATGCATTTTCTGTGAAAAAGAAAAACATTTCTACAGCTGGTCCTGTGCAGTATTACAGCATTAAATAAAGGCATAAAAATACTTCTGATCGCATTCTCCTGTGATGGATTTGGGTATTCGCACTGAAGATTCCCTTTGCCTTGGTCTCCATCCAAGCACACGACGCTGATCTGGAGCCAGTCCTGTGAGGGACAGCCCGTAGGTTCTCAGCTCTGGCAAATGAACCTTTAATCTCCTGAAAACAGGAAGTGTGAGTGGGAACTGGCATCCAAAACAAGTCTGAGGGAGAGTCACTTAATGGCTCACATTTGTTGATCAGTATCACTCTGCATCCATGCCTCTCCTCAAAGCTGAGCAGCAAACAAGACTTGTTACTCTTACCGCAGCTTTGGAATTCAGAAAAGTTTGAACTCTAAATTTCAGGCGATAATCAAAGGGAGAAATCCATATCCTGGGAAGGGAGTAACCTGTCCTTTAGCCCAAGTGGGTCTGTTAATCTCAGGGATTGTATTTCTCTACTTTAAAATGGTTAATTTTTTTTTGGTAGAACACCTGCTTGCACAAAGGGGATGTTCCCATGCTGACTTTATTCAGCAGTTGCAGCCTTTGAGTGTGTTGGCTGGGGATGCTGTCACCCTAAGAAATTCTGTTCAGCAGCCAGACTGTATGCCATGAACCATTCCTTCAGGAAATCCATCTTAAACTCATTTTGGGCTAACACAGCCAGAGCCATATGTTACAGCAAGGGGAAGCTAACCCTTTAGAA
The DNA here is from genome assembly GCA_034509425.1 of Eopsaltria australis. NCBI lineage: Eukaryota > Metazoa > Chordata > Aves > Passeriformes > Petroicidae > Eopsaltria > Eopsaltria australis. Next base: position 2,963,639 of record JAVTVJ010000087.1, on the reverse strand, counting down.
CTGCTAAGTGTCATTGAAACACATTACTCATTTTTCTCAATACCTGGACAGTTTTATCCAAGAAAACAACCACTGCAGGAAAAAAATCTCAGGCACAGGGCAGTGTTAATGATCCAAAAAATTACTTCAAACCAGAGCCAGCTGCCAGAGAGAAACCCACAGAAAATTTACTGTTGCAGGGTATGCTCAGATCTTTTTAAAGTCTAACAAATTTTGCCGTACAACATTAAATTATTAACAGTATCAATACAAACCAGGGTATAGACTCTTTGTCAATACAGGTTTTCTTTTATTCTGGATGATAAGACCATGCAATATATCTCCTCTGCCTCCACATGCTGTGAAGCTCACATTTCAGTATGAGCAAGCTCCTGGGGAAGACAAACACAGTGCATAAAGGTCTATTCATTTGTTAAACACCTCGGCGTTAACTAAAGCCTTACCAGGGCTGGGGAGGGAGGTTGGGAGGAGTGAGAGTCAAAGGAGATGTTCCTCAGAGGATCCATATTCTCTGTATAATCCAGTAGAACCAACATAATGGAAATGAAACCGAGATGTTTCCTGGGATCAAAATACTGGTGGAAGTTCTCTGTAGCCAAGAACAGGGAACAATAGTATTTTCCTTTCTCTTTCCAAATACTCTCTTTCCAAACCCTGTCCTAATCCTAATTCAGCTGAAATATTTTTGGTTATTTGGTTGGGGTTTTTTTAACTGGTCCAGATATTCTGTAGACTGAAAAACATCCTTGTTAGTGGGTACCATTTCAGATTACAAGTGCAAATGAGAAAAGTGTCTGAGGGACAGCAAAGTCCCCAGCTGTCAGAGACTGAAATATTATAGTTTATGACTTAAACGTTTTCACGAAGGACTTTGAAAACTGTATTGCAAAAGCTGCAGAGGAGACCACCACACCCTGACTGAGGCCCTACACCACTCACTGATGAAGATAAAATAACAACTCAGGGTTGTGCATTCTTATACTCTTATACCACAGTATAAGAGACAAAAAGCATCTCATTTTCCTGCTTTTCTGCCATTAGTAATGAAAGGAATGAAGAAACTTGTGTTCACAAACACTGTCTGAGAGATATGGCTGGCACCCAGAGATAAAAGAAACAACGGGGAGAATTCCATTGAAATTTACATTTACAAACAAAGCACAGGTCTACTGATAAATAAAGCTGACTGTTGGAATATGAAAGGAACCAAGAAGGACCATTCCGGGAAAGACAAGGGGGCAGGGGGTGGATTATACCTTGGGAAAGGGGGGTGTCTGTATTAGGCAATTCCGGGAAGTCTGTACCTCTGGGATACCTCAGCCAGTGGGGAACGAGAGCAGAGCCTGCGGTCCGGGAATGAGGATAAAGGGAGGCTGAGTCCCCCAAAATTTTGAGAGACCCCAGGGGAAATGTCCCATGGCCTCTCCCCTTATTCGAATAAAGTTACAGGACTCCTCTGTCTCCTTTTTGGACATAAACCTCTGGTGTTCGTGGATTATTTTCCTCACAATTTGGGGGCTCGATCCGGGATCTTTCCACCGGGGTGCGGCGGGCAGCGAGCGGAGCTGAAGGTGCCTCACCCCGTGTCGGTGATCAGCTCCCCTTGGTGCTGGCCGGCGCCGGGCGATTGATTGGGTACCCGAGACGGTCCAGGAGACAGACGAGTGATGGACCAGGGGGATCCATGAAGAGTCCACAGGGAAGGACCACTGAAAATCTCACCGGTGAGTGAAATGGGGTCTTCAGAGAACAAACCTGAGAGGGCACCCAGGGAGGGTCGCACAGGTTATACAAGGCACCCAGGGGTAAACGTAAAGCCGGGAAGGGGCCCCGGCAAAAGGGATGACGATCCCAAAATATCTCCAAAGAATCCCTTGTGAGAATGTTGAGTTGGTTTACACATTCTTCCAGAGGTAATTAAAGACACAGATGCCCGGGGGGGGGGAGGCAATAAGGGAGAGTTGAGAAGGGGTCTTAGCAATCCATGCCCAGAGGGGGCAATAAGGAAAGTCGGGAAGGGGTCTCGACAATCCGTGCCCAGGGGGGGCAGTAAGAGAAGTGTAGAGAAATAGTTAAGGCAAGGAACAGCGGAGGCTCTGTGATAAGGAAAGACTGAGAAGTTCTCTACTTGATCTTCAAAATCTTCAGTCTAATATAGGGCTGGCTGCAAGTCTTTTGTATTCCCAGCTTTCAGGGAAGTGAAAGCAGGGACGTGTTGTTCGTACACCCCCACCCACTACACCTACCACCCACCTGAGCCATTAGCCAGGGTGGAGAATTTGGGTTTGTCCGCTTGCTATTCAGGACATCAAGGAGATTTCTGTGGGAAGCTGGGGCTGGGAGGTGTGTGGGGGAGATGCGGGAGCAAGCCAAGGCTGTGGGACAGCCGGGGCTCAGTGCCAGGCGGTGCCTGACGCCGCCAAGCCCCGCGGGCAGGGGCTGCAGGGGCTCCCCGGGCCCATGAAGGTGCGGGACCCCCCGGCCCCAGCCCGGCCCTGGGGCACTGTCGGCTGTGCCCGCCCGCTGAGCTGCACCGGCACCTGGGGCTATGCAGAGCTTGTAGTGCTGGGAGCCCCAGGACCAAAGGGAAGGGGGCGGCCACCAGGAATGAAACATCAGAAGTGAATTGTTCAGGGTGTTGGGATCTGCTGTTATACCGGGAACTCAACTGAAAAGTGTGTTTTCTAGTAAACACGGGGACTTCTCTATCCATGCCAAAGGAAGAACAATTGCTCGATTGTTCTTTTCATAAGTGAGAAAAGGTATGTGTATGTTAATTTAAGTTTTACTGGCAAATAACAGTAACACGGGGATGCCCGTGAGAGTTTGCTGAATGTGTGAGATGGGTTTGAAGAGCATGAGTTTCTGATAATTCCTAATTGTGACTGTGGTTTGCTAGAAGAACTTTAACAACTGGAGTTGAAAACACGAGTTGGTGCTGTGAGGGGAAATGGAGAAACTAACACTGTCGTGAATACTGGACTGAACCCAGAGGTGTGGGCAGTCCCAGGGAGTATGGAAAATTGGTTATGGAGCCTCTCCATATTACTCTAAGGCAACCTGGACAACTGGTGCCTAAAAAGCAGTACCCTCTTTCAAAGAAAGGAAAGAAGGGATTACAGCCTGATGCTAAATTAAAGGTGGGTCTTTTGAAACCGTATGTGTGTTCCCCTATAATACTCTGATTCTCCCGGTAATAGTGTAAGACCTGAAAATAGCAAATAAAACTATTAAAGCCAGGCACTCCACAATCCTAGATCCTTCTATCATCTTGAATCAGGTTCCCTCCTCACACTGGTACTATGGGATGCTTTCTGGAAGTGCACTCTTGCAGAGCGTGGTAGATGGTGTTTTGCCTTTGAATGGAGGCAAGAGAGAGAAAAAGTTGATTTAGTCCATCCCGAAGGATGAAGTCATTGCAGTATGTGAAAGGCTTGCTCCTATTGAGAGAATGGGGGAGAGGTAGTAGGTGAAGCCGCGGTGATATTGTTGAGTTTTCTAACTAGTGGGAGAGTTGTGTTTGAACACTGCAGCAAGACAGGGACCAGCTCTGGGCTCTGATATACTGTGTGTGATAAAAAGAGTGAACACAAGGAGAAAAGAAAAACTGGGAAATGCAAATTGTACATAGAAAGGTTAAGATTTTCTTTTAAGGATTTTTTTATTCACTAAGAAAAATTGTCAAAAATAGTGGTTTCTTCTGTAAACTTAAAAATTTGAACACATCTTTCTCTGAGGGAATTATAAAAATTGTGGTAAATGAATTTGGAGATTTAATTCCTTTGTTTGCATGAGGTTTTCTATAGAGGCGAAAAGCTCTGGAGGGGATCCAATCCCCTCTACTCTTTGTATGTTTTATTGTGAAAAGCCAGAGTTAACAGCGTTCAATCCTGAAGCCAACTCTGCTGCTGCTGCCTTACAGGAATGGTGCTGTCCCTATACAGGCCTGGGAATTGAAGAACACGAGGAATTTTGTGGGTGCCAGTGCCCTGGATGGAGCAGGAGCTACAGCCTTTTTTTTTTTTTTTTAAATTGGTGGGGTCCTGCCGAGTGTGGACTGGGGATTTTTCTGTGTTGACCAGACGTTAAAATGACTTTTTGGCCCACAGCAGTCCTAGTATTGTGGTGTGGACACCAGAGGGAGAGCAAAGCTTTGGAGAATTGAAGAAAAAATTATTTAATACTCAAGTCCTGGCTCTTCCAGATTCAGAAAGGAGATTTGGGTTGGGTGTGGATGTGGAACGGAGCCACACTGGAGGAGTTTTAATGCAGGAACACGGGGGAACACAGCGACCTGTTCCTTGTTTTTCTGGGCTGTTGGACCCTGTAGGCAGGGGCTGACTTCATTGTCTGCAGAATTGTGCTGCCACAGCCCTGATGGTGACTGAGGCAGGAGAATTGACAATGGGAAGGTGTTTGATTGTTCAAGTTTCACATCAGCTTGGGGCTTTGTTGGCTGAGGGAGCCTCTAGGTGGATGGCTGGCACTCAGTTATTGCAGTATGAATCTTGTTTGATGGAAGAGGAGGATTTAGGGCTGAGGAGTAGAGAGGGGTCTGGCCCAGCCTCCTGTCTGAAGGGCCCTGGAGAGGAGGGCTGGGAAGAAACCCATGACTGCATTCGAATGGTAAAACTCCAAGCCAGACCAGAGAGCGTTTGCGAAACACTCCCTGGCCTAGGGGAGAAGGTGTGTTTAGTGATGAGTCTTCAGCAGTGATAGAGGGGCAGTTGCCACCCCCATGGTCAGCTCAGACAGCCGAGCTGTGGGTGCGCTTGTGAGAGCCTGTGAATTACATCTAGTGAATGTTTTTTACTGATTCTAAATATGCATATGGGTAATACATGCATTTGGGAAACTATGAGGAGAAGGAAGTTTATTAATCAGCGAGGGAAAAACATTAGCTCATGAAAACTCAGTTACTCACTTATTGGAAATGGTGGATATACCAAGAAAAATAAAAATAAAAACTCTTAAAAGACATCGGGCAATGTACTCAAAAGAGACAATAAGTAATTAACTAATCAATGAAAATGTTCAGAAAGCAGAACTTTTGTCGAAGGTCTCTGAGTACCGCCCTTTGCTCCCTGTTGCCAGAGGGAGGGGGTGGTACTGGTGCTGTGTTTTCCACCAAGGGAGTTAGAGATAATTAAAGGTAATAGAGCAAAAGAAAAAGGGGGGAAATTGATTAACAAAGGATAGTAAAGAGTGGATGCCAGGAACTTTGAGTATGCAAATGTTAAAACCACTCAATGAAGAAAGTAATTGTGCCTCTCCAGGATTGGCAAAGACCTTCTTCAAGATGTACTGCCTTGAGTCTTTTTGTTTCAGCAAAACGGACTATTGAGGAGTGCCTGGCTAAAGTCAATTACCACACTACAAAAGAAATTGCAAGGAAATAACCTTGAGCTGTACTCCTTTCCATGGGTGTCGGGTGTACTTTACTGAGATGCCCCGGGCAAAGAGGGCTAAGATATCCTCTGGCAGTGATCTGCTGGCTGGCAGAGTGGCCAGAAGGGTTCCTAGTGACTTCAGTAACTATTTGATCAGTTAACAAATGAAGTGAAAACCGTGAATTTGGACAAAAGAACTAATTTTACAGGGGGATCCTTCAAAAGATCATAACTGCTTTGAAAATTCATTAAGACCTCCATACGCCTTAACATCCTGAAAATTCGGGTCAAGTAGAAAGGAAATCCTTACTCTAGTGAGGGGCTGGAAATAAGTAATGTATATTTAAACTAGTCTATGGCTAAGATACTGTGTCTTGTGAAATCTCTTGGACAGGAAGGCCAGTTAACACAGACGCTGCCTTTGGACTTTACTGTTCTCAACATCCAACGAGGAGACTGGATCCTAGTTAAGGAGTGGAGAGAGGCACCACTGGTGGCGAAGTGGCGTGGACCTTTCCAAGTGTTGCTGACCACAGAAACAGCCATCAAGACAGCTGAACACCAGTGGACCCATCCCACTCGGGTCAAGGTCACTGAAGCCCCAGAGATCTGGACATCTCAGCTGGAGGAGAAGGACGGGAGACCACGACTGACACTCCGCAAGACTGGAACAGAGAAGCAGCAGCCAGTGAGTGGACATTAGGGGAAGCCCTGTGTGCTACCCACAGACTGCTGAAATAATCTGTATGGACATCTCCCAGATCTCCAGCCATTGCGGGGGGCTAAACTTCGCTGTCATTGTAAGCTGCTTCTTGTGCTTTCACTCACCACAGGTGGTGCAGAAGACAACGTGAACATTACATTAGAAAATCAGATTACACCGTTAGAATGTTTTTCTTAATAATCTTACCTTTATATTGTCAATGAAGTTTGGGCCAAAGGTGGGAGAATAAATTTTTAGTTTTAGGAGAAAAAGTAGCAAAAACCTTTAACCTTAGTAATTGTTGGGTCTGTGGGGGGCCAGGAGAACCTGAAAACTGGCCATGGGTGGCCAGCCCAGTTGAACCTAAATGGTGGGTCAGCACCCTGAGTAATATCCATAATGGGACAGGATTTTGGGATGAAGAAGGAAGTCCATGGCAACTTCATTCTTCTGAAAGAGGCATTTATTGCCTGAATAGAACAGGAGATGTATGTGTAGGAAAAAGTGTCTGTGACTGGACTTTATCCTTGGGTTTAGACTGTTGGTCCCCTAAGTGCCCTCCTTACGATTGTTTCAAATACCAAGGCAGATGGAATCAGACACATGTTAAGCTCACTAATGCTAGTTGGGTAAGGTGTTCCTACCATAATTATTGAAGGGATTTTGAAGGCTTTAAAGCTTTGGGAAAAGACAAGTTTTTTGACCACTTATTTTTAAGCTGCCACCAAGGTAATTCTACAAGTAGGACACATGTTGTCCGTGACTATCAGTGGAAGTGGCAACACGGGAACGGAACTTGAACCCTTTTTCATACGTTCTGGTCCAGATGTAACAAAACAGATCTGGGATGTAACTGCAAGTGGAAACCTCATGTAGGAGCTTGGAAATGCAAATACTGTGGTTCTCATAATGGAGCAGCTATTGTTGGAGGACCATTAGGCCCAGGAAACAAACTATGTTTTGACTCACCAATTGATGATGAAAAGTGGGAAGGCCCCTTTGCTAATGGGGCCTGGGCTTTAAAAGGGCATTATTAGATTTGTAGCCAAAAGGCCGATGACAAATTACCTCCAAACTGCTTAGGGATATGTTATGTGGGGTATATTAGACCGTTGTTCTTTTTGTTACCACAAGTTCAGAGAAACCAGTTAGGAATCCAGGTATGTGATGATCTAATTAGACAAAAGCGGTCAATTAATACAGCCCTGGCTGGAGGAAGTACCCAAAAGTAGGGAAAAGATGAATGGCCCCCTGAAAGAATTATACAACACTACGGACCAGCCACTTGGAATCCTAATGAATGAATATCAGGTGCCAGGGAACCCATTAATAATTTAAATTGGATTATTAGGTTACAAGCTGTTTTTGAAATAATAAGTAACCAGACAGCTACAGCCCTTGACCTATTGGCTGACCAATCCACTCAGATGAGAAATGCAATATTTCAACACCGGATGGTATGAGATAATCTATTAGCAGAAGAAGGAGGAGTGTGTGGCAAATTAAATGACTCTAACTGCTGTTTGTAAATAGATGACAGTGGGAAAGTGGTGAAACAAGTAACAAAAGGAATAAGGAAGTTAGCTCATGTACCAGTCCAAACATGGAAAGGACAATGGGATATGTTTTCTTGGTTACCTGGTGGACTATAGGTTAAAGAAATGCTTTTTTTCCTCTTATGTGCTATAGCAACTCTCATCTTTTTACCATGCATGATCCCTTGCTTTGTACAACTTATTCAACATGTAATGAAAGGGATGCAGGTAATAGCCATGCCTGTAGATCCAGAGGTGGCTACAAAAGGACAAAAAATTATGTCATTACAAATAATGGCAAAACCAAAAAGGACCCAGGGACAGAAAATTAAGTCAAGGATAAATAAAGTTTGTAAAGACAATTATTAAAATAAAAGGGGAGGGATTGAAAGGAATGAAGAAACTTGTCTTCACAAACACTGTCTGAGAGATATGGCTGGCACCCAGAGATAAAAGAAACAACGGGGAGAATTCCATTGAAATTTACATTTACAAACAAAGCACAGGTCTACTGATAAATAAAGCTGACTGTTGGAATATGAAAGGAACCAAGAAGGACCATTCCGGGAAAGACAAGGGGGGGATTATCCATTGGGAAAGGGGGGGGGGGTGTCTGTATTAGGCAATTCCGGGAAGTCTGTACCTCTGGGATACCTCAGCCAGTGGGGAACGAGAGTAGAGCCTGCGGTCCAGGAATGAGGATAAAGGGAGGCTGAGTCCCCCAAAATTTTGAGAGACCCCAGGGGAAATGCCCCATGGCCTCTCCCTTTATTCGAATAAAGTTACAGGACTCCTCTGTCTCCTTTTTGGACATAAACCTCTGGTATTCGTGGATTATTTTCCTCACAGTAACTTCTTAGCTACTAAACTACAACACTCACTTCTGCCTCAGTGTAGTGGTAAGAAAGTTCAAAAGCCACATCTCTCCAACAGGAGAAAGTGTAACAGCCTCATTATTTAGTCTTGATATTAATTAAACAATGTCTCAGCTTAAAAATTATTATATTCTTTTAAAAAATAAGAATTATGAAATGTATGCCTAGTTTTAGATTTGTCACATTTATCCTGCAGACTGGAAAAAAACACCCCAGCCATGTGCCCAGCTGATAAAACAAAACTGATAAATCAGGTTTGTTCTATGCAATATGAACAGAAATGGGATTGGTACATTCTGGGGTGAAATAGTATATGGTACAACTCCAGGAAAACCTACCTAGAAAAAGAAATAGAAGTGATTTTTAGATAAAATAATCACATGAATAAAACTTTCCTCATGCAGGGAAAAAAATGATTTTGTGTGTAAGTGTGACGTTTTAGGAGCGTTGATCTACTCATTCATTTCGGCAGGGCCCTTCACAGAGGTCTATCTGCGGGATGAATACAGATTGTTAGCATTCCTAAAAGAGCCTCCGTGCTTTGTTGCCAGGAAACAATAATGAAAATATAGGGATGCCAGTTTGATGATAGGGATACAGGGCAGTGGCATTAATCCCATGCTTTGCAGACATGAGATCTCTATCATTTGCAAACATGAATGCCAGCACAGCCTGTCCTTTTTTTCTGGATATTGTTTGGCACGTGGTTTTTAGAAATGTAGGATACTAGAAGAGCTCAAGCCAACCATAGCATCATGTTAGAGCTCTGAAAGCCCTCCTCTACCCTGTAGAATATGGCTTTATGGTATTTTATTCTCATGCATAAAATATTTATGCTCTTTGTTTTCTAGGTAAGAGGAGTACAACTGAGGTGACTTGCATCTGCAACGATCAGAGTCCATCAAGTGTTGTTATTAATTATTAAGCCAAGGGATGCTCTTATTTTCACTGCAAGAGGCAAAGAAATTAAGATGAGGCTTTTCTAGATAATCTTGCCTGTGAGCAGAATTAAGACATGCTTTTGGTAAGTCCCAAGTGTGGTGATGCAGTGGTCAAGATTTTATATGAATTTGAGGGCTTTTATTTTTTTTCTTGTGTGCAGCATCTTCTAGTGTTTGCTCAGTGGGAAAGACACAAGTTTGATATTTATGCATTCATAAAATGATAGAATTCTTAATGGTTTGTCCCATACAGGGTACTTGATGTTGTCCTGCTGACTTTCAAGGGATTAGTCCCTGGTAAGGGTAATGAAACCTTGCAAAGTCTTATGATTCTGCTTCCTTGATTTTTACCACTCCTTCAGAACAATTTGTTCAAATGTGTGTATTAGGAATGTAGTGAGATATAGCAAAGACCTCAGAGAAATCAAGAATTCTCTCTTTTTTTTAAAGCAACAGCTATTTTTCACTTTGACTTATCATTTCTAATTTGGCTGAAATTTCCAAGGCATGGAAAAGCCCCATGAAATATCTCATTATGCTGGAGCTCTGCTGGACTCGCATACAGGAGACTTCTTGCAAGTCAGGGGGCTGAGTATAATGAAAGTACAGACCTGCTTTTTACCCCTTCTGTTCTTTAATCTTCAAGAAAAGCAATCTTGGTGTATATGGCTCTTCTAAAATGACCCCATATGCACTTTCTAAATGCTTAGTGGAAAGTACAGCTCAGTTGAAACACCAGTGGGGATAAGAGCATGAACATTGGCAGCAGCTGCATGTCTCCTTGCCATTACCAGTGCCTGTCACTCTGGAAAACTGTTTTCCTCACACCTGGGCTGCCATTTATGTGTCTTCAATTGCAATCATCCTGGAAGCAGCAAACCTATATCTTGTTCTTAGTCATTCAAATAGCACTTCTGGAGAAACATTTAGATTTGTAATAATGCTCATAACTTTGCATGACAGAAAGTGCTGCAGAGCTTGTGAGCGCTGCTCTGGGCTTGCATGCACAAGAGGCTGTTTTGGAAATTAGATAGTGTGAGATGACATTTCCTTCTAGCAATCTTGAGGGGCTCTTCCAGTGCTCATAGCAATCATCTCCAAAGAAAAAAAAATTGCACTAACTTCTGGTAAATGTCTCTTGAGAGAAGCAAAAACAATCTTGTGGGAGATATTACCCAGCTTCTGAAGGAAGAGCCCTGGTCAAGTTGTTGCTTGCTTGACCTTTTGGAGTGGGTTGACTCTGGTTGGGTGCCAGGTGCCCACTCAGTTGCTCTGCCACTCCTTTCCCCACTGGGACACGGGAGGGAGTAAGATGGAGAATAACCAGCAGGGTGAGATAAGGCAGTTTTATTACAGTAAAAATAAGAAATGAGTGGAGATCTGCACGTGCATGGGCTAAAAAGAAAAAATAGTCAGGGCTGTGAAAATGTAAGGGCTGTGAACTTTACTTTGGTCAGACCCAATACACCTTTCCAGCTGATGGGGCATGAAAATGGGGAGATTAAAGAGGCAGATCTCGTTCCTTGGCTGCAAGAGGACAAAACAGGACAGAAAGAGAGATGTCATGGATACAGCTGCTTTTCTCCAAGGCAAGTGCCACCTGCACTGCCCTCGTGAAGATGCCTTTCCTTGGTGGATGAATGCTGACTTTATGGTGGCTTGGTGGTGGGTGGGCACCTGGAAAATGTCTTTTGGAACTCTGTTGGTTGACAGGCAGTTTAGGGACACATTCTAAGCATGCTGGCTGAAAACTGATCTGTATTTAGCCTGCAAGACATTCACTACCCAGGGCTGCTGCTTCTTTGTTTTCAGCATGTAGAAACATACTGATTAATGCTGCTTTTCCATGTGGGATTAGCAAAATGTCTTCTGACTAAACACTGTTATGAGGTGTTTCATTTCAGCCTTTGAATGGGAAATGTACCTTAAAATTGCACCAGCTTGAATTTCAGGGCTTTATTGATTTATTAGACTGGATTTCTCACGTGAGCACTTTGGGTTTTGTTTGGAGTCAGAGCTCATTTCTCTGTGACATGCCATACTGGGCAGGCACACGAGATAAACTGCAAGCATGACATTATGTTGTTAGTCTTTTGCTCCTTCTGAAACAGCAGAAGGATTAGATGAGGGATACTGAGAACTGTTTTCTGGTTTTCCAAAATGACATACACTGAGTTCTGGCTGTGCTCTTTCCGTGAAGTCTGTGTGATCCAAGTGTTGGGCTGTGAGCATTTGGTTCATAAAAGCTCTGTTCTCATTGACTTCTTGTGTGATTCTGTGCATCTACTTTCCCTTCTTTCTTCCTGTTTTCTGTTACCTATCTTCCCTATTCAGGCTGTAGATTCCTGGCACAGAAAGAGCTTTGCTGCAGCATATCTGCCACCATGGGCTTTCTGGCTTGACTGAGTGGACACTCCAGACATTTTATTAGCAATATTAATTGTTATTGCCAACAATAATATTACTATATTTTATTCTAAGGCAAGGAGGGAAAATGTAATTTCCCTCTGGGAATACTCATCATCTGAAAGTATGTGCACAACAATATCCCATGTAAATTTTGTAAATATGCCGTCATTGTTATAGCAGCAATGATGCTTCTCACAGTCCACATAAATGCTACTGGGTTTTTTATGCAGTTAGCTATCAGTGCAGCACTGTGTTAGTGTTTTATGTGTTCATATACACAACGTTTTGCCAATAAGAAAGTGATATTTAAATTATTTTTATCATTGTTATACTTAATAGCAAATATAGGAAATGATATCACTTGAAATATTGAGCAAAGCTACATTTATATCTTTAGAGTATTTTGAACTCCAGTGAAGAGCAGCGACTTTTTAATGTAATCATCACATAGCAGGTGTGATTTTGCAATTTTTTTGCAATTTTTTTTTTCTGGATCAGTAACTTAGCAGTTGAAAGAGAGCTGGGGCCTCTCCAACAAAATGGTTTCAGCTCTGGTTTGAAACCAGATGATTCTCCCTCTTGCTTCAGGCAGGAGGATATGCAGGATTGCACTGTGCTGCCTCTGACCAGCAGTGTTCGATCTGTTAGTGGAACATCGCTAAGCAGGAAAGTGGACACTTGAAAAGAAAGGCTGTTTCAGGTCTTCTTCACTCTTCTTTCTTTTCCAGTGTGGTATGATTTAATCTCCATGCCATGATTTTATTTTTAAGGAGGAGCAGTGGCCACTAAAGGAAGAACATGATGTGCATTAGTTTGGGACATGCATTCTTTTAATTCAGGTTAGACACATCTTCTGTATGGAGTTACTGACATACAGAACCTGTTTCTCTTTTTTTGGTTTGTGTGATCCTAATCTAATTTTATGTCATTGAGCAAATGCAATGAGGTAAGATCGACAAGATGTAGTTTTATTAAAATGCTTCACTTGCTTGATTTGAATGTAAATTTGAAGGACCATCTAATGCCTTTTGCAGATGTTATTAAAAAAGAAATCAAAGATTCATAGAATTGTTTAGGTTGGAGAAGCCCTTTAGGATCATGGAGTCAAACTGTTAGCCCAGCACTTCCAAGTCTACCACTAAACCATGTCTCATGTTGCAGGTTTAAAGATTACTAAGTAATAAATTAATATTGTCTTATTAGTGAGGGTGACTTCTAAAAGGAATCAGGACTAGGTAACACTAGTAAACTTGAAAGAAAAAAATCTTGCTGAAGTTGTTTACTTTCTTGCTAAATGTTCCCCCAAACCCTATGTAATCAGTCCTCAAATCTGGGGTGGGTTTTTTTGGGTGAGCTCTTCAATGACCTTGCCTGAACATCCCTTTTCAGTTCATGAACACTGTATTTTGCATCACTGAATGAAGAGTTGTCTGTGACCTAAACCCAGTTTCCAAGGGCCATGTGTTGGAAGGTGTTTCATTGGCTTGGTACCTGTGCACACTGGAAAATAAGCTGGAGCAAACTGGTAGCAATTTTGGAGAGCACACAAACTCTACCCACTCAGCTGCCTTTCAAAAGAGGTGAAATCCTGAGACTTTTGAAGATGTGTGGGCTGCCTTTCAAGTATCTCCTAAAATAGTTTTCTTATGGCCATTACCATGTTTAGCAGCTCAGTCTTCCACCATTCTTTTCCCTAGGGATTACAGAGAAAGCCTTATCTTCTTGACAGTTGACTCATACTCCAGTCTGTTTTTCTGCTGATCCTAATGTTAGCATTAAATACAATAAGATTTAATGTAGTAGTGTATTAGGACATAAATGTGCTCTATACTAACTCAGAATAACCTTTTTATCTCTCTCCAAATTTGCCTTATCCAAATCCTCCAAGTGTTTTGTCAGGGAACTTTATTCCAAGAGTGTTATTTGTCTGCTTTTCCCTGGAGATACTGATCAAATTGCCTCAAAGTCAGTACAACATTTCTCAATGATCTTCAGTGTTTTACTTTCGGCTTTGCATGAATTTGTATTTTCCTGGGTTTCTTCTTGTTTTATTCTAATCTTGGCTACGTCACTTGCCTTCATTTCCATTGAAAAAAGGGAATAAAAAAATGAAAAGAGGAAAAAAATATCAGGGAACAAACTGGGTGTAAGATACATGCAGAGATACTTTTTGTGCCCATGAACTTCCAGTGTCCAGCCTCAATCATTCATTTATTGGGTACCCTAAACCCACAGTGTAAATAACTCTCTAATTCCCACCCTGAACCTCTCTGGCAAAGGAAAAGGAAATTTCTGTTGTGAAGAGGGAAAGACAGAGCATTGGAAATACAGCAGAAAGGTCAATTATTATTCTTTTCTCATATGCCATCAACCAAACCTTCTTTGGCCTCCAGGAAAACTTCTGTTCATGCCACTCATGGCCTTGCTCTGCAGCCTTCCAAGGCTGATGTCTTCCAAGGTTGATACCTGAAGAACATTTTCCTGCCTGAAATCTAGATAACCTGACAGCAAACATAGCTGATTTCCTGGATTTAAAATGCCTGACAGGTGCCCTTCACAGCCTTTATCTCTTGCTGGGGACGTCGGCATGAGCATTACCTGTTTTGCTTCTCCAAATGGAGAATGAAGAAATGGTCCTAAGTGCTAAATTCTGTGGTCCTCCAGCACTGTGACTTGTTGAGGGATACAAGATGGCAATGTGTAGGTGCTCAGCTTCATGTCTCACTGGAAAATCTGTAAGAGATTTCTCCGGAAGAGACTTTGCAGCCTCGAACTTCCCCTGTCTGTAACGCCAATAAAAGTGATAAAAAGGATGCTTGAATGAGGAGTAAGGGTGAATGCACTGCCCGTGTTTTAAAAAGCCAGGAGTAAATGGCAATGCTGTATGTATACAAGACATTTCCTTGGCCTCATGGATAAATCTGTGCTGGCACACCCAAGAGCTTGTCCCTGACACACCCTCGAAATATACAGCTGGTCTTGATCCCAAGCAGTGACATGTTGATGTGTTGTGTAAATCTCAGGGTGCTGCCAGGAGAACATCTCTAAACATGGCACTGAAGTAATTAATTAAACATTACTAGATCTCTCTGCAGCTTGCTTATCAGGCCTTGTCCTGTTTTCTTTTGGACATAACAGATTGCCTTGATGTTAATTGAACGATGCACCAGAAAAGAGCAAAAGAGAGAGCTCAGAGACTGCCACTGTCCATGAAGTGTAAATAATAACTTGATAAGAAAAAATTATCAGAACATCTCCCTGTTATATTTAGTAATGAAACAACATCCTGCTATGTTCTTGGATGATTGGATGTTCTTGGATGGGAAAATTAATGAGTTGAACAATAGACAATCTCATTTCTCTTTCCAACTGTGCAGAAATTAAATGTCAAACACAACCACCTATTCTTCATTTCCACTTCTCTGTAGCATACTTTTCCTTATCAGGGTCCTTAAGTGAAAGTGAAGCAGGAGAGAGGACAAAAACAATCTCACTTTTAAGAAACCAGCAACACGTTTAAAATGCTAGAGCATACTCTGTGAAACTCAAAGTTCTCTTTGCAATGAGAAAAGTTTCTGTGTAGGGCAAACCTCTGTTGTGCAAAGCCACTTCTCATTAATATTTTGAAATAGAAATGTAGTGGCTCTGTTTTCACAGTTAGAATTCAAGGTGACAGTTGTGTGTCAAAGGAGTAAGTTGTCTCCTACAGAATACATACCTAAATGTGAGCAGTACAGTTGCTTCCCTGTTACATCTTATTTGCTTATTTCCACATGAAGTATGTTTAAAATGCTTTGAAACTGAACAGAAGTGGAAAGCACAGCAAAAGCAAAATTAGTTCATAGAAGAGTGAATGAAGCAATTAGCAGGAGATCAAAGCAGCAGAGGCAGGCTGGTGACTTTGTAGTTCAGTTCTAACTAAGCTTTGGCTGAAGCTGTCTGGGTTTAGTTCTGGATCAAGCCCAACACAGCTTAGAAATTATGTACACTCATTGGTTTGAGTCTTTGCTTGGTTGATTCCCTTGATCCAGCTCAAAGGTTTTTTACAAACTCTTCTTTCCCATGGCCCAGCAGACCACAGAAAACTTTTAGTGTGGGCATTGGTGTTTCTCTATCCTGCTACATCTGCACCTCGGCAGCTTCTGGGTCCTTCCACAACAGGGCAAGGAGTTGTGTCCCTCCAACTGACCCTCCTGGGCTGCCCCAAATTCTTCACTCCTACCCACATCCTCTGCCAACACCTTGGCTGTTGGATTGGCTTGATGTCCATGCCATGTCATTAAAAAGAAAAAGACAAGGGCAGGAAAGATCAAAGTGGAAAATACCAAACCCCAGTGCTGGTGGTGGCTCGTTAAAAATATGCAGCTACCAATGAGAATTTCAAGCTGATGATGCTTGAACTTGCATGCTGAGAGCTGCTGGAAATGAGGTAATTCTACTTGTTTAATATGAATTTGCATACCACTTTGTTAAATTTGTAATACAGGGATATCCTCTATTTTTCACCCATCAGATGGCTCCATTTGGGCCTTCAATTGGGAAGCTCTGGCTTCACTAGGCCTAGCAGAGGGCCACTCACCCCCTCGAGGAGTTATCTGTGGCAAGCTCCTCCACTGGAATACAAGTGTGAGTTCAAAAATGTACAAAAGTGATTTGTGCAAAGTGGGTATGAATACAGACTGAAATTTGGCTTGAGAATGCGCTCAGGAAAGCAGATTGTGTGCATGGACTAGAATGGCTGTGTAGGTATGCTGCTGGAAATCTGCAGTACTGTTTATTCCTCATAATTTTGGCAGACTGGAAAATCAGAACAGCCCAAGAAGAAGGAGGATTCCTCTGGCTG
Source organism: Eopsaltria australis (assembly GCA_034509425.1). Classification (NCBI taxonomy): domain Eukaryota; kingdom Metazoa; phylum Chordata; class Aves; order Passeriformes; family Petroicidae; genus Eopsaltria; species Eopsaltria australis. Next base: position 2,946,943 of record JAVTVJ010000087.1, on the reverse strand, counting down.
AGATAAAAAAGTTCACAAACTGTTTCAGCAGAGACAGCAGAAATGACACCTGAGTCCTCATGGTACCTCAGGTGTAAAAAGTCCTGCAGCAGCAGGGCTGGAGGGACGATGCTGAGCAAGTGTTTCCTCCAAAGGACTCCCAAGAGTGGAGAGATGAATAACTTTCCTGATGAACTAATCCATGACAAGATAATACCTTCCATGGAGGACTCTCTTCATCTTTCTAACAGTGAGCATTGACCTTTCTGCATCAAATTATCAAATGCTAATATACTAATCTGCAAACTGATCTGGGGCTGATGACAAGCTCCAGACCAATGGTGAGTCCTGCGAGGTGGGGAGATGCCCATCCTTCTGTCCCCTCCCTGGTCTGCCAGCTGGAAGGGTATAAACAAGCTCAGGGAGAGGTCCTGGATGATGTCTCCTTCTTAGAAACATATTTCAAACTGTGACAGGACAAGAGTATTATAGCAGGTAAGAGGTAACCATTGGTCAAGGCATTAATTCCTGTCCTTCCAGGTTATTTGCATATGAATGCAAGGAAAGGCACGTGGTCATTGTCAAGGGGAGTGTGCATCAGAAGGGCCTGAATCAAAGACTTGGCATCACTCATTATTAGTAAGGTCCAGCCTTGTGTGTTTGGGACCTGTTTTGCAATCCCAGGAAAGGATGATGAGCGCCTGAAGGTGTTTCTGAATGTGCAAGTCCATTGCAAGGGCCCAATTAAGAGCAAGAAGGAAAGGCAGGAGGTAGTGGTCAGAAGTCAGTCCCGTGCAGCACTTCTTGTCTTCTTGTGAGCAGACTGGAGATTCCTAGCAGCTCCAGAGATCCCACCTTTGAGTTTGAAGATAATTTCTACTGCAGGTGGGACTTGCTTTCTCAACTCCTAGTGAACGGTAGCAGAGAGGTTTTTTGTGTCAATGCAAGGAAAACCCTTGGAAATGCTTCATTAATTCTATCTGAACCACATGTATATTAAAGACATACCAAAGCAGCAGAGGAGTCTTTGGAAATCATGTGCCTTGAGTTTGGTTAGGATTTGGGTTTGTAATTCTGCCAGGTGTTTCAGAGTGTAAAATATTTAGTATTTAGAAACTGACAGCTGTATTTTTCACTAGGTTTTTAAGGAAAGGAGGTTGAGGTGCTTGATGTGGGTACATGTATTTACATGTCTTTATACTGTTTCTTTGAGGGGGTTGTCTACTTTGATCTTCTCTTGGGGTGATTTTATGATTCTATGAGTGCAGTGGGGACCGGCATTACTTTGTTGCTTAGCTAGTTTGGTTTTTTGTTAGCTCAGGCAAGAAGTGTTTTTTTCCCTTTTCCCTGGCATTGGAGGCTGCGACAGCAATCCTTTGGCTGCCTTTGTTTTTTTTTCCTTGAACTGCTGGCTTTGGTTTTGGTTTGAGATCAGAGAGTTGATGGAAGAAGCATTGGTCATGGACCAGTGGAGACCTGAGAAGCTGCTTCATGCCACCTGACCTTGGAAAAGCTGACGCAGCCAAAGAAAGGACCCTAAATCCAACAGCTTCATCTGCTGTGAAGAGGAGACCAACAACAGAGATCCACCAGGTTCCCATCTGTTTTCTCCCTGAGCTGCTGCTTGAGTTCTTTTCCTTCTCTGAGACAAAACCTGGTACCATTTTGTTTTTCCCTGCCACATGGCCAGCTATTATTTTTCTCTTCCCTGGCAGTTTAGGGTTTTTTTTGTTGTGGTGTGTGTGTGTGTATGTGTGGAGTAAAGTTCTGACAATTCACTATCTAGCATTTATTCTTTTTTTTTCCCCGTACTCTGTGGGCACTTTGTCAATAAATGATTGGTTTTTTTCACTTTTGTCCACTAATACTCGTTTCTTATCTGTGGGAAGGGATTGCTGGAACCCTTTTCTTTAGAGCAAACACTCATTCCAGAGCATTTTCTTGTAAACTTGTCTCTAAACCGAGACAAATCTATGTCTAGGAGTCTCAAAAATAGTCCTTTCTGACAAGTTTTGTAGAAGTCAGGCTGAGAACAGAGTGACTTTCCTGGGGATGTTCTGCTGTTTTGCTGCTTCATGCCAGGTGTGCTGTGGATGCCTTAGCTGGTCCAGCTCCGATGGGCATCCACTGTGAAAGTGGAAGAGTGTTTTCTCTGAGTGTGGAGAAGCTCATATGCCCTTGATGGCTGGATGACTCAGAACACAGCACGTGGACGTGTATTTACTGAACAAGGTGTATTTCTTCAATAGCTTTGCTAAGCAGAAGCAGGGAAAGCACAACTGTTGAGAAGAGATGCTCAAGAGCTTAGGCTACTTTTTGGCTGGCTTTCCTGGGAGCCCTGCATAGCTTTTACCGTTGCTTTTATTATTTTATCTATTATGCCTGCGTGTACGTGTCTATTTTTTTCTTAGACAATTTTTAGCTTATTTTTATGTTTTTCTAAAGTGTTTTTGCTACTCCTTGTCAGCTTATTGCACATCTGCCAGAGTCCTCTATAAAGCTTTCAATAGGCTTTAATCAGTTTGCCCAATGCATTGGTGGGGGTTCCCCTGCCTGAATGTTTGGCTGCAGCAGTGTGCCAGCTCCTGTGCTCACCAGAGTGACCCAGCCCTTGGCTGATTTTTAAGCAAATATTGCTACTTCTGTGATTTCCCAACACCCCTCTTCTTTCTCTCCCACTATAACACCTCTCTGGCATGGCAGAGCTGACCCCTTTCCTTCTTTTTAGTGCTCCTGCGATCTCTAGTACACAATACTCTCACTGGTAAAACTTCTGACTTTCCTCTCTTACCCTTGGAGTTTGTCTCAGCACCACAAGCTGTCTCCCTCCTTGCATCTTTACCCTGTGTTTGTCCTTTTATATCACTGAAAACCTCAGGAAAAAAAAATCCATGTTAGAAATTCACTACTTTCTTTTCCATCTCCATAACTTCAAAAGAGTTTTTAATCCCTGACTTGCGGGTCAGAGGTCCTGTCTGCCTGCTGAAAGCCTACTGGATCTTCAGCAATGTGCTTTGCTCTCTCCCTCTCTTGCTTATAGTTCCTTCCTCTGTCTTTCCTATTACTGGCCCTATATTTCTTCCTCCTTCTTCTGAGCTGCTGCACCAGTGACTTTCTAACCCCTTGCCCTGCCCCCTTCTTGTTCTCATCCCACCTCTTTCTTGAGAAAATTGAACATGTAATAGTTTCTGGTTTGCTATAAAACCACTCCTTGAACCTGACCTCTCCATTCAAATGTCACCTCATCTCTCAGTTGATCTGGTGCACTGCTGGGGACATCACTTTTATGTCTTCTTTCTTCATCCTCTCCTTTCTCCAGCCCCACGGCATCTCTTTGTGTCCTGGTTTTCAGCTGTCATGCAGTGACATCCCCCTTGACCCCCTCCACCAGTCAATCATTCTCTAAATTTCTTCTGTCCTGGCTGTGTTTTTCTGACCCTGGTTCTTCCTGCACACCTCTAGAGTACAAACATGGAGTCCTTCTGTCTCTCACTTTCTCTTTATTGCTCTCCTCCTTTTCCAAGGTCAGGTTGTTCCTCTGTGGGATCTTGCTTGCCATTGATGCTGATTACTCATCAGGTGATGATTTTACTGTCACATCTCTTTTCTTATTCCTTCCCCGTTTTAGAGACAATAAGTTGTCAATAGGAGTCATGCTAAAGTTGAGGTGTTTGGGTCTGATGTCTTCTGTGTCTTGGCAACTGGGTTTTTTTTGGCTTGTTAACAGCTTAGTGGCTTGAATGAAACTATGATCATACAGCGTTTTAAATGGTGTCTCCATCCTGGGTGTAGTTTCCAGTCACTGACAATGCCAAACAAAGCATCTGTTATTTCATAGAATCACAGAATTGTTTGGTAGGAAGGAACCTTATAGATCATCTCCTTTTTACCCCCCTGCCATCAGCAGGGGCACCTTCCAGCAGGCCAGGTTGCTCAGAGCTCCACCCAGCCTGGCCTTGAACCTTCAGGGATGGGGCATCCACAGCTTCTCTGGGCACCCTGTGCCAGTGCCTGCCCACCCTCATCGTGAAGAATTTTTTCCTAATATCCAATCTAACCCTAGCCTCTGTAAGTTTGAAGGCATTTCTCCGTGTCCTGTCAAAAGTCCCTCTCCAGCCTTCTTGTAGCCCATTTAGTTACTGGTAGGCTGCAATGAGGTCTCCCTGGAGCCTTCTCTTCCCCAGGCTGGACAAGCCCAACACTCACACCCTGTCTTTGTAGGAGAGGTGCTCCAGCATGCTGCATTTAATGTCAATTTGAATTCAATGTTTTTATTCTCTCACTTTTTGCCAAGCTGATGATAATCAGCTTTCTGCTGTTATACTCACAGGACAGGAATCTCATCAATACAGACAAATGTCTCTGTGCCCAGAGGAGGGTGCCAGACTCTTCTCAATGATTCCTAGCAACAGGACGAGAAGCAATGGCCACAAACTAAACCACAAGAAGTTCCAGCTGAACATGAAGAACTTCTTTACACTGAGGGTAGCAGAGCACTGGAACAGGCTGCCCAGGGTGGTCATGGAACCTCCCTCTCTGGAGATATCCCAAACCCACCTGGATGTGTTCCTGTGTCACCTGCTCTAGGTGGCCCTGCCTTGATGGGGTGGTTGACCTGGCTGATCTTCAGAGGTCCCTTCCAACCCTAATAATTCTGTGATATGTGTAGAAACATATAGATACACATAGATATAAATGCCAGGTAGATACATAGAAATATATAGCTGTCTTCCCCATGTATAGATACATGTATATATAGTACATGTATGCTCTAAAAAAAGATATATATATAACCCCATATATAAAAACTTCTCTCTGTGTAGAATGGGGACTTATATATTTATAGAGGGCTGAATATGTGTGTATATATATATATTCTGTGATATATGTATACATATAGGTATATATATGACTACATCTATATATACGTATGTATTTGTATGTATAGGAGCATACACCCCTCCAATAAATTAACACACCGCGGTGGATGGCCCTATGGAGAAACTCCCATACGCCCACCCATACTATCTGTTTGCACCCCTCCTCTCCAAGCCGCTCTTCCCGGCCTTCCTCCTCCTCCTCCTCCTCTCGTATCCGCTCCTCTGTCTCCTCCTCCCGCAGCTCCCCCGCCCCGCCCCGGCGCGGCCGCGCGAGCGGTGTTGTCCTTGCGCGGCCGCCGTAGGGCCGCCGGGGCAGGTGGCGGTGGCCGTAGGGACACGGCCTAGGCTGGGGCCGGCCCAGGCTGGGGGTGGCCTCGCCCGGGAGTGGCCTCGCCCGGGCCCGGCGGCGGGCGGGGCGCGGGGCGGTGGCCGGGGACAGCTCGGGCCGGCGGGGATGAGGTATGGCCTCCGTGAAGGTGGCCGTGCGAGTGCGGCCGATGAACCGCAGGTGAGTGAGGGGCCGCCCCGGCCTCCTTCGCTCCGGAACCGGTGTCGCTGTCGAAGGGTGCGAGGAGCGCCGTGTCCCGGCTCTAGGAGCGGTGACTGCCGCTGCCGGGAGTTCAGGGGCTCCCCGCGCTCGGCTGAGCCGCTCTGCCCGGCAGGAGCGACTGCTGGCAGCGCTTCTCCCCGGGAGGCTGGGAAGTGGCTCCCCGGGGAAGCGGAGAGGAGCGGGCTTTGCTTGGGAAGTTCACTCTGTCATGGTCTGAAGCGTTGCTTTGGTCCTTCTGTAATGACGGAAAAGTTACTCTGGCGAAGATAGAAAGCTCTTTGACAGGAAGGACCTGTCAAGGATGTATAGTCAGGCTTCTAAAATGTGAAAGAAAGCTACTTTAATCTGGAAACAGCTGCCTTTTCTACCCGCTTGAGAGAGAGAGATTGTTGTCTACTTCATTTGGAACCACTATGGTTAAAGGTTATGAGCTTAAGTTCAAAATACGTATATATAAAAGTGTATATATATAAACCAGTTAGTCTGCTGCATTTACTCTATGGACAGGAGTTCATCACCCACTTCCCGAGATGTGTCTGGGAAATAAAGACCGTCTTCTTTCATGAAACATGTGCAAAGTATGCACGATGGAGTTAATGGTGTAATTTAAGAACCATATGTGGAAAGCTGTCCAATTCTACTGCCAGTGCTCTTCCTCTCGCCTTATTCTGAAGTGATGTAGCCGTTTCAAAAGGAAAGTGGTTTGAAGCACAGGCAGCCCATCAGACTCCCACAGTTCCTCTCACTGGTGTTTAAAACAAACGATTTGCCACATTCTGAAAGCCACTCAAACTCTTGTTTTCAGTGAGGGAAAGACAAACCTTTTGAAAATAGAGCTGATGAAGGTAGGAAGAAGAAAACATTGCGGGTTGGTTTTGAATAATTCAGGCGGGTGGAGCTGAGAGGTTGGAGGTCTGGGTTGGTGAATAAGTTTGTCACACCCCCTCGCTTCCCCCTGCCCTCTCCCTCGGGTCTAACCATGTGGTTCTTAAAAACTTTAAAAATTGTGCTGCATATACACTCCACTTTTCCTTCAAGAATCTCTGACAACAGCTAGCACAGGTCTTCGGGGTATTGTTAAGATTTGTTATGTGCAGTGGGGTCACTGGTGTTCCTCTCTGCCAGTCACTGCTGGACTCGTGCTGTGTTTTGTAAAACTGAGATCCTAACCTTGAAAGGATCCAATAGCTTTTCGGATTGAAGTAGGAAGAGCATGATGAACTCTAAGTCAGGAGCAGTAATCATATTTTCCTTAGTGGCTTCCTGGGATTGTTAGAGTTGGAAGTGGCCCCTGGAGATCATCCAGTCCAGCCCCCCTGCCAAGGCAGGGGTGCCTTGGCAAGTGTTCCCTTGCACGTGTCTTCTCTCAGCTGTGCTCCCTTTGCCTTTTTGGGTCCCTGGAGAATTTTACAGAGGAAAGGCCTTTCTGCCCATTCAAAGGAACTTTACAACCAGGTGTTCATTCTTCAGCACTTAATTTCAAAATCCTTGACATGGTCCTGTATGGAGTTAAACTTAATTTAGTTGAATTTGCTTTGGTTTGTTTGAAGCTTAATAATATAATGCAGCTTATTTCATGAATCATTTTTAATTAGAGAAGACACAGCTGATGAATGGTTATAGGAGGACTCCTGCATTATGCAGCAGTTGCACCGTGTGGTGTCATAGCACTGCTAATTGAGTAATAAGTCATGGCCATGAATTTTGGAATGAAACGTGATGGGGAGGGGGTTGTTGTTTAAGGATTACCTACTGTTCCATTGCTTAGATAACAAACTTTTTTTTTCCTTCTTCTTCTGTGTTTTATTTTTAGTCTTTGTTTTCTCTCACTTGACCTGGAAAGAAATTGTTCATTTCACTGGTGGTGGTGTTAAAGTCCTTAACCATTCTTCTTGGAGTAGCATCCCAAATCGTGTTACACAGATGTTACACTGGAAGCTTTTGACTCTGTCTCTGTATAATGTAATAAAAGTATGTCTGATGGCTTTACAGTTACTGCTTTGAAACCAGTTGTAGCATGAGCTTAGAAAGTTCAGTTACTTGGTGCGTCTCCATCTGTCATTTGGTTTCCCTCATTCAACATTGAATTGCCACGACAGCCTTTAAGTCTGTGGTTATAGCTGTGAGTTTCTGTAAAGGCAGCAAAAAACCTGCCAGCTGGCCAAAGCCTTGGTTTTTGTCATGGGATGGAAATGGGCAGGGAAGTGAGCTTAGGTGTTTCATGTATTTTGCTTTGGCAAGGTTAGTGGATTTGGACACGGCGATTTGTAAGGTTCATTTTCCAGCAGTCACTAGAAGCATTCATCATATGGGATTGTAGAGCAGCGTAATCAGATCTGGGGCACTATTTCCTCACACACTGATCAGATGACTTTGGGTGACTGGTTACTAGTCGCTGTCTTCTGCAGTGTGATATCTGGGATCCTGACAAGCCTCACCTAATTCTGGCTCTCTGTTTTGTATTATGCATTGCATCTGCACAAATAAATGCAGTGCTTTATGTTCATCTGTTCTGAGACTTTAAGGAAGAAAGAGGGAGTAGTATTTTCTTGCAGCTTGGGCTGGACTTAGGGCGTGATGCGTCTGGCTCTCGGAGGGGACGCTGCGGAATTCGCCCTCAAGGCAGCCCAGAGATCGCCGCCGCAGCTTTGCCAAGCCGAGAGAAAAAAAAAAAGGAAAGAAAAAAAATCTTTGCGTGAGTAAAGATCGAACCGCCCGTGAAGCAAACACCACAAAAAGTCACCACTCCAAAAGCCAGCTCCCTGCCCCCACACACACGAGATTCCCGTCTGCAGGGTCTTAAAGATACGGGAACAATTTTAGGGCTCAGATGATTACTGAATGTGTTAGCATTATGGATCACCCCAAGACAGTCAGGTAAATAAAGCCATCTAAAATATGTCAAATAAGAAAAAAATGTTTTGATACTTAGTAAAGGAAATATCAACCTGATTCTTCCAAATACTGTCAGTAATTCTTGTGGCTTTTAATTTTTTACACCTGATAGCTCTGTTCTGTTTGGCTTTTAATTCATGAAGTAATAGAGGGACGCAGGCTTTTTCAGATTTTTAACTCTTTTTGTCTGTTTCTTGTATTTGCATAAACTAATTATTGTATTTAACTAATTTAACTAATTATTGTACTGGCTGAACAAACTAAATGATGGTCATGTGCTGTCCTTAACCTGCAAAGATGCAGCTGACATCAGAGCACGGATTTGCACTGCAGTAAGTTCTTCTCTGTGCTTACCCAGTGCTCTGGGCATTTTTAGATGTTCATTTAAATGAATTGCCTAGGCTTTTTCACGGCTCTCTTCTTACTGCCAATATAATGAAATAGAAATTCTAATTTGATTTCATGTTTAAATGACCAGGTTTTTTTCTCTTGCATGCGCACACTTCTTGGATTTTCTCTCCAAACAGAAGTGACCAGTGGGGATAGCAGAAGTACCTGTCAGACACTGTAGTGCTCTATGTGGTTATGCAGCCATTCACAATTATGGCATGAAGATTAAAAGCTTTTCTATTTGATAATGGGGAGACAGAGAAAATACGTTCTATTGCTTAGAGACAGCTTTTGTGTGGCTCTGGGATTTGTTTGGGTTAAGATCTGATACTTTAATCCACAAATGCAGTCTGTGTGATTATTCATTAGATGTAAGGTTGGCCCTCTTGGTTATGCCTGTAAGTCTAAGCAACTCCTTTGCATGTAGGACCAGAGGCAGAGTACCTTGGGAAATTTATCACCAATATCTTGTCTTTAAGAATAACTGCTTGCACAATCCAGGCTGTAGTATCAGTAGCAGAGTTTTCAGCAGTTCAAATTAATAGAGCAACGCAAAGGACAGAGATGTAAAAGAAGCTGTTTTGTTTTATAAGGAACTTGTGACTGGAGTGTTTTTGTAGCAGGAAAAAGAAATAAACAGGTAAACAGTGAAGAGCCAGCTTTATTCTTCATTTCCATTCACATTTACAAGTGATTTAGGTAGGAACTTACTGGGAGTATGAAATTTATAACTAAATATCCATGCTTTTTAGAATTGAGAAGAGAAACAAAAAACATGCATTATAAAATTGTCAATGCAGGGAAGAGGGAATGAATTGGTGTCTCATAAATTATGAGTTTAAAGTATGAGTTACTGTGTATTTTTAATTTTCAAGTTACTGTGTACATTTTTAATTTTCATAAGCTTAAAAGTTAAGCTTAAAAGAGAGTGTTTTGACAAAATCTGTATAACATCAATGTATCACAGGTGGAATGAGGAAGGATGGAGTGATTAGAAGGAAGGACACTCATACCTTAATATCATATCTGCCTCTGAAGTACATGGGGAAACTTTTACTTCATCTATTTCCAAACCCTGATTGCTGGTTGTTGGTCTTAAGAGGTGTCCAGAGTGGTCTCAGAAACGTAACTTGGAGTGTTATGTGGCCAAGTGTTACAATACTGTCACTTTCTGAACTACTGTTCTGATGAGGATAAGCCATTTATCAGCAAGCTGAGTTTGCTATTTCCTATGGTAACTGTTTGAACTTCCATTTTAATAATGGTGCTTGTGATTTGATTTATAATCACGTACAATTTCTCTACTATAAAAAGAAGTTGAAAGATCCTTAAGCGTAGGGTGAGGCTCTGGTGTGCCTGAGGTGAAAGTATATGTCTTGCCTCCACCTCTTTATGTGGTTGAGTTTGAACCCAGTAAAAATGTACTTTGATGATGAGTTGGCAGGATGAACTAACTGTTCTGAATGTGGCTTTTTCACCTTGCCACGTTTTGTGATCATAACCTTGAACATGTTTAATAATCTCTGGCAGATTTTTCCTTTTTTTCTCTCTCTGAAAGTAAACTATGCATGTATGTACATATAAATATACATAGGACTGTTGGTCCCTGCTTTTGGTGGTATTTGATGTCAGATGTGTTCTTTGAGAACAGGTATCAGCAATAAATTGCGACATAAACATTCATGATTAGGTAAAAATGTCCTCAAGGATTACAAAAGTCTCAGAGATGGTAGTTTATGGCTGTTGTTATTGCTGCCTCTAGTTTTGGAATGAAGATGCAATTGAGGTAGCAGTGTTTGCTAGGAATCATAGCTGTTGTATATTTTGAGGGTCCTTTAAGTGGTATCTACACAGATCATGTATTTGAGAAAGGGATGTAGTAAGCCGAGTTATAAGGCTGTAGGCAGACCATTAAAAAAATGAGGAAAGGCTGGAGAGCCTGCTGTTGGAGCAGCTGAAGTAGAAGGAACAACTTGCTCACTGCAGAGCATTGACTCGAAGGTCTAGAAAATAATAAAAAAAAAGGCCTAGTAGCCATTCAGAAAAGTCTTGGTTATCATATATAAGAAGAAGAAGAACTGTCAGAATTTTATAATCAATCTATTTTAAGGCTTTTTTTGGTGTAAGAGTAGTAAATAGCGGTAGATTAACAGTTCAGGTCTGTTTATATAGGAATGGAAGAAGCAGTTAGGAGGTGAGGGAAAGAAACACCCAAGTTATTTTACTCAGGAGTTTAAGGAGAACATTGCAAGTGTAAAGCAGAACAATTGCTTTTCCAAAGAGCATAAGTTGAAGGTGTCTAACCATGTGTTTGGTAAGGGGTTGTAAAACACAGTACTGGACAGCTGTGTTAACGAGCAGGGTCTGAGGAGAGTGTCCTTTGCTAAAATAAGAAGTTCAAGTCAAATAGAGAAGCCATCAGCAAGGGTGAGAGCTGACTGGGAATTTGGGTGCCACAAATATCTAGGATATTCTAGAGAAACTTGTTGGACTCTCCTTAGGCCTTTCCACAATAGCAAATGTCAGCAGTGCTCAAGGGAGCTGAAACTTAGGGGTTAGGGAAACTTCAGGAGCTGAAAGTTAGAGGCTTATCACTAGAGAGTGCCAGCACTCTCCAGTGTTTGTTTCTTTAGACTTTCTCACCTGTGCTGAAGTACATGGTCTTAGAATGTTAATGACTTGTTTTCCTCTTCTGTCTATGCCCTTTCTCTTGGTGGTTAATTTTTGAAGCTTTTCTGCATAGAAGTAATGGATTTGAATTTAGGAGTGTGCTGGACTCCCAGTGTAGTCTTTGTTTGCAAATACATTGCAGAGCCAAACACTGAAGCTGTGGTTGGTGTTTCCCCCAGCAAGCCCCTGTGTTAATATCTCATAAAATCCTGTTTCTGGAGCCTCATTATCTGAATTACGTTGGAAAAGATGAACAAAAATGATGAGAGTCCTTGATTCAAAGCGTATCAAGCTACATCTATACTCTGTATGTGTTATGACTACCACAATAGGTTAGGAGATGCAAATCTAGACATTTTCAGGGCTTAAATGCTGAAAAGAGAAATTAAATACTTAATTATGGCTCCTTCTTAATATCTCCGGAGTAATGGAAAGGAGCTAATAATGGATCAGCTTAAACAGTATCTAAGGAATTACTGCTGGTGAGATAGTGCAGGTTGTGTAAGAATCTCCTGAGGGGAATGAAAGCTCAGACAGTTGGATAGAGCTAATACCTTTTAAGAAAGCCATTAGAGGAAATCTTACTCCAGTGGGAAGGTGAGACTAGACCAGGTTGACTGTTACGTAGCTCCTGTGCTTGCCATTCTATCTCAGACCTCCTCTTCAGTGGTTTTTGCACAGCTTTATACACAGAAGTGAGAATAAATGGGGTATGCAGTCTTTAAAATTGGATCTTGCTCTTTTCATGTATCAAAGAAGATGGATCAGGAGGGAGAGTCCCCAGGTGCAGAGCTTTATCCTTATGTTGGTGAACAGCAGAACTGGAGTGGACTTGTCCTCTGCAGAAGAAGCTCCAAGGAGTTTCAGTCAAGTACTGGATTCCCACTAACTGAAGAGTTAATAGCTGGGAGTGACAGTTCATCATAAACCATCAGAGATGAAGAAGCCCACTTACAGCCTCTGCTAATTTTTCTGTGCTCTTTATTATTTTGATGCAAATTCCTCAAAAGTTTTTCAAGCGTGTAGGTTTGTCGCAATCATTGCGTTGTTTTGTCTGCCCCCCTCCATAGCGTTGAAGAACAAAGACCTTCCAGTGCCAGCAGGGCTGGAGCACAATGGCAGCATGGACACACGTGGGGCAGTGTATTTAGACTGGCCTCATTAACAGTTTGCAATTCCCAAAACTTTCTGGTCTTAAGCATTTTGAACATAAAAGCCTAGTTTTAGAATAGTGTTTTCCAAGTCCTTTATTTTAGTATTATCTAACGTATTGTCAGGTTACCTATGCATCTTACATCACTGAAATGATGAACAATAAAATACTTTTAACTCCTGCTTTTTGTTGAGAGTTCCCTGAGATCAGAAGAAAAAAATTTGGATAAGTCTCTCTGAATAGTAGCTTTCCTGATGAATTGAAGCGAGGGAAAGGTGAGTTTGTTTGTTTTTCAGGCTTTGTTTATTTGAAATTAAGACTAGTTATGAAATAAATGGGATTAGCACTCAGCTCTTCTAACCTAACTGAGCCCTTGAACTTGAAGACTCTTAGAAGTCTGAGTGTCTGAAAGGCAGGTATTGTTGGTGAGAACAGCGGACTGAATTGAACAGCAAAGTACTCTATTTTGCAGAAACTATGAGTACAAAGCGAGGGTTATTTACTGGGAGAGGGTTTTTCAGAGTTATTTAACAGAAAGGGTGCATAGATGGCAGTCAGCATCTTAATTGCTGATGGTCTGAAGTTCTTACTGTTGAGTCAGACACTTCAAATATTAGCTTTATGAAGTCTCTTCCCCAAAGACTTTATATTGTAAATACAAAGCAATAGTGAGATGCAGAAACTTGGAGTACACCCATAATTCTTCTGTATGCTCATACATTGGATAGATATTTGTACTCAGATAACTGAATTCATTTGTTGTTCAGTCCAGATGGTTTCTGTGTGTTTCAGTAAAGGAAAGAAATGACAGTAGAAAAGCCTTATAGATTACTTGAGGAGCTAAAAGAGCCATGAAGTCAGGCACAATTCCCCCCCCCCCCCCCCAGAATTTCTGATCTGAGGATTTACTACCCCAAAAGACAAGGGCACTGCAGGGAAACTGAATTTCTGAATCATGTTTTGCTGTACACAAGAGGTTAAGACTATACTGTCTTTCACTTGGGTGAAAGCAGGGATAAAAGAACAAATTGGAAGAAACAAGATATTAAAAACAAGTACACAAAGTATCACATGGTCTGAAATCCAGGAGTCCTAGATAGCCTTCATAGTGGTATAATAGTTACAACAGAATTCCAGAATGTCATTCATATCAATGTTTGTGTTTGAGGTTATATTTTATGTTGTTTCTGGCAAAGATGGACTTTTGCTGCATTTTCTTAAAGGCTGCTATCAGAAATGTGCAAGAGGATTCACATGTGGCTGTCTTAAACTTTAGCTGTGCAGGACTAGTTCCCACTTGTAAGACCACTACTGACCCTGGTCAGTATGCAGGCAAAGCAGGAAAGTTACTGTTGAGGTAGTCTTCTAATTGAAGATTAAACCTTTTCCAAGTTACTGGGAGATCACTGACCATGGTATATGTAGATACTATAATTTTAAGTTAGCTGGTGCTTATGATTTAAAAATTTGCATATGTGACCACTCACTGGTTGTGATCTGAGTTCTTGGGAGGTGGAGCTACCTAAAATATTATTTAAAAAACAATGTAAAAAGCAGGTCAGGTACATGATTCAATATAGTGATTAATCTGTGTGTGTTACTGCGAGTGTGCACAGTTCTACCAAGAACGCTGGATATCGTTTGACAGAAGACAGCACAAGGACACCTGTATGTTCTTTTTTTAGGAGCCTTACTGCAGTAAATTAAACTTCTGGCTTTCAGTGTTGTTGGTAAAATTTATTCTTATGGCTAAAAGCGTTTAATCTAGGCTATCTTTCATACAAGAACCAATATGTGTGTACTAGTATAGACTTAGAGATTATTTCTGTTTCATGACATCTGCAAGATTTCCCTTGTGTCTGCATTCTCTGTCACTGGATTTATTGTTCTGGTTTCAGCTGCACAGTGGAGAAAGTCCTAGGACAAGCAGAACTCTCTCTTTTGATTATTTTCAAAATTTGCCTTTTTTTAAAATCAGTAGAAGGGAATGGGGGTATCATGATAAATCTGCACTAGCAAATTATGAAGATTCTGTTGATCACAGAAAATCCTGTATCCATACAAAATGTGTTTTACCACAAAATTATCTTTAAAAGTGCCAAATAGGTGCAGAGTTTCTATTTCTTACTGAGACAAATGCAATCTGATCATTAGAAAGCTGTTTCTTTTCATTTCACTCCCCAGGAGTTTTTTCTTCTGTTTTCTTGTCTGGCTGAAAGTGAGGTGAAACCCAGGAGCTGGCACAGCTCATCTGCCAGCCAGCCCGGGCTCATTTAGGGCTTTTGAATCTGTTGGCTGATGTCAGCTGGGTTTGACAGTGTCGTAGAGGTCTTGAAGATAATGAAGATGTGCTGTCAAAGAAAATGGGCAGCTGCCAAGGAGCCTGCTGAGCTCTTCTGAGCAAGGGGGAGGCTTCCAGTCTTATCAGCTATCACTGAACGCCCTGAGGACTCCTTTCAAACTGAGTCTGAGGGATTTCTTACTGTGGTTCTGCTGCTTGATGTGCAATGTATAGGTGTTAACTGTAACACCTTAGTGTAAACATGGTCTCAGCCGTTTAATTATGGCCTTGTAGCCATATCAGGCAACACCATGGGGTCACTTGGAGGTCAGGTTTCAGAAAGATTCATTCACCTTTTTTCTCTGTTGGTCTCAGGCAGCTCAGGATATGCTTTGTTATTGCTCTGCTGTGGTTTTCATAGAGTGTAATCATATAGTACCAGTTACCCAAACCACAGTGGATTTCCAGAATAGTGTGGCGAGGTCAGATTGCTTGATTTGTTCTGGTTTTAGGTCTCAGCCAGCATTACATCGAAACTACTTGTTATTGATGTTTATGGAAAAAAATAACCCGAAAAGTGATGAAGATATTTTATTTACAGACTACCAGTTTTTAACTGTGCCTAGATATTGAATTGACTTTTTAAAAAGTGTACTTTCTACTAAATGATTTGATAAGCATTGAAGATGTTAAACAAAACCCCAAACCAAACAAAAACCTCTGATAGGAAAGAGAAATTGTGTGATACTTCAGATTGCAGCAACTTTGCTTTTCCTGTAGTTACAGTAAGTAATGAAGAATTTCTTGTGTAGGATGGTTTTTGCTTGGCTTTTAAAAGCATACAGTTGAATTCATGTTCCTCTCTTGAGTTACCTCTGACAAAGGAAAGTGCTTTTGGTCTGTGTAATTTGATGGGACATCAGGGCAAATGCACAGTTGCTATGTTATCAAGGCACTAGAAAACGAAAGGTTCTTTCTGTGCCACACTTTGTGCTTGTTTTTCACTTAAATTGATCTTGAATTCTCCCGGTTATTAAGCAACTCCCATGCTTTCACTGTGGGATCCCAGAAATACACCTTGGTAGTGAACAAGAAGAGCGATAAATCAGGAAGTAGCTTATGTTGTGTCTAAAATGCAAACATAAGAAGTAGAAGGAACTTTGCTGAAAAGAAAAGCCTGTGAACATTAGTTTCTTTAGGAACTTTCAGACTGTGTTTCCGAGTAGCTGAAAAACAAAATCGCACATCTGCTCTTCAGTATAATCCTCTCCCAACAGATTTTCCTTTGAATTTCTACAGTCAGATGTATTTCCAAGAGTATATTTTACAGACCACCTGTTTCTACACAGGTGTTCTGCTGGCAGTTCAGGTAGTGGCTGTGTCCTTGGCTGTGCAGCCTTGGAGGTTTGCTGAAGTGGTCTTTTTAAACGCCCTTTGGGAAAACTGGCGCTTTCTGTCCTGTCCTTTTAGGTTTTTCCCTACCACCCCATGGATGAAATGCATTTCATTCTTTCTGTTCTCTTCTGAGGTGTGTTTGTCAGGTCATCACAATCAGTCCCATAAAGGAAATAATAACAGGAATTTTTAGTGGATTAAGCAATAATAAATGCTCTAATGTCTGAATAGTACAGAATGGATTAATAAAAAACCACTCTTTTAATAGCTTTCCATTGAAGGACCTTAAAGAAAGAACTTAAAGATTAACTTCTATAAAGACAACAGATTTTGCAGGTCAATAATAAAGCTTTTTCTAAAGCTTCCTCTGTTGATTGGTATTTTAGATCACAGTACTTTTTCACTTTTTCATGCTCTTCTCCCTTCTGTGGGAGGATCTTAAAGTTTTAGGGTGAATAAGAGACTTAATGAACAGGGGTCATTGGAAGTTGTCTTGAAATCTGGAGATACTGCTAATAGTGGCTATCTGTAGTATGGTTTCAGCTAGATCCCCATGGAGATGCAAAAAACTGCTCTGGTCTTTGCCCTCAAAATAAGCAGGGAATGTAAGGGAGGGAGAGAAGGAAGCTTGACACAGAGATATCTCTGTTGGAGTTCTTCCATGAGCTGCCATGTTTTCATACAGCTTCTAAATCATCTTCAGTTTAGGGCAGTTTTACACAGCCTACGTTCCCCTTGTGAAGAAGTTATTAAAACTTGGCCCAAGTAATCCATCTAGCAAGTCAATTACAGGAGAAGGATACTAGTTCTTTTAAGCACATCTGGTACTAACATTGACATTGTTTTTTATTATTATAAAGTAAAGTGTCAATATTGTCTGAAGTAGCTCTTCTGATTTTTCCCCCCTATTCCTCTTTCCTCCTTTCAATTAATTGCTGGATGACTAGCTGAATTGAGCAGTAGTAGAGGGGTAATTACAGCACTGGGTTGACGTATTTTCTGGTGTCTGTGCCAAGAAACTCGCCTGCATGATCACTTTGTAATTTGGTTAGGGGCCAAGGGATCATGGGTTGTAAATTTCCTTCCCTTGTGATCCTGGGACTCCACGTGGTGTTTGAAAGGGCAGTGAGAACAGCCTGGAGGCTGTCCCTGAGTGCTGCTGTGTGAGCAGATTTGGCTCAGGGGGAAGGCAGGATTTCCTCAGTCATCAAAGCGTTAATTGTGAACCAGTTTTGGCAGCCAGTCCCTTTATATGCTTTGTGATGGGGGCTGGAATTCACAGGGGCAGAATCTTTGGTTGGTGACTGTAGCTCATCTCTGGGTGAGGTGGGACAAGTGGTTCCTGTGGATGCTGGCAGAGCTGCTGGGTGCTGGAGGGTTATCCCTGCCCTAGGTTACCCAGCCCTGCAGTACAGCTGTTTACAGCCTGAGTCTTTAACTAAGGTGCAACTTGCAATCAAAACTTTTTGAAAGTGACTTGTCCCTGATGAACTGCGTTAAATGAGTGCCTGGAAATAACTGGCATCATGCAAGCAATTGTTTATGAGATGCTTTCAGACTCTGTATGTGTACAGGAAATTATGTGCAGCTGTCTCATATTAAAATGAAGCTTGGGTATTTGATTCCTGTAAATTTTTTTTCCCACTTCCCTCAGGCTGGCTTATTTATTCTCATCCTAGTATTCCTGTTTCAGGTTGTCCTCTCACTATCCCTTCTCCTTCAAAAATCCAAAATTCTATTTATGAATTGTATTATTGGCTAGTGCTTTCCAAGGTCCTTTTTCTAAACTTTGAAATTCTCATTCTTTATTAACGTTTAATAATATTATCAGTATTACCACAAAATTATTTTAGGCTTCTCAGAATTTTGTGTAATTCATATACGGGTGTTAGACTTTAAACATTTTGTACCAGTATTCTATTATTGAGTAGCTTTAGCAGAGTAATATGGAGAGCTGGCTAGGTCTGGGAATGAAAGCACAGACATACTTTATTATTTCCCCTTGAACTTCTTAAGCATGAAGAAATAAAGATAAAAAAAGCAATAACTGTGGCCCAAGGTTCTTCCTGTCTAGCATCCTTACAGACTTCCTAGAGGAAGCAAGTTACAGTTTATATTTTAAACAAATTTTTATAGTAGGATTTGCCATTTAATTGGGCCAAATTACTTATTACACCTTTGCTGAGCAAATAGCTACAGACAGGTAGAGGCTGTGGAAGAAGCAGGACGACTGGGAGCCATCCACAGGCTGCTTCACTGTGATGCCAATATCTATTTCCTGCAAAAAAATATCATTGGCCACTTTTCTCCATTTCTCTCTTTATTATCTGTATCTATATTTTGGTGTTTCAGTATCCTGGTCTAGTAATCATAAGACATGCCTCAAAGTTTTCCATGGTAGATCTAAAT
Organism: Eopsaltria australis; assembly: GCA_034509425.1. Lineage (NCBI taxonomy): Eukaryota > Metazoa > Chordata > Aves > Passeriformes > Petroicidae > Eopsaltria > Eopsaltria australis. The sequence goes on along the minus strand of JAVTVJ010000087.1, from coordinate 2,928,341 downwards.
TCAGTTGTATAATTAATGCTGTAATTACTACAATTTTCTCTTTTATTAGCTTAGAAAATAACCTAATGTGTTGATATTTAATTAAGCAGTTTTATTTGCCTAATCTTTATTCATTAAGGTAGATTTTAAAATAGGTTTTGCTTTTATTTACTCTTTCTACTGGAAAACTGAATGTGAACAGAGTAGCTGGAGGAACACAGAGTTGGGTGGTGTAGTGCACCATGAAGTATAAAAACATGGTTGTCCTGTTTGGGAAGAAGTTTCTCTTTTGCATTTTGTGCTGGTGCAAGCGAATATCCAGTAGTTGCTGAGATACTGTGTGATGTGGTGAAGCAGCACTTTACTGTTTTAAAGCCCTCAGCTTTGCTCTGCACTGGTCAGGCATACCAGTTTGTCAGGTGACTTAGCAGATGATTTTGGGACAGGCGTATCAGCATTTGAAGAGTGAGGTTTTGTGTGCTGCACGTCTTTCCCTTCTGGCTCTTTTATTCACGTGTGTGTTTTCATTAGCACAGGAGTGTTATGCTCAAGGTTGTCATTCAGGAGCAGCCAGTACTGCTCTTATGACTAACAATATCAAGATTGCATGCTGTTTGTTGCATGCTGGGTTTAGACACCAAGCTCACAATTTTTTATGGTATTTTTAAAAATGGTCCGAAACAATTGTGAAAAAATGTGCATGAAAGCACCTGTTTGGAACTGGGGTTTTTCCTTCCTGGGCATCCTTGTGCTTTGGGAAGCCACAAATCTATGTAATTGTTGGTAGTACAGTCTCTCTCCTTCACTGCTATGATGCATCACAACTCAAAAGACATTTGGTACCTTATTTCTAAGAGTGTTTTAAAATACTAGGTTTTTGTGGTTTAAACATTCAGTCCCTGTTACCTAGACTATATGGGTATGTGGGGCTGCTGCTACTGGAACGTTGGTGAGAAGCTGGGGCTTATCTTGTACTGTTCTGTTTTGCCCTTCCTTAGAGCCATGTATTTGACTTAACTGAGCTTTGGATCAGAGTACTTCCAGTTCAGAACAAACCACTTAATTGACTTGCAGAGTTAAATTTCTGAAACAGATTTCCTCAAGCTTCTGCTCTGTTTCTAGATGAAGGGATTTGGAGGCAAGCCCAAATACTTCAAATATATGCCATAGAAGTAAATAAACATTAGGCGCAAGAATTAAAAAAATAAAGTAAAAGCTAATTAATCTGATAATTGACTGTGGCAGGCTAATGGGTGGGAATATTACTCTGGATAACTGTGGTACGTTTTATTTAACATACTCAAGTCTGTTGTTTTTTGGAATTTTTTTTCAGGGAGAAAGATCTTAATGCAAAGTTTATTATTTCAATGGAAAAAAATAAAACAACTATCACAAACTTAAAGGTGAGTAAACACAATTTATAAAAGGAAGTTGTAACTCAACAGCTACCAAAATATGATTGGACAAAACAGTGATGCTTGCTGCGCTGTGGTCAGCAGCCCCTAGTTGTTAAAATGCAGTGTTAAAGTAGTGCTTTGGGGAAACAGGTTACACTGTTAACTTGCTATGCTGTGGTTTTCTATAGGTTCTATCTAATAATTTCTTCAAAGGTTTATCACTCAGGTCATTACTTAGCTGGGAGATGAAAGCCAGCAATAGAATAGAGATATGTTTCTGATAGCTGTTAAATCTTTGCTTCATCTGTAGAAGTCTTTTGAAATTCCTATGAAAATGAACCAAGCCCAAAGTACCCCTCACTTGCTATAACCTTTTGATGGTATATTTTAACTTCTCTCTCAGCAAGAGAAGCCACGTGCAGCAAATTGTTTTTTGCAACATAGTTTCTCATGACTAATACATGAAAAGGAGTTTCAGTGTGTAGTTTCTTCAGAGTGGTTTGGAGCATGGTGAATGTTGCTGATGTCAGTGTCAGCTGTCATGTCTTGAACATGATGATTGCCTTAAATAGCAGGTATGTCACACCTTTTTAATTATGACTCCATGCTGAAGTGCTGTTCACAGTGCAATCATCTCTCCGGCTCCTATAAATTATATGTGTAGGATAATCCCTGGTTATTTTAATGTCATATATAGACCCACTTAACTGAGCCTAAGTATTGTGACAAAAATGTGCTGTGGGGTTAGACGCAGTCAGCTAAAATCCAAATAGTTCCTGCTGTGCTGCTTTCTGACGTGACTGTCTTTCTTGCTGAAGGGCATACCTCCTCCTAATTTTGTCAGTGCTGTTGGAATCATAATTTGACCTGTCATTATACATTTCTAAATGTGTATAGCGTTATGTTAGATTTGCATTCTGATTATTTATTGTCAAATGTTTTTAATTACTTCATGAGGATGTGTTGTACCAGCTCTATTTTCTTGTTTTTTTTATAGATACCAGAGGGTGCTACTGGAGACACAGGACGAGAAAGAACGAAAACATTCACCTATGATTTTTCCTATTTCTCAGCAGACAGTAAAAGTCCCAGCTTTGTTTGTCAAGAAATGGTAGGATTTCTGAATGTTAATAGTTGATCCTTTTTCTTTCCCGCTTTTCTTTGGCTTGAAAGCATTCCATGAAACCTCTTTCCATTGAAAGTGCTTCTCCTGTAATTTAGAAATTTTCTAGGTTCCAGAGAGTTTGAATTTTGCTTTGTTTTCTTTTTTTTAAACTTACCTAACAATGTAAGTGCTGTGTTTTCTAATACAGCAGGCTGAATGCCTTCTTTCAAGTTCTTTTGTCTGATTCGTATTGTAAGATCAAGTTAGAAAACATCTCTAATCACTGAAATTGGTTTTGAAAAGCTTTTTAGAAAAAAATCACTTTAGAAAAGCAAGCATGTAACTTTAATTCACTTAGAAACATTCTTACCTGGTTGAAGTGTGGTGAGGATTTTTTTGGTGGTGTTTTTTTTTTTCTCCTTGGTTCAAAAGCCTTGGTACACATTGAAGAAGTTACTTTTCTCCTCCTTCCTTGAGTATTCAGCTTAGGAAAGGACAAAACAGTTTTTCTTTCTGCATAGTCAGAACAGAAAATTAAACTCGGAGCTAGAGGCATTATTCAGATGAGCACATAGACCCTCTGTGACCTTGCATTTCCTGTGAATGTTGAACTTTTCGGTTCTTTCCCATTCTCTAATAAATTTATTAAGTGAAGCTCAAGTAGGTAGTGATTGCTGACTTTTCTTTTGGTTTTGATACTGTAAGTTTCAAGTAAAATAATGCAATGGTTTACTGAATAGCCTGTAAACCAGCTGGATAAATACCTTCTTAATATGTATCCCATCTATTCAGGAACCCTTGAAATCAGGGATGCTGCAATGGCTAATCCTAAAAAGCCTCACAATTAAAACTAGTCATAAGAAACAGTAAGTTGAAACCATTTTTAAATATTTATGAGAATGACAAGTTTTGCCATTATATATGATGACTGTAATGGATGGGGAATTTAGACTTGGAATTTTTTGTTTAACCATCAGGGTAAGTGATAGGTCCTCTTATTTTCTGAATACTTCTTTTATTTCAATGAGATATTCGGGTTTCATCCAAACGTTTGATCATGTATATTCTTAAACTTTCTGTATTGTTACTTTTTGATGATGTTCGTTTAAGGAACACATTTTTTGCTATGTTTTTTGAAATACCAGGAAACATACATTTTATTTGGCCATCAATGTAGAAATACTCTGATTACTTCAGCACTGTGGCAAATTGAAGTAGTAATGTATTTGAGAGCAATGATTTCAACCCAAGAGTCTAGTGAATGGTTTTTGGCAGGTGTTTCAGGCCATATGGCTTTGCTAGAATTTTAGCAAATGCTTTAAATTGAGCATGCAGTGTCATTTATTTATTATAACTAAAGCAGCTTTGATCATGTGTTTTTCTGCTCTGATTCTAAATGAAGCTTCTTCTTATGCACCAGTTGTGACTTAAATTTGTGGATATTTAATTCTTGGATTCTCTAGATAACTGGTTTTAGATATTTCTGGAAAGCTGTGTTAGACAAGACCTCATTAAAAGAACCCCAGGAAGAGATTAATGGTATTAGTAGGCTCTTGCTATTACAGTGCAGGTTGTTTCTAGAATCCAAATTTGCTGTGAAATAATGAAGTTAATTCTTGCCCTAACAACCATTTGCAAAGTAAAGTTGAATGCATACAAATAGATATCTAAGTTGTAGTCTGTATTGATGTCTGGTTTCCACGTGTAAGTGGTAAGTTTTCCTTTTCAAAGTTTTTCTTTCTGGTGCCATTTACCTGTTTCAGAGTGGGCCAGGTAGAGGCAAGATTACTACAAGTTGTCCATGTCAAGTGTCTATAGAAACAGAAATAAATTAAAATGCTCATATAGTGATGGCTGCAGCAGCCTGGAGCAATAATTTTTTAAAGGTGTGAGTTTTATGATTGGTAATGATAGGATAAATTGTAAACATGGCTTCAATGTCTGTGTTCAGTATTTTGCTGTTACAGCGTGTTCCAGAACCCTGGACACCACCTTCATCTGTACTGGTAGGAGTGTGAACTTCTCTTGCTTAGCTACAAAAATACTGTTTTTCAAGTGTTGTTTTAATTACACTGTGTGCAGCACTTTGAAAACAAAAGGAGTTTTTAAACTATAGGAGTGCAATTCCTAAATATATGCTGCACAAGCTACTGTTTTGCTTGTGTTAATAATTTCATATTTAGTTAGAAGACTTTGTAGTTAAACTCTTATCAAGTTCCTGCAGAAATTCCTGTTTACTGCACCAATGGCATAGAAAGGCCTCTTTCACATTCATCTTGCCAGGGAATAAAATTGATCTTGATTGTTGGTGATGTGGCTGCCTAGTGCCCTTTGTTCATGATTGTTACATTTTTCCATTTGAAAGGCAGAAAAATAAGAAGTGAAAATCTGTCTAATACTACATACCTTATTAATATGCCTTGCAGATGCACTCCAAAGTTAGAGTGGGGATGGCAATTTGCCATCAAGCTTCTTAGTTTGTATCCCTGACAGAGAAAGAAATAGAATTTTGATATTTACTGTCCTTTTGTGACAAACTGGTGTCCTATGCAAACAGTATTTTCTTCTAAGCTGTGTGTTAAGCCTTTGTGTTCAGACAAGGCTGACTGTACCTGTCCTGTGCAGCACCTCAAATCACGTGCAAGATATACACAAATTTTTGAAAAGGAAAATTCCATCAAAACACTGGTGTGTAAAGACTTGATGGGGTAAAAACTCAGACACAGAGAAAAATAGGGGAAAGAATAACGTAGCTTTGGCTGATCTTTATGTTCTTCTTCTTTGAGGAATAGAACTGGTTACAGCACTGTAAATCCTTTGCTCGAGGGAAGGTCAAGTGAAGTATTCCAAAGGCACGTTTGAAGATTAGTGATTAAAGAAATTACCCAGCACTCCTTCCAGGGAGAAGCTGTGAGATTATACTGTGTGTGTGCCATTCTATTAAAAATGGCTTCTATGCCTTAAACCACATAAAGTGCAGACATGTAGCTATGTGAAGCGTCTGTGAGATTTTTGAAAATCATGTCTAGATGGTGAGACTCAGATTAATATTTTAATTGGGAGAAATGCTGCACCAAGTGTTACTCCTTGCCCAGTGAGGAGTATGGATTGAATGATAGTGAAATGATAGTGAAAAGTCAGGCAAATCTGCGAGGAATGTTGGAGCCAGTATTGTAGAGGAAGGTGGTGAAAACATCTGGCAAGAGCTGAATTTATTAGGTGGGAACAGAGTCCCATATTATGAGATGTAGAGGAGGGATCATTACTAGGTTTTACATGTTGAAGGTAAAAAAGAAGGGGTTCAATGATGAAAGAGGGATCACTTACCACATTAAAAACAAGTTTCAATGTTTGCCAGCCTAAAATGCGTTGCTACATGAGAGCCACTTAGGGGGAAAATACAGAGAAGATTATGGGTCATGTTCTTACACTTGATTAAAGCAAAAAACCAAAACCAACTGAGCAAAACCCTCCAAAAAGACAAAGGAAGAAACTGACAGGATCACTGAAATGTTTTCTTTTGGGAGGGGACTGGATATTTGCAGAATGTGAAGAGTTGGTGAAGATACAGAAAGTGAGTAAATAATAACAATAATGAAAAGTGAATGAAGTAGCTGAGATTGCTGAAAGAAATTGGGGCTTTAGAAAAGCAAGTAGTAATTTGACATGTCAAGTATTCCGTGACAGAGAAGGAAATAAAAAACAAGCCACTGCAGTGCTATAAACTAAATATGGTAATAAGATTTAGTATTTTATTTGAAGTAATAATTTCCTCCTCTATAGTGAATACCTCTGTGTTTTGCCATTGTATTGTGGTATTCTTCAATATTTGCCATACTGAGCTGATGACAGTCTCCTTCCCCAAGCTTCTGTTGACTTAAACCTTTTTTTTTTAATTTTTAGGTTTTCAAAAATCTTGGTACGGATGTGCTTAAATCTGCTTTTGAAGGTTATAATGCCTGTGTTTTTGCATATGGACAGACAGGATCTGGGAAGTCCTATACCATGATGGGAAATCCGGTATGTTGTATTTTCATAGAACCGTGGAAGACCAGGTTGGAAGGGCCCTCAAGGATCGTCTCGTCCAACTTTTCTTGGCAAAAGCATGGTCAAGACAAGACGGCCCAGCATCCTGTTCAGATGGGTCTTAAAAGTGTTGATTGTTGGGGAATCCACCCCTCCCCTGGGGACGTTATTCCAATTGCTGATTGTTCTCATGAGAAATTATCATCTTGTATCCAGTCCTATTCTCTGCAGGAGTAATTTGTATCTATTACCACCGGTCTTCTGCATGTGACTTCTTGCAAATAGGAGTCTCCATCTTCTCTGTAGATGCTTGTTAAATACTGGAACCTGGTTATAAGGTCTCCTCTAAGCCTTTTATTCTCAAGGCTGAACAAATCCAGCTTTCTCTCTGCCTTTCCTCACATGGCAGCTTCCAAGTCCTTTGGTCATCCTTGTGGCCCTTATCTGGACCCTTTCCAGCCTGTCCACATCTTTTTTTCTATGGCAGAGACCAAAACTGAATGTGGTATTCGAGGTGTGGCGTGACAAGTGCTTAGTAGAATTATGGAATACTGCTGCTGTCTGTATGCTACTAACCCTTCCATGTATCACACCTTATAGTAGTAATCAGCGGTTTTGGAAGCTGTTTCTTTTATAGAAAGATATTTGTAGTTGGAAGAAGTTTATTTAAGTGATGCTTGGTTGTTTTGGACAAAACCCAGTGATTTTTGTTCAGTAACAAAGCCAAAAATTTCAAATGTTACTGCTGATTTTTTTATACACAACTTGAGACAAAAAAAAAGGAGATACTGATTTTGAAAAAATTAATGATCAGCTTTTCCTGAAGAGATGTGCTTTTTAAGCCTCTTTTGAAGAGTCAGAAGACTAAAATAGGTCCTTAGAGAAGGCTGTCAGGTGAGAGGCAGAAATTGGGCATGAGAGTAGTTCATCAAACCCTTACGAGATTATACAGTAAATTGAATGTTAAGGATTATGTCCTATTGAGCACTGCAGGAAGAGGAAGGTGTGATAGGAGGTATTTGGCAGTTTGTGAGTAAAGGATGGGAATGGTTTCTTGCAGTTGCCTCTGTGACTGTCCAAGGACAGATAGAACCTGCTGAACTTTTGGGAGTGCAGCAGTTTATTAAGGCTGACTGATGAAGCCTATTTACCAGGCAACCTCTGCAGGTTTCATTCTTTAATCCTTGGGAAAAGAAACGTATTATGTCTTCTTCCTGCAGAAATGAAAAGGGGAATATTAACACTTATCCTTTGGATAGATCACTCTTCTGAAATGTAGTAAGATTGGACTCTTTGCACCTCCTCTAGTTTAGGAGAGTAAATTAGCTGTAAATCTTTTCCTTTCAGTTGTCACAAAATAAGTAGCTTTATATTTACCTTAATATCATAAGCAGAATAGATTTTTGTAACCAGAAAAGATCTCATGTCCTAGATGTGGATTTCTGTTTCAGAAATTTATAAAAGTGACATTTTTATGAGGCTGCCTCACTCTATATAATGACTGTAATCATCAAAACGGTTTGCAAATGAATAGGTGCTGAAGTTTGTTTGACACTATTCAATAATAAAGGTCTAATCTTCTTGGCATGATGCATAAATACTTTAATCTGGCTTTGTATAGAGTGTATATAAAATATACTCAGTTGGCAAGTTAAATGCTTCAAAATTGATGGCCCTGTCAGAGAGACTGCAGTTCTATAAGGAAACTTGAATTGGAAATAAATATTCTTTTTCCCCTACTTCTCTTTAAAAAGCCTGGGTTCTGTTCTCATTTTATTTTCAATATTTGCTGTTCTTGGCTCTGGAAAGCTTCTTCTGCAATTCTATGTACAGCAATCATTTCAAGAAATATGTGAGCCAGTTAGAATAAGCATTGAGCAGAGATACTGAAATGAGCAGAGATCTATAAAATATCAGGAAAATCAGACTTGGGTATGCAGAGAAGGCAAGACTATGGGGGATTAAAAGTCTTCCAAGACCCGAAAGGCAGCTACAGAAAGGAAGAGAATAATTTGCTCCTTATGGCCAAGGTAAATGGGCAAAACTCAGTACATTTAAATTGCAGTAAGGAGTTTTCTGGTTAGATAGCATAGAAGGCTTTTAATGAGAAAATTCAGCTTTGGAGTGAACTACCTATTTTGGTTCTTCTGATTTCCATGTCTGAAATCCCTGTGGGCCAGAAAAAAAAGTAGTCCAAGCTGTAGTTGGTCATGCCCTTCAGCTCTAGGGGGTGAAAAGGAGAAGGTATTTAAATATAGTTTCCAATAAAGACTGTACATTCTTTAAGATGTGCATTTTACTAGCATAATACTCTGGGAACTGTGTGTGCTTCCTTTCTCATCACTGTATCGCTATGGTTGAAATTACTCAATTAGAGCTTGTACTTCCTATTTTAAGCCTCTCTTTGTGATTGCTGAATTATGTCAGACACTAATGATTTGCCTAAAACTTTGTGATAGATCTTTCATGTTTTTTCCCCTAAGCTTTAATTAAAACTATTCAGGTATTTCCAAGCATGAGATGAAAGAAAAGTGTCTTCCCTCTTCCACTGTTTAAAAAAAAAGAAAATAAAATGTGTGTGGGAATTTCCAATGCTGACCCATGAAACTTTACCTGGAAATAGAGATTGATAATTGACAGATATTGGGAAAGGCTGCTCCTCTGTTGCCAGAGGCAGCTGTCTCAAAAAAAGCCGGATTAATCTGCGTGTTTTTCTCTTAATCTAGGATTTTTTTGGTGTTTTTTTAACCCAAGGTGCAGTCATGTGAAGAACTAGGAAAGATAGGAGCAGAGAATAGATTATTATTTCAAAGAATGAAGCTTGGTTTGAGAAGGATAGAGAGGCTCTGATTAAGAGGAGGAAGAAGCTGGGAAAAGGCAAAATGGAGGGATAAAGTATAAGTAAAAAATAGAAGTGACTGGATGATGAATTTGGAATTTTATCTGGGCAAAGGAGTGAGGAAGAGGAGCTTAGAGGTGGCACCTGGAAGAAGATTGCTGTGACAGAGAATGCAGAGAGAAACTGAAGAATGAGGGCAGAGGGACCAGTATGGGAGCAGACTCGAGTGAGCTTGGGCAAAAAGGGTTGGATTTTATGTAGGGTCCAAGTAGAAGAGAAATCTTTGCCCGTGGAGTACTCGCTCTGACAGAGTTTGATGCAGGGGGAGTCCATTGGCTTTGTGTTTTCCTGTTGCCAGTTATCTGTAGAATCCCACCAGGCAAACTCTCAGATGCCTGGAGTGCCTGGGCTATGTTCAGATTGAATGTGTGGTCTGGTTTGTCCTAATTTGCATCTTGCTTAATTACAAGGCCCCTAACTCTAAACACAAGAGCATTTCTGGTAGCAACGGTGAATAGAGTTAGTCCATCAGATTGAATCTCTTGCCTGCTTTTAGAGTGGAGGCAAATTATAGCTGACAGACTGTTTTGTTAGCTGCTCCTGAGCCTGGAGCTCTTACCCCAAAGCTCATCTGTATGTGTATGTTATTCCAGGGAGCCATGGCTCTGAGGAAGTGTCTGCAGTCTCCCTGAACTGGTGGGGAGATTTACTGAGCAGGTAGCTGGTCACCTGCCTAATCAGACTTGGTGGCAATGGGGCAGCTAAGTTTCTGGGTATCTCAGTGGGATAGGTTCTATTCAGTTTGCTTTATTAAACCATCCAAGTGTTTCATGCATTAAACCTCTTTAGCTGCAAAGACAAACTTTCAGAAGTTAAATATTGAATTTAATTAGCCTGGATTGTGGGGTACAGTGAATGGAAGTTTAATTTTGTCATCGTGTACCAATTCATTCAGAGGACCTGCTTCAACACAGGAAGGACTGTGACCTGGGAGTTGGGGGTTTGAATGAGGATGTCCCATGGCTGCATGTATATGGCTTTTGTCCTGTTCTCTGCAGTTGTTGCCAAGTCCACAGTGAAGTAAGATAGAAGCAGTTAAGGTACTGGTGAGATAAGGCAGTTCATGATTTACTCTGGGGAGCCAGTCTCTGCCTTAAGCAGCTGGGATCCTTCAAACTGAATGAAAGGGACAAAATGTATTCCAGTGGCAAAGAAAGGGAGCTGGTTGTACATTCCACACACAAAAGGGTTAAAGTGGCAAGGTGACTGCAGTTAAATAAAGGGCAAGAGTATCTGCTGAAAAGTTTCGATTTTTCCCCTTTCTGGAGTCTTAAACTTTCCACTAGTCACCTAGGGTTTTATTTTTCAAAATATATTGTGCATGCATATATAGCCTTGGAATTAAGAATTGTTGTTATTGCAGGGTGATGCAGGTTTGATACCTCGAATTTGTGAAGGATTATTCAGCAAAATAAGTGAAAAAACAAAGTGGAATGAGGCATCCTTCCGAACTGAAGTCAGGTAGGTCTTGGCATGTTAAGAGTTTGCTGGTTATCAAACTTGTTTCAGTTACAGCCATTCTGTTTCACTTTATCTCTGAGAAAAGTGCAAGTTTTTCAAAAATAACTTTTTATGCTTGGTCTCAGTGCTGTAATTGATTGTTGTTGGTACTTGTAGTCAAAATGCACAGTACTTGTACCTTCAATCCAAGAACTGTGCATATTGCTTCATTTATATGACAGTGCAGATGTCTTTGCTACTGGATAACATCTTCCTTCTTTTTACCCTCTATTTCAGACTGACATTAGGAGATCTTGATCTTGCTAATGTTTGCTTTCTTTCCACTTTCTTCTTGCTTTTTTGGCCTTTTCCTTTATGATACAATACCTTGTCAGTCATTATTATCTTAAGCCAACTTTGGATCTCTTTTCTTTCTCCAAGCGTCTTGCTTTCAAACTTGTGTTAATACGGCTTTCCTTTTATAAAAGGCTCTTGAATCGGTCAGTGGCTTTCTTTTCTTTTTCTTTCAGTTATTTGGAAATTTATAATGAACGTGTGAGAGATCTTCTCCGACGGAAGTCATCCAAAACTAACAATTTACGAATACGGGAACATCCAAAAGAAGGGCCATATGTTGAGGGTAAAAACACTTTCATTGTTTTACACGGCATATTTTATTACCTTTATGTGTTCTAAAATGTAGTGTCTAATTGTATAAGGCTTTCTGTCTTTTGAAATATAGATCATGATGGATGCAGTGCTTTACTTTGGTAAAAAGCATTGAAGGAATAGCTTCTCATTTTGCATCTCTACTTGCTTTCCCAGTCCTAAAGTTATGACAGAGTTTCTTTATCTGTAAATCTATAACATGGTTTTAAGTAATGTTAAGAGCAGCAATTGGTTTTAATAGTTTGTTGACTATAATTTATAAGTCTTAGATATTTGGATGAAATGAAAATTTATTAGGATATAATTGTCTTAATCTGTTCTCTACCAGGGAAATTTCATGTCTCTTGTGGGATTATGCTCACATTACTGCACTAAATAATTTAGTAAGGTTGCATATTTTTTCTTTTTTACTGTAAATGTGTAAGTTCTCCATTGTTTGTATAAGGCCTTATTCCTTTCCTTAAGTGATAAAGAAGTATGACAATAAACACTAATTGCATCAATAGCTTGCAGTAGTGAGGGTAATTTGAATCTTCTTGTAAAGAAAATTAAGGACATATATGAGCATACTGTAACACTCTGATTTTCTTCAGACTTGTCTAAACATTTAGTCCAAAATTATACTGACGTTGAGGAACTTATGGATGCAGGAAATATAAATAGGACGACGGCTGCAACTGGAATGAATGATGTTAGTAGCCGGTCACATGCCATTTTCACAATCAACTTCACTCAGGTAACAAAACAAAACTCCTTAGAGAGACCGGGCATATTTCTTTAGAGCATAGTGATCTGTTTGCTTATATGTAGTAAACTCCTTTTCTAATTACTCCTGCTCTTTGTTGTTGTTTTGGGGGGCTTTTTAGAAAGCCCATGGATGACCTGCTAGATGAAGAGAACTTGGAGGTGGGGGAGAAATTGAGTATAAATTTGTCTGTGCGTGCTGTAACTTGTTGAAAGCAATACATAAATATAACACAAATGTTGCAAGCTTAATAAAATGAATGCAGCATATGGTCATTGCACCATGTAAATTACAGCTCACAGTGTCACAGCTTGTCTGTAAATGCCTAAAAAGTTGCAACTATTGCAATTTAAAGAAATAATATGGGAGTTATGCAACCATTGATTATCAAACGTCTTTCAGTGGCACCTCTAATATACCTGTCTTCTCAAGATCTGCTATTGTAAACAAGTTAAGTTCAGTCATGTAATGAAAAAGGCCACTAAATTTGATTCCATGGAGGTGCAGTATTTCTTAGCTTAACATACTTTTCTTTGTTTTATTTTTCTTTCCTGTAGGCTAAATTTGATTCTGAAATGCCTTGTGAAACTGTTAGCAAGATTCATTTGGTAGATCTTGCTGGAAGTGAGAGAGCAGATGCCACTGGTGCCACAGGGGTTAGATTAAAGGAAGGAGGGAACATTAACAAATCTCTAGTTACTCTGGGAAACGTAATTTCTGCCTTAGGTAAGTCTCTGGTTTTTGTGCTCGTCTGGCTTGAGGTGTTTTTAGTCATTAAATACCTTTGTGTTTACTTACACAAATAGTGACTTAAGACATTTTTGAAAATTAATGAAAAGACCTAATTTTAATATTTTTTTCTACCTCCTCATCACAGCTGATTTATCTCAGGATGCAACAAATCCTCTTTCAAAGAAGAAGCAAGTATTTGTGCCTTACAGGGACTCAGTGTTGACTTGGCTGTTAAAAGATAGCCTAGGAGGAAACTCCAAAACTATAATGATTGCCAGTAAGTGTTTTTAAGTTACTAATTTTTGAATTCTGAATAGTTCATGCTTAGTAGGAGTGGATATAAATATTTGGATTCCAGATGTTTTGTTAAGGCAGAACATATTTACACATACTAGTGATTTCTTTCTTTCTGAGCTTTCTAGTAACACTCTTTTACTTACACTCTGCACAGTGTAATTAAAGCCTTCTGCATCTGGTCTATGCATCACACCATGCTGGTATGTGAATCAGTTGCTGTCCCAAACTCTTGTTTTTTGTTGCATTAGTAGTAACCTGGTCTCTTCTGACATCCTGTGGGAAAGACAGTCACTTTTATCTAACCTTCTAAAAGCATACAACATTTTAACTTCTTGTCTAAATTTAATTATGATCAATTATCTTGAAAACTCTTATGGTTTCCTTTTTACCCACAGGAAGCTCTGTAAGGATCACATAGTTTAAAACCCTACCTATGGCATATTGTCAACAAATTGGAACGGGAATTCCATTCCCAAAAAAGCAAAGTGAAACCAGGATGATGTTTAAGGGGAGGTGAGGATTTTGGATGTTGGAAATCATGGAATGGTTTGGGTTGGAAGGGACCTTAAAGATCATTTGGTTCCGTCCCTCCTGCCGTGGACAGGGACACCTTTCACTAGACCAGATTGCTCAGAGCTCCATCCACCCCTGCCTTATTTTGCTGGTGGGTAGGGTCAGAGACACTTAAGGAACAGTGTAATTTACTGTAATGTAAAACTGCAAACAATCACAATAGGGTAACCTAAGCAAAGCACATAATAATTAGCAAATAATTACAAAAAGTTAAGCTAAGAAGAGCACCTAATCATTACTACCAAAGAATGCCTACAGTGATTAAGAAAGATACATCACCAGGTTACCCTCATAAAGAGACATCATCTAAGTCTGAGACACATCAGCTGTGGGGGGAAGCTATCACAGCCACAGACTGGAGAGCCACGCCTGGTAACTGGGAGCTCTTGTGGTGCGTCCCCCTCAGGCCATGAGGGTCCCCCACTTTGCTATGGCAGTGGCCCAGTTTTTATACTCTTAAAACAAACAAGCTGACATAATTTCTGATTTCATTCTCCTGTTGGCTTTCTCCCAATGCTTGGCATGGGCTCAAGGAGGAACCAAGGGAGTTGTCTTTGATTGTAATACCCCCCCTAATTAGGCCAGATGTAGCCTTTTTTGGTTTCTAGATATGTAAAGGACCCCATTGAAGTTTGAGTATCTGTACTCGTGAGATTGCCCCAAGCCAGGTGCAACACCTTGCACTTGGACTTATTGACCCTCATGAGGTCCCTGTGGGGGGACCACTTGTCCAGCTTGTCCAGGGACTGCTGGATGTGAGGAGAAGAGCAGCTCTGAAATTTCTCTCACTCTTTCCTGCTCAAACGAAATGCGGTCTTAACTGGTACAGTCCCCTTGTGGGAATGTGGGAGAGCAGAATTGAGGGAATAAAATGTATCAGAGCAAGTTCTGGTTCTTCAGAGCCAGTCAAATTCTCTGGATAGCAGTTCCTTTGTGGCAGGTTTTTGGGGATGTTTTTGGAATCCATGCCACTTGTTTTCCTCAGGAGAATCATAGTAGTGCCAATAGACAATTGTGGACCAGACTCTGCTTTGGTTTTCTGGCTCTTTAAGTAATGCTGGCAGCTCTCTCCTTGCAGTTCCATGGTTGAGTAACTTTTTCTTTTTTTGACAGAGAGTTTGGGAAGAGAAGTTTTAGAAACACAGTGAGCTTCTGATGCCTATACTAATGATTACAGTACCCACCTTCTTTTTCAGCTACTTCCTCATCTATTAGTGATGCTGTTGCTAGGCAGAGCCCTGATGTTTGATCTTTTCTCCAATAGTAACTCTATTGTTGTAGAATTCTCTAACAGAGCACAACAAGCTGTCCGGATACATTTGTCCTGCCTTTTCTATACTTAAGCACAAAAAAATGCAGGAAGATCACTTTAAACTGTAGGAAAGGCTGTAGAAAAATATGTCTGATTTTGATTTGTCATATTTCTGTAACATACTGTAACATTCTTCCAGAAGGAGAATAATTGAGTGGTGGAGAGGAGACAGTAGATAAAACAGGGAAGTGAGAGTGTGAGCTAGGGGAAGTATAGGCTGTTTCCAAGTCCATCTCCTGTAGCTCAGAGAGTCGCTGCCACAAAAAAAAAAATACTATTGTTGAGAGAACAAGAAAGGAAAGATTATTTTAGTTGCTTAATTAGTTTTTCTGGTGTTTTCATTGTCTGATTCTCTGGATTTTTTGTTCAGTTTGATCATTAAGATTTCTGGATGGTTTTCTCTTCTGTGTTTCCACTCATCTATTTGGATGCCTTAATTATCTTTTTAATTTGGAACATCATACATATTGTTAGGAAAATTAGGGGAAGGATAGCATTAGCACTAGCATTTAAATTGCATTGTTTTTCCTGGTTAGGTTTCTTGAAAAATAATACTGGTTTCTCCTGATGCATCAGATAGGTGACAGTTCTGTGTGCTGCCAGATGCCTGCAGCTCAAGAGAACAGCTAGGTTTGTAAATTATAGAAACTCCTCTCTTGTTTTGGTTCTCCTGTCTTTTTTTTTTTGTTTTGTTTTAATGATGTTTAATTTCCTTACCGTGTTTTACCTGGAATGTCTTTTCTTTTCAATGATTACACTGATACTTAAATAATATTCACTGTTTTCGTGACTGTTCTTGTAAAAAATTGCAAGAAAGCTTGTGGAGTATTTATGTTTACCAGGGAAATGTAAATCTTAAATAGATTGACAACAAGATTTCTTTGCAACACTTGGTTGTTAGACCTGATTGTCCTAATACACTTACCTTATGCAGTGTTTACTTATGCAAAGTTACAGTGACATGAAAGTGGAGTTAGGTGAAGAGCTGGAACAAATTGTGTCCATACTGGTTAATGCTGTATTTCTGTCTCTTCACCCACACTGAATTTATCTGACTTTTAAAATATAAACTAACTTCAGTAAATGAAACATATGGTGCGAGATAAACTGCTTCTGATTTCATGTCCTTAGCTATTTCACCTGCTGATGTCAATTATGGAGAAACTTTAAGTACACTTCGCTATGCAAATAGAGCCAAAAACATCATCAACAAGCCTACTATTAATGAGGATCCTAACGTCAAACTGATCCGTGAGCTGAGAGCTGAAATAGCCCGATTAAAAGCCCTGCTTGCTCAAGGGAATCAGGTTAGCTTTACTTGGAATTTATGGGTAATTTTCCTTGAGTTATAACATCTATTTCTAGAATGTAATGAGATAATTATCTTTCATTATATTGATTTGAGTAAACAAGCTCTATGAGGCTGTGAATGAATATTAGTTTCCTGATTGAATCAGTTTCCATATGGCCAGCAGATTACCTCTTTTAACATAAGGGGGGGAAAAATTGTCATCCCAAAGCTTTTAGGTTTCTCAATACAATCTGAGCTGGATTGCAGCGTGCTGTAGGACAGGTAGCCAACACAGCATAAGGAGATTGAGCTGGAACATACCTTCTGGGTCTGTCCTGATGGACTGAAGAGGTACTTTGTGTAGGATGTTAAAAGGAGTAGAAGATTTAAAGTATTTAAAATGTAGAGTATGAATGGATTTAAACAGTACATTTTATTTGTGTTTGGCTGTACAGTACATTAGAAGGCACATAACAGGCTAAATATGTAAAAATATTTTCAGTGGTAGTATAAGAAAACAAAAATCGTGCTCTGCTTCACTTTTGCATGATTCTCTTGCTTGCTCTGTCAGTGTGATCTGCTGTAAACAGTCACTGCACAGACTCAGTAAAGTTTAGTTTCTCCTGTGCTCCCAGGGTGGTGAAACCAAAGTAACACTGTAGAATATACAGTTGGCTCTGACCAGTTGTCTCTTCTACATAATGTCATTCAGGACTGCTAGATTTCATAATTGAGCAAACATAATTTGGAAGTATCTGAAGTACTACTTCAGATTTGTTTCTAGAGCTATGGAATTCTGTTTTAGGTAGTCTGTGCAATGTAAAATGTCAGTTCAGCATGGCCTACTGTTAGTAGAAGGGTAGGACTTCAGCTGGATTTCATGCTATAAGAAGGGGATGGGAACCACTGTTGGAAGCAAAAATGGGTATTGTAGATGATTGGAGCAGAGAGCTCTGCTTTGTTACAAACAATTTAAAAACTCTATGGGGTTGAATTACTTGTGTTTCTTTCATATTCTTTAGGAGGGCAAAATTAGTTTATTTTCACATTATGGTTTGATTTAGAGTTAGAAGTAGGTGTAACTTGGACCCCCTTGAAGTTTGAATGCTTTGACCTAGTTTCAAGCTGTAAAATAGTGGTTATTGCAAAATAAATCTGGTTCGGTGGTAGGATGTGGTAGATGGCTGTGTGAGAGACAGTAGAGAACTTGCTTGAGTAAATTGAATTTGTGATGGTTCGTAAACCAGCAGGTGGTGTGTTATGTATGCAAAGTAATATAAATCTCTGTATAATTTCTTTTGTGGTTTTCCTTTGTATTACCAGAACACTGTATTGCAAATGCTTCTGTACATCTGAAGATATTGATTACCAAAATACGGTGCTGGATTCAGTGTAGAAGGTCACATACAAAGAGTACTGCCTGGGTGTTTGTGTTGTTTAGTAATTTTCCTTTTTTAATGCCAGTTACCTTAAGATATAGTTATTTAAAGATAAAGCAGTATGCATACATATTAAAGCAAAATGGATAACTATTCATGCATAATAAATTTTCATGCTTTTTAGAAATATAAAAAAAGCTCTATCAGGAGTTATCTGTTATAAATGTGTCTGGTTCCCATGTGTGTGACTGTGCTCATGTAGTGAATGAAAACAGCACTCTCAAACCAGTTAGTATTTGAAATATCTGCTTTGACAGGACTTGGATTATTCTGTTTACAGTATTTCAAGGTAAAATGATATGTATTAAAGTTCAAAGGAGTTTATGCTAAAGAATCAGAAAAGTTGAACAATTGCATTTCATTTGGTTCCCCCAGGAATTGTGACTGTTTTCCTTTTGAATTGATGTTTACTTTTTATGATTTTAGATTGCACTCTTGGATTCTCCGACAGCTTTAAGTATGGAAGAAAAGCTGCAACAGAATGAAGCAAGGGTGAGTTATAATTTCATAAAGCAGTTTTTAAGCATCAAAGAAAAGGAAAGGTGAATGGCCTGGATGCAGGAATGTTCGTAATTTTCAGGATTTTTTTAATGCACAACTGAATTTTGTTCCACCCGCAGCATTGCCTTGACGCTTTAAAAAGAAAAAAGTGTGTGAATTAGTAATTTTTTTATCCTACTAATATAACATTGTAACTAAGAACAAAATATATCTTTGATGTGTACGTTGCAGTTCTGTTTATGAAAATGAAATGAAAAGACTTGTTCCCTGACCAGCTTGCCTTACTAAAATAGTATGTATGTAAATAGACCAGAGAGGGAAAAGCCACTGAATCACGGTAATGAGTAGCAAGTAATCACAGTAAAAAATATTCAGTGTGTAGAAAAAACAGCAAAAGATTTATGGGGAGAATGGTCACCTCTTCTATACTTTCAAATAATTTATAACTTGTGGTGTGGGGTAGGTTTAGAGAAAATTTCAGTGTTTAAGTCTGGTGTGTACAAATATGTTAAGTGCCTGATCAGCTGCCTTTTTGGGGGAGTGTCATAGGTCTAGGTGTACTTCACAGTATGCTTCTCACCAAGTTTTTTCAATAATCCAGCCAAGTGTAGAGGCTGGAAAAAATTTCCTGACAGTTAGGATAACTCACAGCATCCAGAAAAATCTAGACATAATGGTACTATCATTTCTCTGACTAGCAATCTTTCATTCTTTATTGTATCATTCTGTGTTAATTCTATTCTATATAATAGCTTGCTTTGAAAGCTGTTGCAAATTGGTTTAAAGAAAAGAGTAATAGTCATACTTTGGAAGAGGCAAGAGGGAAGTATTCGGAATTATTCAACTACATGGCAGCAAATATTTATTTCTGAATACTGTAAGATGCCAATCAAATGTAGAAATGATGCCTTTAACAAAGGGGGCTCCTTAGCTGGTTTAAATGGTAGGGTTTACACTGATGCTCCTTCGACCTTTAAAATTAGAAAATTAATGTCTTGCTTTGAGAATCCTGTTTTATTTATATCCTTAGTCTTATTTTTGAGTACAAACAAAAAGCTTTTATCTGAGAGTAGCTGAGTAATATAAATTGCTGACTACAGGCTTATTAGAATATGTTATTCATGTTCTGGCAGTAACCATGGCTTATCCTGCTCAGAAGTGTTGGCCCTGCTGTGTGGAGTGTATATCAAGCATATTTTATTGCCTTTGTCAGCCTTGTTAAAAGACTATGTGATTACAATTCATGCTAATTACAATAGACATAATTACTGAAAATTCTTGGTAGATGTTGCAGTGGTTAGAGCTTTTTTATAATTGAATAAGTGCATTAACTGATTTGTTTGTATAGATTTAAAGACTTTATCACTATATTTATATTACCTGACAAGTATATGGTGACTTTCTTTAATGAGTTGATTTTCCTTATATAAGAATAATTTGGAGTAGTTTAATTTAAAAATGTTTCATTTTAAAAATTAAATTAAATGTGAAGTGTTTCTGAGCAATACAAATTGTTCTGGTATGGTGAATAGAGCTGTGGTAGACTTTCTTCATGTTTTTCTTTAATCTTTTGAAATTTATTTTGTTTTAATGTTCCAGTTAGCAGCATTAGGAATTATAGTCATGCATTGAAAAGTGTGCTTACTTGTCTTTGTTGAAATCTTGAGATGCAGGTAGAGATGGGAGAAGTTTCTGTTGTTCTCATGGATTAATTTGAAGCTGATATGCAAAGACAAAAAAAATAGCTGCAGGTGGCAAATGGGGAGATATTTGGAGCAACTGCATTGAAGACTTACTTCTTTCTTTGTACAATGGCATTATGTGAAAGTTAACTGAAGAGGTAGGCAACTGTGTGATCAGGAAAGGAAGGACAAATCCTAAGCATTCTGTTTGCCTGACCTCAGTTTGGGGGAAGGTCATTGAGTGGGTCATCTTTGGTCCAGTCACACAGCATGTACAGAATAACCAGGGGAATCAGGCCCCCTCAGCATGGGTTTAGGAGTGGCAGATCCTGCTTGACCAACATCGTCTCTTTTTATGAGAGGATGACCTGGTTTATGCATGAGGAAAAGGCTGTGTTTACCTGGACTTTAGGAAAGCCTTTGATGCTGTCTCCCACAGCATTCTCTTGGAGGAACTGACTGCTCGTGGCTTGCACAGGTGCATTGTTTCAGAAAACTATCTGCCTGGCTGAGCCAGGAAAAGTGGTGGTTAAATCCAGTTGGCAGCCAGTCACCAGTGGTGTTTCCCAGGGCTCCGTATTTGGACTAGTCCTGTTTCATGTCTTTGTTGATGGTCTGGATGAGGGGAACAAGTGCACCCTCAGTCAGGTTGCAGGTGGCACTGAGGTGTGTGGATGTGTTGATCTGCTGGAGAGTAGGAAGGCTCAGCAAAAGGCTCTGGACAGGCTGGATTATGGGCTGAGGCATCTGGCATTGGGTTCAGTAAGGTGAAATGGGGTCCTGCTCTTGGCTCACAACACCAGGCAGCACCACAGCCTGGGGGAAGAGGAATTGAAAAGTGGAAAAGGAGCTGGGGGTGCTGGGTGACAGCAGCTGAACATGAGCATGTGCCCAGGTAGCCAAGAAAGCCAATAGCACCTGGCCTGTATCAGCAGTAGTGTGGCCAGCAGGATCAGGGAAGTGATTCTTCCTCTGTGCTTGGCACTGGTGAAACCACACCTCGAGAGGCCCCTCGCTTCAAAAAGGGCATTGAGGTGCTGGAGTGAGTCCAGAGAAGGACAGTGAGAGTTGGGGAAGTGTCTGGAGCACAAGTGTGAAGAAGGAGTAGCTGAGGGAGCTGTGGTTGTTTAACCTGGAGAAAAGGAGGCTCAGGAGTGACCTCACTCTCTACAACTGCCTCTGAAAGGAGGTTGTAGCCTGGTGGGGGTCAGTTTTCTCCCAGGTAAAATGCAACAGGAAAAGAAAGGCCTGAGGGAAATGGCCTCAGGTTGCTTCAGGGGAGGTTTAGATTGGATATTAGGAAAAATTTCTTAATGGAAAGGGTTGACAAGCATGGGAAAAAGCTGCCCAGGGAAATGATTGATTCACCATTTCCAGAGATATTTAAAAGACCTATAAATGTGGCACTTCAGAGGGATGTGGTAC
Organism: Eopsaltria australis; assembly: GCA_034509425.1. NCBI lineage: Eukaryota > Metazoa > Chordata > Aves > Passeriformes > Petroicidae > Eopsaltria > Eopsaltria australis. The sequence continues at coordinate 2,906,829 of JAVTVJ010000087.1, read as the reverse complement.
AGTAAAGTTGCAGCATATTTTGCTCTGGTTCTTTCCTGAAGGCTACTGGTCTGCCTCTCCCTCTGCATGCCATCCTCTGGAGGTGATTTTTGCCTGAACATGCCTACCTTACCATGGGAAAGGAGCTGTTCTGTTCTAGCTGAGGGATCAGTCTGTGGCAGTAGACTTTGTAGGATTGAAGCACTTTGTGAAACTATTTGAAGGTGGACAATTATTTGAAGTAATTATCCCCAACTTTCATTTAATCTTACAGTGTAAATAAGAATTCTGTGTTTTGAGGGAGAAGTATTGCAGGTATGGCAACTTATTGCAGGAGCATCAGTGCTCTTCTGAGTGCTTAAGTATTAAACTTCACAAGGAATTGCACAAATACTTAGTACTTCTGTGAGAATGCATATATCAAGAACATTGGAAGACGTGATTTTCTTCAATATTTGTTTTCTTTCACAGGTACAAGAACTGACCAAAGAGTGGACTAACAAGTGGAATGAAACTCAAGATATTCTGAAAGTAAGGCAGATAAATAAATTTTCTTCTTGGCATTTGACCTAGCCTTAGTATTTTTCCTTAAAAAAAGTTATTTTTCTAAGTCATCTTCTTTGGCTCAACTGTTTCTGTTATTCACTGTAGTCGCTCCACAGCACAAAATAGCTTCTCTCTAACAAATCTTTAAATTGCTTAATGTTTTTATTGAGTTGCAAGTGCAGAAAGCCTGAGCCAGGGACTAGAGGATCCCTCATATCCTTGGTATTTGTGTGGCATCAACAAGGTCTGTGAATAATCTCATCATGTGTTGCGTATCTCAGTGGATGTGGTACATGGTAGATATGGATTTTCCATTGTCCTGGTGAGATTTTATATTGGTATTTGGTGCATGATTAAGGTGGTAGCCTGAGGTTATATTTTAATGGGCTCCTTGATGATTCCATGCATTTGTACAAACACGTGTGTGTATGCATTCATACACAGAGGAATAATTCCCACAATTTGTTTTTTAGCATGTTAACTAATATTTTTATTGCCAAATGCTTTTAACTGTTCTGTTAAAATAAAATTTTGAAAATGAAGCTTAAGCTTTCATGATTTGCTGAACATAATTTGTTTGTAGTGCAATTCAAGCAAGCATTTAGAAGTAATTTTTTAATTCTCCATATCACTGATCTCAAACTTGATTTTTCTTGTATCACTTTTTGATTCCTTAAATTTTTTTCTTCAAGTCGACTACTGTCTTTGATCTGATTTCCATGAGTTGAATGGCTCTGTGCTTAAAAATGAAAATAAAGCACAAATAGCAGAGAGAATGGAGCAGGATTGGTAACTATTTAAGATGTTGACATGACAGAATGGACTGTTTAATGTCTGTTTAGATACTGAACTGGCAATTGTCAATTGCATATTCATCAGAGATGTTTTGGATACAACTTTTTGTTATTTCTGTTATTTTGAAGCATCTGTACATGCATAGAACATTATGAATTCTCTCTTTATTCATATGTGGGTTGGGAAGTCCACTGTCATGTGCAGCATTTGTGAATTTTGGTCAATTGTGGAAGTGAACATTATGTTGCATATGGGAAGTTTTGAAAGCTCTGTGTTGGAAATGCACTCATTCATGCACAGAAATTATAGAATCAGAGGAGGTATTAACTGAACAATTCATATAAACAAGGAAAAGCTGCATTTGTTAAATACTTGGATCTAAAGGACTTAAACCCAGAAGCTGTAATTTCTGATTTTCTAGTACTGACCTTTTTCTAGCATAATTCTTGCAGCTTCTGTATGAACTGCACTCTCATGGGATGATATTTGAGTGTATGAATATAACTTACATTTCACTTTTGGATTAAAGTCAGTTGATCAAACTTTCTTTGTCCCAAACTCCCTGAAAATCTGCAGAAGATTTCTTAGCGGTACAGTTTTATTTTACACCATTTCACTGAAGGTATCCATATTTTTATTCACTTCTTGTTTAATGATTTGTGAAATCACTTGGCAGCATATGTGTGGGAAAGGGCTTTTTTGGAAGTTTGCCAGGCTGAGTCACTGGAAAGCAGATTTTAAACTTCAGAGAGCAGTGGTGTTTTTTGTTATGGATTCTCTATGAGTTCACTAGGGGTTTTTGTTTTGTCGTTAACATCCCTCTCTTGCACACAGAGACTGTACATGCTGTAATTTGTAAAAACAGATTGTCTAGCTCTCTGAGAAATGAGACCATCTTTGTATGTCCACATCACTGAAGTCACACCTGCCACTTTTCCCCATGCCATAATTCAGTAACTTTCAGGACATTTTTCATTAAGGTACTTAGAACTTCATGTTTGTATTATATTTAAAACCATCTTTCCCTTGCCTCCCCCTGGCTTTGCTATCCTGAGATAGTTGGTGCCTTCCGATTCCTGCCTTGCAGCAGGCTTGGAGAGTTAAAAAACATTTACTCTTCAGTTTCTAACACTTTTTGCTCCAAATCTTTTAGGCATATGTCTGTGTGATGCAAGTGCACTTGTTTGTAGCTGAATGGGATTCCCTACTTTATTGTAGGTAGTTATGCTTTTTTGTACTAAGTTCTAAATATTAAAGTTCACATGATTTTGAATCATTCTCACAGGCTGATGGGAAAACCTGTTAATGTTTAAATCCATAATAATTGAAAGGATGTTGCATAAGCCTTGTAAAAGACAAGTAAGGGCATGCTGGTGTCTTCCACTAGATCAACAGATACTGCTGGAAAAAGTTACCTGGCATTTAATGAATACAGTGCTTTCATCAGGCAAAGATGCCTGACAAAGAAACGATGTTTTGCAGGGAAGATGGTAAATTTGTTTACCCTTGCCAGTTATTTTGAACTTGTTTAAAATTAGATCAGCAGCATCGAAATGGTACCTTGAAAATAATTCATAGAGAATGGAAAATATTATCCAGAAAGTACCAAGGAACAGAAAATACCATGTGAAGGCAACTTCTTGATAAAAAGTATTCAGCAGCTTAAAATTCAGTTATTCTAGTCAGCACTGCACCGTATGTGCAGCTGACATGTGCATCCCAGTATTCTTCCTTATTTCTCTTGGTAGCTTTTATCCCCTTTGACGTTTGTGCGTAGTTCACCTGAAGTTACATTTTTCCATCTTTAGACTGAGTATGTTGAGCTATCCTATCTGTAAGTATTGTCAGTTTTGGACTTCAGGTAGTGTGCAGTGGCTGCATGCCAGTGTCAGCTGAGAGCATCTTGGATAGGCCTTCATTCTGTTGTTGACAGATGGGACATGTCTTGGGCTGGGAATGGTAGCGCTGATGATGTGCTCTCTTTCTTTTGTGCTTTTGGAAGAACCCTATTGGAAGGTGACTGTCTGGCTTCCTCTGAAATCTGAATTATTGTCAGCTCACACCTAAAGCCCAAATCTTCTCATTATCTATATTCAAAGCTTAGGGCACTGCGTCCATTGGGGTTTGAATTTGTGCTGATCCTGTATGAAGGATTCTATGTTGTGTAGCATGGCAGGTTCTTGGTGTTGTTGATCTGCCTGAAGTGCCAGACATTGTTTCTGGTAGTGATGTTTATTTTCATCCTTGATCTTCTGACTGTAACACAAAGTAACACTCTTAACTTTACTAAGTATTATGCCTTGTCACCTGTCCTTGTTTTTAATAAAAGCAAGGATATTTTAATGCTTAATAAACTTAATAAATATGTGGATGATGCCTCACCATTGGGTAAATACTGCATCAGAACCCAAAGAGATGGTGTTTGGTTTTAAGTCCACAGGCTTTGGGTTAGTTCTTTAAAGGTTGCTGAAGCATTGCACCTTACAGAACAGTGTTGCTTTACATTGCTTTTGTGTCTTCAGATGTCTTGCAGCCTCAGCATTTAACTGGAGCATTTAGCTTTCATCTCAAGCTCATTGGATCTTTGTGTGAATTCTTTTGTGCCTTCTCCTAATGTTCTTCCGTATACATTCTCAGAAAGAAGAGGAGGAGGGAAGAAATCCTGCTTGCTCTTTTCCTTTTTGTACTGTTCTGCTAAAGATCAATTGTGGGGTCTAAGATGTTAGGGTAACCTATCCAGCTTTTGATTTTTCTCTTGCCTTGAGGCATTAATTGGTACAAAACTTCTTTTGATGTGGCTGCTTTATTTGATTGCATATGTTGTCATTCTAGAGATCATTTTTCTTTTACTGTCACCTTTTTTTTGTCATCCTTTGTGCCTATTTCAATTTCTTTCTCTAACCTTTAGCAGCTTTTAGATTCATCTTTTTAAAATGTGCACTCCTTTATATAATTCTCTGCTGGTTTTTCTTCCCTAGTTTCTTTTAAATTTCTTTCTGTTTTTCTGTTTGTGTAGAAATTGGTATGACTTGGAGCTGTTGCCTTTTTAATGTATGTAATTCGTAGCTAGTCTAAAGGTATTTAAATGCTCTTTTAAAATTATTTTTAGCTTGAAGTAAAGTTCCCTTATATTTTCTTATCCTCTTGTTTGATTATAATCATGTCATTAGCTTTGTGTTTTGGTGGTTTACTGATGTCAAAGGATATAGAGAGATCTATCTTCAGAATCTGTTAAAGGACAGGGAGTTTTTTTGTGTGCATGTAACTAATTCTGTGATCAGTAGTTTAACTAGTCACTGCTTGAGCTGGCTTTGTCCTTTTGGATTTAGTGACACCACCTCACTTGCATCAATGATTCTAATTCTGCTGCAGCACTTCACCACATGGTGTGTAAATACGTTATTGAACACTGTTTATTGATGTTTTATTTGATTATTCTTTTTCTTGTTTGTGCTCTTCGGTTGACTACTGCTTAATAGTGCATATTTATGCCTTAACTATGGTTGTTCCTACAGGAGAAAGAAAACTGTATGGAAACTGTTTATCCTCAAGCATTAACATCTACTTTTTGTTTATATCATGCTTCTTTTTGGGGGGAAATGAAATACCCTTGACTTGCCATGATGAATAAATACAGATTAATACCAAACAATTGATTTGGTGGACATACTCATCTAAGCAGGGGAATTTTCTTTCTTTAGGAATCTTGGCAGCAAAGACACTAGGAGACCAAAACTCAAAGCAGTTGTGTTGCTGTTTACGAGGTGTAGATTAGGGTGGCACAAGCAAATATATTTTATTTTAATAATTTGCTTTCCAGGGTGGCTTGCATACCATAGTGAATTCTGTCCAGAGCAGTTTGTTGTGTTCTATATAAATGCTGCATTTGTCTACATTTATTTGCATTTCCAGATAATCTTTAAACTACACTTGCTGAATGGTATTTAAACACTATTGTCTCATTTCTTCTGCCTGAAATGCTGGGCATATATCACCATTTTGCTGTTTTATGCCTTTTTGTTACCACCTTTTAACCGTGACCCACTTGTCTGCTTTTCCTCTTCCCACTTGTGTTGTGTTCCATCCCAGTATGTTGCCCTTTGATGAGCATTTGTTTTCTTCATTCTTTCATGTCATTGCTTTAACAAGCTCAGTCCTCAGGTGAGAAGTACTCTCAATTAGCACCTTCTGCTTTCACTAAAACTCTTGTGTCTACTTCCACTTTTGATGGCGAGTTGTACAAGCTCTTAGATTCCTGAAGAACAAACTGTAGAACTTCTAAAATGTATATAGGCTTTAATCCTGCCCTTAAAAAAATGCATGTGAGTTTTAAAGATTTCTGATCACATGCCTGTGGAGAACAGGTTCTAAAAATGGTTCTATTTACAGGTCAAATAAAAAAAATGGAGTTACAAGACTGATGTGCATTTGTATATAAAGCAGTGTCTACATGATACTGTATTTAAACCATTCCCAGCTTTGGCATATGTGTTTATTTATATGTTTGGCAGGAATTGTTTCTAAGGTTTTTTCGTATTTCAGTAAGTGAATAGTTTTTGTAAACTTGTTAGTTAGACATATTGATGTTTCATTTTGGTTATTATGTCTCTTGCTGGCTGTGTTTGAAGCATATCTGTGTATTTCTAAAAGGAGAATTACATCTGTACTTTGACTTGAACAAATCTTATTTGCTATTTTATAACTTCTTCTGTTTATCAAATGTTTGTGTTAGAAGACTCTTATTGCATGCTTCCAGTTTTTGTTTCCTTTCTAAAAGCTGTGTCATCTGCTTGAATTTTTAAGAGGTTTAAAAATCTCAGGAAAATTAACACAGGATTGCACAGCTATGGAGCTGGCAGAAAGAATTTGCTGAATTTGTTTTCTTTTAGAAAAGTTCATAGAATAAATGAAGTAGCAACTCTGTTCCTAGGGATGTTGGCTTCCTCAACAATTGTTTGCCCTCCAATAATTATGTAATATTTATTCATGTATCAAACTGAATCTGTATGGAAAAGTGCACATTCAGATTGAGTAGTCTCTTATTAACATATTAGGTTGAATAGAATTGCCTTCAGCTGGCTTGTGAGTGTTGTGCAGCTGAAAAGATACTATGAAAGTTTTAAGAGGGCTGATGTTAATAATTCTTGTTTATCTTGGTCAGTGATCACACAATAAATGAAAATAGCAGTGTTTCTCCAGAAGCCTGTTTAACTGTGGTTTTGATTTCTTGCACTAGATGTCACTGCAGATACAAAAAATCAGGTTCTTCTGCATGCTTAATTTGGATTTAATTCAGATATCTTAAGGGAAAATGATTTGCAGTATCTTGAATTTCATTGCTGTTCGCTTCCACTAAAGTAAGTTTATGAGAATGCCAAAACATTGCTTTAAAACAGGTCATGAAGAACCTGAGTAACTGTTCTGACAAAACCACTTCTGAACACCAATTCACAGTTGTAATGTGCTGCAAAGTGATTATGTACATTAAGATTTATTGCAATTATTTTTCAGTGCATTTTCCAACTCTCTTTTTCAACTGACAGTATATCTAGAATGTTTGACAAATTTAGCTAAAGCCTTTAAAGTATATTTATTTTCTTAAATTTGTATCCTTGATATTTTAGAGATGTAAAAGATCAGTTTCTGAGAGAGGCAGATAATTTTATCAGATAATACAGTTGAGAAAGCAAACAGGCTTTTGGACACAGAGGTCTTTCACCAGGCCACTTCTGCTAATTATTTCACTGGATATTGCAGTTGAAACACCAGTGGCAATGATATGCAGTTCCTACTTCTAACTGCATCTTTTAACATTTTTCTCTTGATTAATCACCTCTGTAGATTTATAATTGAGTTTCGGTACATTAAAATTTAATAAGTTTGTTGGGTTTTTTCCATCTTTTTAAAAGAAAGTTGTCTGATAACAAGGGAATGTTTACTGTTCTTGGTCCTTTTACGTTATTTACCCACAGCTCCTGCCTCCTGAGCAGTGATGAGTAATATTGAGTTTAGCTCTCAGTTTTATTAGAATTTTTTTTCTTACACCTGGTGTTGTGCATTATGTATTTATTTCCCAAGTGTAGCAGTTACTAGCAGTGGTTGTAGTTTATAGCATCATCTATTCTGGTCAGAAGATTTCTCCTTTGGAATTTGAGTTTGGACAGAGATTATCCAGATATGATTTGTTTTACCTTTAAGAGACATTGTTTTTTCATACTATATGTGCGAACAGATGTGATGATTATTACTTTACCTAATAATCTTCCTTTCTGCAGTTTGGTAAGTATACCTAGATTAATGAAAACTCAGGAGAAAGAAAAGAAAATGGAGAGAATTTTCTATAAAAGCAAACAGACAGAAACTTTTTAAGCGGTTATATAGTTGTTCTGAGATACAAATTGCTTTTTCTTCAGAAGAGCAGCTCTCATTGCTCTTCATTCAGCAATGGTTTTTTTCAGTGCTTTGTCTGTCTCAGCCTTGGCTTGCTGTTGTCAGAGCATGAAAAAAGTACTGAATTGAGAACTGGTGCTTCTCATCTACTGTAGCTCTTTCCTAATAGAAGCAAAATTGAAAGGGTCCCAGCCACCTGAGGAATGCTGAGTGCAGCAGTCAAAAGTAGATTTCAAAAGGAGTAATTGTCTGCTTTCAAGTCTTTTTGCCACCTGTGTTCATCTGATTAAGAAATCTTTTTTGCTTGCAGATGCTATAGCTGCTTGTGATGTCTTTGTGGTGGACTGACCACTTTTAACTTTCAGTTTCTGCTAGAAAGTTGTGATCAAGAGATGCCTAATGCTACTGATGGTTTTTTATTTCAATTTTAAACTGTTTTTTCCATTTGGAACCAGCTGGGCCATAAGAAAAGCAGAACTGGGGACTACTGTTTCTGAGCTCATCAACCACTGATTAAGTTTGGTTTAACAGTTTGGTTGATAAGGCTGTGCATTCCAAAAGAGACCCTCCAGTGTTTAGGAGTAGCCATACTGCCAAAAATCTCACTGGCCTCCTCCTTCCCAGTAGGGCCACGCATTTGTAGATTATTCAGGCCATGCTTAGCTAGAGCTTGTAGGTGGTTTTCAAATGAAAGGGAGTCAGACAGAAGGGGTTGCTTTTGAAATCCTTTCTACAGCTCGGATGCCACTTGTTCAGTAATTCCTCTTGGGCATTTGTTCTGCTTTCCTGTTAATTATCTTGTGCCAGGAAGGTGGTCTAAATTGAAATCAGTAGAAGCTCCTGAAAGAAGAAGAAGAAGAAGAAGAAATATATCCTAAAAACTGTTTCTCCCAAAGGATCAGCAGAGAAATATTAAGAAAGAGAGAGACAAAATGTAAATTTCTCTTTGGATTTGGCTATGGGATGGAAAAGAAGCATTCCAACATCAACAGTTTAGATGAACTCAGAATTTATATCTGCCTCACAAACGAGTTGTTTCTAATGCCAATGTGATATGAAATGCTGGAACCATTTTATTCTGCTGGTGTTTTTAGCAGTATATTTAGGAGTTTATTGCTGTGTGATTCTGATACCTTTGAGTGCATGGTACTGTTGTGCACCTGACTTCACATCTTAAATGCCAGCTGGGCGGCATTAGCCTTGGTTCATACAGTCACACTGCCACAGCAGTGCAGCTGGAGCCATGCACTTGTTTTTTGTGCTTCCCAACTACAGAGATGGTATTTTTAATGAAATCCACTAAGAGATGTCTTAAACGCAGGTGGCAGCACAGACTGTGGCTGTTGCAACCGGTCAAGAATGTGCATCTAACGATGCATTTTCCTCTGCAAAAGTCTTTGCTGTTGCTTTGCTAGTCCTGAAGTCTGATTTTTCTCCTTGGTGGTTGTTGCTTGCTGGTATGCATAGTCCTTCTTCTTCCTTCAATTTCGTTCAATAGCATGTGTTACATGTTGATCTGGGGGAAGAAACAGATTTAAAGCAATCTATTACTTTAGATTCATCTCTACAGAAGTAGAGATGAATATCTAGGTAAACAGTAAACAGAACTGTAGATAAGTGAAACACTTAATTCTCCCATCGTCCAAGAAACATGCAAACCCCAAAATAGCTTTTAAAATTAATAAATGTGTTTGCTATGAGCCTAGGTTTTTTTCCCTCTATAATTCCCTGACTCATTTATCATCCAGTTTTAGCAACAAATGAGGTAGGAGTCCTGTAGCTAATAGTCCACTGCTCTCTCGATTAATTCCCAGAATAAAGTATATGAAATGAATTATTTACAGGTCCTGCAGGAAGTATGGTATCATGTAATTAAAGGCTGTTTGTAATGCATATGGAAGAAGAGATGAATGGAAACAGCCCGTGTCTTTGTCCTCCAGCCAGGTCTTTTCCCCTTTTTAGAGATCAGCATGAAGAACACTGAGGGTGTTCTAGGAGTTGTCAGCTGTCTCCTAGCTGGGAGGTATAATATCTTCTGCTCGATAGCATCAGCAATGGCAGAAAAAGTCTTGTTCTCTGCCCCAAATGTCAGTGTTGCTGTATGTAGACTTACTTGTCCTTTGAGGTTAGTGTGTGCTCAGTGTGTTCACACAGAGGAGACTCTGAAGCCTCCTCTACTTGAGACAAACCAAATTTGCTCTGGGTGCCTTACTTCTTGAAACAGAAGAATATTTCCCCTTAGACCAGGCCAGTGGGGACAGGAACCAGCCTGCAGCAGATGCTCCAGCATGGAAAATAGCAGCTTTGGTTTAAGCTGCTATTTTATAAGCCACTGGAAAACAGGATTTTACAGGCTAGTGTCCAGAAAGCCAAAATTTTAGGAACCTCTGCTTACAATTAGTAAGTTCTATTCAGGGGTTTTTCTCAGATTTCAGAAGTTGTTTTGGCTGTACGAAGTCTGAAGTGTCAGGGAGCAGGCATTTCAGCTAGAGTTGGTCATTGGAATTCCAGGAATGAAGGCCAGATTTCCTGAAAAATAACTTTTAATATGCCAGGTCTTCTGATGGAAACCCTTGCAGCACATTAAATGTGGAGGTGCTTTGGGGTGCCGCCACCCCAGATTAGTAGCCAGCTGTTTGGCAACAGTGAGCTTGTGGCAATCTGCTCTAAGAAGGAAAGAGAAATAATGAAAAATGGAAAAGGTAAACTGACCTCATGAGACTAAGAACTGCTCCTGTAATTTCCTTATTCTTTAAAGGAATTGCATCATTAATTTTCCATCATTTTAGCCTCACTGTCTTAGCAGTTGCTCATTTAAGCAGTTCTACATTCTGCATCTGCCTTTTAGACTGACATTCATTGCAGAGAGCTGTTGATGCCTCTCTGGGATGCTGCAGGAGCACCTGCATTTTCACAGCAAGCTGCTCACAGCAAAACTACAGTTTTCTGATCTTGCTTGTTGCAGACTCTTTAATGGCTTTTCTTGCGTGATGAGGGTGCTACGATCTAGTGCTCTGGGAGATGGGGGCAAAACTGCTTAGGAAGTTTCTGCAGTGGTGGTTTTCTTTGTGGTTTTGGATAGTAGAAGTTTCTTCATGTCAGAAGAATGAAGAACTTCTACTGAACTTTTTGTTTTAAATGCACTGAAACCAGTACAGCCAACAGTGTAGTATTAATTCTTTGTTCCATTATGTAGAAGAAGAAGACACAGAGTTTGTGCCTTAGCCAACATCTATATGCACAAGGAAAACAAAATCCCCTTTCATAACTGATGGCTGTATAAATAATTAATTTATTGCCTATAAAGGAAGAGCATTATTTTTAATTTTTGAAAATGTTTTATTGAAGTTCCAGGATAGTCCCAAACACAATCTTGGCATGTGCACAAATCATAAAGCATACACCTCCACTGATGATGTGTTCCATATCCTCTCTTCTCATTGCCTCCCAAATAGCATGTACTACCTTTGAGGCTACTGATTCAAATTTTATTTTGTTATTTCAGAAGCCATACCTGTATCAAACTGAAATAAAACATGGGATAGAAATTTGGTATTGTATATGCAGCTTTATAAAAAACAAAAGTTTTTTAAACAGACACCCACAAAGAAGAGGAGCAGCTTCACAGATACAATACAGAGCAAAAGAGCTTTTCCTGCTTTAATGTGTAGGCGGCCACTTCAGTGAGAATCTCAGACATTTCAGGGTTGTTGTCTTGGAACACTTTTTTTTTTAACCCTGATATTCTGTTATCAGTCACAATTAGACACAATTGAATTTTTTTTTCTGTTAGGTTTTGTCTTAGCTGATCTGTTTATGATAAGTATTTTTAAGGGAGCCAGTGTATTCAACAAGAAGGGTGTTAATGTGAGCAGTTTTCATCCAAAACATAGCAAACTTAATACTCAACTGTGCTTATTCTTTCACCTTTTAAGGAAATGTTACTCGTATGCCCAAACCAGATTTCCATCTTTTGAAATACATTTTTTACTTCTCTCCTACCTTTTGTTCCTCTTGTCCATGCAGTAAATATTTTCTCATACTTTGAAGTTTTTTTGTTCCTCTTTTAGTTCTTTGAGCAATATTATGCATAGAGAAATCCTTTTCTGTTTTCAACCTTCTTATCAATAACTTTCCTAATACTGGTATTTCTAGTGTTTCTTGATATCCATTTCCAATATTTTCTTATATTGGGAGGCTACTATGTATATTCCAGTTGTCTGAAAGACTACTGATGAAGTGTCTGTCTGTCTCCTGGATGGCAGTGCAGCATTCAAAAGGAACGAGTGGTTCTGTTCCATCTCTTCAGCCTGTGGTAGTCTGAGCCCTCAATGTAAGTGTGAAAAGCTCTTGTCCACAAAAATCAGATGTGTTACCTGGTGTGCAACAAACCAATAATTACACACTAGAAAGAGACATTGAACATTTATTTCAGAGTTGAACACTGGGTGCTCAGTGGTATTCTACAAATCAAGCACACCAGCTGTCAGAACTTTTTGCTATTTATATATTTTAACAAACAAAGGAATTAGTGTACTTCAGGTACTAGTCATCTAGTTCTCTTATTAATTAGTATCTCTTTTCTGTTGGTTAATGATTCACTTCCCATGTGAATTAGTCTTCATGCTCAGGCTTTCTCTTCTTTTGGGTCTGTGGATTTCTGTGGTTGGTGGTTGTGATCTGCCCCAGCTGAAATAACCTTTTACCCAGTCAAAGCTGCTTTCGGCACAATTGGCGAGTTAGGTTTATTAGTTTCCTTGTCATCTTGGAAGTTCTGCTATATGTCCTTGTGCCCCATAAATTCTGCATTCTCTGGGCCCACTATAAGCGGTACATCCTTCTTCCCAAGGTTTAACTTCCCCCTCGATCCGAGATCACTGAAGCATGTCCAGCCCTAAACCTTAACTAGGCAATTTTACCAATAAGAACTTTGTTTTTCTAGCACCTGGACATCACTTAGAGCTTGTTTGCTCTGATTCACGGGTTAAATCTCCCTTCTTGTTGTTTAGGTGTGAAAGTGTAACAAAGATTAAACATTAAGGAACATACTTTCTTAAGAAAATTTTACACAGTCCACATTTTGCAACTCTCTGAACATATCTCTGTTGTTTCCAGATAATTTTTCTGACTCTTGTAGGTTTTTCCATTTGGTCCATAGAAAGATTGCTTTATTATGCAGAATTTTTTCTTCTGGTACACTTACATATTTTTCCCTCTGAGTATGAAAATGTTACTGAGACATAGTGTAGAGAATACTGAACCCTGACAATCCAATGTAACTTAATATCCTTCTCTTTCCACTGCAGTCTTCCCAGAAGGGCATAAAAATATCTTGTCAGCAGTGATTGACTAATCCAGTGGAAGTCTTGTTAAAGAGAGTACAGATTCAGTTTTATTTGTTGGAGGGTAATGGGATTGTGTTTCAGGTTATCCCTGTTTTAGGTACTGAAGTATCAGTTAGTGCTTGAAGATATTTTAGGTGTCAAATTCCCATTTGTTTTGAAGTGGATTTGGCTGTATGAATACCTTAAAAATGCAGGGTTTAGACAGAATTCTGTGGGGCACTTACATTTTTTCTTTTCCCAAGCACAACTTCTTCTCTGTGAAAGAAGTCTCATTGTTTTGCAGGAACTTTTTCAGCAAAAGACTTGTGGTTTCAGGCAGCTTCTGGCCCCGTAATAGTTCATCCATGAATATCAGCATTTCTACGTCTGGAGTTTTTGCCCTTTTGTAAATACAGAAAACATAATTAAGACCAATTAATCTGGTCCAACAATGGACCAGACAAGGACTTAATCATCTTCAAAATGTCAAGTCCTGTAGAACTTTTTGTTAAATATTCACATTTAATTTCTTTCTAAGTTCTATTTGCAACATCTGGACAAACTGTTGCTGAAGAATTTGTTCTTAATATGTTTAATTCAATTATCAGATTTTCTCTATGGCACATGCCTGTTAAAAAGTATTTTCCTGAACAGACGTTGCTCTAAAGCCTTGATTGTCAAAGGTTGCAAGTTTATTTTTGTTTTCAACTGTTTTTCATTGTCCCTTGTTGTTCTTGTTTTGTTGCTGTGGTCACAGAGGATTAGGAAACAAATCTGAGATGGGTTAGATTTCAAAACATCAAGAACAGTGTTTCAACTTCTTAGTAGCAATTCAAAGGTGCTCAGACCTTTGATTATCTGAAGAAGCAGTTTGATGCTATAAGGAGTGAAATTGGTTTATTACCTACCCTTGGAAGCTTCTTTGTGTCCTCCTTCATTTGCATTCCTGAGCTCAGGCTACAGTGACCAGACTTACACTTTTGCCTGGATATTGGCATGGTCAGCACAGGGGTGTGACAAGGTGATGAATGGAGCTCTGAGCAACCTGGTCTGGTTGAAAGTGTCCTGTGAGGGTCCCTTTCAACCCAAATGCTTCTATGATTCCACGACAGGCCAAAAAAGCTGCTGACACGACTCCTGAAAAGAACATATTTGAATCTTCCGAAAAGCGATGATGTGTCTGTCTTGTTTTTTTCCAGTTGAATGTGGAGATACTTGTTTTCAAGAAGAATTTCTGGTCAAGGGAAACAATTCAAAATCCCATCTTCCAGGCATCATATGAAGTTTGATTGCTCTAAGGAGCAAGATAAGCTATCCAGAAACTTAAAAAAACCCAATCAGGATACCCGATTGTGCATTATGTTTTGCATGAAGGATTGGCATGTCCATAGTTGTCTGGGTTGTTTGCTATTTTTTGTTTGCTTGTCTGTGTTTTGTGTGTGTCATTTTTCTGTTTGGTTTTTTTCCCCCCAGTGGGATCCTCCTGTCATTTGTGCTTCTGCAGCTTCTGTGATGGCAGCTTCTTGATGAGAACTGAGAAAACCAGACTTTGAAGTATCGATATGCCAGTTGATCTGCACCATTTGTTAATTTGCTAGTTATGTGTTGCAGGGATAGTCTAAATTTTGGGGAAAACAGTAAATCTTATACTCAGGCAGACTGCCACATAACCAAGAATTTTCAGTGTGAAAGAAGAGGAGGATATATTTTCAATTTTCTGGTGTTCCTTTGAGTTGTTCATTGGCCCTTATAAGAAAGCACAGACCCATTTGTCTTTTTGGTTGCATAACCTGACTTTGCAGGGAAAGCTTTTTCCATTGAGAAGTGCAACTGATAATGTGCTAAGTATGAAGTCACGCTTTTGAGCAGCTGAAATGTAGATGTTTGAAATACCCAGCTGATTTACAGTAGTCTGCCTGCCATTTGCCTCTGTTAACAGTCTTTAATTACGTGATCACCTCACTGTCTCTTATTATTCCTTTCTCTGGTTTCAGTCACTGGAGAGGTGGCTGCAAAATCCAACATGGACTTGTGGAAGGAAGGAGGCCATGCTCTGATTGACCTTGATGGGTTCCAGAGTTACAGTCATATATAGGGAACATAACAGAAAGACAAAGGAGGATTTTAAGGTCAAGATTCTATTAACCCATGGAAATTGTATCTTACTGTATCCCTAACCCAGGGAAATTTGAGAGGGTTTCCTCCTGAGGAATTTTCTTTTGGCCATTTTCCTTTAAAGTTGCTAGTCTCCTAAGACCTAAATTGATTAGCTGAATTTAAACAGTCATTAATACTCTTAATTGAAACATGCCTAGGAGAGAATTCGGTTATATTTGGTTTTATGTTTAAATCTCTGTAGTTTTGTCTAAGTATAAGCTGCTTTACACAGTAAATCTAAAAGTTTTCGCTATTAATAAAATAAATAAATATTTCAAAAATATTTCAAAAATAAAATAAATATTTCAAAGTTTAGATTGCTTTTGGTAAAGCAATATCAAAGTTTGTCCTGGTTTCAACAAGTAGCTTTTGTTTACCAGTGATCTTTTTGGTCTTAATACACCTGTCACTTTGTTTTCATTAGGAAAGGATGTATTGTACATGTTAAATTCAAGGTTACTTCAGTGTCACATAATCCTTGTTGGCAGCATTTTTGAAAGAGATTTTTCATGTGATCCTGATATTTTATGATAGTGAAGCATTTAAATGAATATTTCAAACATCTAGTCTGCTTTTTGTTCAAATGGTTAGATTTAGGCTCATTTTGCGGTCTTCTTTAACTTCTGAAATGATGAAAATTGGTGTCCTGGGTGCCTCAAAGGCTTAGGAATGAAAGAGGGGATTTGCTCTCCATCTGTTATGGCTGGTGGTATTCACTTGCCAGTCATTATAGGTCATTGAAAAGTGCTCTGTTTTACACCATATCAGTGCATTAATCTTATTTTTTGAGGTCATTTACATAGTGGAATGACTTTTGAGGTGCAGTAGTAGCTGAGAATTCAGGCGAGAGACAAGAAGTACACAGCATTTGCGCACTTGTGTTTTCAAATCTCAGTAAAGTTTTAAAAATAACACAAAGCTTTTCCACTGAAGAAATAAAACTTGGCTCATTTCTTACAGTATGTAAATATAACAAATGCCATACCTAATGCCATACCTCCTTTGGAGAACATGACTTCCTCTTTTATTGTTTTACATTACCTGACAAAAAGTATTTACCTGAAGTTTTTTGTCAGAATGCAGAAAGGGGGACAGCTATCCAAGTTAAAGTTCAGATCCATAACAAAATGCAGCTGTCAGTGGTTGCTTCTTGAGCTTTGGGTAGATTGCTTTGCATTTTTCCCTAAAAGTACAGCAGGTTTGCATTTTTCAAGGAAGCCTTATTTTCTGTTAGTAGTTGGCAAAGCTGTGGTAGTTCCCTTTCCTTGAATCAATGGGTGCTGAATTTTAAAAATACTCAAATGTGGCAAAACTACAATCTGCCAAGAATGCCATAATGTATTGTAGTCTAGATGACATAGTAGAGTGCAAGAGATTCCTCCCTTCTGAAATTTTCTGTTAAATTTTTGCTGAAAATACCAAAAGAAGTGATGGGAACTTTACCCTTCAGTCAATATTTGGGATATCTCTCTTGGCTACAAAATATGATTTTGGTATTCTTGTTTTTTATTAAACATGATAATTCTTTTGACCTTGGTATTAGGGACTGATGGCAGATTATAGATTTCTCAGGATAGCTAGCTTTTATTTGATTTATTTTTGAAGGACTCTTCCCTTTGATTCATATGGTACCTATTTCCTGTGGCTGTATTTCTGGATTTATACTCTTGTTGTCTTGGCCTTTCCCCTTACTTTGTGTTTATCCTCTTTCTCAACCTACCTTTTTACAGGGTGCTGTGATCTTGTTTGGCATCTGTACATGTGATTCATTATAATGTAAAATTGAAGCTGAGGTCATTGTATTGCAATTATAGCTGAAGCATTTAGTGTGCTCTTATGTTGTTCTTTAAAGCAGTTTAATTACTGCGTTGGGCTGCTGCAAGTTCCAATGACTTCTTCATTTTCATGTCATTATTAAAATTGTGTAATGAACTGTAGTTTCATTACATGTAGTGTAAGGACATAGGCATTTCCTGTGTATCTTCTGGCTTTCAATCATTTTACTAGAAATGCTTCAATTTAGAGAATTCAAGCCAATTGACAATATAGTATGTATAATTATACTGTTTTTATATCTGTATTTTATATGCTTATCTTGTATAGTATTAATGAGAGAATTGAAGTATATTTTTAGATGAGATATATTTCACTGGAATTAGAATTAAGGGAAGACTTTTTCCTATGAAAAGTTCAGTTTCCCCAGCTGAGTTATTTGCTTTACAAAAGAATACTATCAAAAATCCTGGTCACTTTATGATGGACAACCAGTTGCTAATGCTATTTGTGCCAGCTTAACACATATTTTATGCTTTGAGTACACAAAATCAAACTGATAGTTTTTAAAGGCACTTTATCCTGTCTCTTTTTAACATCCTCAAATGTTTGCCTTGAGATCAAATGGAATATATTTTTTATGATTTCTGACCTTTTAATAGGCCTTTAATTTGCATGAAAAGCATCATACGAGTGACAACTTGTGTTTTCTGTAACTGACCTAGTAAAACCTAGTACATAATGTCTGGGAAAGAAGGTAAGGTGATTATACCTTCATCAGTTTCCAGAAAAGTAATTAGAAACTCTGTTCTCAAAATAAAACAAATGAAAAAGAATTTGCTGAACTATTACCCTGTGGAACTAAGCATTTAAAGCTGAATGTTAAATTCAGAACTGTTGCTCTGACTTATATATGTTACGCTGAAGTGAATTGTGGAAGGACTCAAAAACTTGACTGATACTGCCCTCTGAACAGCTTATATTTACTGGACTAGTGAGGAAAATTTAATTCACGTTTCTTGAGAAGAATTCTTTGAAATGGTGAGCCTGGTGTTCTCCTGGGGGGAAATGCTTGGAGTTTGGCCTAGTATAACCACAGAAGGGAGAACAGATACCACTGCTGCCAGGACCAGTGAATAAAGGCTGGAGAAGGAAAATTGTTATTTCAGCTGTATGTCAGTAGTGATGCAAAGTGCAAGAGTATAAAATGACTATTACCAAGTTCAGACCAAACATTTGAAATAATTATCCATTATATAATGGATGAGAGCCTGAGTGTAATCTATAAAATTACTTGTTATGGTTTTTGGACACATTTGTGACACAGGAGGTCACTTTTCAGTTGTTTCTTTTCAGATGGGAGGAGTGTTGCTGGCGTTTCAAGCAGAGGTAAAATTCCTCAAGTTTTCCTTTAATTACAGAACTGATCAAATCAAGTTTCATGTGTTTTGTGGGGCTTACTGGCAGCTTCACTAATTTTTTGCTACACTTGCCTCTTAATACTGTGAATGCAACTTCAGTAGTTAGCTGTCATCTTTATAAATGTAATTATTAGCATGCAATGCAGTTGAAAATTCAGAGGAGTAGTAAATCTGTTTATGTAGCATTTTGAGAAGAATTATATCTAGAATTATTCAGATCTTTTATGTACGTGGAAACAGAGGTCTGTCTGCAGTATATTCCACTTATATACTGCTATTTTGAATCCATTCAAAGCCTGCATTAGGACTATCTCACCCAAAGGATGGGAATAAGCTCCATGTAGGTGAGTTATGGTTTATTCAGCTGTACTCAATTTTGGAGAATAAAACAGGGCAAGCTGATAGCAATCCTTCTCCAGAAAACTCCCCACACTTTCTGTCTGTGATTCTTGAAGTTAGGGAACCCCAGGCAATGGATACCCCATGCCTTTGTTCACAAGTACCTCTTTTCCTTTTCTCACCTTTTTTCCAGGTAATTTCTTGCAGCCATGTAAATTATTGGTGTCCGCAGTGTCCTTGTATTTAACAACATGGAGTTGCTTTTTGGTTTTGAACTCCTGACAATCAATTTTCTTTCCTACTTCCTCATATAAGAAGCATCGAGTGAGCACTGTTTGTTCGGGAATTTCCTCCCTTGGGTTTTTTGCATATTCATCACCGTCCTGCCTGCACTTTTGTCTCATTTTCTCTTTTTTTGGAAGGGTTAACTCTGGGAACTCAAACAGTGTAGCCTTCTTAGAGCACACATGTATGAACTGAGTTTGAAATGGATTTACCTGTATTGCCATATATTCTTTGCTGTAATCCAGCAGTACAGCCCTCAGCTTCCTGTGTTTGTCCAGAACTTCTGCAATGGAACTGTGATTTTAAGTCACCTAATCTTCTGTAGTCCCATGATGGAGAATATAGAAATTTCTGACTTCAGCAAGAGAAGTTTTGGATTTTCACTCATGCCGATTATGGCATGACCAGCTGAGGCTGCTTCACCCTGTTTCCCCTCTCTATTTACATAGTCTCTTTAATGCCATGTATCTACTGAGTTTGGAAATCAACTTTTTCAGGAGCATTTGAATTCTGAACACTGTGGAATATTTTTTTCTCTGGATATGAAACATTTGTTTTCAGCGATTTAAAGGAAATACAAAGTGTAGTGAATACATAACTGGTAGAAAACCAATTAAGAATTAAGAACTTTGCTTGTGTGCAGTTTACGTTTATACATTTTATAGATGACTTTGTTAGTGCTGGGCCATTGAGTATAGTTAGGCATTTCTGTGAACTAGGGATATAATAGTATATTTTCAATAAAATCAAATGCACCCAAAGTACCTGTTAGCATAAGAATTTTCTCATATATAGTCTGGTTAAATATTAATGCCAAGACTTTGGCCATTGCACATTTTTGCATATAATATTTTAAACTTGATATTATGCAGGTTTTTTGCATAATTTAAATGTAGAAATCTGAACATCATGCTGGCTAAGTAAATTGTCATGTTTTACTGAAAGTGTCTGCACAGTGTATTTTCAGGACTGTGTGCCAGCAGCTATCTGTTCAATATTTAAAGAAAAGAATTGCATTTTTTCATTGCAAAGCGTGACAAAAATTGAACTCCCCTGAGAGGGTCTGTTCACTGCAGTGTGCTAATTACATGCACTCTTTAATATGTGCTGGGACAATAGCAGCATAATGTGTCCCTCCACTGTTAGATTGGTCAAAGAATGTTGGAAATGCCTTTTGGACTGACTTTCTTTTAAATTTAATTCAATATCTTGTTGGCCTAAAAAAGTATAGCTGTGCGCTTCTGTTTTTGTGTGGGCATTTAAAGAAATCGATTTAAAGACATCCTGTGTGTCACAGTGGTGGACTTTATAATTGATAGTTGTATATGATGATGATGATGGATTATGCAGCTCAAGTGAGTACTTTAGTCAAAGATTTGTTCTTAAACTACCAGGTCATATCTCAGTTTAGAGGTGCCACTGTATCAGTTAATACAGTAAACTTAATACATCAGTACAGAAGAAATGAGATTTCACGAAAGCTTTTATATCTCTCTATATAAATGTAAATGAATTTACTGTATCAGGATATTTCTGACAGCTGAGTCAGAGCTGAATTCAAAGAGAGGAGAATTTAAATATACAGTATAATCCCTTTATTTTAGCTTTGACTTAAAGACGTGGTTTTTTGTATACTGACTCAGAATTTTCTGAGTTCCTACTCTTCAAATAAGTCCATCTGATCTAGCAGCTCCCAAAGAAGAAAACCTTTTTCTGCTCCCAGCACAGTAGACACTTGTATCAACCAGAGTGCTCCTTTGTGGATAATACTTGGTTTGCTTTATTTTCCACAACTTGAGAACACATCTTAAATACTGAGGGAGTATATGTACACTTTTCTGTTCAAGGGTAATTCAAGCTAAGAAGCATGTGGGTACATTCAGCTTTCTTCAACTGCATCTTGAGATTTTCATGTATTTTCTGTATTAGTAATTTTTAATAGAGACAGTGACCTTTCATGCTTTTGTCATTTGACTTATGGATTCACCACTTAAAATTATGTAGCACAAATGGAAGTGAATCAAATAGTGGATTAAACCTAATAATTTCTCTGCCTTATAATAGCTTACAGACCTTCAATTTATTTCAAAAGAGGTCTATCCCTCTTCAGAAACATTCCTCCTAGGCTGTTGAGGATGAAAGAGGCAGTTTGACTAGTTCTTCTGGGCCTTTTTCTTTTCTTTCTCTCACTGTTAGAGAACAGAGTAATAAAGATTTATTGTTGGTGATGTTCCTCTGATTTTATTTTGAGGCAGAAGTGCACAGTTTGGCATTTGGAGGCATCCTTGCAGAAGCTTTTGAATTTGGAATTAAATTGAAAGCCAAGTGATTAAAGTTTAGGAGTTATCCAGGTATCTGATTAAGATTCAGGGGTTTTTAGTAAATTGAAGATAAAAGCTTATTTACAGCCTGTATTAAACTAAAAATATTATAGTTAATCACAGCTACTGTCTGCCGCATTTCTTATAAAATTTCCATTAACAGGATGCATTCTGTACGTGATTATTAGTAGTTTACAAAATATTACTCTAGAAACTCAATTAATTTATGTTCTTTAATTTTAGATCTGAATAAAAAAGCAATTCCATCTGTTTTAAATGACAATAATACATGATTATTTTCTTATTATAGTAAAAATATGTTGAATATTAAAAGACTGGAAAATAAAGAGTCGTATTGTTTCTTTATCCTGAATTTTTTGTGAGCTCTTTTTCTCACCCAGTGATAATCTCTTTGTCTCCTGGGATGTTTATTTTTTCCTCTGTCAGGGACGTTGGCAAATGCTTTGTTGTGCTGTGGAAAAAATATTCAGCTTTTAATATTTTATCAGTTCCATTGGGCAGAAGGTGTTAGCAGTAACCAGTCACCAGTCCTCAGGGTCTTGTCTTCATCCTTGTCATATGGAAACATTTTAAATTATGTATAACAGTAGATGCTACTCAGTAAATATCTAATATGTGATAGGTACTTAAGACTGAAATTACTTTTTCACTGGAACAATTAATTAAGCTGTATTTTTTAGGTTTATGATGTGACTCTTTTATAATATCAACGACTATTTGGGTGCATTTTGAATGTCTAAGCTACACATGAATCACAGCTTATTTTTTTTTCTTTCTGAATGCTGGAGAAGTTTTTAATTCATCCATGACCAAAGTAACATTTCCCAGTTTTGTTTTGCAGACTTTTGTATCTTGTGTCATCTTTCCCAGATGTATCCATACTTGGAATTTTTTAGACAGTATCAATATTGACAATATTTTTCTGCAGGGAAATGAGATTTGACATCTGCTTTCTTCTTTAGACTTGCAAGTTGCTGTACTTGGGAAAAGGCATGCAACAATCTATGTGTTGTTTTTTCTTACAAACAGTGGCTCTGGAGAAGGCATTTGATGACTTGGAAAAGGAGTAGTCACAGAGCTGTCAGAAAACTTACTTTCCATTTTTATTAGCACCAGGAGAAAAGTGTGCTCCTTGTAATACACAGGAATGCTTGCTGACATTGCCTCTGCTTCATGGATTGTCAGGGCTTAGTTCTTTAACACAGAAAAACACATTTGTCTTGAAAGATGGTGTGTGTGTGTCTGTGCACATTCACAGTCTCTGTTGTTGTTTTTGTGCAGGCCTAGAAGCCAATAGGATTCTGTTTCAAATTGAAAATTGAACTTTGAAATAAGTTCAAGTATTTAAAAAGCTATAAGCAATTTTTTATTTATTGCATAGACTGTTGTGTACTACACCATGTAGTTTATCCAAAGCTGAAGTCTCCCACTTGAACTCCTGCTGAATGATGCTTCAGCCTATGGATGGCTGTAAAATGTGGCCCAAAGGAATTCTGAAGCATTGAAATTATGTGCTATGAATATTTTTCACATTTATTTACTACTGGCAGTGCTTCTCTTACATTGCATGGTATTTCCACTGCTTAGGTTTACTGAATTGTCAGGAGTCTGGGGTTTTTATTGTGCAAGGTTCAGCTTATTTAAAGGACTGCTGAAAAGTTTTCAGTTTTCTGTTCTTTAGCTGTACTGAATGCTGAGGAGTTTGAAATTCTCCTTACCATTATGAAAGGTGGCACATAGCTTGCTTTTAGACAACATTGCTTTGTTACACTCTTGATTGGTGATCCTCCTCTGGTGTAATTGAGCTGTTTGTCTGGTTTCCTTCAACTAATACCTTCAGAGATTTCCTCAGCACCAAGCTTGAAATGCTTAACAGAAGTGAAGAAGTCACATTTAAAACGCAAAATCAAAAAATTCTAAAAATTTGCTCTTTCCTTGGTGTGATATTACAGAGAAGTTACATTAAATGTGGTTTAGAAAGAGAAGGAAGAGGGGTATTTCTTGCACATCCTAATAAATAGACTTTTGTCCTTTATAGGAGCAAACCTTGGCTCTGAGGAAAGAAGGGATAGGTGTTGTGTTAGATTCTGAACTGCCTCATCTCATTGGCATTGATGATGATCTTCTCAGTACTGGCATCATCTTGTACCATTTGAAGGTAAATACACATCTGTGTTTCCATAGCCTTTATATGCCTTGTGATTTTTTTTCAGTAGAAAAATTACATTATTGATTGTCTATATATAGTGCTCATTACATTACTACAGTAAGAAAAGCTCTTTATGCTTCTCTGCTGTAGTCAGAAAAGCTCTTAAGAGGTTGGAAATAGTGAAAGTAAAATATCTGTTTAGGTTTATCCTGAGAGTCAGCTGGTTAACCAGAGATAGGTGTTTCATATTTTTATCGGTGTGTATTGGTTTGTCATTCATGTAATTATAAAGCTTGACCTTAAAATCTACGTCTAGGTTTTCTCAAAACCACAAAGGTCGTTCTTCACTGGAGAGGTGAAACTTGAATTTGCTGATAATACTGTAAAATAAAGACTGTGAAAGCATTCTGAAAATGCTACATGATTCCCTTTTTCCATATATGTTTAAATGTGTATTTCATTCAGGTTACCCTGAGAAAGTGGAAGGATAAATTATATCCTTGTGGGGGAGATAAGGAGATTCCAACTGGAAATAATGTGTGTTTTTCTCTTAATTAGGAGGGCCAAACATATGTTGGCAGAGAAGATGCTATAACAGAACAGGATATTGGTATGGAATTTGGCATTTTTATATTCTTTTTTCTTCCAGTATCCTAATACATGAACTAAACTTCCTATGTTTTTTCCTCTTTTCAGTCAGTTGTTCTGTGTTTTGTGTATTATAATCTTTAGAAAATCTGAAAGCTGAATTGCATGGGATTTGCTTCAAAGAGCATGACTCCTAGCATAGCTTGTGGGCTTTAATTCATAGACTTGTTACTAATTTATTTCTTGCTTCTCTTGAATTAGCATCCTGTAAAAATACTGTCCTTTTTCATATAGCACCTGTCACAATTACTACCAAATCATTCTCTTAAACTTTGTATAATGACAGCATTGTTACACTATTATGTCTAAGATAGTCTTGGGACTTCAGATTTGAGTTTAAAAAACTTCTGAAAGTTGGTAAAAATCTACTGGTTTACCTATTGATCTCTTACCAATGCAACTAACTGCCAGATCTGGACTGTCCTATCACATAAGTTCCTGGAAGGCAGTTTCATCAAGTGAACTGCATCCTTTAATTCCTGGGTGAGAATCTGACAGTCAAATAGCTTAGTTTGGTATATTTTCATGGGTCAAAAGTTGCCTGGATTTAAATTACTCTAATAAATTCCATGAAACTACCAAACTTGTGATTCCTTGTATCATTAAACAATACACATAATCATACATTATTTGAAAAAAAATGGAAAGTAGCATAACTGATTGATAAAAACCCTGTATGCCATAGGGCATAAGAACTTTACTTCAGCCTCCCTTTTGTCTACAATGGCATATTATGTCCTGTCTTTTCAGATTTAAGCATGGTTGCCTTAAGGTCTACAAGTTTTCATTATTTCCTTATGAAACTGGTCAATGAATGTCTCTCTAGAAATATGTGAATTGTACTTTTCTGGTTTTTATGGAAACAAAGGAACATTTGCTAAGCAGGCATCAAAGCACAGGAATAAAGAGCATTACAGTAAAAAAGCGCAAAATCAACCCAGCACACTTCTTTCCACTAGAATAAAACAATAAATATTTAAGGCATGCAGGATGTGATAAAGGAAGGAAGAGAACATTGTCCAGAGTAAAGAGAAAATACACTCTTTGATAGGCAGTGCAATGTGTTCTTAATAAATTATTATTAGCATGTTAATCTTACTAGTTGTGAGGAGTCTAATTATGTTATCTTATTTCTTTGTGTTTAGTTCTTCATGGCCTTGATCTGGAAAGTGAGCACTGCATCTTTGAAAATCTCAGTGGTACTGTGAACCTCATCCCACTGAATGGAGCACAGTGTTCTGTGAATGGCATTCAGATTACAGAACCCACACACCTCAACCAAGGTATTATCCAGCCTAATGTCATCTTTCAGGCAGCCTCTTTGCTTCTTCCTGGCAACAACACTGAAAAAAAATCTGCCTTTATATAAAGGGATTGCTGTTTAATTAGTTTTAGTTTCGTGTCTTCTCAACTACAATCCAAAACCACCATGAAAACCGCATGGTGTTTTTGTTGTCAAAGAATTGCCATGTGGTGAAAAGGGAATTCTTTATTAATTTCAACCATTTCTGTCTTGGTTATTGTTTCTTAGCAGCAAAATGGGAGAAAATTCCCTAAGAGAAAGAATCAAAAGGAAAAATCCTAACCCCAAACAACTTCATAATCTTAGTTATGATTTGATAGTTACCCTTGGATTCTGTTCATTGTTATACAAAGTGAGCTCCATGCCAGATTGCTGTAATGTTGAGAAAAAGAGTATAGATCTCTACAGGTCTAAAATAATGTCAGAAACACCCCTGCTCCTCTCCCCAAGTTTCAGGTTGGTCCTGCTTAATACTACTGCCAAATTCTCTTGTACAGCAGGAGATTGAGCTGGAGTATCTGTTTGCTGCAGCTATAGGAAATGACAAAAGGGGGAAGCTAAGCCTTTGGGAGGAAGTTTAGAGAATTGCAATTTTAATATAAAAATTTCAAAATTTGGAAATTAAAAAGCAGCTGGGATAGCTGGGAACAAAGATATATTGTGTTGGCCTGGAAAGGACTGACTGACAAGTGAGCTGGTGCATGCTGCAGGAGAGCTTCATGATATTTTATCTTCCAGGAGCACCCAGGATATCCTCCCATTTAGCAAGGAGCTCAAAAAGACCTGTTTAGGAGTGAAGCTGTGACACAGCTCAGCTGCTGGAAAACAATCTCACTTTGCTTCCCTGAAAAGCTTTCAGAGTAAGCTTAGGCTAACAAAAGAAGAATGCAGTGTTAAACAAGGGGAGTCTTGCATCCTTTCTGAACTCTAACAAATGCTTCTAAAAGCTACTTGCAGAAACCAGGGAGTTTTGGTTTAGAGAGATGATATTGACTCTTTTTTTTTTTTAGAGTGCCTATTTCTTCATGCAAAATGAGAGGCATATGTGCTTGTTTCTCTTACAGATAAGGAAAAACAAATAGCCCAGCCCCCTTGGTCTTAGGTTTGAGTAAATCTCATGCATAAATTGTTAACAGAAAAATTGACATTAATAGCAAATAACATGGTAAACAAAAAAAAACTGAGCTGTGATGAATCATCTTTACTTTATCCTGCTGCATTTTAAAGGCAGAAAATGTTCAGTGTGCCTCAGAGGAAGGTAGGAGTTTGGATGCTTTTACCCTCTTTCAGATGCATGTTACAGCTTGATTTTTGTACTGCTAAAAGTGGAAACATGACTTTTTTCCCTCACAAGTTTCGTTAAACAAAAATTTTCAACTCAAAGGGGAAAGGCTGCTAGGGCTACTAAACTGTAAAAAACAGCTTCCTAAGCTGACCTTTTGTGTGGGTAAGGAGACTGAGTCTGAGAGGAAGGTGGCAACCATGACAGGAGGTGTGCAAAACTGATGAAATCACTGGTTTAAGGACTCGTGTGCAATCCATTTATCCCAGCTGTGTTAGCATTTAGTCTCACAGCATGAAGTGGCAGCATCCTTAAATACCCGCTTTTAGGTAACACTGATTAACTGCTGAGACATTTAAATGTTTCCGTTCATCATTAACAGCTGTTCATTTGAAAAGGTGTTAAATTTTTAGACCATCATAGAGTTTAAAAATAATAAGAGCCATGGTAATCAATTGCCACTTCCTTCTGTGGATTTCTTCGATCATTTGTGATTTCTGGTTAATGTGGTGTTTCTGTAAATGTAACTGAACCAACAATATTTTTTAGTCACAAGAACATATGGTGGGGTTTCTGATGGTAATTGAGTTAATATTCACAATTAAAGTTTGTCATTTGCCTTAAATATAGCCTCACCTTAGAACAAGTTTTCAGGGTTTTGGGCCAAACAGTCAACCCATCTGGACTTAAAAGAGAAACCTAGATATTTTTCAAATGACCTATCATTTAGGACTGACTCTCATGTGCTTCCTTTTAAGTCTCTCTCTCTCTCCTGTCTTCCTTGAAATTTATGAAGTTAGGGACACACATCTATAATGATTAGTTCTGAAAATTTAATTAATTTATTTACAGTGCTTCCATCTAGTGAAGTGGTCACAAATGTTTACAATTAATTATTTGTATCTTCACTTGAAAGTAGCTGAAGGAATTTCATACAGATTTATAAAAGGTAATTCTTTTTGAGATTTGACTGAGGTAAACTGCAAATGTGATCTGAAATTGAGGTGTTGTGTAGACAACAAGGAGTGACTTGTAGTGCTCTTTGCCATTTATTTGTTAAGACTGGATCACCTCATTTGAGTTGATATTCCTAATTAAGCTGATTTTAAGAGAAGCATTCCTTGCTAAGGACATCACGTTGTGATGGTAAGAATTTGTAGTGATGAGTTGAAGTACACTTTTTTCATACTGTGAGTGTAATGGAGTCCTTTTTCTTTTTAAAAATGCTTCATACCAACTGACAGATAAATGCTTGATTCTGAGGTGGTGAACTGGGAAGACTTCCATGTTATGACAGTAGTAAGACATCACTGACAAAATACTTCTTAGTAGGGAAGTATTAATCTTGGTGCCATTGTCTTTAAAATATGATAAGAATTGCTCAGAATCTCTTTATTTGTGACCTATACCTTAACTGATTGAATACAATAATAGATATGCATTGAGCAATATGAATTATTCAAGGTTCTTCCATCAGAAAACTCCTGTTGGGTATTAAAGTCTAATAATCCTGTTTTGAATAACAATAAACTTCAGTGTTCCACGTGGAGAAGAAAAATGTGAGAATACAAATAATGGAGATCTGGAGCTTGTAGTGTGGTTGGATTCAAACCTGAGCAGTGATCAGTAGGGAATGGACAAATTTGTTCTTGGTCACATTCATGGATGGTCCTGTTGAATCTGCATCTGCTGGTGGTTTCCAAAGTTGAACTGTTAAAGAGTATTTAGATCAAATTGGGGACAGCTGCTTCCTCTCCCTATGTTTATTCTTTAGCTGAGCTCCATGAACATGATTGACCTTGGGTCAGTCATATTCATGCAGTGTGTGAACATGTGTGGGTTTTCATTTTTAAGTAGGAAGAGGAAGGAATACACTGTATGCATCAGTTAAGGTAGCTGTGACTATGCATGGTTACACATTTGTCAAAATGCATTTTCATTTTGTTCTTGCTTAATGGAAGTCTTTGCTTACATGTTGTATGTCTGAAAATTGCATGGTACTTTCAGTTGCAGAATGTTGGTAGTGAGTGGTGTGTGTTTTTCTCATCAGGTGCTGTTATATTACTTGGAAGAACCAACATGTTTCGCTTTAATCACCCTAAGGAAGCTGCTAAGCTGAGGGAGAAAAGAAAGGTGAGCTTAAGTCAGTGTTTGGTAAATTTAAACCTTTCCATAATTTTATTTTTAATATAGACATGCCTTGATTATTATATAATGCCTTTTTTTCATTTGCTTCATGTACTATAGTTAATATTTCATCAAAGCAGGAGTTTGTAAGCTTGTGTAATACTTTTATTTTATGGTCTGTTGTTAGAGTGGACTGCTGTCTTCCTTCAGCTTGTCTATGACTGATCTTTCTAAATCTTGTGAGAATCTGTCAGCAGTTATGCTTTATAATCCAGGGTGAGTATATTCTAAAATACAGTTGTTATAATTCCAGTCATTCTTCATTTTAGCTGTTTGAAATGTTCCAGAAACATTATGATTAAAGCAGTTCAGCAAAATAATGACATGGCAATTTTTATGTCTGTACTTTCTTCAGAATTACAAGTTAACTATTTTTCCTGAGAAACATGCATTTTGGAATGAAAACTAAGATTTCTTGAGTTCATATAATACCAATACAAGCATAAAAGGGCTGGGAAATTAATGTCTTGTGTTCTCTGTCAGTAACTCTGAGTAAGTGGCCAGATTAAAATATGGAAAAAAGTTTTACTATGCAATTACAATGGCACAGAATGCCTATGGTAGAGAAGCTGTTTTTAGTGATTTTTCCACTGTTCCTAAAGTGACTTAGAGAGAACTGGCGGTGTTTTGTTCTAATTTTTTTCCATATGTAGGGCCTGTGTTTTGAGTATGAGATGAGTCAATTTAACCAACTATGTGCTTTTGAAAAATTGACTATAAATTGAATTATAGCCTTGGATAGTGCAGCTTTATTCCCAGGTTTTTCTGTGAGGTTGCTCTTTATCCTTTAGAATTTAGGAAGATTGGACAGGTAATAATAACTTCTAGTTAAATGATGTCTGAAATACAGTGAGTGTGTTCAATAATACTGCTTCAAATGTGGCTGTTACTCTTTTGCTGCTGAGCTACTAACAGAGATCTCAACATAGTGAACTGGTCGCTAATAAATTACGTCTTATTTTCAGATAGAGATGATAAAGAAGATAACAAAAAGCATAGTATAAGTATGCTTTTCTATTTTTTCAGCTTTTCAAATAATTGAATCTAAAAACTTTCAGTGACAGTTGCTAGTATTGTGTTTTCTGTGAACTGGGGAAAGTTCCTGACTGTTGTTACCTCTGATTATTGGTGAGCTATCCTGGTCTTTTTTTCTGACTGATAATGTTATTCTGCTACAATATTGTTATAAATAATTGCATTATACTGGGTAGGACTGACCTTAACTCTGAGGTCAGCATAGAGTAGGACAGATTGTTTCAGCATTGCCTCACTAGTCTCTCAAATTTACAGCAAAATATGGTGACATGGACAAGGCCCAGTTGAAGGTGTGCTTAAAAATGACTTCCCAGCCCAAGCAGTCATACTGTCTTCAGATAATGCCAAATCCATGCCTTACAGAAAGGATTTTTCCTGTAAAACTTACTTTAAAAAAAAAAGCGAGAGAGAATTTGTAGAGTTCCTTGATTGTCTCTGTTGGAGTAGATTGCAAGTCCTTTTGCTTATTTTTTTTTCCAGATCAGTTTACATCTTGCCTTGAGACAGTATGAATAATACTATTAGATTGTCAATGTATGCAGCAATTTTTCGAAACACTGCCATTTTTCCCATTTAACACTTCTTGTGAATTTTCCTTTCTTAGGTGTGATTGTGAGAATACTCTTGCTCTTGAAATTGAGAATAAGATAGGTGAAATATTCATAATATCCCTGAATGCTTCATGCCTGTGTTTTATTAAACTCTAAACTATAATCAGAGGGTTAATTATTGACATTTTTCTGCTAGTCTGCATTCAGTTAATATTTGTGGACTGTCTTGGAGGGATAGGTATTTTTTCCTGCTTAATTTGTGAACACAAGAAAGAATTATGCATAAGGCTCATAATGCATAAGGAATGCCAGGTCACTTATCTGTGAGCAATAAAACCTATCTGAAGTTGTTCTGTACTCACTGTAATGTGCATATGTTTTTCGGAGTGAGGAAGCTTCTGAACCATTCAATCATTTGGGTTGAAAGGGATCTTTAAAAGTCACCTAGTTCCAACCTCCCCTGCCATGACAAGAGATATCTTCAACCAGACCAGGTTGCTCAGAGCCCCATCCAGCCTGACCTTGAATGTTTCCAGGCACAGGGCATCCACCACCTCTCCAGGTAATTTGTGGAGGTGAGTGTTACCCTAATAGATCAGTGATTTTAAAAAAACAAACACCTGCGTGTCCCCTTCCCCCCGAAAAAAAAACAAACCTGTCAAAAAAACCCAACCCTGCAAAAAAGTCCAAACCTCAACTGTTACTGTTCTGTCTGCTTTTATACTGCTGCCAAGGCAGGCTTTGAAGTTTGCACTGCTGTTTATCTGAGCCCTACAAATCAGTAAAAGACAGCACCTTCTGTAATTGATACATCTTTATGAACAGCAATTAGGCAACAGCAGCTTTTCAGTTTAGGCTGGGGTACCCTGACAATTTTAAATTTATTTATGTTGATGTTTTTTTAACATCTCTTCAAACAGCACTGGAGTTTTTCTGATTCTGTGGTGAGGTTGTCAAAAAGAAATAATTGTTCAGAACGTGTTACTTTAAGGGTAACAGGGGATTGGGATAAATGCAAGTTAAATGTTTTGAATAAAGCAGACTCCAGACTTTCTACTTCCAGCCAAGAATACTGCCAAGCAAGCTGTGTACAGTGGTGATTCTTCTTAGTGGTTCAGCCTGGATGCAACATTCAGTAAATCAAAGGCAGGGTAATTGTACCCAAGAAGTGGGGTGGAGCATCTTGCATTCTGAAAAAGTGCAGAATGGAAAAGAATATCCTACACTAAATCTAGCTTGTTGGGGATTGTTTGTTTGTTTGTTTTATCAGGAGCAATGCTATGACCCTTTCCTACAATAGATTATAGTATCACTTTCTCTCAACATGACATTATACTGCTAACCTCCAGTGCAGGCCAAAGTTCAGTAGCTGAACCCCTTTGTGGTTTTTTCTGTGCAGTTTTTGTGGCTGACTAGCATTCTGCCTGTTGTTAGTTTAGCCTTTTCTTCCAGTTTCAGTATTGATAACCTAAAGAGGTAGCTAAATTTGCAAGTTTTGTAGGTTGCAGTAAAGTTTCTGGTAAGATACAGCATCTTTAGCAATCAGTGGCAGAAGAGCCTGCGGTGTATTACCTTCAGTTGTGAAAGCATCATGATGGATCTTGCTTACTGTATCTTTTCCAATGCTGAAAACCAGCATTTTCCTTAACAGTGTTTTCAGGCGGATGGTCTTTTCTTGTGTGTGCCTTTTTGTTTGGCTGTTGATTTCCCATATGTGGGAAACTATCTCAGTGCATAAAATTTTGGCTTAATGTGCAAAATTCTTTGTTCTACTTCTTCCCAGTCTTTGTCTTTAATCTAGTGTCATGGAACACTGCTTCAGATAATAAGCTTTGGATAAAATAGAATTTTGCATGTAGATTTATGCTGAAGATTTCATTTGTGGGCCTTTTCTTAGCTACATGATACTGTAGCCTTGGTCTTGTTGTGGGTTTATGTCGAGATCTGGTTACTAAAGTTCTTAGAAATGCCTCTGCCTGAATTAAGGTGCAAAGGAGACTGTATGCCAGTGACAATAGTATGGCTTTTATTTGATAGTAAATGTGAGAAGGGGAGAGAGAGAGAAAGAAAGAAATAGAAAATAGGTGGGGGGGACAGAAAGGTATTGACAGAGACAGAATAAAGAAAATATCACCACTCCGTGGATCCCAGTGATACTCCATTGAACCTCTCCAGCTGGTCTTCTTGGTGGTGAAGGTCCTGCAAAAGCACAGAATCCAATGGGTTAATATACACTTGGGCTAGGTAGGAAAACCCAGGCACCTCCCTGGGGAGGGGGACAGTTTGCCATTGTCTCTTACAACAGACTCTGGGTTAGCTGCATCCTATGCAGTCCTAAGGTGCAAGACTTCAGGAATTACTCTGG
The DNA here is from genome assembly GCA_034509425.1 of Eopsaltria australis. Classification (NCBI taxonomy): domain Eukaryota; kingdom Metazoa; phylum Chordata; class Aves; order Passeriformes; family Petroicidae; genus Eopsaltria; species Eopsaltria australis. Next base: position 2,873,958 of record JAVTVJ010000087.1, on the reverse strand, counting down.
TGGGGGGCACTTCGGGTAGTCTTTGATGCATTATGACACCCCCCAGCTGTCTGTCATGTGAATGTCCTGTGGATGTGTCTTCTGGGGTTGGGGGTTCCACAGCTGGGCCAGTTTGTGTAAGGGAGCATGGGTGTTCACTGCTTCTAACCAGAGGTTACACTCGAAACCTCCTCCATCTCCCCTCCTCATTTTGGGGGGAAGCTGTGTAAACCTGGCTTCTGTGGGCTGTGTGGTCTCTCCCACCCCAAACTCAGCCAGGGAAGAATCCCTGCTGCATTTGGCTTTCATGTGGATGTACTCCTCTCCTTCAGCTTTGTTTGTTTTTTCCTAGGCCTGAGATGATTAAAGAATGGGTTTTCCCTTTATCTAATCGTAGTGGTTTAATTTACAGTTCAAAGTCTCAGTCAGGTGTCTTCAGGAAGGCTTCTTTGGTTGTAGCTTCTTTATACAGTCTTTGTTGTAATGAGCAAAAATGTTTATCAGTGTTTGAGGCATGCACTATTTCAGTCTCTGACAGTTTTGTATGGGGATTTGGGTTTGTTATTTTTTTTAAAATTAATCTCATGTATTGGCATACTGAACGGCATTGTAACATCTCTGTAGTCCTGCCAATACTCAGTCTTTTCTAACAGATGTAGTATCAGATTGCACTTTTGTGCTGTGCAAATTAAGCTACCATAGCACTGTGCTAGTAGAACTGACTTCCTTTCTCTGCAGCTTATCTGCACTGCTCTTATCACTAGATATGATACACTTCCCAGGAAAATGGTGTTATTTAATTCAGCACTGATCAGATTAAGTTCCTTTGTGGTAGCTCTACAAAAGAAGAAAGAGTAGAATCTAGTCTTTAATATTTGGGTGTTTCTTTTTAATTTCAAACTAATATGCTTTTTTCTATTCACAATAGTGCTCACATTAATAAATGGAGTAGAGGTTATGTGAAAATCATTTTTATTAGGGTAGACTAAACCAGAAAGCATCGGTCTTGCATATGTGCTTTCCCAGCCATGGGAATACAGTCAAATTGTTCTTTGCCAACTGTCTAAGCAAAGATGGTCTACCATCTGATAGTGCCCAAAGGATACCTGCATTTCCACAAGCCAGAGCTGTATTCCCCAGGGTCTATATTATTTTGGACTGAAATAATGATGGCATTTTGTCAGCCAAGTCCTAGGTGAGAAGTGATAGCTAAAAGCTCTGAATTTCAGATAGCAGATCATAGCCAAAGGGAGGAATTTTGAGGTATAGCTTTAATAAAAAAAGGGGGGGAAGGAAAACTCAAAGAACACGTCAACCACTGGATTAAGTTTTTGGTTTCTGAAAGTCCCCAAGATTGCTGCTTGTTCCCTTTCAGCACTGTGTAGATTTTGCATCCACTTTGTGGATTTCTGCAGCATTACTGCTGCAGCAGTTGTGATCAAACTAAAAATGCTAAGTTATCATCATCTATCCTTGTGCTGTAAAGTGCCCACCTTAGTTTAAAGGGAATGTGACGGGACTCTTGGTGAGACAGTTACATGAAAGCTTGAATGCCTGGATCTGGGTATTGTTGCCTTTCCCCCAGCCTGGAAAAGAAACTCGAGATCATTTTAGCAAGGAGGTAATATAAAAGGGGATCTTTATTTTGGAGTCTTCAGGAGCAGTTATGGAAAGGTATCCATAAAAGCCCACCCCCTCCAGGGGTGAGTACATATTTATAGCTTTTAGGAAATTAGCATAATTGATTAAAAGCAGCAATTAGGAGAACAAGTGGTGATTCAATTCCCCCCCAGGTCCAGCGCCTTCTCTGGAGCCCCCCTCTCAGCACTGGCTGTGCTTTGTTGATGAAAATGAACCTCAGAGTTGTCCTGGGCCCTGATTCCCAGGAAGCACCGAGATAGGACAGGGCCTTGCACCCCCCTGGGTCTTGGAGCTCTGGAATTTGCTTTGTCTTTCTGCTTAGGGAAAGGCCATGGAAAAGTACTGGAGAAACTAGCTATGAATGCAATAGGCTAGAGAGCTACAAATATATGTGCAAAGAGTACAGAGAACATAGAAAAGAAAAAAGGCAGAAACCAAACGGCATCAGTATAAAAATCTACATTGACTAATCACTTAGGGGTTGTAGAAGACATTTTTTAAAATGAATTTGTCAGAAATAGGGAAAAATGAAATACGGAATTTGTGAAAGTAGTCATTCTCCCTTATTGCAGTCATTAGAAAGAGGCTTCTTGAACGTGCAGGAATCACGGTTTGTTACAATAGCTTTATAAATGTTAGATTATTGGGGTACTATTTGCATATTTCCAAGGGCAATTTCTTTTTGTTGTATGCATTTCTATGACTTTAAAAAGAAATATTAAAAAATCCTTATTTTTAGAAACCTATCTATATAATTGTGGTCACAATGTCTTAAACTGCAGTTTGTCAAAAACTTGAAGTTAACTTGTGGTGCAGTCCTGCATTTTTTTTCAGTATTTATGGTCTGTTTCACTAACCTGCATATCCTTATGCTGTAACAAGCCTGAAAAAACTGAATATGTGTGTATTTTGTTGAATAATTTAATCCATATATAGGTTCTTTCTACCTTTTTAATATTTGTTATTAAAAAGTTTCTTAAATAAAAGGTAAATCTTTCAAATGAAAAATAAGAAAAATACTTGTGTGCAGCTGTAATAAAAGCTGACATTAAAAAATTACATAAAATGCTCTCCTGTGCTTATTCAGAACCTTATCAAACTAAATACATTAAAAACTCAAGATATTTTAAATGAATGGGTTTGAATTGTGTTCTGTGCTTGAATGTTGTACTTTGGGGTTTTTGAACCCCACTGATTACATCCTAGGACTGTTTGGGATTTTTTTCTTTCTCTTGGAAGGAAATGGCAGAACTGTTAGCACACACTACTGTAGTTTTGTAGCCCTTTCCCTTCTCAGAAGTGGCTAAGTTAATAAACCATAGGATGAAGAGAATTATTTTAGCTGTCATTGGCATTCAAAAAATGTGTTTAGAATTAATAATTATTTGAATTCTTCTTCTGAGATGTAATATGATAAATGTTCTATGAATCTAACCAATTTAACCTCCAATAAAACAAAGTGCTGTTGATTTTAAAGTATTCTGTACTGCTAATACATTTTTTCTATCAATTCCTTTCTCAATTGATTGCTCTGTTTCCCCCTGCCTCCCATGGCAGTCTTTTCCCTGTAAAAGGACCGATCTGTCTAAGGTAGAGAAATTATATTTCTGTGTATTGATTGCCATGTCTGCATGTAGTTAACTTACAGAGGCTATGCTAATCATCTATATGTTACCTTTACTTACCTTAACTTTACTTTTTAAATACTTTTCCCCCAGAAATTAATTTATTTTTTCTATTTATACTCATGTCAGCATGATGCCTAATTTGTAACCTTAATAGAGGAACTATTTTCGGTTCTTGTAGAAAGTAGTCTTACCATTATCATCCAAACAGACAGAAAACTGCATCATGTCTTCCTATTTTTGTGATACTCAGACAACAACCTTTTTCCTGTATTCTTTATTTTTTTTTTTTAAAACCAGGCTAGAATTCGAGAGACAGCAACGAGAGGAGCTTGAAAAATTAGAAAGTAAAAGGTAACATTGTTCTCTGTGGTATTTATGTGTGTATGTGTGTCTATATATACAAGTTAAAGACTCATTTGAATAATGAATTTGGAATCACAGTGTTATTGGAATTGGAGCTAACTGATACTTAGCAAAGAAGTTCTGGATGGCTTGTACAGATATAATATATTACCCTTGCTCTTAATTTTCATGGTTTTACTTTAAAAGATGGCAAATTACATTCTGAATTCATATCTCTTTTTTATGGTTTATTTGTCTTCGGACTGAATTGTGATGGGAGAAACTCACTTGTTACATTCTGCTTCTTTTACATCAAACTGTGGTGTGGGCATACTAATGGGCATACTAACCATGCTTTTCAGAACATTGTGTGGAAGTTGATTTGAAATACAAAAGAAGGCGCTGTTATCAGCTGCAAACTGAGTTGATAGTGTTGGCTCATCATACCTGCTAAGACTGTGGAGGTGATAGCTGTGCCTTGTTGCACATCTCAGCACTGAAGAGATTCGCAGGCTGAAAAACCTGTCTACCTTCTCAGCTTTAGATGGTGTGCTCCATTTTGACAGAGTTATTTATGTAGTTGGACTAACTGAAATAAACTCAGAAAAATCCTGAAGCTCTGAAGCACTGAAAGATATTATTCAGCAACTGATGCAACATAGGATCACTGATATTCATCCTTTTTTTAATGTTGGTGGAATTTGAATTCAGATTGTGCAGAAGTTGATTTGCTTGTACTTTAATTCTTTTGACTTCTGGCAAAATAAGCAGTTGACTTGCAGGTTGTCCCTACTTGTATTATGGGGATAATGGTAACCATCAAGTAAGAGAGATTACACAGGACGTAATAATTCGTCTTTAATCTTATATTCCGGTTTATCAGTGATTCAGTTGGACTTAACTAACGTGAAAACATTGCTTTAATTCACTTGTTGGCTTAAATTTGATGAGGCAAGTTGCTAATCAAGTCCTTCTATACAAGTTTTTGTGTATGAGAATATATGTATGTAAAAAAAATACATATTTACTCTGCACTGTGTCCATGGATATGTTCTATTAATATTTTTATTTGATTTGAAAGAACTAATACAGTCTAATTTTTTAGTAACATAAGTGCTGTTTAACATGTCTTCCTATAATTTTATATATCCACAGCTTTTTATACTGGCACAGAGTATATGAATCTCTTTTTGATTTGTCTCATGCATTTAGTCACTGCCAAGCGATGAAGGATCTTAGCCTGTAGCAAAACAAAACTATTGAAAAAAGAAATGGTTATATATAGTCAAAAATCTTAGTCCAAACATTTTTAACTTCATGTAAATGTTTTACTGTAGGAAACAAATAGAAGAGATGGAAGAAAAACAAAAATCTGACAAAGCAGAACTTGTGAGAATGCAGCAAGAGGTAGAGTCACAGCGCAAAGAGACAGAAATAGTTCAGCTGCAAATACGAAAGCAGGAAGAGAGCCTGAAACAGAGAAGTGTTCACATTGAAAGCAGGTTAAAAGATTTGCTGGCTGAAAAAGAAAAATTTGAAGAAGAGAGATTAAGGGAACAACAGGAGATAGAGCTTCAAAAGAAAAAGCAGCAGGAAGAAATTTTTTCCCGGGTCAAAGAGGAGTTGCAGCGACTACAAGAACTTAATCATAATGAAAAAGTAGAGAAAATGCAGATTTTTCGTGAATTAGAAAAGCTAAAAAAGGAGAAAGATGAGCAGTATCTTAAGCTGGAATCAGAAAAAAAGAGACTTGAAGAACAGGAAAGAGAACAGGTGATGCTGGTGGCTCACCTAGAGGAACAGCTTCGAGAAAGCAAGTCATGATAGAGCTCCTGAAGAGAGGGGATGTGCAAAGAGTAGAAGAAGAGAGAAGAGATCTTGAAGAGATAAGAGAATATCTTTTGAAAGTCAAGGAAGCCCGATCTGAAGGTGATGAAAACCATGAAGAGTTAGAAAAAGCACAGCATGATTTTGTAGAGTTTAAAAGGAAACAGCTGGAACAGTTGGCTATTTTGGAAAAAGATTTAATTCAACAAATGGATCACCTAGAAAAGGAAATAGGAGATGAAAAAAGAGCTCTGGAGCACTTAAAATTTGCACATGAAGAACATTTAAATCTCAAGAGAGATGATGAAAACTTCATGGATGCTGTACTCAAGGCTGAAGAAGTTGACAAGATAAAGCCAATGGAATACAGGCTCCAATCTAATGTACGCCAGCTTGAGTATCTGAAGAGTAAGCATTTGCCAGCTCTGCTGGAGGAAAAACAGAGAGCTTCTGAAGTCCTTGACAGGGGCTTGTTAGGGTTAGATAATACTCTCTATCAAATAGAGAAAGAAATAGAGGAAAAAGAAGAGCAGCTTGCCCAGTATAGGGCTAGCACAAATCAGCTGCAGCAGCTTCAAGAAACCTTTGAATTCACGGCCAATGTAGCTCGGCAGGAAGGAAAGGTTCGGAAAAAGGAAAAAGAAATCCTTGAATCAAGGGAAAAGCAGCAGAGAGAGGCACTGGAGCAAGCTGTTGCTAAGTTAGAAAGGAGGCATTCTGCTTTGCAGCGTCGTTCCACCATAGACTTTGAAATTGAAGAGCAGAAACAGAAGCTGGCCACCTTGAACAACAGCTGCGGTGAACAGGCAGGGCTGCAGGCGAGTCTGGAGGCTGAGCAGAAAGCTCTGGAACAAGACCGAGAACGGTGAGTGCTGTGGTATCTTCCATTTATCTGAACCTGTCCATGAAAGGGGAATAATTTTATACCTTGGATGTTGAGAGCACAACTTGTTCAGTGTCCCGCTACTTGAGTTTCTTCATGAGTTTCAAGTAGTTTATCCAGAATTGAAACTCCACTGCTTTTTAAAGAATTCTTGCTCACTTATTAAGTTCTGGTATGTTTGGATACCTCTCCCCTTCTCAGCAGAATATTATTTGCATTAGCCATCACAGTACTTAAATTGTTTTACCTATGTAGAAAGCTCAGATATCCATGTTTTGCCCTTGCAGCAAATGTACCATCTAACAACTTTTTTCTCTTAAATTATTTCTGCATAACATTTTTTTTTTCTTTATTAGTAACAAGTTAGATGTTTGTTCAAGATTTGGAGACTGTTACAGTAAACCTGCCAACTGTCTCTCTCAACTGGTGATGTACTGAACACTTCTGGTATTAAAAGTAAATGGGGGTAAATATTTAATTTTTAATAGCCCTGCTTTCAGGGCTAAACAAAAATAAGCTAGCCATACATCCATGTGAAATTTGATGTTGCTTTTTAAGCTTATTGGAAAATTATATAGAGAGGTTTTAGTACTGCCCAGTGTGGTGGCAATCCCTTTTTGGCACAGAAGCAATGTCATCGGTTATACTCAAGATATCTTGTAGCATAACATTTAGCCTGAATTTAGGGAGGCTCAGAGAAAAGTCAGTCAGGTACGGAAGGGTCTTTCTCTTTGGAAGAAGAGGAAGAAATTTTTTGGAATTTTTTTTGACCTGAGCCAAAATTCACTAAGAATAGTTCAATCCCTGCAGTATGGAAAAAGCACAGAATTGCCATTTTAAAATGTATTACCTGATTTGCTTATACTGGAGCTTTAAAACCTGTGAATATCAGTGAAAAAATGTGGTGTTTTTTTCTTGAGGTAGCATTTGTTATCTATTTTTTAAATATTTCACTAATTTATCTGAATATTTTTTTCATAAACCCTTCAAAGATATGTGGAAAAACACCTAAAAGAAGAAACTTGCCTGTAGCCAAATTGATGAGCTCTTCTGTATTATGTTCCTTTTAAACCATTATCAGAAGAGTTGCTTTATATACACTCTGTAGAGGTCACTTCTTCAACATCTATAGCTATATTGTTAAGCATTTTCAATATTGATTCATAATTTTGTGTATATTGTCATTATTTTCCATAATTGTTGTGAACAGAAAATCTCATTTTCTACACTAAGCACCTCACTTGACTAAAAAACTGGAGGTTCCACAAAAATACAGTTGTGTGATAAGTGAAACATGATATAGGCAGCCAGAAAACTGAGGTCTAGAGAAGATATCAAGGAAGTAAAAAGATATATATTTTTTTCCCTCTTTTTTTCCTTGGTTTTTTTTCTTGTTTACTTCAGAGTCCTCTTGCACGGGCTAAATCAGACTTTGAAGTCTTTTAGTGAATAGCCCATGGGACTGAATAATTCAATTCAGAATGTTTTTGTGACCGTTGAGGCAGGAGAAAAATCTGAAGACACATGAGAGCATGTTAAACATTTCAGGCTACTTATTGCTCTTGTGTTTCAGTTTACATTTCACAGTATATGATGCCATAGTAAGCATAAGAATTATATATACTTCTTATTGTCCAAGATAGGACAGGGCCTTGTACCCCCCGGGGCTTGGAGTTCTGCAGTTTGTTTTGTCTTTCTGCCTAGGGAAAGGCCATGGAACAATACTGGGAAAACCAGCTACTAATACAATAGGCTACAGAGTTACTAATATATGTGCAAAGAGTACAGGGAACATCTAAAAGAAAAAAAGACAAAAACCCAACGGCATCACCCCTGGTTTTCGGACAAGCAGCTACAGAGTTCGTCCTCAGGGCGGCTCAAACATTGCTACTGCAGTTTCTCTGATCCGAGGAAAAGAAAACCAAACCAAAAGGGAAAGAAAAGGCTTTGGCTAAGTCAATACTATGCTGTGAAAAGCCATGAGAAAACCTGGGCAGGGAGGTTTTTAAGATGCCCGCACCCCCCAATCCCACCAGACATTCAAGGTCTGTGTATTCAGGATGTTGAAGGCACAGTGACAGTTTTTTGGCCACAGATAATTATGGGATTCAGTATCATTATGAATCACCCCAAGACAACAGGGATGACCCCCAAAATGATAATTTGAAGTTAACCTAAACTGGGATATGTACACGCATTTTGACTTTACTGGCAGAGGTTTGGGGCACTAGAACTTTGCTCCTTTAACGTAAATCTGATTTTTGTAGTTAAATTGATTTTTCCATGGATGGAAACATTTTTCTATATACATCAGACATCTTCCATTCACTTACCCTCAGGACACAAGATAGTTTTGCTGCTAATCAAAAGAAATAGATGGCTTCTGGCAGTGCTGCAAGAAGCACTCTAAAACTGCAGTAACAATTCAGCCTGAGCCTCAGCATTCATCATCTCTCTAATTTTCTCATTTAACCCCCAGGATGGAATATAGAATTGTACTTCAATTTAGATACATACAATTGTAGCAGAAGTGGTAGAATCCCAGCTTTGCATAGTTTCTCCTGTTTTTGCAAGAACTTACTTTCTTTTGTTATTTGATTTCTAAGTAACTTCTAGAAAAACCATTACTTTTAGAGACAAGAATTGTAATGAAAATGGGGAAGATTATTACTGGGTTACTAATCTAATCTCAGCTACATTACAAGTGAAAAGGGTGTTCTGCCGATGACTTTGTTGTAATATGGTGAATATTGCAATAAGTGCTTCTTATTTCATACAAAATGCCTCAAGCATTTTTAGTCAGAAACACAGTACCCAATTTTACATATTGTATTCTGTGCATAAATCTGTGTGGAAGTAAATTTATTTGTTAAAGAAAGCAAGGAGGTTTCAAAAGATGATTTCTTAGTTGTATGTATACAATAAGTACTAGATGTTTTATTTTGTAAGTGAATTTTCAAAAATACCTATGCAGATGGAACAACTGGGAAATGTACCTGTGTAGTACACAATTTAAAGACTTCCTTATAGAGAAGTTTTGCCACATCAGTGTTTTGGGTTTTTTTGTATTAGTGCTGTATTTTGAGTTTTTAATTTTTTCCCCTTCATTTCTTCATTTACTGGAAGATAATACTTGAGGTCATTGATAGAGTTCTGTAAAAATCAGAATATATTCAAGTGATTCTAATAGATAGGTTAGGTCTTAGGAGTTAATATTTAATGTATAGATTTAGAGACCTCTTGGGATGGAAGTTATTATTTTTTTCCACTTAATATTACTCTTGGAAAGTGATTTTGAGCTGTCTCTATTTTCCTATCTAAATATGCTGAAGAACAGTTATGAATTTTAAACCTTTATAAATATTAGTATGTACAATTTTACATACATGTATACCAGTGTAGGCACATTACTTCCCATCAGAACTATGTGAATCAACTTTAAACCAAAGCAAATGAAATGTTACGATATCTCTATAGCCTGGACCAGGAAATTCAGCAGCTGAAGCAAAAAATATATGAGGGTGATGGAGCTCAGAAGGGAAACCATGGAATATTAGATGAGAGACTCTCCCAGAGCGCTTCCCCTACCAGCCCAACAAAGTTACAGCCACCTACTGCCCCACTGGTTGATGATAGGTAAGTAACCTGCATCCCTGAAATGGAATGCAAACAACATCTTTAGAAAAGAAATATTTTGAAAGACCATTCTGCCAGGGTTGGATTTGATTTAAATACAATGATTGTACTGAAAGATTTGTCTGGAAATAAAATTGATGTGTCGTATGTAAATAACCAAGAGCCTCACCTTATTTTAGAATACAGGGTTGGGAAACTGTAGGCTGAAAGGTATTTAAATAGTTTTTGAGTTTACAGTCACTTGTCTATATGGTTTTGCTTCATATATGCTTAAGGCAGCAAAGGAAATTAAATTGTCTTAAACCTTTTTTAATAGGACAGCTGCCTGGCATCACTAAAACCTTTAATCTCTGCCCTTGTTATACCTACACATGGCACTTGTTAGTATCAGCTCTTGGAACATTCCTTCTGCTTGAAGACCAAACCTTAGCTAGCCCAAGTTGCTGATACTGCAGCAGCAATGAAGGCAAACTGCTAAGTTAGTGAAGATGCAACCTCACCCTTCTTTCTTCTTCATCACTTGTATCCTCACTGCCTCTTGTGTGTAGGGCTGCACTCACAGCAGTGGCTGAGCCTGTGGTCTAGTAATTTGTTTAATTAATAACAGATTTTTAACCTTTGCTTGTTAGATGAACACTTGCTCAAAAGTCAGTGTTCCTTCCGTAAGGATGAAACTGGTCTAACATTGAGCCTCCCAATTAAGAGCTGTGCAGTACATAGGGTTAAAAGCATTTCAAAGAGCCTTCTAGTCTGTCTTGATTTTTTTTTAATGTAAAAATACACTGCTTTTCCATACACACACACACACAGACTTTTCTGTATCTTAAAGGATAAATGCATTTATTGAACAAGAAGTGCAGAGAAGGCTCCAGAATATTCATCATAAAGCTGAGAATAATGATATTAGTGCGTCCTGGTCTACAGAAAGTTTCAAGGTGAGCAGAAGTGGGTGGGACATCCTGACCTTCATTGGACCATGTCTAACCACTGATTTAGGTTTGTTGTTCAGTAATTTTCATGTTTTCCTGTGTTTACTTACTTTTAAATTACCAAAAAATGTAAACAGTAAACGAGGTATGATACCGGTTTTTAAATTTTAATCATATTTTTATTTCCAGTGGCATTTTTACGTTTTGTTCTGGGGTTTTTTTGGCGGGTGTGTAACTGGCAATAAGAAGTTTGCAGATAAAAGAAAATCTTCATTTTATATCAGAAAAATGTAATTGATGAAAATTAATGTTCTTCTGGATGGAATTTCGTACTTGCAAACAAATACCTATTCAAAAACTGGTGATCTAACTGATCCAAAGAGTGGGTTGATTGACTTCTAAGCCAGTAGTTTAATAAATATTGATTGTTATTTTTGTCTATTATAAAGAATGTCTCTTCCTCTGAATACTTTTAAATTAACTTATATGAGAAAGGCACTTTTTAATAACCTCCTGTACCTTTTTTGTGCTTAGGATAACGAGAGGCATAATAACAGCACTATTCAACGCAAGTTGAAGTATGAGGTAGGTCATAATTTGTCAGAATGAAATTGTTGTCTTAAATTATGGCATGCCCTGTAATTAAATTCTAGAATTAAATTAGAATTTTGAACTCTCAGCAAGATTAATGGCTAACAGAGATGGTGATGCATCTTACCAGCTGGAATCGAAGTGATTTTGTTTCAGATTGGACCTAGCTTTTCCTTGTTTGAAAGGTGTGATGTTAGGGTGGATCTTTCTTCATTGGTTTGCCATGATTCTTAATTTGGAACAGTATCCCTTTCATTAGTTTTAGAGGAGAAAAGCATTTAACGAGCATTTAATGATTGTTTGAATTCAGAATACACATAACATTTTTGACTCACAATGAACTGCCGTGTGTCTATAAGTTAGCAAGAAGAACCAGGAAAGTTGTGTGTGTCCTGAAGGATTTGTACATGTAAATATGTGTTTTTAAAATGAGGCTTAGACCCCTCCCAGCATATTTAGTTGTCTAACTGCTGCTTGAACTACAGTTATTGTCTTGGTGAGTAAATCCTAAATACCTTCATGAATTTAAACTGTAACGATAGGAGGGCTGCAACACCTTGAATTTGTACTTTATTTGACTTCTGCACTGTCGTTTTTAAGCTGTGTTGGACTTTTCGCACTCTCTTGGCTAGTATGGGATGACTTCTGTGCATGAGTGGGAGAAAAACTAAGGGCTTATATTAAGGGTTTCTGCATTGCCTGTTGACTTTCCTGGGATTTTTGAGTAAAGCAAATATAAACCAAGTGAAATGGATACTGTACAAAGAAAAAGCAGGGGTGGGTTGAAATGATCAACTATTCCTTAATCAGATCTCAATCACTTCTGTTGGGTTTTCTCTCTCTCATTTTGAGAGATTGTACCGATTTTGAATGATTGTACAAATCTAATCAAAAATCAATCCTCAGTTTAAAAAATTCAGATCAGAAGATTTTACAAAGGCATTTTTGTTTTCTTCTTTTGGAATTCTTCACAGGAAAGTCAACAGTGGCAGCCACACTATGGCTTTCCATTTCTGTCTAAAGATGGCAATTGTGCTTCTGAGTTGTGTGGAGAAAATGCAGGAGTGAGAGACCATAAGAGACAGAAGGCATGTGCGGAGATGCTGGATTTATCTTCCAGTTCTGGAAGACTCTCTTCCCCTTGTACCTCTGAGAAGGCGTTTCAGAATGAAAGGAGTAACTCAGAGCAGGAGAGCTTTGCTTGTCATTGTGATGTGAAAAGTAGTTTAATTCACTCTAAAAGTACTAATACTTTAAAGAGTAAGAGTGTTCCATATCAGAGTGTTTTATCTACTTCTTTACATAGTTCTGACTTTAATAATGTGGCTTATTCACTCCACAAGGTTGAAAATTTCAATCAGTTTGATGATAAAATAATTACTTCTCCAGATTGTGACAGCTCAAGAACTGAATCTGATTGTTCCCACTTGAAACAGATGTCTCCTGCAGGATCCTTAATGGGTGCTAATGAGCAAACTGACTTTAGCATATCGTGCCTTCTCTTTTCTCAGTCCAATGTGCATTCTGAAACAAAAACTTTCGAAGAAAACAGCCCATTAAAGACAGTGCACCCGACAGTTGAAGACCAGTCTAGTAATTCTCAGCTTCCAGCACACAATGCCTCTGATTTGGTTCCTTTTAAGTCAACAGCTTCTTGTTTTGATGCGAGATCAGAACACGCTTCCAGTTTGGGATATCTTTTCAATAAGCTTTCCTGCTTTTACAGAGACACCAGTAGTAGGCTGCTCAGCAGTGCAGTGGTTTCTAAACAAATGAAGGAGTTGGGAAGTTTGTGTGACAGAAGTGAGAGATGTGCCCAAGCTGTATCCTTAATAAAAAACCTGCCATTTATAAGAAACTTGCAAGTAAATGTGTTCCTCGAGTCAGGCATGAATCAGGACACATCCCACACTAGTGATGGTGCCAAAGCTCATACTGAAAGTGTCATTCAGCCTGAATCCCCCGTGCAAGAGGCTGTCACAATGTGTGTGAGCACGGAGATCTCTGATGCCTTTGTGAGAAAGCCCCCTGAAGAATTTGCACGCTGTTGGAGAAACAGAGAACTAGAAAACAGTTTTGTGTTAAGACAGAACTTTGTGGATTTTCCTGATGTCTTTTTGAAACTTCAGGTCTGTTCTCTGGAAAAAGTACTGGAATTTTTCATCTGTGCTTTACCTCAAATTTCTGTTGCGATGGAGGAGTTGAAAGGTATCTATTGGCTGGCTGTTGGCAGTTGCAGAAAACCAGACCCAGAACCTGCTTGCTTGCTTTTGTTCAGTTCCATTCTGTACGTTGTTGTTTCGTCAGCTGAGCAAGGTGCCTGCCAGAGTTCCTTGGCAGTGTTTTGTGAGGTTCCTGTCAGCACTATAAAGGAGATTCAAGTTGGCTTTGCTGGACAGAGTATTCGACTTCTGTGTTCTGCTGAAGATGGCTTACTAACAATATTTACCTATAACAAACACTTCACTCAAAGAATTTGCAGCGACATAATGAGAAGTCTGATTGCTACAGTGGATGATGATGTTTGTTTAAATCACCAGCTCTTGAAAGACGATTTGATGCAGATTTCACTTGACTGGACTTCAGATATAAATGAATTTGTTTTTTCAAATGGAGTACGATTGTCCTGTAAATTTCAAACAGAGTTAGCTGATCTGGTTTACTTACTCTATGAAAATATGGGAAGTATTAAACCTTCATTAGGTGACATTCATGTACTGCTGTATACATCAGTGAAAGTAGACTGTGCTAAGCAGACTGAGTGTAGGAGTCTTGTTCTTACAACTACTCATATAGGTCTCTTAAACGAAAATAATGTCTTTTTTTCTGCACCTAACATTCTGGATGCTTCATGCCAGCGATCACAATTTGAGAGCCTTTGGCTGTACAGTTTGAATGATATCCGTTTTGCAGTTTTGCCAGACAAAGAGAATTGCACAAAAATTGAGCTTGTGTTTTCTAAAAGGAGCAACGTTGGACCTGATTCAGGAATTGGTTTTTCTGAATCCTGTGAGAAAGAAATAAATACTCAGCTGACAGTCATGCCGTCAATTCTTCAAAGCAGTTTGCATATCCCTCCGGAAATCTGGAAATTAACATTCAGTTCGAGAGAAGAAGCCATTTGGCTAATTATGCATTTGACTAGGTGTTGAAATCCAAATACGTTTAGATACATTCAAAATAACAGGCTAATAAATATTGATAAAATCCTTCCCCTGCCCCCCCCACCTTTTTCTAAAATCAATAGAGAAATGGGACTTTTGAGCTCTAAGGGAATACACAGACTGTGTACACACATCTAAGCAATAATAATTATTACTTGAGTGCTTGCGTTTTGTACATCTCTGATATGCTGTAGATACAATTCCTCGGAAAGCGAGGAAATGAAATGCTTCTATGTTATATGGTAGGTGGATGAAAACTGTAATTACTGCTCTGTCTTATGATTTCCATTTTGGCTGTGTTTTCTGGCTCCTTCCATGTACTATTTATCTTCAATAATGTCTTCTCTATTCCTCCTTGATTGCCTTTTCCTTAATCTTTTTGATTATCTTTGTTTTTCATGCTCCTCACTTCATTGCCTTGATCTCAATATTTCAAGATATCTGCAGGTTTTTTTTAATCTTATTTTCACTGTATGCTCGCAATACTACAGATGTTTACAGCTTTTATACGTGCAATATTGGGAATATTAACATTGGCAATCCTCTTCTTCAGAGTTTTACATTTAAGGTTTATTACAGTTTCATATCAAAATTTGTCACAAGTGCAAAAGGAATTGTGCTTTAAATAGCATTTCAACTTTTGGTCATGCTGCTGTGGCAAGACAGATGTTTTGGGGTCTATCATCTGTGTGCACATTTCTCATGCTCTAACTATGTCGTTGGCAACTGGGGACACTGCCTGACAGATGGAGTGAGTTTAGAGTTCTGTCCATGTAATGTGCTTGGCCTTACTTTCATCATTCTCTTCTTGCTTACTGATGGGGTTGTTGATGCTCTGGGATTGCTCATCTTACAGTCTTTTTGTTACTACATCCCAATAAAAAATGGAGCTATTGGACATTAGTAGAAAATTTCCATGAGTTGAGGCTTTCCTCTAGCTTAGGACAAGGGGTGTTTTACCTGTTACCTCTGTCAGATGCTCAAATAGTAAATAAGCTGTTTTCTCCTATCTTTTGTTTCTTCCCTTGTAAGGGGAGCTGAATATATCTTTTGAATCCTGTTGCTTGAATATGCCATCTGCCTTGTTTGAGGAAGATGGTTCTTGGCAGATAAAACAGTGGTATCTAATCTGAAATTCTAAATTCTGTAAGCATATTGCCAAGCAGAGGTGAAATCCACCAGACAGAGTTAGACTTCAGTCTCTCTGCTAATATAAGAACATTTTCCATTTGTTTTTACCATATGTTAGGACATGATAATGTGACTCACATGGGATTTAAAAAGAAATTGCTTGCATTGGGTAGGGAAGTCATGTCTGGAAGGATAAACACTTGTTTGGCCAGAGAATTATGAGATTTATATCATTATATTTCTACTTCTGTAAGGAAGTCCAAAAATGAGCAAAATGTGTCCTGTTATTTTGAGGTATTGTGTGATTTTTTTTAACAGAGAATGTGTATACAGGTGAGTAGACAGAGTAGTATCCTCATGTCAGTCCTGCTCAGGAGTGGCTCCTTCACTGACACCACTGGGGCGTTTCTTCTGGCCCTTGCCCAAAGTCAGCATTGGGTGGCACTCTCTGAGAGGACTGTCTTGATCAAGGCTGTTAAAGGAAATCAGTCTCTGCAACCAATTTCTTTCCTGATTATACTCCAAAGTTAAATGTTTGTGCATCTTGTGTTTCCCAATAATGCCTTTCCTCTTCTGTGCTTTTAAAAAAATATAATTCAATGAATACTCTGCACTTTCATGAAAACTTCGTAGCAGTATATTTTATTTTAATATTTCTACTATTTTTACTATGTAAAGTAAACCTAAAGATTGTTGTTTATGAATATCAAAGCATTATTTAATGCATTAGGGCGCGTTTTCCACAACATTTCGTGTTTGAGATTGTTTTCCTCTCTATTAGCTGTTTGTAATAGTTCTCTGAAAATGACTGCCAATAAATTACATGTTGACAGAGAGTGGCTTTAAGAGTGGCTTTATGGTTTTATTGCTGTTTTAAAACAGATGATGTTGTTTTCAGGGCAATGAACTTCTCTTTTCCCCCAAGGAAAGAACAGCTTACATTTCAGTGCTCCAGAAATGAGTTTTAGATTAAAAGCCAGTAATGTGAGCAGTAATTACAGAAGAGCAAAATGGTCAGGAGACAATATTTGTTGTGAAAACAAAGGTCGCTTAAAATGTTTCTCCATTCAAACATAAACTTTTTTAATGGTTTCTTAAAATAAGAAAAAAAAAAGAAAAGGTTTGTGGTAAATTTACTCTAGATAAAGTCACTGAACAAAAATTCACTTTCTTTGTATTTTCTTTTTCCTTCTTATTAATGCTAATGTTAAGGGAAATTATGTTGTCATTTATAATAGATTGCCAATGAAATAACAGCCTCCTCTTCTTGAGAGTCATGACGATGTCAAAAGGCTCTCTGTAAAAGGCAGAGGTGTTTATGAATGAGTTTCAAATTCTTCTCCAACTCCTACACAGTCTTATGTGTACAGGAAGTCACGAGGAGTTGCTACAAAGATGAATGTTGAGATCACAGTTACAGCTTAAGTGATGGATAGCAGTGCTAAATACAAATATATAACGTAGTCATAACTTTAAAGTGATAGTTTTTCAATCCTTTTGGTTGTTATATTTGTCATGCTGCTGTTATTTTTTAAGTGCCAGTTCATTAAGGTCTTCAGACCAAATATGTTCAATGGAGCAAGTAGAGTACTTCCTTAAAGGCAGTTTCTCTACTTTTTCACTCTAAATGCTTATGCTACTTTTGGGCATAGTGACTGCAAAGCATTAATCTTTTCAGTTGCAAAAATATTTTTTGGACATAATTTCAGAGTTACACATTACATCTGGCTGTCAGAGGAATGAGCCCTCACTGCAAATAAATTTTTATATTGTTTTGTCCAGACTGTGCAAATTTATCATAATTGAGTTTTCTGGGATTCAGATATGATTAAAATAGTAGGAAACTGTTCTGACAGTGGATTCCTTATTTAATTGTAAAATGGGTTTGAGTTTCTAAAGTTTAAGAGCTTCCTGAATTGCCTAGACCCCTGCAGCTTTGCATGATATTTTAAACATTTGTTAGAAAAGACAGAGATGTACAAAAATTCAAGTTAACTGTGAAAGCTTGATTAATACACTGATTTTTTTAAAGGGAGGTAATAAAAAGTCTTCTGCTTTCCCTTGTTTTTAATACCTAAGCTGAAAATGCCTTTTCAAATAAGGGAGTATATTTTAATACACTTCACCTTAATCTTTGTTTACTGCTAGGGCTTGCTTATAAAACAAGATCCACTTTGTTTTCGAAGAACTCCTTCATTTTAGAAGTAATTTCTGCCTCTTCTTTTCCTGCTCCCCTGGCCAAAAACACTTTCTCATTTTCAGTGAAGCTCTTTTCTTTTTTTCCTTATGTAGTGATTTTGGTTTTCCTTTCTTCTCCCTATTTGGTATGTACATGAAAGCGGATGGTCTGTCGTTCACTGGGAGCAAATCCAGATGACCTAAAGGACCCAATTAAAATTAGTATTCCACGGTATGTCCTGTGTGGGCAGGGAAAGGATGAACACTATGAGTTTGAAATAAAGGTAAGTGCTTATCATTTGCTTTTCTTTAATGCTTTTGTTCCACTAAGTACAGTTTTTGGTTCTCTTTCTCTTACATAAGTGGCCTCAATACTGTAAAATAAGAGAGGTGAAAAGAATGCACAGTATAGGACATTATAATGACAAATATTTTCCAGCTGGGTTGATTGTACAGAGGAAGCTAGTGGCCAGACTCTTGGGGTGAGCAGTTCCTGAGCCAGTGTCAGTTTAATTTGAAGAGTTCCAGAGATGAGGATTAAATGTGTATTGGTTATAGGAAAACCCTTTATTGAGATGCAAGTGTCAGGTATAGAAAAAGCGTAGACTTGAAATATTTACCTGAAATAATGAAAGCATGAAAGCATTATTAAAGTATTCTGCACATGTGCACCACAAAGGCTTGAATCCTTTCAGGCTCTCTTTGTTGTTCTGGTTCTTCCCACTCTGCATTTTCAAGGTGTTGCTTCTCCAAACTCTCAGTTGATTTCCTGTGCAGAAATGCTGGGGGGGGGAGGAGCATATTAATTTTGTTTCCTCTGGTATACAGCCAGTGTTTTTTCAAAGCAAGATCTAAAGTCTAATTGGAAATGTGTTCTCAGTGTGTGTGGACATATGTGTAGCATAACTGATGTACATGGCATTGGAGACAGAACTGGCAGCCTCCTTTACTGAGCGTGATGCTGTGAGGTGGAGAGTGACCTTCCTCGCAGTGTGAAGGACCATTTTTGAACTGTGCTCTCTTTTGAAAAGGTTTTTATTAAGATGGGCAGTCTTAGCTTTGTTTGTTCTAATTAAATTTTCATTTTGAAACATACCATGCCATTTGTGGGTGGAGTATCTCCTTCTGCCTGTTGCACTTTGATTTTCTTGGGGCTAATGAAGGCCCAGAGCCAGGGAGATGCTGAGAGACGAGTAAGTGCACATGACACTTCCCCAAGGACTCTTCTACTCACCAACAATTTTCAGCTCATGAGATTTACTAAACTAAGTAATGGTTGGTGAAGATGGGTAAAGTAAAAAGGTAGCTTCTGTTCTGAATATGTTGACGGATTTTTTTTTCCAAGTATACTCCCTTAATCGGTAAAACCTGTGTAAGCCTCTACAAGATCTTGGCATGAAGGAACAGTTGAAAGAGTATGTGGAGTTTGGCAGTTTTGGGTATGTTTCTTAGAGTCATTCCCTCACATGAGCCAAGCAACTGCTAATGCATTTTCCTTTCCCTCCAGGTCTCTGTGTCACAGTGGATTGCTTCTGCTGTAGTCAGGATTTAGGTCCACACTACAATCCACAGACCTTCCACAAACTTTTCTATTTTAAACCTTTTCTGTGCAGAGCTCCCAGCTCTACTTTGATCTGTATTAATCTTCAGAAGCTCCTACAGTTATTCTGTAGAAAATTAGAACACATGGAATAGTGGGTTTGTATTTTTTTTGCCTTAAATATCAGGAAAATGTGGCAGAAAGGGGGAGAACATTCACCTATTCATTTAATGTCTTCCTCATAGGTCAGAATGTCAAAATAATTCCTGATTTCAACCTTACTTCACTTCGTTCAAGTTTATTTTCAAGTCATCTGAAATATATGTCAGTTGTGGGAAAGGGCTGAGTTGTTGCTAATCTCATTTCTTTTGCTAGGTCCTAAATAACCTTTCTTCAGCAAGGTTCCTCTTGCTTTTGAGAAAATGGCTAGCTGACATATCTGCATGTCGTAGCACTTTGGAACCTGACAAAGTAACAAGTGGTAATTGAGTTGCATTTTAAGACAGTCCCCAAAGCTGTGAATCCTAGGTATCTCAGAGGTATTTTCTTCAACAGGTGTTTCTAGTCACTGTGTTTGTAGTTAAATCCTGCATATTGTTATACAGAGGAACAAATATAATACATTTCTGTATATAACAAATATATAAATTTCTTCTTGTGACATGCAGTAGTAAAGATTATTTTGTATTTATGCCAGAAGAGAGAGAATGTGTTTCACTTTCCTTGGCAGCTTCATGGTCAATACATAAGTCCTTCAATCCTAGCATGCTATCCAACAGTATTTTCTTTTAGTGCAGGTTCAGCATCTTGTCAATACAGACATGTATGGGAACAGGCCAGCAGGATGGTCTCTCCACTCAGGTTCTTTCACTGCATACAGATCCTAATTAAAGACGTTGAGTGAGTCCCACAAGAATGGACTGGAGAGAATTCAAAACAGGAAGAAACTGATAATTTATTAGAGCTAAGACAGCACCTTCTTTTGCAGCAGGAATATGTCATGGAGCTGTTTGTGCTAGTCTGCTATTAAGTATTCTGTATGAATTGATTAATTTCCAAAGAAGCTTCCATTTGAGTGACAGTTTTATGTGTTGTCTTCAAAGACATGATGAAACAGTAATAGCTTAATCATGTCTAAACATATTTATGTTAGAGCTGAATTAGTATGCCAGAGAACTATTCTTGTATTCTCCCCTTGCTTTCATGTTGTGTCATATGCAGGATATTCAGACAAAGCTGTGCTAGAAACTGTGTGTGGGAAGAGCTTTTGCATCAATAAAACCAGTGGCACCAGTTAAAGACAGTGCCCGTGGTTGCATACAGTACCTGTGGCTGGCAGGAGGAGCAGCAAGGCAGCAGGGAAGGTGGAACTCTAGGTCTCATAAAGACATGCAGTGTCTCCCAAGAGCAGGTGATGGAAACAAAGTCTGGAATCAAGCACAGCCCTGCAGGGACCCTCTGACAATAGTGAAAGTTGTAGATAAGCCTTCTCATTCTTATTCAACTTTCCCTCATTGTTCTGAGTTCCCTCCTTTTATTTATCCTGTTTGATATTCTTTCAAAATCTTGTGTTTCAAAGCCTTTTAGTGATGTCTGGGAAGTTCTCTGTAAGAAAAGATCCAGGCAGATGCACCCTAAAGCAGTGCTTTCCTTCAGACCCAGGTGCGTTTCTGTTCAGCCAGATGCTGTGTTGGATCTGCTTAAAAAGTCCACATTTCTAGTCTAAATTTATTTCTGAGTTTGCTGAACTGTTGCAAAGTGGGAGTAAAGCAGAGGCAGTTCTCATTGATACATAGTTCTTTAAGAAAATGATGTATGCCCCATAACTGCCTAAATTGGTAAAAAGTCTAATATTCTGTCAACCTTATCAGATTAATACCCTCAATAATAAAATACAAAAAAGGTTATAAGAAATTTTTAGAAAACTTCCAGCTTTTCAGATGCTATTTTTGTAGTGTGAGGACCAGTTCCAACAGGGTTTGTTTGAAAAAATATGAGTTCTTATGATAACTGTAGACATTTTAACCAGCCCAGGTAAAGAAATTTGGCATTTCCTGTTTTTTTCTAATTGCTTTCAGAATCAGGTGGAATACTGCTTTTTTCTCCCCCAGCCATGGTGTTACTTCTGTTGCTATGAGGCAGAAAGAGTACAACTTCTGTGATGTGCTTTACAGTGGAATCAATTGAAATTGTCTCCTAGGTTTTTTTCTATAAGTCATCATGAGAAGCAAAGATAAGGAGACAGCACTGTGATTTCTCCTTTCAGATTTACAGGTTTTACATAGGAAATGGTGCCTTTGAATGAGAAAAACAAAACAACCCACAATTCTGAGGCAAATCTAGGATCACAGCAGTGCCCAGATAAGAATATTCCAAAATCTGTCCTGCAGCTATACTTAACCATATGGTTTTTGTTCTTAAGAAAATATTTTTAACTGTATTGGCAAATTATTTAAATAGCAAAGGGCTTTTCAAAATTGCTTTACTTGTTGTTCAAAACATGTGCATATGTCCCTGTCCCATTCCTACAGAGTATATAGTCTTGTCATGCCATTTCTTTTAAATGGGGGAAAATAATCCCAACCCAAACTTGTTGGATCAGTTGTCGGAGTGAAAGGCCCTGTTCTAGAATGCTATTGCTATGCCAGGTGCATTCAGAACAGGGTGGTTAATTGAGATCAGTGTAACATGCATATACCTGAATAGTTATTAATTTTTTTTTTTTTAGTTAAACCTGCCTATGAATGTTAAATCTGTTCACCCAAGTTGTAAAGTTTGAGACACTGTTAACAATATGTTGAGGGAATGTAGTCCATTGTGCAGGTGTCCTAAAATGATAGAACTTTCAAGGTTGGAAAAATAATTTAAGATCATCAAGTCCAGATATCAGCCCAGCAGCACCAACATGTTCACCATTAAACCATGTCCTCAAATGCCAAATCCACTCTTTTTTGAACGCTTCCAGGAATGGTGACTCCTAGTAGCAGTGAAGCTTGCTGGTGATATGAAAGACACATTTTTTAAGAAATAATGAGTTTTCATTGTGGTTACAGGCTAGGAGAACCTATATCATTATGTTTGTGAAAAGTTCTGGGAAGGCCGGTTTTGTTTGCTTTCATCTTTAGTTTAAAATTGAGGTAAAAATAGGAAAAAGCCCACCCAAAACCTCATTCCTCTTGTCATAAAACATGCAATAATTTCTGATTTTCAGAACACTTCCCCTAATTTCCCTGTTCCACATACAGCAGCAAAGGCAGCAGGGACGAAGAGTGGGCCAGAGATGAGTTTGTTGCAAGCGTGGGGTAGCACTGGTGCTTGATTTCTTCTGGCTTTGTTGCTCTGATTTCTGTTTTCCTTACTCAGTTATCCTATTCCATTGCAACTTTCTTTGCCTCCATAACTTTTTGATGCACTCAGTAGTGAGAGAGCTACTTGTTAATTTTAGGAGTCACTTTAAGATTAAAAAGCCTGTGTCTTTGTGAAATGTGTTTTGTGAAATTGCCTATTTTTTATCTTCCTCCATAAAATCATAGCAAGACAGGGGTAATGCCACTTATTAGGCCTATTGGATTCAAAATGCAGCAGTGTTGAGTTTTAAGCAATGCCAGTTGGCTCTCTCCATCTCTGCTAGTCAGTGTAGATTAATGTTCACTCACCCTGCAGCTTGGCTTCTTGGTAGCCTTGGATCACCAGAGCTGCACAAAGACTTTTGACTTTTGACTATGAAGTCAAACACTCTAGTCACAACACTTTTATGACCCACTTAGAAATGTCCTTGGTTAATGTCACCTAATTTCAGATAGTGTTTAGTACCTCAGTTCTAGTGAGAGTTTTGTGAATAACTAACTGATGGTAAGGTTGGTTTGCCCTCCGTTTTTGCTCCTGTTGTTATGCACTCTATTCACAGGAGTAATTATGTTGATTTTAAGAAAACTTCCTGTATAAATGGGATGCTCATCACCATTTTGAAGACACAGAGTGTCTTAAAGGAATATCTTCTACTAAAAGCTGGTATAATATTTTACCTTACAACCTAGAATCTCATTCTATGTGGTAATGAACTCTGTGTGTCCAAGAAATGTGTATTTATTAATTGTCAGTATAAATGTATGAGAGTATACATTTCTGTGACTATTTCAAGAGGCCACTCTACACTTATTCTGGATGTTACTTATTCATTAATGGAATACCCACTGATTGTAATGCTGAGAGTCAAACAGCTGCACTAAGAAGGGCCTGGGGATGTTCTAATGTGTTTACAGTCTTGTCAAACCACTGTGGAATAAGGAATAAATGCAATCAGGTGTTTTTTGCTTTGCAGTCAGTGCTCCTTATTAAATACTGTTCTGTCACTGTAATGAAAGAAAAATTACGTAAACTTAAAGAAGTTTTTGGATTTAAGACAACCAAGAATTGTCCATTTTAATCTTATAACCTTGTATACTGCATGGGTTTTAGTATTGTATGCTGTGTGGGTTTACTTCTGTTCCTTCTTGTTATATTGTCTGCTCTAGATAACAGTCTTGGATGAGACATGGACAGTATTTCGGCGGTACAGTCGTTTCCGAGAATTGCATAAAACTTTAAAACTGAAGTACCCAGAGGTAAGTTTTAGTAAAACTTCTTTTACAGAAAAGGGTAGAGACTTGAAAGAAAGTGGTTTGAAATATGTTTACTTAAAAAGGGAGGTGATTTCAGACAGCCAGCACAATTTCACCAACACAGTTCCTGCCTGACTGATCTCGTGACCTTCTATGATGGAGTGGCTATATCGGTGCACTTGGGAAGAGTTATGAGTGTTCTCTCTTTCGATCTGTAAGGCCTTTGACACAGTCTTGTGGTTTGAGACAGTTTAAACAGATGGGCACTTTGAAATGAGTAACCTCCCCCTTCATTCCAGCCAATCCCTTCGCACCAATAAGGAATGAGATATGAGTAGATATGAGTGAAAAAAGAACACATTGCTAACAAACAGAATGCCAACAGGCAAGAAAAAAAAGGTAAATAATTTCTAGATACCAAACTGCGAAAAACTCAACCCCACTGGAACAAAGAGAGACCTGAAATACCGGAAAGACCCTTTCTGAGATGGCACATGGCAGGGACAGCCTCAGGCTTGTAGGACAAAGGGACAAGATGCCATCACATCCCTCCCGGGATGGCAGGAGCTTTACAGAGCAGTTCTAGCAGCAGACGATCACTTGCTGGGTCATGTGGGGTCTGCCTGCTGCTTCCTCCTGCTGTTGGCAGGCTCTGCTGCTGTTGCTGTGCTCTGCTGTGGGGTGGGCACTCTGTCGGTGCCGGCATGGGGTGGCCTGGCCCCAGGAACTCTGGCTTTTTTTGCTGCCAGCAAAGTTTGCAAATTCACTTTGAAGCAGTTTCTAATTGCAAAATGCACAGTCTTTATGGGTGGCTGTGGTTGTGAAGCCAAAGCTGCTGGAAAGAGAGAGGCTCTGCTCCTGTAGTCTTCTCTCCTGGAGCAGGCAGCTGATCGATCTGGACTGGCTTGCTGGAGCCCGTGGCAACCAGCAGACACCTGCAGGACTCGCCCCAAGGCAGCTCCAGCCTGCTAATTGCACTCTCTCTGAGATGAGGAAAAAAAAACCAAAACCTAAAAGATATCCCAAAAAGGGAGGAAAAACCTTTGCCTGAGCAAAGACCAAACAGCCTGCAAAACAAATACCATGCGGCAAAGGAGCGGAAGCTGCCTGAGAGGGCTGATTTTGAAAATACCCATATTAGCACCCCCTCATGCACTCAAGGTCCCTGGCTGCAGAGTCCTAGGGAGACTGATGATTCTTGGGTGCAGGTAGATCTGGAATACAATAACATTATGGATCACCCCAGGATACATGGTCCCCACAACATCCTTTTCTCTAAATTGGAAGGAGGTGGATTTGATGGGTGAATTGTTTTGGTAGATGAGGAATTGCTTTGATGGTCACATCCAGCAGGTGGTGGTCAATGGCTTAAGGTTCACACGGACAACAGTGAAAAGTGGTATCACTCAGGGTTCTGTACTGGGACCAGTGCTGTTAAATATCTCCATTAGCTGACACAGCAGGAACAAGCATACCCTCAGCAAGTTTGCAGATGACTCCAAGCTGAGTGCAGCTCACAAGCATTGAGGAATGGGATGGCATCCAGAGGGACCTAGATGAATTTGGGAAATAGGCCCATGGGAATCTTAGGAGGTTCAACAAGGCCAAGAGCACCTGGGTGCGGGCAGTTTCCGGTATGAGTACAGGATGGGCAATGAAAGGATTCAGAGCAGCCATGCCAAGGATTTGAGTGTACTGTGGGTGAGAGGCTAGGCATGACCCAGCAATGTGCACTTGCAGCCCAGAAAGCCAACTGTGTCCCAGGCTGCATGAAAAGAGTGGCCTGCAGGTCTGATGAGGTGATTCTCCACCTCTGCTCTGGTGAGATCCGACCATCCAGCTCTGGAATCCTCAGCACAGGAGCGACATGGACCTCTTGGAGTGCATCTAGAGGAGGGATACTAAGCTGATCAGATGGCTGGAGCTCCTCTCCTTTGGAGAGAGGATGAGAGACTTGAGGTTGTTCAGCCTGGAGAAGAGAAAGCTCTGGGTAGACCTTATAGCAGCCTTTCAGTTCCTGAAGGGGGATTATTAGAAAGATGGAGACAGATTTTGCAGCAGGGCTGTTGCAGTAGGACAAGGAGCAATGGTTTTAAACTGCAGAAGGCAGATTCAGAATAGAACATACGAAAGAAAATTTTTACAATGGCACAGGTTGCCTAGAGAAGTAGTGGATGCTTCATCCCTGGAATATATTCAAGGGCAGGTTAGCTGGAACTCTGAGCAACCTGATCTAGTGGAAGATGTCCCTGCTCATGACAGGGGTTGGACTCAATGGCCTTTAAAGGTCTCTTCCAACCCAGATGATTTTATGATTCTGACTCCTCTCGGATGTATGCGTGCAGTAAGACTGACAAGCCCTTCAGCACTTCAGAGATCCAAGGGTTCTTGATACAGGATGGATGTTGCAGTGCAACTGTGACTCTGTGGGTTGCTTCTGGCCATAAATTCCCTTTACTGCTGACTGGCGTCATTCCCTGGAGGTTGCTGTTTTGTTCATTGCAAGATACTTGCAGTCAGATCCTGTCGTCCTGACAACTTCTCATTTGAAAGAAGAGCATTGCTCCACAGATACCCTTTTGTAATAGTGGCTTTCAAGTTTCTGCAAAATGAAAAATTGATCTGACCACTTCAGAGACTCTGGACATTCAGGATGAGGAGCTGTGCCTGGTGGAGCTTTAGTTCATTGGAGTGAGTGTTTATGGAATTACAGTTTTTAGTTTTCACATTTGACTTTTAATTATCAACATTTTTCTTCCTTCTTACATATTCCCTTGGATATTAGAAGAAATAAATCATTCAAGCAATGAAAGTGACCCTGATTTGAGTTAGCACAAGTAAGGAAGCTTGGGCCATATATTCATAGGCAGTATATTAAAAAATATGAATATGTTCAAGGAGAGACATGCAATAGTGTGCACATGCTTTCTTGATCTTCATTAATATATACTTCATTAATATATACATTAATATACTTCAAGCTAAAAATGAAATGAGCATGAAACAGACCTTAAGTGTGGGGCTCAAGATTGTTCCCATTCCAAAACAGTATGAAAATCAGAAATGGAAACTGCTGTGCACTAAATATCTAAGAAAAAGTTTAAGAAAGAAAAAAGAGATAAAAGAAAATTAGGTGATTTTTTTTCAAATGATAGAGTTTTTTTAAGGTAAAATTGAGTTTTTAATGGGAAATTGAAATCTTCTCTGTGCACAAATGCTTTAAAAAATATTACTTGTGGACATCAGTATCATACTTTTATTTGAATAAACTGCCATTTCCTCTTGGATGTTAGAGTTACAGTCTGTCAACAGGAATATCCTAATTGCATCTAACTCGAGAAAAAAGAGCCAGGCAGCCATCCAGTTGACATGGAAAAGGGTCACCTGAATCCTTTTGCAGACAGATTTTTCCCATTTAGGAAAATGTGCTAGAGTGGTCTTCTTCAGAGTTGATTATTGGTCCTGACAGTACATTGAGGAATAACTGAATTCTTTAATAGTTGCATCAGAGGGAGATCAGCTTCGTTCTTGTAGTCAGTAATTGGATTCAGCAGGAACCTGATGTTCTTAAAGCCACTATGAAAATGTCCTGTGTGCTGCAGCATATTATTTTCACCTTTTTGAATCAAACATTTGTGACTTACAGTACAAATTCAAGGTTTTTTTGGTGTTATAAGAGAGCGTGGTTGTTTTTTTGTTCTTACTTATTTGTTTGGTTTGAAGAGCCATGACAACATGAGTAGGATTATTAAGTAAAAATAAAGTTCAGTATCCAAGAGTGTACAACCGGAAGAGATCCCAGCCTAGAGCACAGCTACATAGTTTTCTTCGTCTTGGAGTCTTCCCAGATGAAGTTGTTTTTGTTGTCATTAACAGTTCATAGTTAATATTTTTCCTGTGGATTTTATCTGTATTTTAAATTCTCTACACTGCTCACTTTATAAGTATCTTATAAAGGCAATTTGCTTTTGCAGCTTATCTTCTTTTATCATCTTCTCTCTGTGGTTTTGCTTGCAAGGTCAATACATGTGCTAGTTTAATATGCCAGTTTGTTCCTTATTGACACTTCGTGTTGCCATATGTCTGTGTCTTAGGTAAACTTACTGAGATTCACATCTAGTGCATTAAGAGAATTATTGGTTTGGTTATGCCAGTGAATAGCTGTCTAATTTTCACATAAGAAACACATAATGTTTTTATTAAGCTAGCTGTTCCCTTGTGAAGTTGTTTTGTAAGTCACTGCAAATACCATGTCTTACAAGGTTGCCAACAGTATCTTTTTCCAGCCTTGACTGAGCTTTCACTTCACAACAACTTTCACTATATTATCAGAGAGGTTCAAATATACTCATGTTTGCTAAACGCCAAGTGTGCTAGAGATTAAGACAAGCATTTGATCATGTCAGCTCCTGCTTTTAGATAGGTACTGGCACGTAGGTACCTGTTCTGGAAACCCTTGCAGCATGGATGATATCTTCTACACAGTACAGGCTGTTGTGTTGTGTCCATTGCTGCTTTGAGACTTGGAGCATCACAAGGGAATGGCAGGTTTGTGGGCGGAAGAGACCTACATAATATGCAGTGGGTTTCTTCTACTTATCAGCATTTCTACAAACTACTGGGCCCTTGTTTTTCAAAGGGGAAGAGGATGTTGTGATGGATGAAACACAAAATATTATGTGCTGCTGTAAAGATTTGGCATTTGTTTTCTTCGAAGGAATTTCATTGACAGTGTTGCATATGTGAATGATGGCTTTCCATATTTTTACCTTTATTTTAAATAGCTTTAATTTGTGGTAATTTTGGATTAGTTTTGCAATGTGAGTAGCAGTTCAGTTTGTTTGGTAAATTGAAATTCGTCTGTCATTGAACTAATTTAGGATTCACCATGATGCTAAAGTGCATTTTAATACCAAACTTGGCAGAGTTGTGTCTTTAGTCACTATGTATTATTCCAAAGAAACTTGATCCTTAAAAGGATCTTATCAGAGCCTATCAGAGTTGAGTTTTATTTTCCACAGTTCACCTTCCTACTCTAAATTAATATTTATAATGAACAGCAAAAATACTGTGGACATGTTTAATATATGAGTGTCCTGCTTTTAGAATTGAACTTTACAGCTCATTAGTTGCTCAGCTCTGAGTTACTATATCAGTATTTTAATAATTTGCTGATCCTGCATTTCATGTTTCTGCCACTGAATTCCCAAAGGGAGGTCTTGGCAAACTGATTTATTAGGAAGGTTTAAAAAAAAAGTATCTCTTTCAAAAGCAGAAACTTACCTAGTATCTTCTGGTCTTACCAGATGTCATATATAGTATATATCTGCACGTTTCTTCCAATATAATTAAGCAGCTGCTGACAATTGCATATCTAACTGTGTCACATGCAAATTTTGAAAGACTGAAGAGATTAGAGTAGGGTGAGACTGAGCCAGGGTCAGATAACTACCAAGTATTTAACAGTGTCTGTTTTTTTTTTGGGGGGGGCTCTACATGACTGCCATTTGCCCATCTCCAGCTTTCTTACACTGCTGGATTGTTAATGACCATTTTATTACTTTTGGAGTTTTAATTAAGACCATACTTGGCTTTCAGTTGCAGTAGTCTCCCTAATGAATGCACTTTTTGTTTGTTATTAGTCAGAGAAGGGAGCAAATGGACTCTTCATTCTCAATAGAGAAGTGAGAGCTTCCATAGTTAGATTCTTCTGTTTTTCCCTGTCTCCATCTGTTCTTACCAGTTACTGGTTTTGGAATAGTACCAGATTGTTGGTTTCTGCACAAAACTTTACTTCCTGATCCACATCTTGCTGCAAGGGAAATCTCACTCTCCTAACACTTTCTCACTCTCCTTTCTTGTCTCTATCCACTTTCAAACAAGAGCAGAGAAACAATTTCTATTTGTCTTTCTCCTACCCGAATCCAAGGTTTATTAAGTCCCTCCTTCATGTGGAAGTCCTTAAGTCCCACTTGCATCCAGGTTTTGTGTGTAGGCTCTGCTTATGAAGTTGACTGTCAGTCATCTTGAAAACTGTTTCTGTATGCATAAAAATCTCTACATGTTGTTAAGGAAAGCACTTTCCAAAGAGGCATTTTTCATTGCTAATAGTGATTCTTGACTTGAAATTTTAGAAAATCCCTGGAGAGCTGCCAAGGAGAAGCTACAAGGCATACTTGCATTTATAGATTCATTCATGGAGATAAGGACATACGTGTGTCCTGTTCAGCAGGAGTGCCAAGGTTACTGACTTCTAGCTTATTTAGCAGAATGTAATAATTTCTGTAATATCTGTATTTTATTTATGGAGGTCTCTATAGAAGTATATATTTGTGTCTTTCAGAGTCTAAGGCACAAAGGGACTGTTTATAGTTTTTAAATAATTATGGGTCATAACCTGTAAGAATTGCGTGACACTCAAAGAGCAGAAAATATTTCTCAGATTTTTCAGAAGTACTAAATGAATGTTTTTGAAAATATACTGAAATGCAAAACATTTGTTGCAAGCTTATTTTAAAAACATTTTAAAATACTTTGAAATATTTCAGATTTTTCTAAACTCAAACAGTAGTCTGTCCATTTCTCATCCGAAGTATTTTGCATTTCAGTGAAGAAAGACAAATGTTTGCATCTCAGTGAAGGCAGTACCTATTTCATCCATCCATACTCAAGACCACCCAACACATAATGTGTATGTTGGTATTAAAATAGAGCAGACACTAGTTTTGTAATTGTTTCTTGAGTTCATTTTAGACACTTTTCCACTACTACTTATTGTTCAGGTGTAGTTCAGCCATGCAATGATTAATGAAGAGTCATGAACAGTTTGTGGAACCACCACTGAGTGATCTCACTGTCCTTCCCTTTTGACTCTGTACTCCTTTTTTGGGTGACTGCCAGGGAAGGATCTCTGTTTCCTTTTTAAGTGATCCATACATCTGGTGCTCTTGATAAGTAGTAAGTGAAAGAAGTCTTCAACATGAACTGCTGGCACAGATAATGGAGAGGGGATGAATTTGAGGTGAAGTCCTTAATTTTAGGAGAACATCCTAGAAGAGATCGCTGACAGAGAAATGCAATATTTTACTAACTTTCAAGACATGATTGGTGCAAGTTTGGAGATTTTTATTCTTTCCCCCCCTGCCAGTAATCTCAAGGATAATTAGGCAATTTCTGTGTACTTATGTAGTGATTAAATTATTTTTTAAAGTCTTATCAGACATGCAGAATTCTCCCTTCCAATGAAGAATGCAAACTAATTAAATCAGGAGTGGAGCAATAAGGCAGCAGACTTGTGCAGAGTACTTGGGGCAGTGTTTGGGCTAGGATCTTGGCTGACTGCTCCAGTTCTGTTTTATAACTCCGCAGCTGTAGAGTTCTACTGAATGCAAAATTTATGTTAACCTTCTGTAATTGAGGTGCTTGGCTTGCAGGGCTGGCAAGCCCATTGCCATGTCACTGGTGAGCTCCTGGAGATAGGAGCTAATTGGCAGCAGAAGTCAGAAGCTTACTGCATCAGAGCTGGTCAGCCTGAAACTGCTGGCTTTACCATTGGATTTTCTAATTTACTGGCATTAGTAACTGTATATTTAGTTAGTATGTAAGGTTTAGGTAGTATGCTCACATTGAATGCAAAATTCTGGACATTTGGATTCTTCCAGTGTTCAGTTTTAAATAGCATAGAGCAGTATAGTTGTAAATAACTGAACTTTCCTAAGAAGATATTGGAAATTATTTTGTTCTGGAACCTACTGTGCTTACGCCAAAGTCTTGATCCTGCATTGGGACTGAAGTCCCAATCTATTCACAAATGCATTGGTTGTTGACACTGATGTTTAGAAACTCTTGAGAACAAGAAGCAATTTAAAATCAGGGGTTACATGCACTAGAGAGATCAGGGTGTAGCAGATAATACTGAACATGATTGCACATATCTTGCTACAAATACTATCTCATTGTTTTAGAAATTTAGGTTTCTTTGGATATGGATTCTCAGTTCAGGCTCTTTCATGGAGTCCTATGGCCCTCTGTAAGCATACTCTCTAACAATATTTTAAAATTTGTCTATTTCTTTGAAAACTTGATCCAGTGAAGAAATAAGCTTGTTGATGTGTTTTGGCTGAACTGGAAGGATGTTTCTGAGTATCTCGATATGAAGTAGCAAATTTGGTTCGCTTTTCTTTCCCCAAATAGTCAAAAATAATGTACTGTAGTTTTGGTTTTAAACAATGATAAAATATAATAGGACTCAGAGATTTAATATGAGAACCATAGGACAAACACCACGTACCAAGAATATATAAACAGTCTAAAAGCCTTTTTTTTTTAATGGAAACTGTGTTTTAGGGCACAGATGAAAATGAAAATTATTTGCAACATTGATGTGCTTGGAAATAGCAAATGCTATGATGCGTATTCTGACAGAATTATATGTGGAAAAGCATTTAGAAAATAGTTTTTGAAGTATGAATCCTCAATTAGGGATGGACCTTAATTTTTACTTTCTAGCCTGGGAATTTAGTAGCCTTCGTAATACATCTTTCCATAACTATTGAAAGAAAAAAAACCAGTGAGCTTTAGAACACATATTTGTGTGTAAAGCCTTTAATACTATTGCACGAGCACGTGATTAGAGCCTTCGGCTTCTTTCAGTACATATTACAGTAATTATGATACAGTTTTTTTTAACATTCATATTCTTGTCACCCAGAACAGCCAGCAAGTGCATGCACAGGAAGCATATTTTGTCACATGCATGTTTCCAGCTCCCATTCCTAATTACATTATGTTCAGAGCATTTTGCAAGCATGCAGGTTTATATATGCAGTACTTCCATATCAACCCTAGTTTGCCACTACTTAGAGATGGGATTTAAGTGGTAGATCCTTAGAAGCTTCATCTGGCCTTCCTTTCTGCAGTGTGAGACTGCTGAAACTTTTAAAAGAAATTTTTAGCGTATTTCTCAGCACATCTATCTAAAAATGAACAAGAGGATTCATTCCAATAAGTAAAGTGTGAAAAACATCGCTGCTAACCATATAATGTAGTTCAGTGAAAGCTTGATTACAGGGAAATGTATTTATTCCAAATGGTCCCTCTGAATTCATAGCTGCTAACCAGGACTGGAGCATCAGAGACAACAGCAAACCCTCCAGCATATTTGCTTCCAGCATAATATACAATTCTCAATCTATTTCTAGTTGGAAAATGAATCAGTGTGTGGATTTCTTGTCACAATACTGAACCTGAATGTGTAAGAGCCTTCTGAAAACCTAGTTTGGGGATTAATTTGTGTTCGTTGTTGCTTTGAGTGCTAGATTCATGCAGCAAAATTTTCTTGGCTTGGTACATATGATTCTGCAGAAATAAGCTTCTTTCTATCTCTCCTCCTTTCCTTTCTGCCCTCTCAGGGTTGTTGATGAGACCTAGTCTTTTTTTGTCTTTCCCTAGCAGCAAGTGAAACCTGTGAGCTTCCAAACAGTTCTCTGAGCTTTATCAGTCTTCTGATACATTCAGAATGAAACCAATTTAATCAAATGCCAGGTTTCATTGGTTGTGCTATGCAAAAGTCTTGTACACAAGTAACATAGAAATTGAAAAAAAGCATTTAGAGGTGTGAGTTCATAATTTATGAACCATTTGACAGAATAATTCCTTCAATCATTTGATAATCTGATTTTGCTCAATTACCCACTGAATTTGCATAATATCAAAATATTCCTGTTGTTTTATCAGTGAAACAGTTTTGTATGGATAATAGCTATCTGTGAGAGAGGAATGCCTCTGAGAAGAGTTCCTAGACAATATGGCTGGAGGTTTAGGTGCTCATGGAGACTGAGCCAGTTCTTAGCTGTTCCTGACTGTTGGTTGGCTTGGGGAATGCCTTAGGCTGCAGCCCTGTGTCTCTGCTTTTGTGCTGCTCAGTGAAAAGCAGAGGGGAAGATTGGAGGTTTTGCTGTTTCTTTTTTTTTTCTATTATTACCTTCCTTCAGAGGACTTTTGGACATCTGCTCCATTAATCATTAGCTGTTAGTGACAGTCTCACTGCCTTCCAAGGGGTTTGTGAACAGCTTGTTCTTGGTGGGTTTGTCAGGAATACGCTGCTAGATTAAGTAGGTCTTTCCAGTAGAATCCTTTCATATCAGTTGATGTAGAATATAGTGACCCAGCTCAGACTCTGGTTTTTGTGAAAATACCCTGGTTAATTTTGAACAAATAGCATAGAGAGTAACAAAACTTGTCGGGCTCCAACTGTACTGCCTGTTGTGTTTTCTTACATATTTAGATGGTATTACTCACACAACTGCACATGTGAAACTGCTGGCTAAACTTTATTCACTCTGTAATATGGAGAATTATATCATTCTTCTCTTGTGCTTCATGAAGCAGCTTTTTAGTAGGATATTTCAGGTTTTTCCTCTCTTAGGAAACACTGGGAAAGTGAACAGGGAAATACAGATTGCAGATTTCGCAGCAGAGTAAGAATATTTACCTGTTTATTTTGGCATTGCTGTACTCATCAAATGAGCTATTCATTTTCTAAATGGGATTGAGATACAGGTGACTCTTACCTGATGTAATCTGCAACAAAGGAAAGCTTCTGAAAGTTTTCCTCCTTTGTATCTATTAACAATTGTTACACATTTTAATATAGATTTATGGCTTATAGTTTCTTTAGCTCCTCTAGAGGAGTAAAAGAGCAGAAGTGCTATTCTGAGGCTTGTGCTCCCAAACAAAGAGGGGCGTCTTTGCCAATGACACCAACGTGACCCAGGAATGTGTGCTTGCAGCCTGGAAAGCCAACTGCATCCCAGGCTGCATCTAGAGCACTGTGGGCAGTAGGTGGACACATGGGAGAGGGCTCAGAGGAAGGTTGGGAAGATGCTCAGAGTGCTGGAGTGCCTCTCCTATGAAGACAGACTGAGAGAGCTGCCTGGGAAGAGCAGACTCCGGGGAGACCTTAGGCATCTTCCAGTACCTAAAGGGGCTCCAAGAGAGCTGGAGAGGGACTTCTTACAAGGGCATGGAGTGACAGGAATGGCTTTAAATTGACAGAGGGTAGGTTTAGGTTAGATCCTAGGAAGAAATTCTTCCCTGGGAGGTTGGTGAGGCACTGGCACAGGCTGCCTAGGGAAGCTGTGGCTGCCTCATCTCCAGAGGTGTTCAAGGCCAGGTTGTACAGGGCTTGGAGCAACCTGGTCTAATGGAAGGCATCCCTGCCCATGGCAAGGAAGTTGGAATGAGATGGGCTTTAAGGTCCTTCCCAACCCAAACCATTCTATGATTCTAAAACCAGCCTTAAGGTTAGAATTTTTATAATCTACAACAGGCATTTTGTTGTTTAAGGGTGTTTTTTAAGTATTAGTTTATCATGTTCCTGCTAATATCTTTCAGGCTCAATATGGTAAAAATAATACTGTGTTTCTCAGTTAAAAATGAGTTGACTTTACAAGAAAGGAAGAAAACAAATATCTCTGGCCTGTGCACCTGGTAGTACAGTTACTAAATAAGTTTCTAAATGCCTTGTTTTGGATTCACATTGAGATCTTCCTGTAAAGCTCTCTTCACTGTTGTAATGTAAATATATTAAAAAAAAAAGTGGAAGGGTCTTTTACCATCTGTCTCTGTAACACAACATACAGAAAGCTCCATCTTACAAAAGAGAATTGTTGGTCCCTCTAGAGAGCCTAAAGCAAGAAAGCCCAAGCCAAAATAATTATTAGACATGCCCGCATGACAAAAATCAATAAAACACAATCTCTTGTGGTTTAATATGAAAATAAACGCGAAGAAGCAGTGGCTTTCAGGAAGAATATTGAGCTGCAGGTATAGAATTGAAGATGTCAAGAGAAGACTGAAAGCAGAGGATGTTGTCCAGTTTACTGTAGGACATATTTCAGAACCAAAGCCAGGAATAATAGTGTTGGAGGGTAAGCTGTCTGGCCATGTCTGAGAACCAAAATTCAATATGAGAATGTCAGTGATATGAGAGTGAGATGAAGCACACTTCTCATGGGTGCCAAACTTCGGGACACACTGTTAAAATATTTGATTAATTCATTATTATCTATAATTGGTTAAAATGCTGTGAATCATAAAAAGAATTAAAGGGTATGCTTTTGTTTGGCCAGTTTCTTCTCTATTGAATTTATTATTTTCTGTCATACTTAACTGTAGGTACTCCTGGATATTAATGATGCTTTGATATTTGTGTTGTGCACTGCTGTCAGCAGTGCAGGTACTCTGAAGTTATTTAGGTGTATAGTCTATATTTTCCAGGAATTTTTTGTATTTCTTTCAAACTGCTTCTGTACACTGTATGTCCCAGTCTTTGTTATGTCTTCTATGGAAAAAAAATTGAAGCAGAGCTTTAGCAGTATTTTAAATACTTAAATTACTCACTGTGCATTCAAATCTAACTCCAATTTTATTTTTAAATCAGGGAATAAATGAGGAGACCTTTACTTTTAAGTTCAGTTTTTTGATAGTACCAGTAATGTAAAGTAATTGCGAATTAATGTAGTGCAGGGTTTTATTTAAATAGGTAGAGTAGCATAATTTCCAGTCTGATTATACCTGAAGGCTCATATGTGCTGTAACTCATTGTAAAGTTGCTGTAAAAAACAATGAAAAAATGTGGTTTTTTAGCTTTCCCCTGTTTTCCTGGGTTACTAAAACTTGCATAGGTGGAACAGCATGAGTCACACAGACTCGGTGAAGCAGTGCTTGGGGAAAAACATTGTTCTA
This sequence comes from Eopsaltria australis, assembly GCA_034509425.1. Lineage (NCBI taxonomy): Eukaryota > Metazoa > Chordata > Aves > Passeriformes > Petroicidae > Eopsaltria > Eopsaltria australis. The sequence continues at coordinate 2,837,141 of JAVTVJ010000087.1, read as the reverse complement.
GAAAGCATCTGATAGATGGGAATTATGAAATTCCTGACATGTAATCTACCCCCAAATTCTTGCCATTGTAAAACACATCCCTGTTCTCTCCCCTGCCCTACGTAATGATGTTGGTTCAATACCATCTGACTCTTTCATGAGCATGTCTTCGTGATTTCTGTGTCTGTGTGGATCGTGCTTATGAAGCAGTTAGCATCAAGTACTTGATCAAGGAATTTTATTATACTTGGAAACAAGTACCTATTCCTACCCACCATCCTGACTCTCAAGAGCAGCACTAAGTATGGTACTGGTCATGAAACTGATAGTAGGAGTGGTCTTTCTGTACCCAGAGTTGCTTTTCTGCCCTGCACATTCAAAATTCTTTGCCAAGCAAGCTCCTGAAAATGTATGCTATGTTTATTACATTTATTTAGTTACCAGTCATTTTAAGCTTTACCTAGTGGCAACAGTACTAGTGGAAGGAGAATCTGTATGAGGCTTACAGCTTAAGTTTGTGATAAAGCAGCTAGTTCTAAAGTGTCTGTACAGCTAGACACATGTGAAAATGAATGTATAACCTGTGTGACTATCAGTCACTCTTACTGTTGGAGGGGGGACTAAGTAATTCCTTTTAAGCTTCCCATTTGTGTGCCTGCACTGCCTTTTCTGTGGTTTTACCATTTTAAGTGATGCAGAAGGCTGTCTAACTTCTCCTTGTAATCAGTCCAGTTTGTTGTGAGAGTTAGCAGCTTCATATATCTTACAACAAATCACACTTGAAGGCATCCTGCATGTTTGTTTGCAGGTGTATTTCTCTGTGACAGCTGTTCTTTAAAACCCTGAGATCTGCCATTAATTTTGAGTAGTCAGGCATCCGTCTAGTCAGCAGTACAAATCATTACTGCTTGTTGATGAGTTTTCATTATTAACAGTTCTCAAAGGCTAGGGTGACTGAAATTTGTGGCATCAGTCAGCTACAGGAGATGGGGATGTGCCATAAATGCCGCCAGGTGTCACTGAGATGAGTTCATGCGCAACAAGCAAATCTTCTTAGGGAGAGCTGTGAAAACTGCTGTGGTGAGTCCCCTTCTCTGAGCCTGTTTCTGTTGCATAAATCAAATGGTGTTGTGACTTCTCAGCATGGAGTCCAAGTGGCCCAATAGGCACTGCAGCATCAGCAGGAATGTGATGCAGAGGTGGGGCAAGGTTGTATCCAGCCATGGTATGCATGGCCCACCTTGTGCTATTGCAGGGATGGCCTTGAGCTTGCTGGAAATCCCAGCAGGAAGAGAATGAATCAAATCCTTTTTCTCAAATAATTTTTGAAAGGAAAAGTAAACCCTACAGAGATCTCCAGAAAATAACTCTGTCACCTTTTTGAGAAGTGGGGTTTGAGTCATACCTTTATAAAGATTGATTAATGTGTTGAACTTTGAAGACACAACCTTGCAAACCCAGCAAACATTACTGTTTCTCTAAAGAACCAACCAAGACCTGAGACTACATGAAGAAAGATTAATGGTTAGTTGGCAAAATCATGACCTAAGAGCATAGAGGGTAGGTATTAAACTTGTCCATTTAATCTCTAGGTCAGCACATAGCCTTGCCTTAGATGATGGTCTGCCATGCCATGATGGTATTTTTCCTCCAGAGACTCCTCACCTGGGGCAAGGGATAGACAATCAAGGGAGCAAAATCAAAGTTGCAAAGACATGGTATGTTAGGAATTTTTCATGCTTATTTTCCGAACACATCTACAACTCAAATTTAGTTCTTTTTATTTGGTTTTGACTGGTTTACCTCTAAGGCAGTTACATCCTTTAGTCAAGGCATGCTGCTTCTGCACTGTCTTATTCTGCCTTTTTACAGCCTGCATATGAAACTTAAAATACCTGTCTCTCCTCCACTGGTAATCCTAAGAGCTATATATTGGTTTCTATTTAGAAAGATGACCTGGCTATATTAGCTTCTGATTTTTATAGAAGATATTGAAATCCGCAAACTGCATAATTTTATAGAAATATGCAAGGTTTGCATGAACTTTGTTTCATCCTATTGCTCATTTTCATACATATTCTGTATTTAATTGTTATTGTACTGCTTATAATGGACCAAACAATGAAGTAATTTGTCAAATATTATATAGACTCTTGTTTATGGCTCTATTTTGGTATGCTGTTATTCTGAGTAGTCTAGAATTGCTTTAAGGAAAAGAAAAATATTCCTGTAATGCAAGGTAACCTCTTAATTAGATTTTTCTTGCTAGCAGGAGGCAAACTAAATGGAGTTAAAATTACATTGATAAACCACAGCCTCCATATCTCACCATAGCTCCAAATCTGAAGATTAAGTCTAGGTCATCTTGCTGTTTTAAAGGAGAAACATGGATATGAGACCTCTCAAACTTCTTTGATAATTACAAATGATTGTTTGATGGGCAGGTAGGCATGATTCAAAGTGAGAAATCTTTGGAGTCTAATCCTATTTGGTCATTTTGCATCATCATAGGGAGGTTTCAGGGTGTTTCAGAGGAGAATTTCTCTTTTTGTATTCTTGTCCCTCTTAAGTGGGACAGAGTTGAAATGTTCTTTGGAGAAACAATTATGCCTCTCTGAGGAAGGTAACTGGCAAAAGATCTTGAAAGTTCAAAGAGAATTACCCAGAACTAAAGACAGCAGAGCTGTGAGAGTCTGTGTGTCCTGAGAATATGCTCATTTATTAGTGAATACCAGTTTATTGGAGGTTAGTCACAGCATCCTGACTTGCAACAGAACTGCAAATATTTATGGGAGGAGATGTAAGTGCTTGTGCTTCTTGGTACTAAGATATATATGTAGATGTAGATATAGCTATAAATATGCATGGTGTTCCAGTGAGATAAGCAGGAAAAAAGCAAGGAATAATAACTAGTCTAAGTAAAGTGGAAAAGTTGCCAAATTGCCTGGTTGGAAGGTTAACCCTAGGAAGGTCTCCAGTGCACTGTGACCTCAATGGGATGTGTGCTTGAGGGAATAAAGCAGACCTGGCTCACTGGGTTGCTGGCATTAGGGGCCAAGCAAAAAGCAACATTGCCCCTGCCAGTCAGAAATGAAAATGTTAAACTGGTCCTGTGGTTAGGTAAACCTTTGGCATAGAGCAAAAAGAATGGATAGCAGAAAGAAAAGAATGTTCTCACGTATGTGGGGCAAAGCAGCTTCTTTGAAGAGACGGCTGTGCTGTAAAGGGACTAGAAACCAAATTGCGGCATAAATTATGTACGGGAAATACCAGGGGGTAAAAACCACCAAAAAAACCCCCCAAACCAAAACTCTAGTACATTGCTGCAATCTCTTGCATTTGTCAGAAGGGAAGTATTTGCCAAGCAATTTATTTAAGATTTTTCAGAGTAGACTTCCCTGAGTAAGGAGGGAGATGCTCATTCCCTTGTGTGTGTTTGAGTGAGATCGAGGCCCTGATGCCTGTAGCAGCCAGGAGAGAAAACAACAGAGAGCTGTAAGCCTGGGAGCTGAGACACAGCAGGGATGAGCCTGAAGCAGCTCCTGGGCTCTCAGAAATAACACAAAGACCTGGGGAGCAGAGTTTGCTCCCTTCAAAGACAGTGAAGTATTGACTGGTGGGCTGGTACTGGGGACCCCTCTGCAGAGACCCTTTGTGTAGGAGGAAGGTTGCTTACATCCTTTTCCCTGTTCCTATTTCCTGGTCATTTGAGTTCTCCTCAGTTTAGGAGGTTAATTACCCTTGTTCGTTGTAATAAATAGTGGCTTTTGTTGCTGCTCTTCAGCCTTCTCCAGGGAGTTCACTCCATTAGGAGGCTGATATGGGTCCACTTCAGAGCTTTGGCTAATCCTTGGATATGCTGCCTCTTGAGAATATCAAATCCCTCTCCCCTTCTGGCAGATAATAGGGAGGATTGCAAATGGCCAAGTGGAGTAAGGAAAAGAATTGGGTAGGTCATGCAGGAATGGAGGGAAGCACAGAGTTGAAACAAGTTGGAAAGCTGGGAAGTGAGGGAAGAACATGTTGGAAGAGATGGGAAAAGGAAAGAGAAAATATTAGAAATGGAATAGGAAAAGTAGGTGACAAGCTGAATATCCAGAAAATAATTCCCTGGATATTCCCTCTCCCTGATTAATTGATAGTGGAAAGTAATGTCTTTAATCCTTCTGTCCTCTGAGGGCATGACTTACCTGCAGCATGCATGTTGGGAGAGCACTGGAGGATTTACACAGTGGAGGATTGTGTTACTGTTTCGTTTAAAGGAGAATAAGTTTAGAGATTCCTTCACTCAACTTTAAATAGTTTGAGCTATATCAGCTGAAAATATGACTTAGGTGGTTTTATATGTTATTTTTTTGGTTTCATTTTTAATGAATAGTATATATCAAATGGTTTCTTTTTGATCTCCATTTGATTGTTTTCACAATTTATAAAGCAGCCTTTAATCTGTCCAGTAAGTGTTAACTTTTTACCTTAGACTACTGCTGTCTTATGAAATTGTGTAGAAAAGGTCATTTATTTCAGACAAGATGTAAATAAGAATATAGAAATTAAGCTTGTGGTGTTTGGGAAGGTTTTTGGGGGGTTTGTTTTGTCTTGTTTTATTTTGTTGGGTTTTTTTTTTAATTTTTTTTTATTTTGTTTGTTTTGGTTTTTTGGGTATTGTGAGTTTTTTCCCACCTTGACAAATCCCTGCTTAGTGCAAGTTCCTAGTTAAAAATACAGCTTCTGTCTAGTTTCTTTAGACTCTGGGAGTCTTAGTACGTCTTGAGGAATTGAGGCAAAGTTACTTTGTTTAAACTTCAAAAACTAAAAGTAGGACAGTTTTTTCCTTCATTACTTCCTGCAAAATCAAGTCAGGTGCAGCCACAGTGGCTGCAAAACCGTGCCACATTCTTCTCTTTGATTTTTCTCATGTGTGACAGAGATTTCTGGTACAAAGGATCAAAAGTCAGACCTACTCTTTGAAAAATGAGACAATTGAGAGTTGTAAAAGTAACATGAGAATTAAAGATGACTGACTTTTTAATTCTAATAGTTAGCATTTCCTTAATTTTCTTTTTTCCCCCTTTTCCCCCATTGAAATGTACCAAAACACTGAAGTACAAAGAGAGTTTGGGATGAAAGGTTAAAGATGACTCAGCCTCCATCAATGTCTGCCCTGTTTTTCTTCTTTAAAAAAGTCTTTTACCTTATTGTAGGCACTAAAACATACACTGTACCAGCCAAAAATAACGAGACATTTCAATCCTGTAGATTTTTGCTGGATGTCAGAAAATGGAACTTTTTAAATGTTTAGGGACCATAACACTTGGAACAATTTCAAGTTTCAGAAGTGACAAGCCTACATGGCTGTATTTTGTGGTATTTTACTTTGGTCCACTATATATTGAAATACCATCTGCAAAGTATTGAACAAGAGTTTTCATTAACATGTTCTGTTCTGCTGTACCATAAAACCCCTGAACTGAATTAAATCCAGCAGGTCCCCAAGCAGACATAATGTCAGTGAAGAGTCTCCAACAGATTATGATAGAAATTAAAGGACACACTTCAAATGCTGATGACTATTTTTCATAAAGTTTCTGAAATGAGAGTGCACCCCATCCCAGGCAGAGCATTTCATGATATTGGAGCCTTCATTTCCACTCTCTTGGTTTCCAAAAGGCCAGTCTCCAAATTTACATCTCTCCCTGGGACTCAGTAGTTGAAGTCTATGAAGTATAATTTCACTTTAAAAGGGTTTGCTTCCATGCAGATGTTGCTGGGTGTGTGCTGTTCCCAGAATCTTAAGGTCAGAGTTGTATGTAAGATAGAACAGGTGACAAAAAAGGGTCACTTGCTGTTCTGCCATCTGCTCTTACCAGCACTAAACGCCTGCTAAAAGCCAGTCTCCTGACTGGAATGTGGGAGAACAGGAATCCATTCAGCTTTTCAGAGTTTACTAGAACAGCATAATACTGGGTAAGAAGCACCTTCTGCTTGAGGACTGAACCTCATACTGTCTAAATTTGATTGTACTGACTCACAAATACTCCATTGTGGCAGGTAAGTATTGTTTCTTACAGATAATATTGCTGAGACAGACAAATAACTTGCCTCTAAGTAATACTGAACCCAGAAATAAATCATGGCCTTTATTTGTTGTAAAGAAATTAGGGAGTAAATTGCAAATGACTGTTTGCCTCTCTCTACAACTGCTACTGCCTAGCAACGATTGCCAGGTAGGATAAACATTATTAACCATAGAAAGTTTAATGTCTAAAAAGATGTTAGGAGTGCTGAAATGCGGTCTTGGGTCTCTCTGTAGTATTTTAAAATACATCATCTGGCTTTGCCTTTTGGGTCTAAGCATAGTCCCAGCCTTGCCCATGGTACAAGTATGCATCTGTGTGCACACTCTTGTGGATATAATGAAATTTGGATTGCAGCAATGCAGTGATTAATTATAGTAGGGAGATGCTTCTGCTGTCAAAATAAAAATTAGAAATCTTGAACGCTACATACAGAAGCTTCTCAGGAAATCATTCAAGCCCTCTCTTCCTATCAGGCTGGGGAATATGCCTCTTAATTTCCCCTGACAGAAAATACATCACCTCATCAGCAGCCCTAGAAAATGACAAAACATCCCTGCCAGAAGAGACTGCCTGCCAAATGCTTCCATTGCCACTGCAGGAAGTGGGGCAGGAGGGGAGTGCTTCAGAAATCCCATGGAAGGAGAATAATTTACCTTGCTATCTGTCGAGTCCCACTGTTACATCGTGTGTTGTCACAAAACGTTCTTCTTGTAGTCAAGGTGAGACCCTCGAAGAACTAATTTGAGCCAGAGGGTACACAAACATTTAATTCTGAAAGAATAATTTATACTCCTGAATCTGTATAGTGTAAAATTCCCTTACAGTGTTTGAGCTAAAGCAAACACCTTGATGCAGAATCCATACCTGTAAGATTCCTCTTACATATTTCAGTAGCAGAGGAAAGGCTGTTCAGTCACATACTGTACTGTGTGCATTAACCTGTAACAGTGATTATCTCCACTGAAGTTACTGTATGGTTTCATAACAGTGCTGTAGGACCACTAATAACAAAATTTGAATTTACTGAAATATTTGCTACTGCACTTTGGCTTAAATGAGTAAAGTATTTTAAATAAAGCTCAAAATTCCATTGAACCTTGCTTTGCTGAATCTCACACAACTACATTCAGAGTCTGTATATCAAACAGTACTTTAGGACAGCGGACTTTTCTAGACAGTTATTGTAACATTTATCATTACTTCAGTGTATTTGTGTTGCTGAGCTTTTTTAATTCATTTTTTTATAAACCAAAATTATTATAAGAATGTTTTATCATCAGTCTATATTTGTTGGGCTCTTGCACCAACATATTTTTCCCTACATTAAAGTAAAATCTTCTTAGTCAGTGTTGAAGATCAATGGTATTTGTATATATATATAATAAGCACATTATCTCTGGTAAATATATTAATAGTGTATTTTTATATAAATATAGTACAATGGACTGGCTTCCTATTACACTGAAATTTAAGTCACATAGAGAACTGCAAAATTCACCTTGCTGCACGGATGTGTCCAGTTCTTACACTGCAAAGATAATTTTCAAGCTGCAAAGTAGGTGGGAACTAGTGCTGTCATGTCTGCATTAAGTGTTTGGATAGCCTGAAACTCAAGCCTGCAGAGTTTTTAATGTCTCCTTCTCATTTTGGTGGGCATTAGACTGGGGGCATGAAGTGGAGTAGAACCCATTTAAATAACTAACATTCTGGTGGCTTTTATTACATACAAAGTATTCAGATCCCCACATCTTGACCAGCAATAAACTCATTTTATTATTTTCATATAGGTACATGTTACGACTTCGAACATTGCAGAGCAAAGTCTAATGGCTGAGACCTTTGTCTTGCATATTAAATTCATGACTGTAGTAACGGACTTTGGTTTGGTTTCAGAGTTATGTGCATGGTAGTGATTTGGGAGTTAAGAAATGTTAAAAACAGTGTGAGTACCTACTTCTGTTTAAAAGCATTCAACAAAACACAGTGGTTTTATAAAATACAACTGGTTTTCTTCTAAGATACATTCAGAAAGCTTAGGAAAACAACTTGCTCATCCCAAACTTACGTAGAATTAGTCCCCAAATTCCTGCTCAGATGGAAGTTAATTTGGATAAAGAAATCATTCCTGATTTTAGCTGTAAGACCTTGCTTTGACTCCACAGAGTAGGTCTGAGGATGCTGTAGTGGTAGGTTCATTGTGCAGATTGGTTTTTAATAGACACTGTTTTAAAATTCTGTAATGAAAGTATTTATTAGCAAATAAATATAGAAACAATCTCCCTATGATCGGTTAGCTGCTGGATGCCCGCCCGGATTCGGGCAGCCGCGTGCTAGCGATGATCCCGAGTGCCCTGACCCTCTCGAGGGCGAGACTCTCCGGAGGCTTCAAGTATGAGCCTGCAGTGGGCTGCTCTAGGAGCAGGAACAGGCGCACCTAACAGCTGAAGAAGAGAAGAGAGAGACCCCTGGTTTGGGTATTCTGTGCAGGTTTACTATGGAGCCTTGTACAGAGGGACACCAACTTATAAGGGGGAATAAAAACCAATGATCTGGGGGTTCAGGGGCAGAGCTGGGGAGGGTCCAGGGTGAACAGTCCAATGGAGGGGAGGAGAGGGAGGGGTTAGGAGGGAAGAACAAATCAAGGACTGAACAAAGGGGAACTTTCTGGAACACGGGGAATTATTGACATAAGTAATAGCTTATCAGGGAGACCTAGGCAATCCTGCCAGACCCCGGGTAAACCACTGTTTCCTCCATCCCAGGGGGAAATCCCCTGGTCCCGGGAGCCCTCCACCAGGGCCTTCCGGAGCTCTTTGGTCTTCATAACAGTGGTTTACAACTGCAACACCCTATGGCCAGGAGATAGTAGTTGTTTTACCTTGCTTGTTCCTGGTAGTGACATGAAGCAGTACTGTTCAATAAAATACAATTTCTGCAGATGTGGGATTTTGAAGTCCTTGAAAATATTAGCACTTGCAATTGTGTATAGGTGGAGTAGTATATAGTGAGTAATGCAATGAAAAGAAGTCCCCAGAACATAATTATATGATACTGTTTGGTTGTGTACTGCTTGTCCTGCCAACATGAAGAAGCAGGCACACTGAGAAGAATATGGTTGGAGAAATTTGAGGGATATAATTGGGACATACTGGCAAGATTGATGGAGAGCAGACATCTCTTCCAGCTCCTCTGTTGTCCCACATCACTTTTATAATTTTGATATGTCTAGACATTTCTTTAAAATTATCGAAGTTGGAGTTGAACCAGAGAGTGGGAATAAGTTATTTGCATTGCAGGATTCCTCTGTATTTTAAAGATGCTTGCATTTAATGTTAATAATGGAGCTCCTTGTTGAAATCAGTGTATGTCTGCTCCTTGTAACCAGCCATAAATTCTCTGTAGTCCTGTATGTGCTGATAGACTAGAAAATGATGCATCTTTTTTATCGGTTCATTATCATCAAACAACCTGGGGGATTAATGCAGGAGGCAATTTTACACAGGGATTTCACCTGCAAAACAATTCCAGCAATGCCAGTGGAAGGTTGCATAATTCTATCTCATGATGTGAGTGCTGGGAAAAAAATGGGTTTGATTTACCATCAGGTGCAAACACAAATTACCAGGAGAGGACCTGCTTTCTCCTGCATGGTTCCCAGCAGTGGCTTAGCAGACCAAGTTCAGTGGTAATTGTTACCACCTCTTGAGTCGTGTGTTTTCCAGATACAGCTGGCCTTAATTAGTTCAAGCCTTTTATTTACTGGTATACAAAAAGGGGAGGCAATTCCCTCCCTTCTTCTCCCCCCTCTCCCCTCCCCATAGGATGGAAAAAGAAATGAGGAGATAGCATTGAATACCTCTCTGGAGGAACTAAATGTAGAGATCTGAATAGTTGTTTTTAGCAATAGTTGTGCCACTGCCTTTTTCTCCTTTTCAGTGTGATAAAGCAGGATTTTGCCTGTGAATTCTCTTCAGAAATTGAAGCTGTCAGCTTCCAGCGTGGACATGCATTTGAATGGCATTGAGCTACAGAGTTACAGAAGCTAACTCTGTAGTTACAGCTGTTACAAGAAGTGGTAGCTCAGGGCACAACAAAAACTTCAGGGCAGCTGTTGGCTGAAGTCCAGCAATGCATCTCCCAGGGCTTGACTTCAGTGATAGTTCTTAGATCCAATGATCTTGCATTTATGATAGAATGTAAGTAAAACCAAACAAATTACACCACCATACAGCTGGAGACCACAGATTTTAAGAGACTAAATGCAGTTTTTTAATATACACTTTCCTGCAGAAACTGTTCTTACTTCCTGTTTTATACTATCACATCACATTTGGATTACAATTTTTTAATATTTATGTGGGCAAACAGTGGCAGTCCAGTTCCTAAATTTTCTTTCAGTCACTCTCTGATGACAAAATGCATTGTTATCTTAGCAATACTACAGAGCAGATCTCAATAACCTCAGTAGAAATGCATAATGTGATATTTGCTAATAGCATCTAGTGTAGCTCATATATATTTGGCAGTTTCTTCTTCCTAGTTGCTTCGTAGTTTAAACAGAATTTTCTCATTTGAGCTTGTCACTTCTGATGCTGATTCATCCTTTTAATGTCTTCCAGGTTGCCACTTTAGAATTCCCTCCAAAGAAGCTCTTTGGAAACAAGGATGAGCGAGTGATTGCAGAACGACGGTGTCACTTAGAGGTAGTACCAGCTTTTTAACAGGCTTCTGCTGTGTGTTTAGGTGGAGTACTCCCTGCTTGACCAACAGAAACCATTCCCATATGATCAACATTAATTTCCAAGTATCAAGTTACTTGCTGTCTCATTTAACACAGGAGATGGCAGCAGTACGTTGCAAAGTAAGGAAACATCTTTTAAAAAATAAATTACTCCTAGTCTAGGAAAAAAAAGGAACTCTTAGAGATGTTCATAGGAGGTACATTTATTTAAGGGGAAAAGGTGGTGGGAAAGGTAAGTGTTCACTGTAGACAGCTGGTCTCTGTGCAAGACAAGATTAAAAAAATACACTGCTACTTTAAATGCAATCTGTTAGCTGGACTTTAACTGTTTTATCATAGTATATCCAAACACCTCACGACAGAAGTAAAGTGATATGTAGGCATCTTTGAGTTTTATTTTGTAACCCAGCTTTCTGAACGTTTTCTTTTTCTTTCGGTTGATTTTAAAGATGAAGTTTATTGTGGACAAGGTTATTAAGTTTGAAGGTTGGACTTATTTTGCTAGTTCTACAGTGCTGTGTAGATGGCATGATTTTGAACTCCTATCACACATTAGGTCTTTATATTTCTATGTTAATGCATGTTTTACTGCAGCCCAGAGGCAGGAGGTGGGGGTTTGGGAAAGAAGAGGGATGGTCAAAGACTAAACTGTACACCCTGCAACTATACTGTAGTAACGTGGGGATTACTTGATCATGCAAGTCATTAAGAATTATATTCTTTGTAGAGCTAAAATAGCGTTAGGTAGAGCTTTAGAGAAATTAATATAAAAGTAGATTGCTTACAACTGGAAGCTTTTGTAGGTGGTTTGAAATTTTTCTACATACTTCACCTTTTCTTTCATCTACCAATAAAACGTCCTCCCACTGACTTCTGATGTGAGGCTGTCTTACATGAAGCACAAAATGAATTTTGTTTTCTTTCACGTCCTCAAAAGACAGCATAAAGGCATGCCCATATTTCAGTCTAGTACTCAATTTGCACATTTTTATACCAGTAAAAAAATTTAATCCCTTAATCTTTCTGACCTTTCATTGGTCTGCTGACAGATTTTATTGTAATGATTCTAATGTTAAAACTGCTGTGTGCAGCTGTGCTTTGATCATGGCCGTGTAGTACTTACTGCTCTCTATATAGCCAGATTTTAGCTTAAAATTAAATTGTATCTATTTTAACTAAATAAGGTCATTAAAACTTTATTACCCATATATTTTTCAAGCATAATAATATATGATAACTGTTCACATGAATATGTTTTGCCATATGCCCCTTGGCCATTCCACTCAGTAGCCCTGACAACTCAAAGTGTAGAGAAACTGAAGATCCCCCGTGGCTAAGGGCAAGTTAGATAGAGGACAAGAAGCCAAGCAAATGTTACTATCCTTGCCATGAGGAATTTGATGCACCAAGCTGACCAAAACCCCCTGATGTCTATATCTCTAATCGTAGTATTTTCTTTTCATTCCATATTTTGCAATGGTTTGCTCTGGCTTTGCCAACAGCTGAGCGTCACACAACTGCAGCCTCCTTAGTGAAGAGTGAGAGAAAACACCCAAGCAGTGACACTTTCCAAATCATGCAATGCTTTGATGGCTCAAAGAACATCTCGAGTTGGGCTGTGAAAGTGGCAGTTACTGCAGGAGTGGCAGATGGCCCAGGCACCAGTTGTGTTTCAAATGCTGGCCATTCATGCCTTGTGGCCTTCAGTCTGGTGCGAACCTTCAGCATACTTCAGTGGGCTAACTGGAAAGTAGTAAATGGAGGCACTGGGTTTCTCACATGGGAAATAGGTCAGGTAGAAGGTGAGTGTTAGACCTTGGTATCAAGTAGAAACATGGCTTGTATTCAGCTGACTTTCACACCTGATCCTGTTCCTTGATTGGCTGAAAACCCTTTGCAATTTCTTTCAAGCTTCACAGGTGATGTGTTGGTATAGCTGTAGTAAGGTATGAAAGTTTGGTTATTCCACTTGATTAGTCAAAAGCTAATGGCTAATTCAGCATTTTTAGAAAAAAACCCCGAATATTCTGTAATGTAAGATTATTAGTGGAATGGTTGTCCCAGTGCTGGTGATAAAGATACTCTGCTCTTCCAGTTCTTACATTAGGTATTCATGCATCTGGAATAGGCTGGAACTCTAGATCATTTTTCCTGAACTTGCATTGAAATAGGTTTGGCTAGTTCAGTGCCTAACACAGGTCATCTCTTAGCAACTGCAGTTTTCCTTGTGCCTAATTAGATTTGTCCCTTTGCAAGACACTTTAGGAAGAATTTAGTTTTTCCTACACACCATCTCTAGGATTCTTGTCACAATAGAAGTACAGAGAAGAGCAGTGGGGTTTTTGGTACCTTTCCAAACAACTAGAATCAGGGGGGCTGGCTGTTGCTGAGTTTGCTTTGTTTGAAGATTGACATGTAGTGTTACCTTATTTCAGCCTGGGTTTAGAAATGGGCATATTTCATCATAATGGAGGTAAAGTTACTTGGAGTAAAAGAATCCAGAGAGCCCCATATTATAAGGATTGTGATTTTTAAATCAGAGTAAGTTCAAGGTTTGTGTATAACATTAAGTTATTTTATTTTACCCTAACTGGTAAAAATGCTAACTAAAGCTTCACAATGCCTTGTTTGTAGGAAAGCTCATTACATGAACGATTTTTGTGTGAGATTAACCTGAGAACTTGACTTTGATCTCCAGCATGATAGTAGTTGCAATGTAAACACTTTTGCTTTGGCATTTGTTGGTATAATATTAAGTCTTTTGAACTGTATTTGACATTAACATAGAACTTTGGAAAATAATGTGCAAGTTTTTACCTGTACATCTTAAGAGAAAACATCTAAATTGTATTCAAAGTTATCTACCCAAAATACCCTATTGCAGTCTATTAATTTAGTTTCTCATCAGGGACCTGTTTCAGGGCAATACTCTAAATTAATTGTTCTGCAGTTTAAAGACTGTAATTTCACTTCAGAGCCAACCTTGCTTGATTAAATGTGCCTTAAATGAAACAGCCAAGCATTCTTTTGAGTAAAGTTAATGAACAGAAGCTAGTGTGTATCTATCCTTTCTTGCAAATAGAAATCAGTAGGTAAGAGTATAGGATCCTTTTTAAAGTGAATTCAGATGATGTATATTCATTTTTTCGTATTTTTTAAGGAAAAGCTTTTAAAGGAAGTATTTGCCACAAGAAATACTTGAGTCAGTGAATGTATCTATTCCTGTTTTAACTGCAAAGTATCTTTTATTCTTTGGTGAGTTGCTAGGTCTGTGAATGACCCTAAAGATAAATTTTCCTGAAATCTCAGCTTCTATGGATACTGTGTTTCTGTATCATATCATTCCCCTGACTATTCTTTTTTCCTTCTTCTCTTAGACTCATGCTTTGTTGTAGTAATGAAGATTATTCTTAGCCCTGTTTTCCCATTGTGCAGCCAGAGAAACTGGGCAGGAGTCTAAGCGGACATAGCAGATTGAGCTGTGTTTCTTGACTCTTCACTCAGAAGCCTTGCAGTTGTGGACCCACTAGACTTTCTTTCCTGCCCTTGCTGTCACCAGTGTGTTTAGGAAAAAACAACTGTTCTGCCAACAAAATCCCAACAGGTTGTTGCTTAAAGGAAAACAAAAACTCTCTCAAGCCTCAGTCTGTCTCCTTGTCTCTGTTCCCTGTTTCCTCTTCCCTGTTCCCTGCATTTCCTCAGGTTGGTTTGCATACAGCAAAGGGAGAAACAAGCAAAATCCCTGGTGGGGTTTTTTTGGGATCAACAGTTGGTTAGAGGGTGGTGCTGGTAACACCAGGGTTGTGGGTTCCATCCCCAGATGAGCCATTCCATTAAGAGTTGGACTTGATCCTTGTGGGTCCCTTCCAGCTCAGAATATCCTGTGATCTAGAAATAAAGCTCAGCAGTCAGCAGGAGTCGTGTGTTGTCTTTTGCTGTCACTTACAGAGCTCAGGGACTGAAAGTCAACCTGTTAACAGTATGGTAATGTGAGCCTGTGTTGAGTTCTGTAGAAGCACATACATCTTCCTGGCACTGCTTCTTTTTTCTTGGTACTTCGAACCTCTTTAAAAGATAGACACGCTCAATTTATTTAAAATTAATAATATAATTGTCCTTAACCTCCTCACTTCCTGATGTCTGCCAATGAGAATTTCAATGATAGGTGTTAATGCAAGAGGCAGAAATAAATCTTGAATGAGCTGCATAATTCATTTTTGCCATCCAATCTGTAGAAGTGTCTGGGGAAAGTATTGTAGACACTGAACTGGCTGAAATATTGCTGTTACCTTCAGCCGAAATTAACCTTCCAAAATCAGATTAACTTAGAAGTCAAATCCTTTGGTTTTTAGTTTGTATTTTCACTTGAGTTCCTCTGGATGTGAAGATTTCTAGGGTTTTTTTTCCAATAAGGCTCTAAATTTAGCCATGCTATGTTTCCCCTTTAAAAGTAACATTATGCTGAGATGGCTCCAGGAATCTGGTTCTTAAGGAAAAGGTGAAATAATGGAAATAGCACCTTTTTCTTGAACTCGGATTGATTCTAGTTATTTAAGTGTCTTACTAGTTTTTGAATTAACACCTTGGTGGAAGCCAGCAATAGAAATGTCTGAGAGGAAAAAACCCTTAAAATATTTGTCAACAAGTTTGAGCAAACAGAATATTTGAATCTGCCTCAGACCTTGAGATTTTCCTTGAAGGCATGAGGACAGAAACATTTTACTGAGATTTTAGATTATTCATCACCTGAATATTTAGTATGAACTTCATTAGTAGTCCCCATGAGTCTTTGTCTCACTGCCCCATTCCTGAATATAGTAACTGAGAGAACCTATGGTAATTGTAGGTGAATTGATGTTTCTATTGCAAAACTCCTATCAAGTGGGCTTAGAGTTACCATTTCTGTTTGATTTTTTTCCTGACTGACATCAGTCTCAAAGACCTTTCAAAGCTACTGTCTACATGTTTGTTCAAAGTGATTACTAAAAGGAAACCATTAGACACAGGCATGAGCTTACAACATCCCTAATACCAAAGCTTTCTAAAAGGAGCTTTAAATGCAGTTGCTCACCAGCCTGACTCTTGAAGAATGAATGTTTGCCTCTGACAGTGTGGTGGTAAATACTGTTCTTAGCAGAATCTAGGTGAGATGGACTTCAGAACATTCAGAATACATTTGATACTTTCTGGAAAATAAAAGGAAACTCTTCTCTTTTTTCACATACATGAAAGCACACCAGTAGCATTGCTGGTGCAAAAGCAAACCGCTGCAAATGTTGGTGTTTGATAATCCTAGAGAGGGTTCATACCTATAGTCTGAACTACAGAATGCAATATCTTGGAGTGATGGCTTTAATTTCCCACTAGAGGAATAAGGATGCAGTGGGATCAGGGAAGGAAGAGCATAGATGTGTCCACAAAGACAAGAGAAGAGTATGTGTGGCTGGGCCATATTGTGAATATCAGTTATATGAAATCCATCCATAGATAATTTTCTAACTTAGCTAAAATCAGTCTGCATGAAGTGCCTTTCATAACCTCCAGTAACCACTGAAAAATTTAAGACTTCAGCAACAGCCCTGAAGTCTTACTGGCAGACAGTAAGACTTTGCAGTTAGCCATCTGAGAGCAAGTTCACATGTCAGGTTCCCATCAGTCACCACATCATTAGGGCAGCCCAAGGCACATGGCTTTTCTGGCTTTGAAGCATCAACCCTCAAAGAGGAGGTGCAGCACTTCTCAGCAGCAAAGCATTTAACCTTCTTTTGGGTGGTTCTTCTTCTTGTGTGAGACCCTGTTGGCTTCAAAAAACGAATAAATAAAATTATTTATTGGTTATAGTCACTAGATACAAAGAAGCAGAACTTTGGATTGGTCAGCTGTTGATCCCATACCAATAAAATATTACATTGATTAAATACTGTAGACCTTCAGCTAGCCCACAACAATGCAGGACATTATTCTTATAACAGAAACACATGATAAAGATGGTCATTTAGAAGGAACAATAGCCTGAGGTTATTTTCTGGATGAGTTAATTTTAAGCTCTGGTTTGACAGGCTACTGGATGCAAAAGGAATGGTAAGTGTGGTCTCATTTGCTCAAACTCTGGACCTAATTCAAAATCAAGTCTGAAGCTTTGCTCTGCAGAGTTTAGTAGAGGTAACTTGGCATAACAGTAAGAACTAAAATAAACCTTTAGAACACCTTTCCTCCCCCCAGCCTCTCTCTCCTTCCTGCTGACAACATAAAGAGACAAAACCTGGGATTTTGAGTAATTTTACCACTTTTAAAAAGAAATCTTTCTTCAGTTCACTTAGGGAGAGGAGTCTTTCGTGCCATGCCACAGGAAACAGTTTCTCATGGTTTTAATTTTCATGAATAGCAGCCTGCCTGGAAATCTGCAACTGAGAAGTCCCTCTCTTTAGAAGAATTTTGGTGTTTCTTTCTTTAGGTGTATAGCCTCAGGTTCCTACCTCAAAAACGATCTTTTGTGATCAAATGTTTATCTCCATTACAACCAAAGAATTAAATAGGATTTGCAATTTGAAGGCTTATTTTTTTTCTCTTTCCTTTTTAGATATTTCAGAGCATCAGGAAATAAGGAGGTATGTTTGTCCTGATTTAGTAAGTTTAGAAAATGGGACAGTATATAGTTTGAGCTCCAGTTTAGCTCCACATCCTAATGTGTTTTGCTATCAGGACAGAATAAATTTCCCAACACCCTCCTACAAATCAAGACTTGTTTTGACTTGTGCTCTGGAGGAAAATTTGGTTTCTTTCATTAGTCAGGTCTGTTTTGATCCTTTTCAGTATGGCCATTCACTCCCCAAAGAAGACTCAAACTGATAGAACACCTGTAAATCATAACCCTTGCTGCCTTTTCCTTGCTTCCCTGCCAGCCTACAATTCAGTTTTCATTGGAGCTGCCTAAAGCCAATAAATGTAAGCTTTTAGCATGCAGACATTGTAAGAAATATTAAGTCCTGTGAATTTTAAACTAATTTTAGGCAGAATAAGATTGTAATTTGGGATGTACACTGACTTCAGAAGTTAATTCAATTGATGTGGCATAATAGTAATTCAGCATAATGTGCTCATGCCATTAGACTTGCACAGAAAATGCTCCCAATAGCTGTAATGAATAGTTTGGGTTTTGAAAGCCTGAGAGAGCAGTTTCACCTTGAATCATAACTGGCATCTCTCAGAATGCTTGCACATTAAGAAAATTCAAAAAGGTATATGAATTTGAGTAAATTTCAGTACCACCTTGGGTAAAATTAAATTTTAGTGTCACTCAAGCACTTCTGGAGATCTGAAGGTAAAATCTGCTTCACCTGTACAGCTTTGGAGGCAACTAACTCTGATTCAAGGAATCTGCATTATGCTGTGCATGAAAAACATAGGAAGACTTTCCCAAGAGGCTAAAAATGTAAGATTTTTTTGTGCAATTTAGCTGCTTGAAGAAGCTTGATTCTTACCTGCTTAGTTCCTAAGTTATTTAGGTACCTCTAAACAGGCCCAAAGGAGTGCTGTATGAAGGGTTCCTGTGGAATTCACCCCAAGGCAGTTCAAAACTGCTAACTCTGTGAACTGAGGAAAAAAAAATGAAAAGAGAACCCAAAAAGGGAAGGAAAGCCTTGGTCTGAAAAAAGACCAGATAGCCCACAAAGGAAATACCACATGGCAAAAGAACTGGAAGCTGCCTAAGAGTGACAGTTTCAAAAGCACTCAGGATTACAACCCCTCCACACACAGGGTTCTCGTTTGTAGGGCCTTAAAGACACACTAACAATTTTGGGGGGCTGCAGATAGATATGGAATGCAATAACATTATGAATTACCCCAGGACAGAGCTAGATTATATTTTTGGTAGGAGCTTTCAATCTTACCTCCTCCCATGTGGCTTCTAAGCCAACAGCTTCAGTCTGGCAAGAGTTTGATTGTGTCTCAGTCAAATTGGCAAGATATTTGCTAGTAAATTTAAAAAGAAATGACCTAGCATAATATGCTGTACTTGAATTGTTTCTGTTAAGGGAATCTCACAATGCAGAATTTGTTTTAGATGAAAATTGGCGTGGGTGTTGGAGTTGTATGTAGACTTGAAAGACATGCAGACACAGGGTAAGGTGATACTGATTGGGATGTTCTCAGTCTATTTATTTATTTATTTATTTATTTATTTATTTACTGACTACCAGGCATTACCTGTAAAAAGCCTCACTTCTGATTAGACCTAATCAAAGTGAGCAGGAAGGGTTTGATTAAAATGAGCCAATCCTTTATTCTTGGTTTGTGTTAATCCAGCCACGAGGCTAATTAATGCCTGCCAACCTGAAGCAAATAACTCCCTCCTCCTTTTAATATGATGTTGATGCCTTAAGAACCTATAAATGAAACAACATACGCTTTCAAGATAATATTATAGGAGGTAATATAAAGCATGGTCTTTATTGGAGGTCTTCAGGGGCAGATGCAGAAAATGTCCAGAAAATCCCACCCCCACAGGGTGAATACCGTTTTTATAAGTTTAGCAAATCAGCATAATTGATAAAAATCACCACTTAGGAGCACAAGTGGTGATGCAATTCCCCCTCAGTTCAAGCCCCTTCTAAATCCTTCCCCCTTAGATGGAAACAGAACTAGTTTATGAAAAATATGTCCCCAAGAGCTGTTTTTCAGCCTTGGTTCCTAAGAAGAACTAAGGTAGGACAGGGGCTTTGGAATGTGTTTTGTCTTTCTGCCTATTAGGGCAGGGAAAAGTACTGGGAAAACTAGCTATGAATGCAATAATAGGCTACAAAGCTATAAATATATGTGTAAAGAGTACAGAGATTATATAAAAGCGAAAAATTATCCAGCATCACTGTGACTATTTCAGTGGTGACTTGCCATTTTCAAACATGTGGATCTGTCTTTATGCTCCTAAGAAGTGCATACACAAATCCTCTGCAACTTGAGCAAGCTCTCTGGCACCAGGGGCAGTCATATTCTGGAGGCAGTTGTCAAATTTGGCTCCTCAAGGAAGCTTTGCAGAGCTTTGACCATGTCTAATTCTGCAGGGTTTTCTGTAAGGAGAACCCAGCCAGCCTGGTATTTCAGTAAAAGAGAATGGGCCAGGTGATCCCATCGCAATTATGGATGTTTTCTCTCCAAGTTTTTCCACAGAAATAAGATCCTTCAGGCACAGGTGGTCTCCCAGGCAGTAAGTCTTTTTCCCATTGCTCTGAAATCACAACTGCAGAGAATGACCTAAGGATATGTGCAGGAGATAAATGTGTTCAGATCCACAGGTGACATTAGGTACTTCCTGAGGGGCCTGAAATACCACTTGGGATATTGAAGATCACATGCTGTTCTGTTCACATAGTTTACTCAAATCTGCTTTATGTCTTGCAATATATGTCAAGGTGTTGGGGGAAAAAAACTGAAGCTTCATGTTTTCTTTATTAGAAAAAGAAAAAGCCCACAAAAGACAAAAATGTTTCTGAGCAAGTTATATCTGGTGAGTGGAAAACATCTGAATCTGGAATTGGTGGAGGTGAAGATATTAGTTGTAATCTAGTATGGTCCCCCAACCTTTTGGACTGCTGTCCTCCAAAGCAATGGCACCTCATATTCTACAGTCTTGCTATCTGCAAATTCTTTCCCTGCTTGCTCAAATGTAATAAATCCAGAAATGGATCTGAAACCAGTTGGAGACCTATCAGAGCATTAAGCCAGCATTACTCAGTCCTAATGCCCCAGTATCTTGGTTCAAATGTCAGGTGTCTGCCAAGGAAGGCAGGAACCTTCCTGGAACAGGGAATATGAACCCTTTCTCTCCAAATGATTATAACTTTGAAATATCAGTCAAAGATATGGGAAAAGGGATAACCAGTATCTCTGCACTTCCAAAGAGAAAAGCCCCCAGCTAAGAGAGTGCAGCCAGCTGCACACCTTCCCCCCTTCTCCCCATTGTGGCCACATCTTTCATCTCTCTTAAGAATCTCTTAGGCATTCATTCCCATCTCTTAGGCAACAAATGGGAGAAAAACTCCCTGGGCTTTAGGGATTCCCAGAGAGAAGGGGAGATGGTTTGAGTGGTGAACTGACCTGAGACCTGCAGGGCTGAGCCATACCTGCAGACTGTAGGAGGAGCCTACTGGGATCACTGCCTCCAAAACACCTCAGTTTGGACAGCTTGAATGTGCCTTGGCATGTAATGTCGGGATATTTCGCATAAGAAAACCAGCTCCCTTGGAACTCAGTCTGTAAATGAATTTTCTGTGTTGTGGCTAATGGCTGTCTGTCTTCCATACCTGACTTAGATAATCCAGTCCTGGGTGGTGACTGAGATGTGGTGCATGTCCTGGATGAAGCAGAGCTGGCTTAGCTTGCAGCCTTTTTCCTAAGAGTTCCCATCTTCTGCATTCTAACTTATCTCCCTATACAGTGTCTTCTTTGCCTGTAAAAAAAAACAACCCAAAAAGGAAAAAAAAAAAACCAAACCCACAAGGAGGAAGCAGATCCAATGAGAAGTTTGAATCCTATTTGTAGTGGTTTAAGTTAGTCAGTTTGAGTTTCTGGCTAAACACTAGTACAATTAGCAAAATTTGCTCAATTTTGCTGTAAGGACTAGGAGTAGGCAATGCAGGCTCAAACTTTAAAGAATATAAGGAACGTTTATTAACAAACTTAAAAAGAAAAAAAAACAAGGAAAAAACTAGAACAAAACCCTAAGAACATTTTTCCTCTCCCCACTTCTCTATTTCTTTTTCAGTGGCAACATAAAAAGACAACACCTTAACCTTCAGTCAGTTTATTACCTCTAAATTAGTCTTTTCTCAGTCCATTTAGGGAGAGAAGTTTATCTTGCTTATACCATGGACTTCTCCACAAGAAAACAGGAGTTTTTTATGGTTTCATCCTCACAACCAGTAGTTGTTTAGGAGGAAAATTTGCTTATTGGGGAAGATTTCTCTTACACCAGTAGCCTTCTCACAGTTACTATGATGGGCTATAGTGCTCCATGGGGTACCCTTTTAAGGAGGAGCAGTTCCATTACAGCAGCAAAGAAAATCCCCTTCCTCTGTTACTGGCAACACAAGTTCTCCTGGCAGCACAAGTTCTCCACCGTGCCCGGGGTGAGGGATCACAGCTTCTTCTGTCTCTGCTCAAGCTTCTCATCAGGCTGCAATTACTTCAGCATCTACTTATCTCTACACAGGTGCCTTGGCTCACTGGCTGCAGTCAGAATATCACATCCCCCTTTGGATTATTTTCTCATCTATTGCAGGGAATATTTTAGCTTAGTCCCAACCATGGTTTCACAAAAGAATTTTCAGTTTTACTATTGAAGCACTTCTCATGCTCCTCCCTCAAGGCGTCAGCTCTGCTTCCTTCGCTGACTTTAGAGTCTCTATGCTGTGTTTCTGTAGGTGTCCCCACTTTTTTTCTCTCTGTGTAGGAGAGGATGGGTGTCTGCAAGTTTCATTTGGGCAGTGAGAGGGTTAATCTCTCTCTCTCGGGCCTTGTGATGGTGACGTGGACTCTGCTGAGCCGGGTGGCAGAAGCACTCAGAGTCTCCGTGGTCTTCACCCAGCCCAGGGTGACAGAGCAGGGCCCAGCCTGAGTCAGATGGAGCCAGCCCGGCCCCTGTCTGGCCCAGAGGAGGGCCCAGCCCTGCCCACTGTGGTTGGAAATGAGCTGAACTGCATGTGAGCCAAGAGCTCAGGCCGGGTCCTCCCGCACTCCCGGCTGCAGCAACGCTGCAAGCCCCCCAGTTTGTAAGGGCCAGTCTTAGCGGGGAGACAGAGGAGCTGCTGTCCCTGGCAATAGCCAGAAAGGTCAAGAGGGGAACTCCCCAGGGACTCCTCTTATATATAAGACATATATATATGACTTATATAAAAGTCTATAAGACTCCTGGTCTTATAGAGGGTTTTTTCCTTGAAGGCAGAACTACTTTTAATTGGTTTGCATATCTGTCAATACTCAAGACTAGCTAGTTATTAGTTCTGTCTCCCAAGAAGGGAGCTGTGCTACTTCCTGCAGCATAGGTCACCTCCGAGACTGACTCTTCCTGGGCAAACCCAGGACACTATTTTTCTCGGTAACTTGTATATTTTCTTACCATGTCTTGTATAAAGCATCTCCCTAGACAGGGCCTTTCACCAACCTGAAGTCTCTGTGGGACACCACCGCTTGCCAGTGCCATTTCAGCCCAGGTTTATTTTTGGCAGTAGGATGTAGCTAGACACAATAGCTGGCATTTCTGCAGTATTTGGTATTTCGATAAACTGCCTTAGAAGTAATTTTTTTCTTTTCAACACATCAGTGGAAATGTCCAAAATAGAGAAAGTTGGTTAATTTGGAGAAGGATCTCCAAATGTTGATTTTCCTTTGCATATGGCCAACAATTTCTTTTTAGGAGACAAATGCAGGAGGACATGCCCTCCCATTTCTGAATTCCAGCAGGCTCCCTTTGCATGCCTTGTCTTTTAAACAGATCCTTACTTTTGTGATCACAGATTGGAAGCAAATCATTTGCCTGTCTACTTGCTTTGGGCTAATGTCTTTCTTGGGAAGAGCTGACTTTGCAAATACCTAATTACAACATAATGTGATTTTTTAGAGTCAGGGAATATGCTTCAATCTGTCTGGCTTTGGGGGTTTTTTTGGTAATCGGATTTGTATCCTATAGAAAGAGCTGTGATACCTCTGTATGCTTTGCTCTATGAATAATTCAAATCAAGATCTGATTTAAAGCCTGCAGCACTTAACACTAGTCACTGGAATAATTATGTGATTGGTGCTGAGAGGAACTGGCATCTGTATTAAAGGGAGAGAGGAGCCTGTGTTAGAAGTTAGATGAGCAAGTTAATTAGTGCTGCCTCTCTCACCAGTGACCTTCTGTGACCTTGTGGTAAAGCTTTTGACTGTCAGATTGACATGTAGGTGTTGAAAAGGTGCTATTGTTTCAAAGAAAAGAAGCTATTGTCTAAAAAATGTCCCCAAAGCCTTGTAACGTTTATCTTATTAAACTTCCCGGTGCTTTCAGCTCTGGCATATATTAGCAGGTGGTATTTCTAATGCTAATTTTAAAATGTTAACTTCTAAAGTATTTTAAGCACTGACATTTTTTAAGAAATTGCTAGAAATAGCAGTATGAAAGCAAAAGCTGAAAGTGTTTTCACTTTCTGAAAGTACCAGAGTTGATGAGTTTTTGAATGTACCAAATTTTAATGAAAAAATCCAGTTCTTGCTAAGCTCTGCTATTGGTCTCTGAGGCTATCACTGTTAGTAATGGATTAGGAGAACAATGTCACTGAACTGGATTCCTCTATAATATGCCACAATTGAAAGGATGATAAGAAGACTTCCACATTTCAGAAATCTTTTTGATTGTAGTAACTTTAATAACTTTAAATTAAGTTATGGCTTTACATTAAAATGTATAAAATTATAAAGTCCCCACATCACAAAGTAGTGCAAAAATCATTAGAATGACTTTGTTGTGCTGATGAATTGAGCACAAGATGAACACTGGCCTACTGCTAAAACGGTGAACCCTATTAAAATGATTTTAATAAGCTTTTAAAATGGTTTCCATTTTGCTAGTCACATAATTAAAAGGGAGGAAAAACTATTCCAACTAGGTAAAGAAAGAAAAACCTTTGGGCATCATACCACTTTCTCCAGTTTTGTTTCATTTGCAAAGTTAAAACTTGCAGGTACAGCTGTCATAAATTTTAAGTTAGAGGGCTTGAAGGTTGTATTGCCTTCAGAGAGGGCAAACATCACTGCTTTTCCTGTTTTTGGATTAGTTTTTAACCTGGCTTTCTCTCCTTGTTTTGTACATGCAGAGTATTTCCATTCTCTAAACTGCTGTTTCTGAGTGTGTTTTTAGCCAGAGCAACCAACATGATTGATGTGTGAGCTGCCCATTTTACATCTCTGTCCCAGTGCCAGGGTCTTGTGCCCTCACACCGAGACGTTTCCAAACGTGTCAGTGGGAGATTCTCCAGCAAACCAGCAGCATAGCAGGTCAAATGCTGTTAGTGAAATGAAACTGCAAAGTGCATTTGGAAGAACACTGATTACCAGACTAAATAATCCAGAACAAATGGCCAGAGTCTAACAAACAAAAATGAGTAATAAAAGCAAGCGTGTTGGAATATTTTGGCAGTTAACTAGTTTCTTTCTTTCCTAGATAATCACGTGAACCTAGTAGCTATTACACAGTGCTTTGCATGCCAGGGACAGTGTTCTCAGTAGGAAACCACATCATTAATTTGTATAAAATTTGGACTTACGAAGGTATCCTGAGCTTGCCAGTATCTGCTAAGAAATTTTTCTTCAAAGACATATCAGAAGAGTTCTGTAAATAAACAAAAATTGTATCTGGTGCTGGAATTGGATTTTAATACAGAAGATTTGAAAACAGCTCTTTGTGATGTAAGCACTTCTGCCATGAGTCACTGTTTCCTTACTAGAGGGGAACACCCCCAGCCAGCATCTTTGGGCAGAGCAGCCTGTATTTCAATGAAGTGGCAGCTTCTTTGTGTCAAGGGCACAGCAGCTCTGGGCTATATTAACATATCAGCATTGCAAACAGGGTAAATGCAGATCTGGGTTTTGTAAGAGGGCTGATTTGTTCAGAGGTGGTTGCTGAAGAGCACATAATGTCAAGCCATATGGCAGAAAACCTTCATACAAAATTAATTCCATCATTATGTGGTAGGGTCTGCTTGTTGCCATTTTCCCAAGGATCTTTTTTGTGTTCAAAGAATCTGTGATACTCACTCATCAGCTCTGGAGCACAGATGTGGAAAAGAAGAGTACCTGCTGTTCCTAGTGGGTCATATAAGTGTGTGCTTAGAGCAGAGGGGTTTTTTACTTTGCCATTACAGCTATCATGCCAAAACAATGAGTAATGGCTTTACAGAAAAGGCATGACAGTCAATTATCTGGCTATACATACCAAGGTGAATGCAGTAGGTCTAGTGATGTGTCCAGTGAGATATTTTGGTACCTTTGAGCCTTTGGTAGTCATAAACTAGAATTACTGCAGTAACTTTTCTGCGCAGTGCTAACAGAATGCCATGTTTTACATTTGATTTTCTACCATATTCATCCTTCAGGAATTACTGTTTTGGGACTTTTTGTAAAGAACCTTCCTTTGAGAACTAATTAGGAAAAATGTTTCCCTGTTTCTCACTTTTAATTACCTTTTAGTCTATTGGAATTAATCTTGAAGGCATTTTTGTAATGAATTCTTTTCATCAACATTAATATAACCTGTGGCAGGTCTGAATAAAACAGAAAATTTCACCATTTCTGCCAAGAGTATAGTTTTTGTCTCAGCTGGTTTTTTTGTTTGCTTTTTTTTTTTTTTTTTGGTTGTTGTTTGTTTGTTTTCCTTCTTTCTGTAATATTGAAACAGCTGGTTTCTTAAATAGATAGCAGGTTGTTATAGTTCGGAGGAATTCTTCTTGAGAAATGAGTGAATAATTAGAACAGTTTCCTGAAAAAACCACTGCCATGACCCCAAAGCTGCTGCGCTCAAATAACTAAATATTGTGTTCTTCGGAGGACAAAGTGCTTCTCTGTCTTGCAAATATATTTCCCACGGAATCCAAGGCTAGAGAACAATTTGAAAGTTTTCTCTATGGTCAGTCTGTAGTACAGAAAAGGAGTTTATCCCTGTGCTCCAGATGAGATTTCCCTTCAGGTGTTTGGGTGACACTGGATGCATTTTTAGTATCTATCTGATCAAACCTTTTATCTAGAATGTTTTGTTCAAAAGTTATAAGTTATTAAGTCACACTAAATGAACCCGTGTATGATGGAAGCTTCATCAGGTTTGTGAAAACTAACTGTGGTAATGTACATCCCCCAATTTCTCTAGGTACAAATGTGACTGCAAGTTGCACACTGGATGGTGAATATTAACTTATTAACGTAAGGGAAGGAAGTGTCTCCCTCATGCTTCTCATTAGTAAGACTTAAAAAAAAGAAAAAGAAATTTTGAGGGCAACTCAGTGAAAAGATACTGGTAGGTTCTGACATAATATGGAATTCATATAAATCTTTCTGCAGATAGCCTTCATCAGAACAAACCCCAGTCAATGCAAGGGTTGTGGAAGCTTCATGAGGGAAAGATTTTTGAAGTCCTTTTGTGTCCATATGTAGTGAATATCCTGCAGAATGGATTTGAGGGTTGCACCTGCTGTGTTTGGTAATGCCATTCAGTAGTATTTGCATGTCATGATTAGCAGAAAGCATTACATGACCACAGAATAAACCAGGAAGCATCACACAACCACAGAATAAGAGAGTTGCCAAGAAGAAGTGGAAAATACTTCTTTTCTGCTTTTCCTGAGCTTAATACAGACATTTCAATAGACTTTTATAAATGGATTTAAATGTTGATGGTTATTGAAAGGACTGTTCAGAGCCCATGGAAATCTTTTTGGGGTTTTTTGCTGTTCATTTAATTTTTCAAAGTGGTTGTAATCAATTTGATCAAGTAAACCTTATGACATTTTACATTTCATTCCACAGAAATACCTCAGGAGCTTTTTCTCTGCAATGCTGAAATCTCCATCGTCTCCACTGAACATTGATAAAGTGGGGCTAACGTTGTCAAAATACACCATCTGTGAATTCTCACCCTTCTTCAGGAAAGGAGTTTTTGACTATAGCAGCCATGGGACCAGCTAAGTTTTGGGCCAGGATCCTTATGCTGGAGGAGTATGATTGGAGTGGTGCCTTCACTTTTGTGCAAGAGGAATGAGGGAAAGAAAAAAAAAAGTATCTCTTCCCTACCTGGAAAGTTGCATCCAAACAGCGCCAATTGGAGACAGCTCCGCCCCACGCTAACCTGTGTCTCAAGTTAGTGCCTGCATCCTCCTGGCATGGGCTACACAGACATTCTTGTGTAAACTGTTAATAGTGTACAAAGATTCTGACTCTCGTGATGAGTTTGGATCCCCTTTTTGGCAGCAGTGCTTCCTTCCCATTTGCTCAGATAATTTGTTCTGGCCATTGGAGAGCATCTCATGTTTACCGTGGCAGTGTGTCATGCTGACAGAGCGTTTCTGAGCAGCGTTTTGGTTTCTGTCCAAGCTGTTCCTCAAAGAACAGTTCCCCTTTTGTTTCTTTATAGTGTCATGTTTAAGGTAATGATCATACTCCACTGTTGTTTTGTTTTCTTTCCCTTCCAGATACACAGTTGAACTGTTGGACTGTATAATTGTATAGTTTTTCTCAGAAGAATTAAAGGGCCTGGGTAACTTGAATGCTTACAAAAATACATGCAGCAGAAAGAATATAATTTAAACCCTGTCAAAGTCCTCCAGGCTTGGTTGTTTGGAGGCAGAACAAATAACTCACCATTAATAAAGAAGCAAAGGAAGCAATAGTTATTGAATAACATGGTCAGCATCTTTTCAGATTTTGTAATCAGACTGTAAACAGAACCTCTGCACTGTACAGAGCTCATAGCTATGCATAAAGCTGATGCAAAGTGCTAGATACTGGTTTTAAATAGCTTCTTCACAGTAGTTGTAAAACCTGAGGTTTATTTGCATCAGTTAAAATTTACAGGATTTAAATAATAGTACTTTAAAACGACTCAGGACTTGTTCAGACTTGCACATGTATATACAGGTAGAACTCATTTTATATTGCTGCAGATCCAAAAATGTGTATACATTGTGACTGGAATTATGTGTACATGTTAATGTATAATTGGTTGTGTGAAAATCAGAATTGGATGATTTCCAGTTATTAAAATGCATAACGAAAGGCAAGTTTTGTGTGCCATTTGTTCAGAGTGTGAAGCATTTTTACTGAGTTGACATCACTGACCGCTGGTAGGTTGTGGTAATCAGACTATTTAGTGTCATTGAAAATTATTATTAAAACTTAAAGTAACAACACTGGTGGCATTTTTATTTCATGACTTAAATTATAGGAACAGTAATGTCTTACATTTAATATGATACATCCATGGTCCTGAGGGAACTGGCCAAGGAAGTGTCTAAGGCACAATCCATCATATTTAAGAAGTGATGGCACTCTGGTGAAGTTCCCACTGACTGGAGAAGGGGAAATATCACCCTCATTTTTAAAAAGGGAAGTGAGGAAGACCCAGGGAACCACGTGCCAGTCAGTCTTACCTCAGTGCCTGGCAAGATTATGGAGCAGGTCCTTTTGGAAACTGTGCTAAGGCTGATGGTAGATAATGTAGTAATTGGTGACTGCCAATATGCCTTCACTAAAGGCAAATCATGCCTGACAAATTTGGTGGCCTGGGAAGACCTTCTACTGCCCCTTCCCATACCTTCAGAGAGCCTGCAGGAAGGCTATAGAGGGACAAGGGCATGCAGGGATAATGGGACTGGCCTTAAGCTGTTTTTATTAGATATTAGCAAGAAATTCTTGACTTTAAGGGTGGTGAGGCACAGGCACAAGTTGCACAGAGAAGCTGTGGGCAGCCCCTTCACTGGGGGTGTTCAAGACCAGGCTGGATGGGGCTGTGAGAAACCTGATGAGAAACACCAGGGAAGGTGTCCCTGCCTGTGGCAGGGGCATTGGAACTAGAGGACTTTTAAGGTCCTTTCCAAACCAGGCCCTTCTATGATTCTGTGATGATGTACGAAGATAACTGGGTTCCATTCCTAAGCATAGCCTGCCACAATAAGCACCTCTAATTAAAATTAAAAAGGGAAAAAAATAGAATGGATGATTTAAATTTTGAGAGTATTTTTATAATTTTGATTCATTTCAGGGAAAACAAAAGTTAGGGTAAAATTTCTAAGCCGTGTTATCAGCAGGGTAGGATTTATTACCTTTGAACATGTCTGAGTTTATCTGACTCTAACTGACTTAGGTATCTTAATACCTTCAAGTGGGAAGCTAAGCATTCTGATCAAACCTGTTGATTCTCAAACTGTTTTTTTTTTTTTTCCACTAGGTCCTGGATGTTCCTGGACTCCCTCATGCACTGGAGCATTAACTGCCTGTGCTTGATCACTGTCAGGATCACTGACATGATCCTTGCTCTGCCCAGTGACTGTATTGCACCTCTCCAGGCTCTCCCAGAGCCCTTTGTGCACATTTCATCCTCCTGACCACAAGGCTGTGTCTTCCCTTCCTTCTTCACTCTGCCATTTGGCTTTGCTTGTGCCTCCCAAATCAGGTGCAGGTTGGGTGCTTGCTGGGTAACTGGAGCTTGGTGTTACATGTGGCTGTCTTGCTCTGATGCCCATATGAGTGCCTCAGGGGCAGAAATTGGGGATGATAGATAGATAAATGATCCTAAATTTCACTTCAAAGCCAGGGACTGTTCTGTTTCTCCTTCTCCCTTGGCCTGTTCCCCTTCTACCTCATTGCAATGAAGTATGATAAAGAATTAATGCCTCAGAGTCTTTAGAAAAATGATGTGGAATAACTGTAGAGTGTTATTTCCTGTGTGCCACTTCTATGAAAGGAATAAGCAGGCCAAAAATGGTGAACTGCTTTATCTGCTGCACAGATAAACCCATTTCCTGCAGTTGTCTTTCCTGAAAAACTACCATTGTGCCAAGCAGATCTCTGTTGTGCCACATGGTGAATGCTGGTTATGAAATGGCAAAAGCAAATAGGACTCCTGGAAGTATTTTGTGTCACTACGGATTTGGAGAACCTGTTTAAGAAAAACACAACTTGATAAAGATTAAAGCCAAGTGAAAAAATTGAATATTAATTTTTTCTCACTTGAACTTATAAGAAGACTTGTCCTGGATTCCTGTCAATGGTACAAATTGATTCAGGGAGGAGCAGATGCTCCAGTGGTGTAAACCTGCCAATAAGGTGGTGAATTTATGTTGTCTGCTTTATCTGACCTGCAGTGTTAAATGTGTACATTGCAGTGAGTGACTGAGACATGGACTCAGACCAGCAGGGAATTCTGAATAATTTCTTCAGTGAAATGGCCTGATTTTATAAACTTCTTCAAAATGCAGTATTGCCTTAGCTGGTAATTCTCACTACGATACCTATCCCATGTTGCGACGTCAGCAATGCCTTCTAAATGTCATTTTATAGGGAGATCACGTGCTGTTCATAGGTCAGATTCTGGCAGTCTCCTGTCCCGTAGGGGTACGCAACATGACACCTCCTCCCCCCAGGGTCAGGTGGAGAAAAGCGTCTCTGTGCTGCCATGTGCCCCTCTGTGCTGCCATGTGCCTCTCTGTGCTGCCATGTGCCTCTCTGTGCTGCCATGTGCCTCTCTGTGCTGCCATGTGCCTCTCTGTGCTGCCATGTGCCTCTCTGTGCTGCCATGTGCCTCTCTGTGTTGCCATGTGCCTCTCTGTGCTGCCATGTGCTCCTCTCTGTGCTGCCATGTGCTCCTCTCTGTGCTGCCATGTGCCTCACTGTCCTGCCATGTGCTCCTCTCTGTGCTGCCATGTGCCTCTCTGTGCTGCCATGTGCTCCTCTCTGTGCTGCCATGTGCTCCTCTCTGTGCTGCCATGTGCCTCTCTGTGCTGCCCATGGCCCTCTGTGCGCCATGTGCTCCCGTGTGTGCGCCAGTGCCTCCGTGCTGCATTGCCCCTCTTGCTCCATGTGCCTCTCTGTGCTGCCATGTCTCCTGTGTGCTGCAAGTCTCCTCTGTGCTGCCCAATGTGCCTCTCGTGCTGGCCAGTCTCCTTGTGCCATGTGCCTCTCTGTGCTGCCATGTGCCTCTCTGCTGCAATGTGTCTCTGTGTGCTGCCATGTGCTCCTCTGGTCTGCCATGTGCCTCCTGTGACTGCCATGGTCGCCCCGTGTGCGCATGGCCCCTCTGTGCTGCCATTGCTCCTCTCGTGCTCTTGTCCTCTCTGTGCTGCCATGCAAGCTCCTGTGTCTGCCATGTGCTCTGTGCTGCATGTGCCCCTGGGCTGCATGTCCTCTCTGTGCGCATGTGCCTCTCTGTGCTGCCATGTGCCCCTGTGTGCTGCCATGTGCCCCTCTGTGCTGCCATGTGCTCCTCTCTGTGCTGCCTTGTGCCTCTCTGTGCTGCCATGAGCTCCTGTGTGCTGCCATGTGCCTCTCTGTGCTGCCATGTGCCCCTGTGTGCTGCCATGTGCCTCTCTGTGCTGCCATGTGCCTCTCTGTGCTGCCATGTGCCTCTCTGTGCTGCCATGAGCTCCTGTGTGCTGCCATGTGGTCCTGTGTGCTGCCATGTGCCTCTCTGTGCTGCCATGAGCTCCTGTGTGCTGCCATGTGGTCCTGTGTGCT
Organism: Eopsaltria australis; assembly: GCA_034509425.1. Classification (NCBI taxonomy): domain Eukaryota; kingdom Metazoa; phylum Chordata; class Aves; order Passeriformes; family Petroicidae; genus Eopsaltria; species Eopsaltria australis. The sequence continues at coordinate 2,805,095 of JAVTVJ010000087.1, read as the reverse complement.
GCCATGTGCTCCTCTGTGCTGCCATGTGCCTCTCTGTGCTGCCATGTGCTCCTCTGTGCTGCCATGTGCCTCTCTGTGCTGCCATGTGCCCCTGTGTGCTGCCATGTGCTCCTCTGTGCTGCCATGTGCTCCTCTGTGCTGCCATGTGCTCCTCTGTTCTGCCATGTGCCTCTCTGTGCTGCCATGTGCTCCTGTGTGCTGCCATGTGCCCCTGTGTGCTGCCATGTGCCCCTGTGTGCTGCCATGTGCCTCTCTGTGCTGCCATGTGCCCCTGTGTGCTGCCATGTGCCTCTCTGTGCTGCCAGTGCCCTCTTGCTGCCATGTGCTCCTGTGTGCTGCCATGTGCTCCTGTGTGCTGCCATGTGCCTCTCTGTGCTGCCATGTGCTCCTGTGTGCTGCCATGTGCCTCTCTGTGCTGCCATGTGCCCCTGTGTGCTGCCATGTGCCTCTCTGTGCTGCCATGTGCCCCTGTGTGCTGCCATGTGCTCCTGTGTGCTGCCATGTGCCCCTGTGTGCTGCCATGTGCTCCTGTGTGCTGCCATGTGCCCCTGTGTGCTGCCATGTGCCTCTCTGTGCTGCCATGTGCCCCTCTGTGCTGCCATGTGCCCCTCTGTGCTGCCATGTGCCTCTCTGTGCTGCCATGTGCCTCTCTGTGCTGCCATGTGCTCCTCTGTGCTGCCACCATGTGCCTCTCTGTGCCTGAATGTGCTCCGTGTGCTGCCATGTCCTCTCGTGCGCCATGTGCCTCTCTGCTGCAATGTGCCCCTGTTCTGCCATGGTGCCTCTCTGTCTGCAATGTGCCCCTGGTGCTGCCATGTGCTCCTGTGTGCTGCCATGTGCTCCTGTGTGCTGCCATGTGCCTCTCTGTGCTGCCATGTGCTCCTGTGTGCTGCCATGTGCCTCTCTGTGCTGCCATGTGCCCCTGTGTGCTGCCATGTGCCTCTCTGTGCTGCCATGTGCTCCTGTGTGCTGCCATGTGCCCCTGTGTGCTGCCATGTGCTCCTGTGTGCTGCCATGTGCCCCTGTGTGCTGCCATGTGCCTCTCTGTGCTGCCATGTGCCCCTCTGTGCTGCCATGTGCCCCTCTGTGCTGCCATGTGCCTCTCTGTGCTGCCATGTGCCTCTCTGTGCTGCCATGTGCTCCTCTGTGCTGCCATGTGCCTCTCTGTGCTGCCATGTGCTTCTTCAGACATGTCCCACTGTCTGCAGCTCAACTCCATCCCATTTCTTCCCACACATTGCAAATAAACATCTATAAATCACTCTATTTAAAATGTCATTAGATTAAAAGCTACAGAGTTGTGAACGTAAGCATGGGGTTAGGATCACAATCCCAGCCTACCAGCTTTTCCCACCTTCTTACCTGTCTTTCTCTGGTATCCAGAGTTTAATCAATGATGGCAAGCTCAGGCTAAGCTCAGGAGGCATCTTTGAATAATTACATCAGTAAAAAATACGATGGCTGTTTATAACCTGCAGTCTTTAAACCCAGACTTCATGAGAAATTTTCAATAGAAGCTGAAATGCATGTTGAAATTGCTGGCCATTTTCAAGATGTTCGAATTGCATTTCTCTGTAGAGATCCTCAGGCTCTAAAATTCTTCATTAATTTTATTTTCAGCGTATTGGCACTTTCAGCAACATTGTGAAAGTTATTTTCAGGCCTGGTATGGGCGGGGTTCTTTTTTCAAAGTGCCTCTGTAATTGAGAAATGTCCTTAAGTAAAACCTAACTTATCTCTCAGTCCTATATGTATTTCAGACAAAGTGTGTGTTTAAGTACTTTACTATAATGGGTTTATCACACTTACCCATGGAACTGAAATCATGCCTCCATTAAAGTCACCAAACCACTTGGCTCATCTCCTTGCTGAGCCTACAGCAGTTTTTCATCAGAAGGATTGCACAAAAAAAGGCCAAAAAGCACACCAGAGACAATGCTTGGCTTTTTTTTTTTTTTTTTTTTCTGCATTACAACATGATCAAAATGCAAAAAAGTTTTGAGGAAAGCCTTCTTGTTGGTCTTGACCCTGCTCTCCTTTAACTGGAAGTGCTTTTCCCCTGAATGTGCTGCTGCTCAGAGGGAAGAAGTTGAACAGCCCTCAAAGCCTTGCCTGGCAATCTCCTCTCTCCTGTAGGTGGGAATAAGAAGTAGGTTTGTATTAGACTGTGATGAAGATTGAAATTTTACATGCTCCCAGCTCACCAAAGCCACAAAATTGGAAAAAATAAATTATTTTTAACTTAGCAAGTTTCTTATGTCCACCCCTGGGTTTATTTTCTCTGTGTTTCATTAGATTCTGGGGAAAAAAATGCTTGTTAAGATACAGAGCAAAAACTTTCTGGCTTCTAACCTCATCATGGGAAATAGAAGGTACTCCTTTGCAGGACAGGCTTCATGAGCAATTATGAAGTTGTACAGGCCCTTATCCAGTTAAAGGCTTGAAATCTGGATATATTTTCTTGGCAAAGCTATAAAGTGAATTTTTAATAGACTGGGTCCTGCCGCTTTTTAAAATTGTTGTTTTTTTATTTTAAGAGAGTGCTTTGTTATTATTGGTGGCAGATCAGAATGCTGTTGTAGAGGTACCTTTTTATTCCTAATACAATGAAAACAAAGTTGATTACGAACAAAAATATCATAAAATGTAACCAATTAAGGTTGGAAAAGGCCTCTAAGATCATCAAGTCCAACCATTAACCCAGCGCTACTGTGTCGCCAATAAATCATATCCCCAATAATCCACACATTATTTGAACATTTCAAAGGCTGGTGATTCCACCATTTCCCTGGGCAGCCTGTCCCAATGCCAGTCTACCCCTTCAGCAAAGAAATCTTCCTTAATATCTAATCTAGACCTCCCCTGGTACAACTTGAGAAAGAAGCAGGTAGGGAAGGTGAACTGTGGCCTGAAAATGAATTTTGTGGGGAATAGGTAAACTCCCTTAAGCCACCTGTCTAGTGCAGTTAAATCCATAAAAGAGCTCATCCAAGTGGCTGAAAATACCCCATCCCAAATGATGCTGCTCTTTTGTCTTTTTGAGTTTTAAAACAGTTTTAAAAGGAATGTGTGGGGAAGCTGTATTAAAGTTGAACATTAAAGTTTGACAAAATGGAGGCAGCATTTTGGACCAGAAGCTTTAGCCTCATGTCTGCAGTGTGTAACAAGCCTTAGAAGCAAAAATGCAAGTGACAGCATGGGAAACCCTGTTTCTTTCTTGTTCTTTACAACTTTGTTTTCTTTATAAATACTGACAATTTTCTCCAAAGTTGTGCTGATGCTGGAGCAGGTAGCACAGCTTTTGCACTCGCAGTTTTGGCAGCACTTTGGTGGTTGTTTTTTGAAACTCATCTCAGAAAAAGAAATAAGTCTAAGAAAAAAGTTCACAGACTCTTTCCTTCTCAGTTTCTTTTGCTAGGTTCTTCTGTCTTCTCATGACAGTTTTGTCCAGGTGGCTTGTTCTCATTCTTTTTAAGTTTTCAATTACTTCCTGTCTGTAGTCTGGTTTTACAGATGGTTTATAATAATGTGCTGGGAAGAGCTGAAGAGAAAGGAAACCTTTTATTATATGACAAATGGTAGTTATCATCTTCTGATAACTTGTTCTGATCTCCTGTTGCAAAGTGCAACATGCAGCTGTGATCTTTTTAGATCTGAGCCTCCAAAGGTCTCACACACTACAGCTTTTTGAGGTGTTACTGCACTTTCTCATGGTCATTCCTGTATTATTTTCCATTGTAATCAATGTCTGACATGGGCCTTTCTTCAAACAAGGTTTCTGGGGGGAGAGAGCCTTCTACTTAATGTTACTGCCATGTTTAGGCCTTTCTGGGACTCTGCCTTTTGTCACCATCCCTGCCCAACAGTGTCTTTTCTCCACACTAACCTGTTTTAATGTTACCTTGAGACAGGAATAACCTCTAGTAATCTGTTTTTCTGTTTCCTTAAAGGCTTGGATCAGAGATCATCAATTGAAACCACATTTTAGTTGTGTTCTGCAAAAATCAGTGTCCCTGATTTTTGATATTAGGAATTACAACAGAAATCAGAATCTCAAAAATGAGCAGGTGAAAATTGTTGATGGTGTTGTTGTTGTTCTACCCAGGAAGTCTGTGTGTTTTCTGTATCGTGGTTGGTTTTTTTCCCAAATGTGAATACCTAGGAGATGTATGGGTTGCAAATTACTCCTTTCCATGGTGCAGAGGAGCATGCTGATAATAGGTACAAAATGTAGTAGATTTACTGTAATTACCAGTAGATTTACTGGTAATGAGAGCTTCAAGAATTGTTCTATGGAAACTAAGGACATGCATATCAAATCACCTGTTCTTCTCACTGAGTTTGACAGGAGAGAAGGCAACGCTCTGCTGCTGAAAAAACAAGCCATGGCACATTTTCATCCACAACCACCTCCCGTTCTCATTATTTCAGTAGCTGAGCAACAGAAGAGTTGGACAATGCAGAGGCAGCAGAGCCCTCTGGAAGATGAGCATAAGTGAGTGTGAACAATGAGGTACAAATCTCAGCCTGTCCTGCGTTCAGATCTGCCCCGTTCTGAGCTTGGAGTGTTCCTCAATGCAGTGTGGATAAAAGGAAATGCCAGTTCTGGGAAGCAAGTGCTTCCAGGAGGTACAGCAGACATCCTCTGGGCTCCAGCACAGAAAGGTTGCTCAGCAGTGTGTGAAATCAGAACCTTAGACAAGCTTCCAAGCTGCCTGGGCGTATTGATTCTGGCACCTACTTTCATAAGCAGGTGCTCAGGTTTATGTGCCCAGATGAAATTACCTCTTCACGTCTTAATTACACACCAGACTCTGGCTGTGTCTATTGTGTGAGTAGCACTAAGTGTTAGGAAAGGCAACAGAGAATGGAAGTAAGCAAAAATGTTGCAAGAAAATAATAAATAAAAACGCCCCCAGATCAAAGAAGCAGAACAAAACCAAGTGCTAGTTTGAAAAACAAATGTATCACAAACTTCTTAATCTGTGGCAACTTAACATTTGCATAACAGTATTTACACAGCACTGTACCAGCCTGTAGGAAGAAAAGTAGCTCTACCCCAGCAAAAACCAGGGCAAGATACATTGAACTTAAAGGAACTGATCTGCTTTGTGAGCCTTTCATTTGTCTGTACTTTGGCCAATATTCACCATTCAAGCAGGCACTTTTCTTCCCTTGACAGATACCCATTCAAAATGCAAGAAACTAGTGGTGGCAGGAAGGTAGAGGCAAGAGAGGTGGTGGTGCCACTTGGGCACCTCAGCAGCCAAGTCTCACACCCCTTCCCCAGGTTATCCTTCTTGATGAAACTCAGGACTCGCTGCTTAATTCCTACCACTTCCCACAAGTCATGCTGAAGGAGCTGCTCTGTGGTTTCTCTGTAGGTTACCAATGATGTTCCATTCCTCTGGTTCCTTTGCTCAAGCCCTTTTTAAAGTAAATCACTTTTCAGTTGCACTTGTTTTGTTGATTAAATGCACGTGTCATTTTCATCCCTTTTCACTGCCTTGTGCAATTTTACTGTTCCCTTACATATTGCAGAGATGTGGAGGGGAAAAAAGGAAGCTGAAGTGCCCTTTTCTTTTTTGTATTTCCTCTCTCTTCCTCCAGCTTTATGATGTGAACCCCCTGTTTTCACCCTCACACAGAAATGCACCTGCAAGGACAGTTTTATACTGTTTGGTCTCCAGGTAACCTAAAGTTTTCATTCCCTTATTATTAAACTTAAGCTTGTAACTGAAACTGAACTCTCATCCCTTTTCAAATGAACCCCTTGGTGCAAAACATCAAGGGTTTTCCAACTCCATCAAGTGGAAGTCACTGAAGCTGGGAACTTACTGACACACCAAGGGGTTAAATCTGCAGCTAATGCTGCAGGTTACATTGATTTTTCTAACCCCATCACAAAAATGTCCAAGACCTGATGTTGTTAGGTCTTTTATTCAGGGACAGACTTGAGAGAAAACCAAACTAATTCACAACTGTAAAAAAGGAAAAAAGTATAAAGGGCCTGGGAGTTGAAACCAGCAGAACTGTATCCCAAGTTAACATAGGCCAAATCCAACTGCTAATTATGAAAAATTCCTCCAGTTCTCTGTCTCCATGCAGGTGCAGTGGGATGGTGCTAGGGGCACCACAGGGGCCTGGGGTGGACCGGGCAGACTGGTGTGGAGTGGCTGGCTGCAGGAGGGCTCTTGGGTTTAGCCAAGCTGTCCTGCACATCTCCCAGCCCTGGGCACATCCCCAGCAGCCAGTCTGGCCATGTGGCTGTGCACACATGGGACCAGCTCAGCTGCACATGCACATGCACATCCATGCTCCAGAGGGCCATGCCAGGACACAAGAGCAGTGAAAGGCTCCAAAGCATCCCCCTGCCCGTGCTCCCAGTGCAGGAGCTGTGGACAAATGGTTTGCATGTTCGAGAAATCAAAGGCAGGATTTCTGCAGCCACGCAGGGTACCCCAGAGAGCCCCTCCTTGCCAGCCATTAGCTCAGGTAACACAAACAAGGCCAGCAAAAGCAGAAAAACAAACTTTCCTTCTGGCTTCCTTGCCAAATTCTCCTTCACTGCGTGGCATAGGAAGAAGAGTCGTGGCCACCTCTGCTCCCAGCTCTGCACTGGGCTTTGCATCTCTTCCCGCACTGCTTGGATATGGACTGGGAACACAGCATCCTCCTCTGGCTACATGGGTCACACATTAGCTTGAAAAGCAAACTCTGGATGGGATTTTAGCACAGGGAGATGGAAAGTGGACAGAATGTGGCAGTGAGTTTGGATTTGCAGAGGATGGTAAATCTTTGGGCATCCAGGTTTTTGGAGGAGCGAGCTCAGGAAAGATTCATGTGCATTGTCTCTTGCTCAGTGAAACACAGATTACAAGTAAACCTAGGGTCTGTAAGGCTGGAGACTGGCTGTCTTAACTTGTATTATTCAAAATATGTTGTTTTCCTCTTACTCTTGCCTGTTTTTGCTTCTACAGAAATGCCTTGACAAGACATTGCAGCAGTTTTCCCAACAGATATGGTAGTCCATCTCTGGAGGCTTTAGAAGATATTTGCTCAAGGAGGGAGCATTCACTGTACCACCAATTCTGTGAAAGCACTAAATTAGGATATTAGTTGTTACATCTTACTGCACAAATTACCATTTATATATCTGCATGTCTGTGTCTACTGGGCAACCATTTTTATGGTGATGATCTTAGTATTTACATAAAAATTGCACTACACAAGGTAAATTGTGTATTCTAACCTACAGTTTTTGACAAGAATTTACTCATGCACAGTAACTTATTTTTTCTTCTAAAGCAATAGTAATCATAAGTAATGTGCAGAAACATTCATAACCATGGTCTTGCATGAAAGTTACATTTTTCCCTCCATAACCTGCTGTAATTACAGTGCACATCAATTCCACCATAGGTAGATACACCAGATTTTGTTTTCTCTTTATCCTCATACAATTTTAATGATGATCCCTGCTTAGAATACAACATTTTAAATTAAAAAATTAAAAATTTAGAAGTAGTTTGTTTCCCTGACAGCAGTGACAGCAACATTTAATTCCCCTCTGTGTGATTTGTAGATAAATATATACAGTTGCTGATACTAGTGAGATAACGTGCCTGGGGCTAATTGTGCCATTACAAATATTTGAAGCCTGAGCTTGATAATGCAGGTCATGGTACTTAAATATGTATGAACTGAACTAATTTAACTTTCTTGCTGCTTGCCAGCATATTGACAGAACCTTTGGTAACAGAGCAGCTGAATTGTGCTGGGCACAGTTGATCACATATTGATCAGGCATTGTGGGGCTTTGTGTTTATTTGGGTTTGTGGTGGCAGCTCAAAGGAAGGTTTTGCTCAGAACCATGAACAGGAGTGCCCCGTGGTTGTGTTTGTAGTCTGGGGCTCTGCAGAGCAGTCACAATGTCATGTTGTGGTCATCCCATGATGGTAGGGCTGGCCTGGATGTAGCCAGAGACAGGGTCCCCTCAGATTATCTGACAAGGGCCCTCTGGACCTTCTGCATTTCACATTATTGATTTCTTAAGATAGAAAAGATGAGGGGAAATGCCAAGCTGTTTGGTATAATCATTGTGTCTTGCCCTGTGGCTATATGAGAAATCATTGAAATTTATAAGCTCCCTGTGTGCAAAGTTGTTCTGCTTACAGTGATCCCAAACTCTCAGTTTTGTCCTATCAAGCATCAAGCTCAATTCTAGTGAAAGAAAACCCTTTATATACCCATCAATGAGCACTTTTTTTAAGCTCAGGACTTCTGGTGTAGCCTGTAAAGAGCTTTGGCCAGGCTTAGGGCTGCTTTGCCTCTCAAAGCAGATTGCAGCTAGAGGTGAGGAAACCTGATTCCTCAGCTCTGCTCCACTGATCTCCAGGCAGAGCCTTGCTGGGGAGTAATTCCTTCAGCACCTTGACTTGGGGCTGTCCCTCGGGCTGGTGGCAAATGAACCCTTGCAGCATTGCTGAGTGTCGAGTTTGGGTATGGACAGAGTGAAATGTTTAAGATTCTTTTAGTTTCTCATCTCCACTTCTCAAATCTTTCATAGCTAACGAGGCAGGTGCTGAACCTGGTGAGAATTTCCAGGTGGTGAAGTGATGCTGCTCCCAGCCCCAGTGTCACGGAACCTCGGAGGCAGAGTTGTGGTCCTGTCCCCTTTGGGGTGGCACCAGTGCATCAGCCATAAGGCTGTGTCACCTGCTGGCTGCACCAGCACCGCATACACGAGCTTTCTTGGAGGCTTTGGTAGGTGGAGAGGATTGTTGGCCTCATTGCATCAGCAAAATCTCCAGCAGGACTGTTGAAGCTGGCTTCAATCCTCGACATGTGCCTGCTGCTGGGCCCTGGGTGAGGCCGGTGGTGTTACAGGGTTTTACAGAGTGTGAGGCACTCACTGGGAGCTGTGGGGAAATAGAATCATGAAAGTGGCATATTTTAGGGGGCTGCAATTTCAGCAGCACAGAACACTGCTCCTGCAGGGCTCTTAGCTGGGAAATGGGCTGCCACAAGTCACCTAATAAAGCTCGGGGCAGTGTGCTGTGATGAATCACGTTGGAAAGTAGGAAAAGCAGACATAAAGGGAGAAGATGTAATGAGAAAGAAAAGGCTTGAAAACCCAAGCATCATGGTTCAGATCACATTAAAAGGATTATTTAGATGTGAGTAACGGGGTCAGAAATTCTATATCTAACTGGACGAACCGTGTGCTGTCCTATTACAGCATGTTCAGCTTAAAACATTTTAGATTTAACATGCTGAAATAATGTCACACATAGCCAGCCTTGGTTCATGCCAGTAATTAATTTGAGTGCAATTAATCTGAGTGAAGATGACATCTTTTGTCAGCAACAGGTAATCCTTCCTAGCAAAGGTAAAGCTGAGCAAGCAGTTGAAAGGGAAATCATTAGCAACCTTCTCCTTCTACTGCTATTTGTCTTCACATCCTGTTACTTCCCTGGATGGATGAGCTAAACACAGAGAATAACAAAACAAGAAAAAGCCCTTTGTGAGTTTCTGCAGCTGGTCTTTGTGGTTGAAAGGAAATCTTTCCTTTGTATATGTTGGTATTTCTTAAATGAGATGCTTTGATGGTCCCTTAGGGATTTAGGTTGTCTCAAAATGATTGTGGAAATTAAAGGAAATCTGCAATGTGTTAAGCAATCATATTGGTTGAAGAAAGATTCATTACAAGCGTCTTTGCTCAGATTTAGCATGTTTGAATATATTTGTGTCCATGACTTCTTTGCTGGAGTCTCTGTCAGAAACATGGCTCCCTTTTGGGTACCACACAGGATGCAGCATTAGACAGTTTTCCGTGGCTCAGCCATGCAGTGCTGCCAGGGACTGTCTGGGGACCTCTGCAGTAACGTCAATTAGCCATAAAAGTTCTGCAAACAAGCATTGTGCCACCTCCTTATGCATCCCCTGCTGCTCACAGAGACACAGTAATGTCCAGAGCTAACAAATGATGTTGGAGGCTTTTGCAGCTCCTCTGGTGATTTAAGTGGTGTTTTTCTGGACATAGTCTCACGTGGAAGTTGGGTTGTCAAATTGAAAAAAAGAGGAGTTAACCTTTGGTGTCCTTTCTCAGGATATGCTTTTCAAATTGAAATGCCAGTAGTTTGCATCTAATTCCTCTTGAGCTAATTATCTTTGCTTTCAGTTTCTGTCTGTGCTTTTCTCTTGGATGGTGTTTCTGCAGGTGATTAGGGAATCCCTTAGCTCCAGGGGATCAGCAGGCATTATTTGCCTTTTCTGTCCTCAATTCCTCCATATGTTTGTTTATTTACGGCCATTCCCTTGATTTTAAAAAGGAAAAGCCCAGATGTCTGAGGAGTGTCTGCCTTTTCTCTGCTGTAATTAATTCTCTGCTATTCAGAGTGCTGCATTGATTGCTCCATCAAGGGCTGTGCAACTCAGGGAGGAGCTTCCCAAATGGAAATCCCTTCCCTGACCTCCCCGAGGGGCACCAAGTATGGATCTGTCCTACCTGTGTGAGGTGGAAGGAGAAGCTCCAAAGCTCTTAGCACTGGTATCATGCAAACATAGAGCTGGGTGCAGGGAAAGGATGCAACTACAATTACCACGTTGGTGACAGCCTTGAAAGGGAGATGAGAATTAACACAGCACTTAAATTTAGGGACCAGAGAATGGACCTGATCCCTTCTCTGCAGCACCACCTGGAAAATAACTCCTGGTCTTGAGGGATAAGACAACCACTTTCTTCCTCTGGGCAAATGGCTTTCTTACCAGATCTTGTGGTATTTCCCATACAGAACCCACGAGTCCGAGATGAGTCTTTAGGTGCCTTTATTCCTAACCACAAACGATGCATCCCTTAACCTGGGGCTACAAATCTGGTGCGTGTCATCCATGTGGAACTGAGTTTGTTGGATCACACACTGCTTGGTTGCATGCTCACACGGGATTTTCTGAGCACTGTCAGCAGCTGGGGGCATGCAGATCTCTGTCTAATGCTCCTTTGCACAGGAGTGCTTCCTCCCTTTTGAAATGCTCTGGGTGCTCCACAGATGAAGGGTGCTCAGGGCACATCCATGCATTTAGCTTGGCTTAACTCATTTGTTCTTTAATCGTTCATTATCCAGATGGGAGCAGCTTCAAAGTGCTGTTCTCAGCAAGACACATTCCTCCCTATCACTTGAATGTGCCCAAAGCCTGTTTCCTGAAGAGCTTAGCCTTTTTTTCCCAAATGTATAGTATTTCAAAGTCACTATGATTAGACCAGGATCACTAGCAGTTAAATCCATCACGATCCAAAAGTGTTTGAGGGCATATTTTACCTAAGTTATATTGTAGGCATAAAGGGCTCAGCTGCAGAAGGCCTTCAAGTGTGCCCTGGCTCCACATAAAAGAGAAAAAAAAAAGGATATTTTCATTAATAAAAGCACAGACCATCATATGCACTCGTGATCACAGAGTAATTAAACAGCTGGAGAGAATGATGATTCATACCAAGACTCACTGCTCAAAGGGTCCTTTTTCTGTATGCTTGAACGTGTTGCTAAGAAATCTTGTAAATAATGTATTATTCTCTTGATAAAAATCTGCCTTCTGGGGATGAAGCAAAAAGCATTTTATTTGTTATTGTGTGTCATGATGTATAACACAATCTGGTGAACCTTCAAGGGGAATGGTGTGAGATCTTGCAGAGGAGCATTTCTGGGAGAAGCAATCCAGTGGTGAGGGCTCAGACTGCGATGGGGGCACAGCCCTGCAGAGGTTTAACTCCTGTGACCTCCTACCATGTGTCTCGTGGTGTTGGAGGTTACAAAGCACCACAGGCAGTGGGATTTTTTTTATTCTCTCTGAATATCAGCTCTTATTAAAAAAGTGTTTCATTTCTTACTTCAGTCTTCATGATGTGAGAAAAATGGTCACAAATGTGGCAGTGCAGGCTGAAAAATCCAGCAAAAAGAACTCAGGTTGACTCAACATTTATCTTGTGATTAATATTGGGGCTGACTTGCCAATTTATACTATTTGAAAGGCCAAATTAAATAACCTGTAACATTTTTATACTACTCTTCAGATGTGGATTGAAAAGCCCTTTGAGATGTGAAACTCTGTCTCTTGTGATATACTTGTGATAGAGAGTTTCTGTGAATTTGGACTCATTTGGTCTTATTTTCTTATAGTGATTTTTCTTAATTCTGTCTCACTTTTCCATGAGTGATGGTCTGTACATATGCACTGCTCTCAGTGGCACCTGTAGAACCCTGTACTACCCAGTTATTTCACCACAAAATTATCTGTCTGGGGAAAGTTAATCTGGAGAAGGGCATGTGTACAGAAAAGGACTGACAACTGAGAAGGGACATCAACAAAACCGAGCCAGAAAATCCCCCAGGAAGAACAGCAGCTCCATGTATTCCCCAGCTGAACTGGCTCACAGATCTTCAAGAAAATACCCAGCTTGAGAGCAAAACAGAGTGCCTTTCTCCTGCTAGCTTTTAAAAATTATTTTTGCTCGAGTAATGCCAAGCTCCTTTGAGGTAAATGTGTACAGGAATAAAGTCATTGAATGAACATAGAACCAGAGAAGTGATTGGGTTCATTTAGTTCCAGCCCCTTCACCATGGGCAGGGATGTCCCCCACTAGATCAGTTTGCTCATGGCCCCTGGCCTTGACCACTTCCAAGGATATCTATGATCATTTTATGATTTCTGTGTATAAGTAAGTACCTGTTGGGAGAGGTTGTGGTGGTCACTGTGAATTGCTTGGCCCAGGAAGGCTTGGAAGTGATCAAACACAATCTCCAAGTAAACCTCGTGGCCAGATTCATTCAACATCTCATCCCATAGTGCTCCTTTCCCCCGTTGCTCAGAAATAATAGGCATAATTTTTCACCAAGGTACAATTTATTTGGCAAACAAATAAGAGTTAAGCAGCACACTCCAGGAGTCTCACTGCTGCGTAAAAGTAAATGTAGCAACGATTGCTGTGCACTGATATTGGCATCTCTGGCTCCACTGTAAATATTTGTTCACACCACCATTTAGGAGGAAATTTTCTGTGAGCTGATGGCGGTTCAGCCCAACTCCCTTGCCAAAATCTTGCCTTTTTTTGCTTTACATTACCTCCCCTCAATACACACTCATCTTTTGCACCCCAGAACAGGGTAAATGTTTTCTTAAACCTCAAGTGCCTGACTGTCTCCTTGCAATGCAGAGCTTCTTTCTGCTCCAACCTTTCCCAGTTCCTCAGGGTTTTCTAGTTCTTCCCATTTAATGCTATGATCCACAACTGTGCTGATAAAGCCTTTGATTTGCAGTTGATAACCTACTCTCCTATAGATATTATATGTCTGTTTGAGCAAACTCTGTTGCCTCCACCTGTCCTTCAAGTGTCTCAGGTAGAGGTGCTGCAGAAGGGTTCAGGGGAATATGCTCTGGAAAGGCACCAGGGGATTTATGTGGTGATGCTCTGAGGATATGCTTGAGAAGTATAAAGTGTGCTTGTCAGGTTTCATGGCTATGCTTAAAATCAACTCATCTCAGAACCTGTGAAAAATACAGGCTTTGGAGGAGCATGGGATGTTTCCCTTGGCAGCCCAAGGTAAATCAAACTGTAATCAGCTGTGCTTGCTCCCCACATCCACTTGGCAAAGAGTGTGCTTGGGGAAGGGGTGATTAAATTCGTGTGCAAGCATAACTGAAGCAGATTCGATCTGCAAAATCACCTCAGTGAAGGGCTCTGAGAATCCCCTTTCTGCTTCTTCCTGAACCTCCTCCTGGATAAAGGCAGAGACTGATAGCAATCCCTTCATCTGCAGAGATTTGTGTGTGATTTGCCCTGAAAATCACACCCGAATTTTGCCCCTGCATCTGAGGTGAGCAGCATCACTAAACAAATCAGACTAAACCAAGAGAGCGGCAGAGCTGAGGCAAAGGTGGGATCTGGGGACTGTTGAAGGCTGAAGTTCTCTCGGGGTGTGAATGGGACAAGATAAAAGGATGAGATCACTGACAAGATGAAGCACAGAAGCTGATAAAATCCTCAGACTTTGGAAGATTTACCAGAGTCTGATAAAATGCAGCAGGTTTCCCTCACCAAGACCACAGGAATGAAAGCATGACTGACAGCGCAGGCAAGCCTTTCATCTGAAAGCAAAATTAGGGAGACATGGAAAATAAGCAACCCTAGGGCTTGGAAAGCCCGTGCAAATGATGCTGAGGCAAGAACAGGAGGAGGGTTGTTTTTGTGCTGGTCGAATCAGCTGGATTGGTTATTCACTGCATGGGTGGTAAAGGGCTTTGCTGTCCTATCAAAGCCAGCTGCTGTGGTCCGTGTTCTCCTCATCACACAGCCCTCAGATCAGAACAGTGGATGTTTAGCGCTTTAATAGCTCTTAATGACTTTGTCAGAAACCTGGCTCAGGCCCATAGAGATGCTCTGAATCCCTTCCTCGACCTGCAGACAGGAGCCAAGCCTTCACAGCTGTAGTACCAAGGTTTCTCCCCTCTGGGTGTGTAAGCATGTCTTTGCTGTGTATGGCAGGTCTGTAAATCACTGCAGCACATTCACACCGAGGGAACTGGAACACATCCCAGCCCCTTGTATTGCCTTCAGTCCTCTTGTATCTGGGACCAGATAGGCTTCCTTTATGCTGTTTTTAAAAAATATTTTTAACTTCTTAAGTCATCTAATTAGTGAAGTATATACATTTCACTTTAAAATAATACTTTGGAATTAGTGTTGAGAATGTTAACTGCTCTTTGGTAAGAAGATCGTTTACATGGATCATTTACACTGATAAAAACCAGAAGTCAGAGAGCTCAGGAGGAGAGGCTTCATTAGCCTTTGAGGTTTTTAAAATTCTTGAAAAATTACAGATCTTCTCCATGAGTGTATTACAGGCCACTGGATAGCTTTCATTTATGTTGGTTTGACCTAGATTTTGTCCATGTTGTATCTCAGAGAGATTGCAACATTGGGTACAAGTAGGCCAGGAAGATGAAGATTCACCTTGATCTTGGAATATGAATCTTCCAAGAAGTTGATTCAACTCCAAAGCCATACAGCCATAATCTCTCTTGCAGGAATGGGGGGGGTGTGGGGTGTGGGGGGGGGTGGGGATTTGATGCCAAATTCTTGTTTTAGGACTTCTGAAAGGAGGCTTTGCTCCACCACATGGCTGAACTTGCTGTGGCTAAACAAGGCCTTAGACTTCGAAGGTGATTTAACTGGAGGCTGCAGATGAAAAGCCAGATTTGCTTAGTCTTTGGCTTTGGAGAAATTACCAGAGTCTTTGAGGAACACTGCAATCCTCTAGGCTTGCTGTCCCTCTGGACAACGGGCAAATTGGCTTTTTAGAATTTTAGGTTGTACCTAAGAATATAAATAGGAGAAAATTGTGTTTATGAGAGTGTTACGCTTCCTCAGAGCATGGGGGTAGCCAAGCCAAGGGCTGAAATACTGAACACCAGTGAGGGGAGTGAAGAACAGGCAAACACCTAGAGCCTTTTGATATCAGAAACCTTTTCTTTCTTATTTTGTGTGCATGTAAAGAAGTTAATTACTTAACCAGACTGCTCTGCAATTTGGTACAGTGAGATAATGGCCCTGAAATTGAAAGAGGGGGCAGGAATTTTTGCTTGCTATCAGTGTTCACATTCTATTTCTTTGCTGTGTTTTGGTTTCCCAACTCAAAAAAGTAAAGTTTTGTCATGTCCTGTGGCACAGACCAGGCAGAGAAATACTTGACCTTTGGCCCTTGCCAAGGGCAAAGAGGTCAAAGGCTGTTGTTAACATACAGCTTGAACAGAAGAAAGTTGCTGAAACTCAGTGAGATGATGATAAAAGCCTGTTTGTGCTGGCAGAGGTGCAAGAAATTCCTTCTAGACTGTCATGGTGTGCCACTGGCCAGATGCCAGGCACACACAAAAGCTGCTTATTCATTATCCCCTGCTACAGCTGGGCAGAGGAGAGGGAAAAAATTAAGGGTTCATGAGCTGACATAAGGACTGGGAGAAAACACTCCAAGAGTAAAACGAGTTCAACTCAAAGTACAAAGTGAATTATTAATAACAAAATCAGAGGAGGATAATGAGAAGTAAAATAAGCCCTTAAAAACACATTTGGGACTTCTAAATCTCTGCATCCCCTGTAGATCCCCATGGGCTGAGGGTGGATCTCTGCATCCCCTGTAGATCCCCACGGGCTGAGGGTGGATCTCTGCATCCCCTGTAGATCCCCACGGGCTGTGGGTGGATCTCTGCATCCCCTGTAGATCCCCACGGGCTGAGGGTGGATCTCTGCATCCCCTGTAGATCCCCACGAGCTGAGGGTGGATCTCTGCATCCCCATGGATCCCCATGGGCTGTGGGTGGATCTCTGCATCCCCATGGATCCCCATGGGCTGTGGGTGGATCTCTGCATCCCCATGGACCCCATGGGCTGTGGGTGGATCTCTGCATCCCCAGGGATCCCCATGGATCCCCACGGGCTGTGGGTGGATCTCTGCATCCCCAGGGATCCCCATGGGCTGTGGGTGGATCTCTGCATCCCCAGGGATCCCCATGGGCTGTGGGTGGATCTCTGCATCCCCAGGGATCCCCATGGGCTGTGGGTGGATCTCTGCATCCCCTGTGGATCCCCATGGGCTGCAGGGGCACAGCTGCCTCACCATGCTCTGCACCACAGCCTGCAGAGGAATCTCAGCTCTGGCACCTGGAGCAGCTCCTCCCTCTCCTTCTCCACTGACCTTGGTGTCTCCATGTTGTTTCCCTCACATGTTCTCACTCCCTCCTCTTCTCTGGGTAGAAAAAACCTGTGTGAGCCCACTTTGGTTTGATTTTCTTCTTAAATCTGTTATCACAGAGGTTTTACTACCCTCTCTCACTGGCCCAGGCTTGGCCTGCAGCACGTTCATCTTCAGAGCCACCAGGGATTGGCTCTGTAGGACATGGTGGAAGCTTCCAGCATCTTCTTACAGAAGCCACCTTTGTGGCCCCCCACTACCAAAAACCATACCATGCAAAACCAACACAAAGACCTTTGCCTCTTGACTTGTTTCATCCCGAAGTGCTGTTAATCTGGAATCATTGGGCTTAACCTCTCTGTACTTAATCATGCAGAGCCTTGGAAAACACTTTATGTCTTGCGTGCTTTCAAAATCAGGTGTAAGCTTTTCTCCTTCAGGGCTGCAGCAAGGCAGAAATCCCTCAAACAATCCCTCTGTCACCAGCCAGTCCAGCCACCTTCTGACTCATGGAGAAGAGCCTGTGCCTCCTGCCCAGCCATGGCACAGGGTGTGCAGTGGCCCCTCTCTTGCAGGAAGGTGCTGTGTCAGTCACTGCCATGTGTGGACTGTTCTCCCGCCTTTTGCACCCTGGGTTGTTTCTTCAGAGTTTGCTTTGTTGTTTTAGGGGCACAGTGAGCTCCTCAGTTTATTTGCTGCATGCAGAAGGACATTTATCACTGGGCAGCATGTTCTTTTATTTTGCAACAAAGGCTCTACATGACCTTGGTTTTCTGATTCTTCAAGCATCTTTTTCTAAAATGGTGAAGGGAGGCTGCTTTCCTGACCAATCAGGAAACCTTTGTCATGTTACCAAACCTCCACTTCTGCAAATGCTTTTTCATTTTGTCTGTTCTTACCCTTACTCCATTTATACCTGAAACTCTTTGGATAATACATCTTCCCCCCTGCCCCAAACCCTTTCTGTTTTGTTTTCTTCACACACTGAGAGCAGCAAGGCTAGTCCCTTCTCAAGTTCATGTGCACTAAGTATGTTGGGTGCCTTTTGGTTCCAGATACAAATAAATAAATAATTCCAGATCAAGTTGCCCATTTTTATTGGAGGGGCCAGCAGAAGGAAGCAGTACATTGTGGATGGTGACCTAAATAAAAACAAAATCTATTTTATTTTTACTTGATATCTCTTTAAAACTGAGGAAGGAGATAATAATGGTGTCTGCTCTTGGTTTGCCCTGTATATTTTGTGTCCTTTCTCCTGTTCACTGAGCTGGTCACTGTCCATGTGACAACCAGAAGTGTTTCAGTGCACAAAAGCCTGCGACTGACAGCAATATGTAATATATGACATGTAGAGTCACAGCTTCTCCTGGCCTTCAGATGCATTCTTATCCAGCTCTGAGCTCATGCCAGCTGTACACAGCTGCTCCCAGATCCTCAGTTCCATGAGACAGGGCTGCACCAGGCTGATGAAGTGGCATCAAGCTGAGTCAGCAAACGTTGCAGACCCTGGATGTTCGTATAGTATTCCAGAATTCAAGAAGGTTTTGCTCTGATTGACAGCCTTCAGAGACAAGGAAATTGAGACTGATTTGCTGAACTATTGAGTCACGAACAATCACAAGATAACATAGATCACTTAGAATGTTTAACACATGGGTGTTAGGAGTATTCTTATGTCTAGCTGTGTGTGTTTCTCACTTACTGCACTGCCTATGACAAATGGCTGGTAATGCCATAAAGCATTATGTTAATTAAAAGAAAAGGGGGAATTGTTGGGTTACACTCTGTGTGTTCTAGAAAAGCAAGCCTGGAAGGCCCAGAGGTGAGCCTCTTGCCTAGGCCCAGAGGAGACCAGGAAGCACATCCAAGTCACCAGGGATGGGCATGGCAAAGAGGATCATGGCTTTGTGGCCCTCTGCACCTATTGTATGGGACTATTGTAGGTTGTGACCTTCTAGGGTATTGTTTCTCTTTTCTGTTTATATGATGGCACATCCTGTGTGTGGGATGGTATAAAGGGAATTTTCACTGTGTAGTAGTGGGCAGTAGCCATGGCAGTAGCCATGGCAGGAGTCATAGGAGTAGTCTTAGCAAGTTAGTCCTAGAGTGATCTGGAGTAGTCTTAGTCTCTGTCTGTATAATAAAGAAGTCCGTACAACATCCCAGTCTCGTCAGAGAAGCCCTTGACCCTGCGTTGAATACTGCAAGCAAACAGAGAGCTGGTTTGGGAATGGTGAGGAAGCCCACATCCAGCTACCTTCCATCAAGAGTGCCTCAGCTCTTCAGAAATCTTGATTATTCTCTGGTACAGATTCCCTCTGTTTGTGCCACAGGCTAGTAGTACCTCACGTTCTTTTAAGTTGTTACGTTGTTTTAAGCATCTTTTAATATCTTTGGCTTTGTTGATTCCATAACAGTTAAAAAAAAGCTTAAAATCATCTAACACATCTAATGGATGAGATAAAAGGTTCATTGTCTGATGACTGAGAGATGTGTGAAGCTTATCACACCTAAATTAAATTAAATTATATCTTGACCACATTTCCTTTGAGCAGTCATTTTCCTACAAGAGGTTGTATAAATTGCTTTTTCATTTTATTTTATGTGGCAAGAAGTCATGGCTAGGATCTATCATGCTCCAAATCCTGAGCAGTGGTGATAGGTCAGACCAATCTAACATGAAGGTTATTATCACCAAGCGTGTGGACTAGCATGAGTGAAGAAAAGAATGTGCTTGCCTAAGTGCATCCTGACACAGAAAGTCTGTTCTCTTAAGACTTTTTTTTTTTGTATAGGAACTCCTCCTTCCTTGATTATTTCAGTCCTTGATTTCCCATGAGTGACACAGAAGGCAAATTAGGTTTATGGCAGAAAGTCTTGTGTAAATCTTTATACTAATTCTTTTAATGAAATAGATGGGATAAGGTGAACCAGTACATACTGGTGGAAGTAAGTTACACCATAAAAGGCAAAGAATGAATTTTGACTCATTTATAAAATAATGAACACCATTATCAGAATTTGTTTTGTTCCCAGCCCAAGTGTGTGGAAGAAAAATGCTGGTCCATTATTTCCATGGTGACCAAAGCTCTCGCATCATGTCAAGTGCCTCAGTAGTGCCATGCCCCAGATCTGCCCCACCAGCCCTGTGCCCTCCCAGTGCCACAGGTTTTGTAGGGCACCTTACTGGAGGCAATGGGTTCATTTATCATGGTGACCCTTAGTTTCATCTCCCTGAGGGTAGCCATCAGCCAGGACACATGGTAAAGATCCCCTTTGCAGGGCCTCTTTGTGCATGGCAGCAGCACAGTTCAATTGTTGTTGCCCTGTTTGTGCTCACATTGCACCCCAAACTGCTCTTCTGCATCTTCCTGAGCCAACAGAGCACAGAGCTGCATGGCTGTGTGGCACTGCCAATGTTGTGAGAGAGGAAAAAGAGGCAGGAGATTATAGCCTTGCTTAGTGTTCCTCTCATTGATGCCGTTTGGTTTCTGCCTTTTTTCTTTTCTATGTTCTCTGTACTCTTTGCACGTGTATTTGTAGCTCTGTAGCCTACTGTATTAATAGCTAGTTTTCCCAGTATTTTCCATGGTTTTTCCCTAAGCAGAAAGACAAAGCAAATTCCAGAACTCCAAGCCCTGGAGGGTACAAGGCCCTGTCCTATCTCAGTTCTTCCTGGGAATCAGGGCCCAGGACAACTCTGAGGTTCATTTTCATCAACAAAGCACGGCCAGTGCTGAGAGGGGGCTCCAGAGAAGGGGCTGGACCTGGGGGGGAATTGAATCACCACTTGTTCTCCTAATTGCTGCTTTTAATCAATTATGCTAATTTTCTAACAGCTATAAATATGTCCTCACCCCTGGAGGGGTTGGGCTTTTATGGACACCTTTCCATAACTGCTCCTGAAGACCTTCAAAATAAAGATCCCCTTTTATATTACCTCCTTGCTAAAATGAACTCAAGTTTCTTTTCCAGGCTGGGGGAAAAGGCAACATCATCTGGATGCCTTCCTGCTCCCAGGAAGGACACACATAAATTTGTGAGCCATGGGTGTCTCAGGGAAGGCAGCAAGATAATCTCAGGGCTCACTTGATGAATGGGTGATTAGTAATCACATTTCCCTTAGGGCAAATTGAGACGAAAATCAAGCCATAGATTTTTAATAAAATAGAACTTTGACTAATTGGTTAGGATTTTAGTTTCCTTTGTTCTTTAGAACATACATATCCATATATATGACTCCCATAGGAATCTGGTGTACTAAGCAGCTGGGACCTTATCTTTTGAGCTGAAAGAGGTACAAGTTATACAAACACAAATTATTTCTGAGAGCCAGGCATTTTTCCTGATACTACTTTGTGGTTAACACAGGACTTACACCTTTTAAAGCACTGAAACTACTTCTAGTCCCCACAAGAGCTGTGAAGAGAATGAGCATTATTGTCCTACTGCTGGTTAAAATTAATGGATTTCTCTTGGCTTTTTTATAGCTTTCTTTGTGGACAAAAAATGGCCAAGCTATGTTATACATATCTGAACAGATCTTTAGGAGCAGTGAGAAGATGATAACTGACTCCAGAGCCTTGGATCAGAAATGAACATTTTCTTGGAAACAATTTGTGTGGCAGTTCAATCCCATTTATGTTTTGTTGCTTCCTGGCTTGTGTTTTTTTTAAATTTGATTCAGTAAAGGAACATGATGAGAGCTGAGCTAAGGCTGCTCATCCAAATCTGAATCCCCACTCCTGGCCAAGTGTTTGCTTCTTGCAGGACAAAGATTTTGCTGAAGTTGGAAAGCTGCACTGGCTGTGTGAAACTGCTCCGTCATGGGTTGTTCTTGATCTCAGTGTGGGTTCCATGTGACTCCAGCTTTTGGCCCTTCAAAGGTGTTGTCTCATCCTCTCTCTCTGCATCACCTTACAGACATCAGCAGCAAATAAATCCATATGAATTGTCTCTTACAACATTAGCAACCTGAATGTGCTATTCATTTTCAGACCTGCACTTGCCAGCTGCCACGGGGTTTTATGGTGTGCATGGAGTTGATGAACAACCTGTGACTTTTCTGATCAGTTTTGAAGCACTGTGAATTTTGGGACTTCTTTTTCACATTTTCCTACCCCTGTCCTGGCAAGCTTTTCCAAGGATGGCTGCAGAGTGTAGTGTGGGGAGACCTTCTTCTCAGTTTGCCTTAATTTTTAACTGATCAGCGATACTCCTTTCTGGCCTGGGTTCTTTCTAGCATCACTGTTGCCATGTCATTAATTGCAGCCAGTTAGCACCATGGTGATACAGCCAAGTCAGGTGGTGTGGGCTTTTCATCTCTTTTTTTCAGCATAATTAGAGAATATTCACTGACTGTCATGTTGCTTACATGTCTTTGTGGTGTTCCCTCTGTTGTGCAGCTGTGTCTGTGGCTCTCTAGCTGAACTTTGGCTTCTGCAGAGGGAAGGGTAGCTGGGAGCAGAGTTTGTTCTTGGTGCTAAATCAAAGAATGTCTTGAGATGTGAAAGGGCAGGATTGTGTCCATGAGATTGTTGCACATTGTCCTGATGCAGTGAGTGGGACTGGGGCATTTGGGTATATTATTAGTGCCCAGGGTGGGTTTCTCTGTCCACTGTGAGGGATGTTAGGGACCAACTGAGCATTGGGAGGTGCAGAAAGAACTTCCACAGGGCTGAGCATCACAGGAGAAACTCAAATCCTGGTTGTGACTCGGCAGCAGCTTCCCTCTGCCTTTGCTGAGAAATGACCTGGCAATGGCCAGCCAGGAGGGATTGGCCAGGAGCCTTTTCACAGAAGGATCATGCCCCAGAGATGGTGAATAATTTTCATGATGTTTCCCAAAGTCTCAATGGCAAATGACTTATTTCTCATTGCATGAAATGTCTCCTTCGAATTACTTTAGCCTGTGACTTACCAAAATGTTGATATCTTAAGCACAGATTCTGTCCTAATCTGCTACATGAGGCAAGAGCAACTGCTGCCTGCTAGAAACCAGAAGTGAGACAAGGGAAAATGCAAACCACCAAAGCTCTTCCCTCTTCCAGCACCAAATCATCAAGCCCATGGGCTGCCCATGTCTGTCTGACCTGCCAGGCATCTGCTTGCCACTGCAATCTCTACTTTTAATAAGCACTCCTATCTTTTTCCTCTCTTTCCCCCTTAATTTGGAAGTGGAGTCTCATGCAGGGTACAAGTTATAGTTCACTTCCACTGTGTGATTCTCTCTATTATCTGTGTGATGAGAGGGAGCAGATGGAAAACTTCACAAACAGAACAGACATCTCTGGTCCCTGCCTGCAAGGCCAGAGGGGCCTCTGATGTTATCCCTCATATTCTTACTGCAGTTAACTGAATTTGTCCAGGGGATTTAGAAAGGAAAGCTGCCATTGCCAGGCATCTTGTACGGGGAATTTGTCTTGATATGTTTTCACTGTTACTGATGAGAGAGGGAGAAAATGCTTAATTAGGGAATTAACTGTCTTTTAGAAGATTAACTTTCCTGTGAACACGTTTATGAAAAAGAGAAAAAAGTGTTGCAAAGTCTGAGAAAAATCTCTTTTCTCAATGAGAATGAAAAGATGAACAGTTAGGCTAAAAGATGAGTGTAATTGCTTGGTAGACCTATGACTAGTTTTGCTTTAGGGAAATCCTTCTTTCCCTCCTTTGCTGATCCTCCTTTCTTTTCTTCTCAGGTAGCCTGGGAAAGGGAGGCCCGTGCAGGTAATTCTGATTTTTCCCCATAAGATCACACAGTGTTTGGCTTTGCTCCAAAAGTCTTTCTCTCTTATCCAACACCTGTTCACTGGAGTAATGCAGATTATAAAGCTGGGAAATCCAAGTATTTTGGGGGGAAAGTGGGAGCTTGAGCATATGCAGCTACAAGATATGTTGCAGGTATCTCAGGGTGACATGGAAAGCATTTGTCTGATGCAGTGCTACTTCTCACAGGCATGAACTAATTTACATCTCAAATCCTAGAGTCATTGAAAAGTTAATTCATAAATCTGGTATTAAAGATGATGACTCCAGTTTGGTATGTGAGAGAGGAATGACCATTTTTGGTGAGATGAGCACCAAGACCTGATACTCCTCTGTGCATTCCTCTGCTGGAGATTTAGTTTTGAAGGTGGTTAGGAATGTTTGCCTTTTATGATTGGAAAATAGCACTGCATAAAGTGTGGCAATTTTCCCCCCCTTTATGAGCTAAATTGCTAAATTCCTGCCTAGCACTTCATGGAGAGTCTCTAATTCAAATTGACAGGTGCTTGTACAGTGGGCTGCAATGCCAAGTAATAAGGTACATTTTACATACTTATGCATGTCTGCGTGGAACAGGAATGATTTCAGGTTAACTGAGAGAATGGCAGGGAGTTATTCAATGTGGACTACTATTTTTGTTTGTTTGTTTGTTTCTGATATGCTTCACCTACCCTTCCTGAACCTCAAAGATGCACAGATATGAATGATTTCCATTTGCAGTGAAGAGGCAACTCTGATATGTCTGTAATATCTGCCAGCATTTGGCTGGAAAGAGGGAATGATTTTTTCCTCTGAAATGCTGCACTCAAGGTCTGCTCCAGGCCTTGCTTCAGCTTCACATGTGAGAGAGTAATGACACACAGCTGCCTGTCTGCAGAGCCTCACTGGCTCTGGGCTGATCCTGCAGTCTCATCTCCCATGTGTCTCAAGAGATGATTTCATTTTGCTCTAGGCAGTGAAGGCTCTGGTTGGTCTCTTGCAGGAGCAGCAGCTTCTGCAAACCCACCCCACGAGGGTGCCCTCCCTGTGTGCATGGGGCAGCTCGTGGCCAGCTCAGCGTGACACGGGGCCACTCTGAGCTTGTGCCTCTTCTGGGTGCACAGGCAGGACAGGAACAACCCTGGGCATGGGGTTCCCAGAGCAATCATGTTTGGAGGAGTGAGAGTATGAGCAGATGCTCATCAGAAAAGGAGTGATCTCAGCATCATGAAAGCCCCATTGAAGCCATTTGATCCAGGGGCTCCATGTGTCCCCATCATGGAACATCCCAGCAAAGAGGATTCACAAGGATTTCTGTGCCTGAGATCCCTTTTTTCCTGTAAGCTTTTTTTTTCAGGCAAAAAGCCCTTCCTTGCACCAGAATGACAACCAGGGGGTATTTGCAGGACAAAACTCAAATATCTGCAAGCATGCTGGCAGATGTCTTTGGAGCCTTTGCCACTTGTCTGCTGAGAAAAAAACCAAAACCAAATGCAACAAAGATGCTATTTTTGTGTGAAAATTTGCAGCAATCATTGGCACCTCCTTTGCTCTATAAAGATACAAGAATAACTTTTTAACCTGATTTAATGTTTATTAACATCTTTTAAAATGATGTTTATGGCTGTGAGGAAGATTAATCCATGAACACCAGAGGTTTATGTCCCAAAAGGAGACAGAGGAGTCCTGTGACTTCATTTGAATAAAGGGAGAGGCCATGGGGAATTTCCCATGGGGTCTCCCAATATTCACTTTTGTTTATCAGCAGACCTGTGGTTTGTTTGTAAATGTGAATCTCCCTCCTTCCATTCATCAATCACTGGGATCCTCCCCATTGTTTCTTTCATCTCTCAGTGCTAGTTTTATCTACCAGCAAGATTCACAGTAAAGATGAGTTCCTTATTCCTTTCCTGGCCAAGAATTTACTTATATGGCACTGTGTCTACTTCTTAAGCTAAAAAATCATCTTCTGTAACCTTTGGTGTTGCTCAGTCCCCCAAAATGGGGTGATGCTCATTTACATTAGCTGGGCCTCCTCTCTCAGACAGCATTTCTGAAGGCCACACACTTTGGGGGACATGATTATTTAGGATTGTTGCAGTCATAGGTGTTATTTACCACAAATAAATCAGAGCATTTTCAGTCCATATCCATCACCACAGGATCACTGGAGAGAGGCACAGCTGGGATTTCTCTTTAGCCATTAACAAGGTGTGCCTGTTGAGTGAGGGCTGCTTTGCCATTGGAAATCCCTCACTTCAGCGGGAATGAAACTTTTATCTTCCCTTCCCCTCAAAGTTACAGCCACAAATCTGTTTCCCATGCAAGAGTAAGGTGAAATCACTTAAATGAGCCACGGAAGGACTGAGTGGGAGATGCCAGAAGCAGGCTGTTGTGTTGACAGAGTTGCTAATGTACTAATGGAGAATGGCTGGTTCTGCTGGTGAAGTGGGGCTTTACAGAGTCAGACCATCTGTCCCCACATACAGAGCAGAGCAGGCTGAAACTAAAGGTGTTTGAGCTGATCTGTCCTTTTGAGTGAGCCCCCCACACTGGCTACAAGCTTATTCTCACTCCAACCCCTGCAGAAGGCTACTCCCATTTTTTTTTTCCCATAAAGGAAGACAAAAATCAGCGAGACAGATTTATCAGACTGATATTCTGTAGTGGTGATCCCTGCTCCAAGCTTGGTGCTCTCTCTGGGCAATGCAATACCGAGTAATTAAACACCCCTACCCTTTCAATTAAAGTTCCCATGAATTGCAGTAAGGCTATGAGAGACAGAGAGCAAACTGTGAGCCTCAATTTGCAGGCAAGAAAGACCCCATTTGAGTTTAAACCAAAGGAGTTTGGTTTAAAAACCAGTGTGAAATCTGTCACACCCAGCAAATCAATCTTCAAAACACTTGAAGTTCAGTGGGACCAAGTTTGCATTTCAGGGATCCAGTGTGCCCTGTAACCATCACAAACAGAAGACTAGTCCCAAATGTGAAGTGAAAGAAAATGTATTACTTGCTTAAACATTTTGAATAATTTTCCAAGAAATTGTGATGAGGCACTGTAATTACTGTGTGAATTTAATTTAGAGTAGGTATTTACCAATCAAATTATATCTGACAGAGGTCTTGAAGGGATGGAAGTTATCTTAAAAAAAATTCAGTATGTGTATCAGTAATATTCCAAAAATCAATGTTGTCATCAAGCCATATTGACCTTCTTAGAAGCTGTGATTTTTTAAATTACCTCTCTGAAATAAGATTAAAACTTTTCATTATGCCTGTAGAGTTTCCTTAAAATAAATAAAAAGCACCAAAGCATTTCTTATTGATCTTGAGTCTCATAATAAATCTTTAAATCCCAACAAATCCAAATGAAAAAAAAACAAACCCAACAATCCCAACAATCCTCCTCCATTATCTTGTGCATCAGGGGAAGTTAAAATTTCATACATATTTTGTAAATGTTTAATTAATGGTTTCTCCTTTTGGTATGTCAGCTGCAGAATCCACCTTAGAGCTCTTGAGGCCTCAGAGAGATGGTTAATAAATGCTATTTTGGCACCTGATAATGCTGCTGCATTAGCTGAGTCCCAGACACCTCTTGCTCATGAATCACTGTTCTTCATTAGAATGTATAGCTGAGGATTTGTTTAAATTAAAGAAAAAGCTATTGGCAATGGGAGAAAGGGATACAGAAGGAAAGTTTCAGATCTATGAGGAAGAAGGAGCATCCATGTGCTGAACTCTGCCCTGAGCACTTCCAGGAGTCCACACTTACATAATGCCCAAGGCATTTATGACAGTGTCCAGAGAAAGCAGGCAAAGAGAAAAGAAATGATCCAATAAATTTTACCTGTTTTGCAGGTTTTCTCTGGGGGTCTTAGCTCCTCTGGACAAATCTGGCTGCTAAGGTTTTTCTGTACATGGCTGAGATGCCCTGGGGCAGACCATAGGTGTAATGTTGCTCCTCTGTGCTGAGCACTGTAGTTGGTAAAGCTATAAACATAAAAGATGTGGTGCTAAAATAAATTGTACAAAGTAGATACATTTGTCTGTTTTTTCCCTCCAGGGTGATATACTCAGGAATGCTGAAAATACTTACTTTCAGTAGGCAATTGACAAATAGATGGGGAAGAATAAAAGTTTAAGTTTTTCCTTAAAAACTCTGCTTTTTTCAAAAAAGCTTTTTTTTTCTGCTTAAATATTAACTTTAAATCTGTTCTCTGATACTAACTTTAAAAGTCTGT
The DNA here is from genome assembly GCA_034509425.1 of Eopsaltria australis. Taxonomy (NCBI): domain Eukaryota; kingdom Metazoa; phylum Chordata; class Aves; order Passeriformes; family Petroicidae; genus Eopsaltria; species Eopsaltria australis. The sequence goes on along the minus strand of JAVTVJ010000087.1, from coordinate 2,777,363 downwards.
AAACAGGCCAGATGAAGGACAAAATATGGGGAAAATATTCTGAAGATAATTAAAAATGTGTATGTGTGGCAGCTGGGGAAAAGGTTTGGTGGTGGACTTAGCAGGTCTGGGATAATGGTTGTATTTTATGATTTTAAAGCTCTTTCCCATCCCAAATTATTCTATTATTCTAAAAGCAGAACAGGAAAAAAACCAGAGGATGCGAGAGATGATGCTGTCATTCCAGGATAGCAGATTAACCAGGGAACCAGGAGGCATCATCAGATGGGCTTCACCAAGATGTAGCTTTTGATGTTTCTCCTTTTTACTTGCAGCACTAAACGTTTCTCAGTCCTGCAGTGCCTTGGCTGAGAACTCCTCTCGCTCAGTGCACGTGGCAGGGCATGGCCTTGCTGTGAAAGAAGCCAAGGAAAAATAAATACCTGTCTGGAAAGCAATTCTCAGCCATTGGGTCAGTTTTCTTTAAATGCCTTTGTGCTTGGAGGACTTCATGTCCAGACCTACCCCTCCAGTGCATCCTCAAATGCGGGAGCCACCACCACCGTGGGACTGGTGCAGAGTGAACTCCTTCTTTTCCAGATGAAGCCCCGGGCTTCATCTGCATTTTTTGCTTTTTCCTCAGTACAACTGAACTCCCAAGATCCCAAGACGGAGCAGAGACACTGCTCACGGTGTATCAGCCTTAGGGACAAAGGATGGTATGCTCAGGGCCACAGCAGGAGGAGGAATCCTGTGATAGTCACAGACTTTCAGAACTGATGCAGTGGGAAGGGTCTTGTGTTGTGTTTTGAATTAGGTTTCCACATATTGCCATATGAATACTTTATGGTGAGACCAGCCTGTTTCAGAGCCAGGTGTTTGGATATTGATTTGTACCTGTGACTGCTCTCCAGTCCTTCAGACTGCCCAGCCTCAGCTCAGTGTCATCTCAGGTGAGTCAGAAGTGCTCCAGCTTTGCTCACATCTTCCCTCCCCATCATCCCCATCCTTTCGTTTGCAAGGTGTTAACAAAAAAGAGTGTGTGTGCTGGTGTATTGGCTGTTGCTGGTGTCCCAGGTGATGAAGACACTCTCCTCATCCAACCTGGCAGCATGGATGCTCATACTTCCTTTCAGATGAAATCCTGTCCTCTGGGGGAGCCACATGAGGGAAGGAGGAATAGTTCTTCTCCCTACCCCACGCAAAAGCAGAATTAGATTAAGAAGCTGAAGAACGACTTAGAGGATCCTTTTTCGTTGATTCAGAGCTGTTTTCAAGAGCAAGGACAGTTCATTTTGCCACTTTCTGAGTTTTGCTTACAATTTCTGCATCTCACTGTAGTGGAAAACATCCTTAAAATGCTTTTTCACATATATGCGTGTGCATGCTTTTGAGATAAATGTTTGTTCCGGGTTTGGTTTTTCAGTGAATTTTTGTTCTGGGTTTGGTTTTTCAGTGAATTTTCTCCCACCTGCTGTCTGGAAGAACGACAATGCCCTCAGCCAGGGCCACTTCCATGGAATGTTGTGACACCCAGGTACATATTTTGTTTTCTGATTGCCCTTGTTTCTCTTTCAGGCCACACATTGTCCTTCTTCCAGATAGCATGTGGGAGAAAAGTCACTGAATAACCAAACCCAGAACAACAGTGCAGTTGTAAAAATGAACTTGAAGTCTTGAACCAGGGTCATTGTCACAACCACTGTAGGCGCCAATGTCACTGTGCTGGGACAGGTCTTAGCCAGTGTGGCTTAAGAGTGACACGGAGATGTTATGGTAGCAGCTGAGAAGCACGAGGAGTGAAAATGGAAACCTTCAGTTAAAAAAGGAAGTGTATCTGGTAGAGAAGAATGCCTTGGAACCTCTCGCCAGAAAGCTGCCTAGAAATTGCTACCTGTGTTGTGTACCTACCTGGATCATCAGGGCCACATTGATGCCTTGCAGAAGAAAGGAGAAAGTATGATGTTTTATTCCTTGCACTATTCACCACAGCACATCAGCCGGACAGGTTTCTGTGATTGCTGCACAGAGCCTTCTCTCTGGATCTCCTGCAGCATGCTGAACTTAGTACTCTCTTTACATCCCTTTTTACATCTGATCAAAGCATTGGTTCGAACTTCAGAAAAAGCACACTTGATATCAAAACTCATCCTTGCTCCAAGGTGTTGGAGCATTTGGGTGGCATTTCATTCCCACAGACTGTAAAATCCTTGCAGCTGGGATAATATTAGAAGGATACTCCTTGTAATCTCCTACTATCAGTAGGAGAGTGTCACATAACAAAATCCTGCTTCTCGGGGCTTAAAAATACCAAAACAACACAAATACAATTAATAGGGAGTAATCAGTGAGCCCTGTGAGAAAAACCACTTGCACTTTATGGTCTCATGTTCAGGAAATGAGATGTGAAATGAATTATAGAAAGCATGGAGTGTGTAGTGTCTGCCCAGTAGCCCTGAGCCACTCCCTGGCCCCATCACACGGCAGCACTGCGCTCACAAAGCTGAGACTCATCTCCAGACACAGGATTTCCAGGCGTGGGTCTGAGATCTCTTGCACCTGGCATTTCACCTGTGGTTTCTAGGATGCTGCAGCAGCCCCACCATGTAGCTCTTGGCTGGTTTGCTGCCTTGCCTTGGCAGTATTGCCAGTACCAGGTAGCCTTCCTTCAAGCAGCAGAAGTGAAGTCAGGCAGCTTCGTTTCCCCTCCTCAGAAGAACACACACAGTTCCTGCCTGTGTTTAAGCACTCTGCAGTAAGCCCAATGTAACAATCATATCACTGCTGGCGTATGCATCAGGATAATCAGACACTGGCTTTGTAGGGAAGCTGGTCAGAGGTCTTGGGGATGCTGCAAGGTCCAGCAGAGTGGCTGAGAAACACAGATTCAATGGCCAGCACTGCAGGGGCAAAGCCCATCTACAGAGAATCAACACTGACTTCTCTGGGCTCACCCTTCTCAAAATCCCACAGGCACATATGCACAGAAAGAAACGCAAATCTGCTGAAAATTAATCCCAAGGTGAACAGGCAAGTGCCAAATGTTGCTGACAAATGTTGTTGATGTCACGACATTATGCAAGCTAGCAACTGATACTTGTCCCACGGTTTTGTTTTGCCAATATTCAAATTTGCATGGCAGCTTTTAAACACATAGACAATTTAATAATTTTGGCTTTGCAGACAGATTGTAAAGTTTTGTAGGAGGCACTTTGACCCCTTCTCTCTACAAAGGCTGCTTTTCTCATCAGACATTCCAGCAGTGGTCCCAGCAGTCATCTCTATGTTTTCATTGTTGCAAATACATATCCTCTCATCATTTCTCTCCTTTGCCCAATTTGTCACGAATACCTCTGCCCTCACACCTGGATAGCCATCTTGTTTCTCTGCAGCTGCTTTAGCAATTTCTTTTCTTCCTTCTTTTGGCTCATATAAATGTAATTCCATGAACTGCTGGAGGACACCATTAGTGTCCTCTGCTTTACAGCAGCATAAAATTAGGCAAGACCTTGAAAATGTACTGGACACAGCTTAAAAGCCTATACATTGACTGTGTTCTTTACTTACTTCTGCCCCTCATGTCTGCATTGGTGTTTGATGTTTTCAAATGGGCCAGATTTGCACCAGGAAAAGTTTTGTTTTCCTGGAGAAGGCAAATGGTTCAGAAAAGTCAACATTTTACTGAAAAGATATTCTGCATCTCAAAGATATTATATAATCAATGGAGACATAAAAAAAGCATGTAAAATTTGCAAAGAGCTATAGCAATTTTAAGAACATCAAAATACATTAGTTTTGATTCCCAAGAGGAGCCCTTATTTGTGTGAAAGGGGAGCCTGTAATTTGATTATCTCCTAGTAATTTTCCTGTCTTCCATTTCATGTCTTTAAAAAAGTAGGAGGATATGAGCAAATCTGTTCCTTTGCAGTTATGTTTTGTTTTGGTAGTTTAATTTAAGTGGCACTGAAACACCAACTGAAATGATTGCAAAAATGCTGTGGCATTGTAGAGAGAGTTTTGAAGAGGAAAGAGTCCTTTCCATGTTGCCAGCTTTACTAGGGGATTTTTTGTTCTGAGATAATCTGTACATTATGCCTCCATTGTTAAATATTTAAGAACCCAGGCTGCAAAGAATTGATTAAAAAATTCGGCAATTTATGTGTGCCATTAAATTTCATTTTTGCTGTAACATAGTTTGCTAATTTGTTATGATATCTTTGATTGCATAGCCATTGCTAGAAGCAGAGGAAAAGGTAAACTTTAAGCTTGTTGACTTGATTACTAAGTTGATTTATTCCTTCTTTTGACAAGTTTACACCAAGAGCTGTGACTGCTAGGCAGTCAATACTTCAGTTTCCCCTGTACTAGGAAATACTTTAGGTCGGGCATTTTTGTGACCAAAGCTTCCTGAACAAATGCTGCAGCACTATAACAATTCCCTCAGTTTTATTTTTAAAATTAATTCAGGACTTGTGAGCTACATTACAGAAACAATCGCACACATTAGGTCCATATCAATAATTTATTCTCCTTATTAGAAACTATCAGGGCCTTAGAGAGAATTGTAGATGTGAGGGTTTAAAATCTACCATTCCCTCAGAGAGACCATGGGGAGGGCACACTTACTGTGAACAAGGTCTATTTGTGTAGACATAGGTGTATACAGCTGGAAATTGTCTCTTTGCCTGCAGTAAAAATAGGTTTGTTTCCAGTTTTAGGAGTGGATGCACTGCTAGGACCTCCCAGGTCCTGGGGAAGTTCTCCAAATCGTGCCTGCAACAGGGGCCCCCCAGCAACTGTGGATCTGGATGATGGTAACATAGCCATTGGTGATGCATCTTTCTCTATCACTGTTCTCTTTCTTGGGTAGCAATGACTGGGTATCTTGCTGATTTTGCTTCTTGCTGAAATCGTGGTGTTTTGAAGGTGTGTAGACTGAGAGACCAATTTAAGCATTTAACCTGCAGATGACAGGCTTTGATGTCCACACTTCTCTCTGTGGACTAGCTAAGACCTTACTTCTCTATGTCAAAGGAGATTTTTCTCCCCTGATATGGTATTTCTCACCGCTGGCCCTTTCACTTGCTGCTATAGCTGGGTGGGAGGTATATAATCCATTTCAAAAAATGAAGAACCCAGGCTCTGCTGCAAATCTGCTTTGATGATTTGCTCTAGGGGTGTCCCAGTCCTGGTTGAGGGCAGATGCTCCCAGAGATGCCAGGGTAGATCATATCCCTCTGCAAGCAGCCCTTTTAATTATAGAAGATTCATTAAGTTAATTTTCTTTAAGAAATGTTTTGGGCAAATGATTACAGAATCAGAATACTTGTACTGAAGAAATCAGAAAAATAACTCAAGGTTGTAGAGATATGTGAAACTTCCCCTGTGGCCCTCAGGTCCCAAAACACCAATTTCACTTCATGACCCCAAGTGTGCTGCAGAGATTAACCCTCTCTGTGGGCTCCTCACTGCATTTGTATTCTGGAATTCCAGTGCTTTTCCAGATCTGCTGTGTTTCAAATGTACCTGATTCAGATGTTCTTGTCCTGGTGAACCTTTCCTTTCCTCTATGTCAGCATCCAGAAGATTTCTGGCCATATGTGAATACTCCTTTCATTACTGAATGGTGATCCCAGGGTCCACAGGGTCAGAGGCATAAATGGGAGGGTTTTAGACTGGATATTAGGGAGCTGAGAAGTAAGAAACACTGGAAAAGGCTTCCTAGAGAGGTGATCTGTGCCTCAAGCCTGTCATTGTAGGAAGCATTTGAATAATGGCATTAATAACATGCTTGAATTTGCAGTCAGTCCTGAAATGGGCAGTTGGATTAGATGATCACTGTAGGTCACTTCAATCTGAAAACACGCTGTTCCATTGCATTCCATTGCATTCCATTCCATGCATGGCCTGCCATGGATGATGTTAGGAAAAGCATTATTTGCACTTTTTCTTGCTCTCAGTTCTGAAGCAGTGTTTCCAAAGAGCAGGCATTTTATGTTCCTATCAGTTACTGACCAGGGCCTCAGGTTTCCCACTGGTAGGATTTAGGGTATTCTGCCAGCAACCCATTGAAAAGCTCTGGGATGCAGAGAGTCATTTCCAGAGCCATTCTCTCAGGCTCTCAGAGAGAATTACAAAATTATTATTGCATTGATGACTCCTTGGCTGTATTTTCAATTTTTTTTTTTTTGCCTGAAAAACCGTTTTTGTTGACACTTTGTTGAGTCTCCCTGACATTTTCTTTAGTGCAGTGTTGTTCTTACAGATGCAGATCTTTGTCTGATATTCATCTTTTTTCATTCTTACACCTTGATGTTCTGCTCAGTGTCATTGTTTTCTGCTGATGAACAGGTATGTTTGCTGGCACTAAGAGCTTGATGCATTCAGTGCTTCACAGAAGGTAAAGCCTGAAAGCATTTCAGACACACCTTAAAAGAAATCAGAAACTATATGGCAAATACAATCATTATTGTATTTTCTTTTTCATTTTAACTTCTTTTTAGATAGTCTTTAGGTGGTTTGGGTATCTAGCTCATAGGTTTTTATGTGTGCTTGGAATTAGCAACATGCAATTAGACACAGTATAAAAGCAACCCACAGAGAACTACTCAGGGTTTTCTTGTGCACAAAATGTTTGTGAGAAAACACACCGTAAAAACACAATTTGTTTTCAAAAAGAATTTTTAGTGGAGACTGCTGATTTTTTAATCCAAAGTTAAGGTACAGTTTTCCGTCACAAAGTTTTTTTAAAAGCTGAAACCATCTGTCATAAAACTAGACAAACCCATGCTGTGTTCTAGCATATTTGTGTTTAAAAGAAAAAAACCAGGTCCTCCCATGCTGACCTTGAGGACTTATGGTGGTAACTTGTTAGAGCAATTGGTGATGTGTCTTTCTCAATCACTGTTCTCTTTCTCATGTAGTAACGATTTGGTATCTTGCTTATTTGTTGCTGGAACTGAGTGCATAGTAAGCTTATTGTTTTATTACATGTATCATTTTATTTCTGTGTTGCCTTGATATTAGTAGTAAAAAAAGGTGTCTGCATCCTTTCTGTCACCCACATCAACTGGCAAAACAGGTATGTGTTAGTGAGGGTTTTTACTTAAATTCACTGTCTTATTTACCTCTTTTTGGCAGAACAGTGCTGATGAAGCTTTGCAGGAACATATGCAGAGAGAGTGATAGATCTCTCTGAGGAAAAAGGAGATCAAGATAAGAAAACCTGGGAGGACAAGGACCAGCATCCACTGCCCCAAACACTGCTGTAAAATCCTACTGACACCTTTTTTTGGTGAACTGTTTGTGTTCACAGCCTGGCTGGATCATCACTCCAATCCCACCAACCAACAACACTGCTGCAATCTGCCCTGCACAGATAGGACTGTGTTTCAATTCTAGTTCCCTCAATGAGCTGCCACTGTTGCTGTGACAGTTATTCTGTAGCTCATTAAAAAGGGAAGAGTCGCAGTTAATTCAAGGAAAATGAATATATGAAATATTTACATCTGACTTCTGTTTTGTTACTGCTAATTTTCTTTTTCTTTTTTTTTCTTTTTTTTTTTTGTTTTTTTTTTTTTTTTTTTTTTTTTTTTTTTTGGGTTTTTTTTTGTTTTTCCTTATAAGCAGCAAAAAGAATGCTCTGTTTGTGAAAGAACAGATTGGATTTCTGTGTCATGGCTGCTTTATGTAATTAATTCATAGTCATAAGGAAAAAAATATTTATAAATCCAGCCTCCACAAAAGAACAACACAGAGGATCAGCTAAAGCTAAACATATATGAGGCTTTGCATTATGTAATCACAAAATGCTCCCACTGAAATGTTTTATTGATTGCTCAATAATGAAAGAACAAGACTAAGATTCCAGAAACACAGCACCAAATCTATATGGAGCGATAGATGTAATTGATTCCTTTCATTGTGGAGTGTTAACATAGAAAAATATTAGGTTATCTGCGAGGAGCAGTCTGAATGTTTAGACTGGTATTCAATAAAGGCTTCGTATGGTACCAGCACTTCAAGGTGGCTGTTTCGTATTTTCAGTCTTATCTGTCAACAGCTCTGCATAATCCTCAATGGGTGGGTCAATAAGAGCCAGAGGTATTGTGTTACAGTGTGATAATTCCTCAGAAAAGGGAGTGTATGTTTAGGCTTCTTTGATGTCAGTGGGCAAAGTAACAGCTAGCATTTATCCTTCCCTCAAACAATGATTATTTAGAAGTTGTCATGGATTGGCAATATGCAGACCTTGTGGAGGTGAGTGGCTGAGGAGCAGGTACCTGGCACTGCCCTTGTGGCTCCAACACACCCCATCACAGCCAGAGTGACTTCTGGTGTGCATCACCACAATTCCCCATGGCAGGGGAAGAAATCTCACTCCACACTGACTTTTGCTGTGCACCACATCTCAGGTTCGTGTGCTGCTTCAGGGACCATCACTGAGCACGTTGCAATGCCCAGCACCGAGGGCTGTGATCTGCATCTCTGGGCTCTTGGGCTGCAGAGCTGGCATGGCAGTGCCCAGCAGAGGAAGTGAGTTCATGCTTGGCCTCCCTTGCACGAGTGTTTTTGTGGGCCAGGACACCCTGCTGCCAGTGATTTGTCATCTGCCTATTTCAACCCCAGAACGGGTGCCTCTGAACCAGCTGTGTCTGAACTCATGCCCCTGTAACCATGAAGATCAGCCCTGAAAAACAACCCTGAAATTAATTTTGAACCTTCTCCTCTGAAAATCCTTATTCCATATACTTCTGCTAGGTTCTATACTTCTATATACTATACTTCTTCTAGGTTGTCCTAGATAACCTTCCCCAGCTGTCAGGCACCATGAGCTGGGGTGGATGATGCTTTGTGCCTTTTGCAGAGGTAAAATACTCATTTGCATTGATCCACCCATTGATGCTTTTGGCTTGTCTCAAACAGTCATGTGACAAACCCCTCTCATGAAGAATCATGAAACCCCCAGGTTCACTTTGGAGCTGCAGTGTGCTGTAGTGTAAAGCATAGAGTTTGCTGCTGAGTGATAGACATTGTGAAATAAAGAAGACCCAGATTTGAATGTGTCCTCTTATTTTATGATATGAGGCTTTATTTTCAAGCATTTTCAGGTTCCCCCACTCTTACTTAAGTAAAGGAGACAGCTTTCCAGATAAAAATATATTTATTCAGTGCTGACCTTAAAAAATAATGAAATTAACAGCAAAACCAGTGCCTAAATTTTTCTGACTGGAGTTCCAAACAAGAGCAGAGCAAGAGGGTCCAACTTCAGACAGCAGGGAAAGGGCAGCAAAATCCTGGTGCCAAGCAAAATATCACAACACAGTCCAGAGAGGCCTGGGGAAAAATGATAGAATCTGGACAGAGTCGAGTGGTGCTGCCTGAAAGGAGACAGTTTAAAGAAAACTCCATTTCTTTACTCTCCAAAATACAGGATGGAGTGATGCTGGCACCTTGCTCCCTGCCAAGGCAAGGCAGCACCAGAAGCCCAGGCCATCAGCTGGCACTGGTGCCATGAGAGGAAAGCCAGCTTCCCAGCTGAGTGATCCCTCCCTCTTCCAACAAGAGCACGGATCCCTGCTGGCACATTGCTTCCCCATCCTTCAGGGTGAGATCTTTTAATCCTAAATCAGCAGATATGGAGGATGAGGAGCTGGGCACTCTCCAACAGCAGGGAAGGGCTTCATCCCTTGTGAGATTTCAGGTGAGTGTTTGTATTAATAACTCATGTACACTGCTCATTTTTTGTCCATTTTTTGCTACCCCTTTTTTGCCAGCTGCTTGGTTTAATTAAAGCTCCCCAGCATGGGTTTCCCCCTGAAAGTATTCAGTGATGCCTTGAGGTCTTTTGGCAAGCTAAGTATTAATTTCTCTGAATTAATCTGTGTGCCTGGCTGCTCTTTTGCCTCAGGGAATGGGGGGTTTCTGTGCTCCCCCGCCCTATCATTCACTCCCTATCCCTGTGCAGACAACATAAAACCTTCATCTGTTCCTTGGTGCCCAAGGACTGCACCCAGAGGTGCCAAGGGAGAAGCTACAAGTTTTCCAGCAGAGAGAAGGCATTTTAATATGCAAATCTCTTCCTAAGAAGCTGTGATGGGGCCGAACACCCAAGGGATAATCTGGTTTGTCTACCCAGTTTTTTCAGAAAGCAAAGACACAAAGGAAAATCTTGCTCTGGGTGTATACATCTATTTACAGATTTAATACCAGCAAAGCTAGTGAGTGAGCGAGTACCCACCCCAGGGTCAGAGCCAGCCTGTGAGCTTCTCCCTGCCTCTTGTTTCTGCAGTTTTCCTTATTTCCATATTTATAAGTTCCACTGAAGAAGAACAGAGCTGTCTCCTTCTGTGATTGAAATGCCAGAAAAAGCCCTTGGTTCCTCAAAATCTAATTACCAATATGCTGGGATTGATTCCCTCCCCGTCCTTCCTCGACAGAACATTAAAGAGTACACGGTGTGCACCAGCAGCACACACAAGGAGAAGGGGTGACTATTTGGAGTTTAGCAAAACTGAGGGAGAACTGCAGAAAGGAAGCTTTGAGAACAGTGTTGCTGGGTGAGTGCCACTTCTGGGAAATAGTCTGTAGAGACCATCTTCAAAACTCCACTGATCTCTGCTCCTGCCCCAAGGACTTAAAGCAACAGGTCTAAAAAGAAGGAGATGATTTTGGAATGAATGAATGAATGAGTGAAATCAGGTTGCGTCCCTGGCTAGAAATCACATAGAGGTGTTGATTAGCTGTTGATTTGAAATGCCATGATTGTGAGTTGGGGGGAAGATGTATTTTTGGCCATAAGAGGAAGTCTTATTCTTTAATGCCAATCACTCTGTGTTTGATATAGCCATGAAAGGCTATAAATTTGCTGTAATGGAGCTATACTACGGAAGGTCTAATCTCTATATGTGCCTTTTTGAGGCCTCTCTTTGCAAACTCTAGCTCATCTCCAGAAAACCAGAGATGGGAGCAGCTTCACCACAAACTAATAGTGGTAAGGGGATTGTCCTAATGAGATATTAGCTCAAAATCTCCTGAGATCCTTCAGATGACCAGACCTTTACACTGTCCCAGGGGCACAAATAATTTACTGCTGTGGTTGTATACGTGGCAAGGGAAGGCTGTTCTGGTGAATTCCTGGTGCCTCACTCGACTGCTTGGACTCTTGTGTTTAAGGACCTTGGCATCCACATAGGGTTACACCGAAAGGTTCTACTGTGAAAGCAAGGGTTTGCTGGAAACTCTCTATCTTCAGCTATAGCATTTTACTCTGTCCACATAGGGCAAATTCATTAACAGTTCCATATTTGCCTTGACATCTTTGTTGCCAAGCCACTGGCATTTCGTAGAACTTTGTTGGGTAATTCAAAGTAAGGCTTATGGTTATGCCTTTGAAACTCAAGGGTGTTTTGCCCAGCCCACCTGCAGGCTGGAGCAATCTGTGTACAGGCTTTGCTCACTCTTAAATTTCTATTTTTGGCCTAATTTAGACTGATGGCTCAAGTAATGGCCTTTTTCAGGAAGTCTTGGAAAGCTCTGTGAGCAATGACAGCACAAGGGAGAGAGATCCCAGAAGAAAGGTATGTAGTACAGAAAACCTAAGAGCAAAAAGTGGCACAGCTCTACCTTTTTATAATGAAGAAAAAATTAATTAAAATAACTGCAAGCCAAGAAAGAGCAGTTTCAAAATTAATGACCTATTTTTCCATAAAATGAGGAACATGAAGCAATATTTTGCAAAGGCCAAAGAGCTGTGTAGGCATCTGCTTACTGGCTATGTGGCAATCTTTTTTGAAAATAGAAGGCAGATTCCTCTAACACCTTCTTATGTGAGAGTGCTTTCTGCCTGTTTTTATTTGCTGCTGCTGTTGGGCTGCCATTATTTTAAGGCATCCTGTGGTGCAGGAGAAAAAAGGCTCAGATTTGTCAAGGTGGTGATGGCAAAGCCTAACTTAGCCATGCTGCAGCCTATTTGTGCTCCTCAATGCTTCAGAGGTTTCCACATGAAGTGAATCATGCCAGAATAATAATGCCACATCTTTCAATTCATTCTCATCAGTTTTAATGAAGATAAAGGGCCTCGCTTTTTGAATCCATCTGTGCTTAACAAATTAAACATGCTGCTGAGTGGTGCATGTGTACAGAATATTTGTCCACATAATGTTCACTTAGGTGGCAAAGTTAACTAACCTTATTCCATATATTTTTATTTTTTTCTTTCTGCCTTAAGAAGGCCTCACAGCTATACAGTTGGTTCTGATCTTGTTCCCTGCTTATTTAAAATTATTTAATGTTAATAATTTTACTCCTATTCTTGATGTTACAGCATCACTTTGCCTTGAGAAAGTATTTTAGGAGTCCAGCAGCCAGAATTGAGCGAGAGGGAGCAGAGGATAGGTGAAAGTCTCATAGGAAAATCTCCCTTATTTGCCACAGCAGCAAAATCCATCACCAATGAACAGGTCCCACCTACAGGCAATTCTCCACCTCCTTCATGAAGCTTGATTTCATGGCCCTTTGTCTACTGATTGCTACCAGAGTGCAGCAGCCACTTGGGAGAGTGTAAACTCCCCACCGTGCCAGGGAAGTTGGGCCAGAAAGGAGAAAGAGATGAAGTCAAAGGCCAGAGAAAAATGACACACAGTGCAGGCCAAAGGGAGATGTGTTTCATGTGGAGGCAATTGCCACCAAAGCAAGGAGTGGCAAATTTTAACATACCCATGTACAACTTAGATGGGGGAAAGGGCAATGCCACAAGTCTTGGATTTACTCTCTTCTGGTCCTCTTGTTTCTCAAGCGGCCACGACAGGTTATCCAGGAGGCTTGACATCACTGCACTCTTCATGGCCATTGCAATGAAAAACTGCTGGAGTTTTCAAGAAGCTGTCCTGCCATTATCCTGCAATGAGACATCTTTAAAAGTTTTGATTTTTCTGTCTGCTAATTTTATCCAGGCTTAATTAAAAGCAACCAGAGAGAGCAAGAGACTCAGAGAGAAGACAAGAGGGAGGAAAAATAAAATTATTTGGCATCACATTCCAGGGACCCAAGCACAATTTGGCAACTAACTGAGGCTCATGAGAGATTTTTAATTTTTTTTTTCTTTCTAAATGATATGTACAGAGTTTATAATGATAGACATCCAGCTCCTTGGCAGTGTCACATCCAGCAAGTCTCATTACCTATCTTGCAGTAAGTACAAGGCTGTTAATAGCAATTCCATAATGACAGTGGAGCAGTGAAGTCAAATTTAATAGTTCCTCAGTTAATCATTAAAATTAGCCTATCTCTGTGGATACTGGATCTTCTAATATTTCCATGCAATGCCATTTTGGGTAATGAATGAGATGGCAGAAGGGGATTTTTAATGTGTTATCACCCCATGGAGGCCAATAAGGCTACCTTGGAGCTGGCTCAGAAATGTTGGAGTGGGCTGTGCAAGCCAATTCCCTTCTGCAATAGTTTGGTGGGCAAAATCTATTTTGACATAACCATGAGATATTGGAAGGTCAAAGATGGTGAAGCAAATACAAGATAGAGGGCACATGGCATGTGTCTCAGTTTAGAGACAAATTTAGGAGAAAAATGCTCTGGAATGAGTGTTTTGTTGTAAGAGAAGGGCTTCAGTAATCCCCTTTTTCTGCCAATGAAAGAAATGAATACCAGTGGGTGAAAGCGAAGAAAACCCCAACTGTTTATTAATAAAACAAAGTGCCTGCACAGCACAGGAAAGAAGATTGAATAAATGCTAGATATTGAACTTTCAGAACCTTACCTCCCCCACCCACAGCAGAACAAAAAGCTAAAAATGCCTGGGGAAGAAAAACACGCTGGCTGCTGCGTGGTGGGGAAGGCAAATTGGTGGCCAATCCCTTTGTCTCAGGGAAGGGGAAAAGGAGTTCATGCAGCTGCTCAGGCAAAACAGATGGGAACCTGGTGAATTTCTGGTGTTGGTCTCCTCCTCACAGTAGATGAAGCTGGTGGATCTTGGTGTCCTTTCTCTTGTTGGTTCAGCTTTTTCTGTGGTCTCAGGCTGGCATGACCTAGAGATTGAAGCCACCTCAGAACCTGGGCAAGGACTTTTGGAGTGGTTCAGTAAAGTGAAACTGTCTTATCAGCTTAATGAGGGAATTCTTGCTCATGAAGGCTTTCACCAGAAAAAAAAAAACAAAACCATGAAAAGAAGTATTTTATCATTGAAGAAACTGGATGGGCAACAATAAAAATGAAAATTTTGTTCTTCTTTAAAGGTAGATAACTGATGGGAGATTACAGATTGTAAAAAATAACCACCATCATCTCTTCTCAAATGTTGATTCTTAAAAGCTGCAAACAGGTTTTCTTAAATAATGAGCTCAAAATCTTTGCTGCTTTCTAGAAGAAAACCACTGTGCTAAATGACTGCTCATTTAATAAGTACTCTGCCTTTTAGTTTGGTTGCTCCTTTATGAGCTCCTGACTGTAATACCATTGCCTTGATAAGGAATACTGAAGGAAGGGGCAGAGAAAGGACAGAGGGATCTTAAAGCACACAATAAACTGGAACCCAGGCAGTGTGTCACCAGGGCTGCTGTAGAGCTGAGCAGAGGAAGGCAGTGTCCAGAAAGACCCAGGCAAATTGGCGGGTGTCAAATACGAGAGGATCCCGGGAAATGAAGAATAGAGTGGTTGTATATCCCATGATTCCAAAAATCCAGGGATCTCCTACAGCATGTCCAGCCCCAGATGTCTGATGTGGGGGTTGCTCTGCCTTCAGTATCAACAGCGCCAACATTTCTCCTCTTTGGGTGCCTGAAGCTGATAATCTCTTGACTAAATTGCATATCCTCAGACACCTTGACTCCATAACAAAACCTGAAGGAAAACATCTGTCATTATTTAGTGTATATTAGATCATACACTTTTTGTCTCTGAAGGATCCATATCAATCCAGGCCATCCAAATTGTCTGTGTTGTTGAATCTCACATCCTTTGCACAGAAGATAGCAGGAGAGATAAAATTCAATTATTATATTGATCCAAACTGCAACTCCAAGTAATTTTTTAATGCTTTGACAGCACTTTCTGTAGGAGGAGATGAGCCAGTTTCTAGTCTGAGTATCTTTGTAATGAGATATGTGCTGATGTCTCTGGGGTTGAGAGAAAAAAACCTCAAAGCTCCCATTGGGTAAGGCTCCACAAGGCTTTGACCTCAAACAATAATTAAGGTGTTTTCTTCTGTGGCAAATTGCTGTTATCTTGTTCAAAAGCAGGTGGTTAAGGGAAGGAATAGAAATGACGTGTGAATCTATTTGTAAAGGCTACAAAATACAGACGATATTTTAAATATGAACTTTACTTCTTGCTCTTCCTTATTTTTATTTGAAGATCTAGCTTTTCAACATTCAGTCATTCTTTAAACCATTTCAGGGTGTCTCATCTCAGCACACCAGCAGCTATATATTTTCTCACATGAAAATCTAGGAGAGCTTTCCAGGAACTTAAAAGTTTTCTGAAACTTGATGTTTTCAAGGAGTTTTCTCAGGGACTTTATTCAGAAGAGATGAAGTGCAGACAAGTCTGTCAGTTGCTTTAAGATGCTCTGAATTAGTTCTGTCTTGTAGGACAGATTCCAGCACATCTCAAGCTTGGTAATAATTTGTGGTCTGTGTAGTCAGTGCATTCAAAATCTTTCTTCCAAAATAAGCAAATGTATCCAATTTTTTTTCCCCTGTAGGTTTCTTGAATGCATGTTGCTTGGACCTTTTTCTTTGTTAGCATCACAGGCCTCTGGAGCCTTCAGTCCACACTTCTCCAACCCATTGCCCCATACCAGCACAAGCCCAAGGGCTCTATATATTTCTATATTGAAATATTTATGTCTTCTCCATAGAGTTAATTACAGTTTTTCTCTTTATTGTCCAGAACTCCTAAAAAATTGCTGCAAGCTTCTCACAGAAGTCTGCAACTGAGTAAATAATTTTTTTGTACTCATGAAGTTAAATCATCCCATGCTGCTCATCTTTCAAGTCTTGTGTAATGCTGGTGCATTATAACATGCACTTGTGATTCATAAGATTGAAGAGTCTTGGGAAATCAGCCAGAGAAGTTGCCAATGCTACATTTCTGGAAATGTTGGCTGGAGGGAGCTTTGAGCATGTTGACTCAGGGAGCTTCTGCCTCTAGTGGAAGGTGTGGCAGGGGGCTTGGAAATGTATGATCTTTAAGATCCCTTTCCAACCCAAACCATTCTGTGACTCTCTGAATGGTTCCAAATGGTAAATTATTTCTCCCAAGGAATGCCAGAAAGTGCTGGGGTTTTCTTTGCTATTACCCACCCACATTTTCAGAACAAGGAGCTAATACTTTCCCCACCAAATTAGGGCAACTGGCCTAAAATGGTAAACACAGAGAGGGTTTCACTTTTAATTTTCTTTCCTGTCTGATGAAAGGGTACATGTGTGCCAGTTCTTAATGCCCAGTAGATATTTTTTAAATAATGGAGATTTGGGGAGGAAGGGGGAAATCAGTTAAATGGGAAACCTGTTAAAAACCCTGATTTTTCCTCACTCCAGGGCAGACGTGTGTGTGTCTGGAGAAATATGATGAGTGTGTGCTTTAAGCTCTCCAGGAAATAAGGCCCAATGGATTGAAATAGAAATTCACTTGATTAAGGGCTGATTTAAAATATTTTAAAAAAGCAGATTAAAAATTAAACAAATCCCTTTTTGAGAGCTGATCCGCTGCTTGCAGATTCCCTTCCAATATTTAGAAATACATTTAAGTCCCATTCAAGCACCTACAGAGACCAGCAGTCATACTTTGGTTTTGTCACCACATTTCTGGCTGATAGAGCATTGAGTGCTTTGCATACTCCCCAAAATAAGGCTACACTGCACATCCCCCAAAATAAGGAGAATGAGGAGGATAGGAAGAGAAATGTGGTGTTAAAAGATGAGGATGATGGGTTTGAAACCTTTTTGGTCTCTGGGTGTGAAGTTATCGATAGCAATCAGGAAGCATTGGCTGTGTTTGATGCTTCACTTACTGCTCAATACCTAAAATGGAGAGACTGATTGGTTTCAGAGCACGTTGTAATCAATATGGCATATTTGATGAATATTGCAGCCTTAATTAGCCGTGACTCGGTTGTTTAGTGTTTCAAATGAGGAAAATGATCATGTCAACGCTCTAATTTCATAAGAAGAGAATTATTGCCTTATTTTCTGGTATTTGTTTTGGCTTATGCATATGCATCTTTATTTCTGTGCTTGCGTATGCTCTTTGCTTTAGTGAATATGTGTTTTTGCAAGCTCACGTTGAGCAGAATTTGTCTTTGAGCTGAGATTGGCAGAAAAAGTTTAATCTGCAGCAAAAACTCTTTTATTTTATTTTTTTTCTTGCAGGGTTTTAAAAGGAGAACAGAATACTCAGAGCATGGTCATCATACTCCAGAGGCAGGGAGCAGTGCTGTTAGCTCGCATTCACTCTTTGCAAGAGTCTGTGCAGCCTCAGAACTCTCACCATCTGCTACCACCCACAGCTGTACACAGACAATGTCTCAAAGCCCAAACTATTATTTAGGACTTTGTATGTGCTGCAGTAGTTTAATGCCACTATAAAATGCCACCATAAAGCACCCTATAGCAATGTGATTGATGAACACAGGCCTCACACCCTGAGTGGTCCTGTCACTCCTGAGGCTGTTAGATGAGCAGGGTGTGTCTGCTGGCCTCTCCAATTAGCTGAGCCTCCAGCACACACCAAGGGTGCCCCAAGGAGATCTGTGCCCACTGAAGAAGGAGGAATGGTAACGAAATAGCATGCAGAACTGAAGTACACCCTGTCATCATGGGTGCCATCAGGGTTAGGGGTAGAGTTAGATGCTCCAAATCAGAACTTCCACAATTTCAACTGCTAAACCCCAAATAATCCTGATCAGGACAATGTGATCCAGTGTTACCGATGGGTAAGGCTTTATAAAGATAAATGATCCCCTGAATCCTTGGCCTTGTCCATTCTTCTAGTCTTTAAAAACACTGCACAGGAGGTTAATCTGCCTCAAACACGTCCAGCAGCAACCTGACTATGCTGAGACACCCTGTCTTGCAGCACACCTTGTCTCAGGTTTTTTTCCTGTCACAAACTTATCCATCTTTGGTGCCTGGCAATTAGTTGCCAACGAGTTAAAATACATACAAACCAGATGCAGTCTTACCCCCTCCCTGCAGCTGTGTTTGTCCAGCTGCCCCTGGCAAGGAGTGCTTGCGGGACCTCCCCTAATTTTCCCCCATATTTCCCCCAGAGAGGATTTAAAAAGGGCAATAATCCCTGGCTAACATGCAACACGAACCTGCCTGGGGTCATTCAGCAGCAGCCAGCATAAAATGCCTAAACAAGCATTCTGAGTTTCCTGCTGGTGTCTCCTTGTCTTTGCTTTCACAGCTTAAACTGCCAGTCCACAAATTCTACCCTGTAAAAAGACTTGGAAAAGGGAAATGTAAAGTAGTAAAGAAAGTGACAAAAAGATCCCTAATCATTTAAATGTCAAAATTTGGGATAGTCCAATTACTTCTCAGCAGAACATTGGAGCTTTTGAGTGGCACCTGTTGTTATTTAAATGTGCATCAGGCTAGTGGGGGATCTAATTAGGGGCTTTCTAACTGTGATAATGTTGCCCCAAGAAGCAGTGATCTCTCAGAGACCACAACAATCTTTGAGGTAAGCGAAGAGAGGAACTTGCCAAAAGAAAGGGATTGTCATTGCTCCCTGAGAAACAGATGAAATTAGACTTTCCCTCCTTTCAAAATGTGATTCCTTCACCCACAGGTTACCAGGATGGAGCCTGAAAGTGGTGAACAGTGGAGATGGGCCATGATGAGATGATAGTCACTTTCAAATACTGCTTTCATTGTAATGGCTTGAAAATCCTGTGAAGTTGTGGAAGCTCCTTTTTTTTTTTTCCTCTGACAGATTCAGACTTTTTGAAGAGGATTTTTTAACACAATTGGTCACTTTTTCATCTTCTCCCCTCCCCTCCCCTTCCCTTCCCTCCCTGTCCTTCACTGAGTTCCAACCCATAGGTTCTTCAAAGATCCATCCAAACTTTCCTCTTGAGATCTTTCTGATTTCTGCAGTTTTGATAAGAATTCAACCATCTAAATTGCCTAGTAGATTTATTTGCATGTATTGATTCCTGGAGAGGCAGGAAGTTTGTATTTGAAAGATGGATTGGCACACCATTAGCTCTGATTGATATGGCATCTTTAAATGAATACTCTCATCTTACACTTAATTAGAGATGACTTAGTTATTTTGCTGAGCATTTAATGTCAGGACGAGTCCCTGATGAGCTGTTGAGCTTCTTGCAATGGAGAACATGGGGAAGGTGGTTCTGTTTTGTCTGTAGATGTAGAAAAGCAACAGAAATTTAGAAAGTAGGATGTCATTGAGGCAAGAGAGCAGAGGATTGAGAAGGGTACAAGACCACAGCCTCCACAGTGCTGTTGGTTAGTAGGCTAACCACAAAACAGACCTCTGTCTGATTTGTCATGGCAAACAGCTCTAAAAGAAGAAGGGGTGTTTTTCAAGGAAACAAAAATTTATTTGACCCACCTTCTTTAGTGGGGAAAAAAATAAAGGTAAGATGCCCATATAGTTATTAATTTCCTCTTCATCTATTTGATAGCATTTGTGAATGTTCTGTTTCCTCATCCTTGTGATTTGAGGGTTATTTTGGGGGAATAAGTCTATGAGTCTAGGAGCTGCATCCCAACACAGAGCTGGGCACCAGAATAGATACCCCCAGCTCTCTTAAGCTTTACCTTGGGACTGCCATTCCCTCTGCAAGCAAGAGACTGAGTTCTCCATACACCCCCAGCCTGGCACAGGCACCAGCTGGCTCCCACCTACAGAGACCTTTCCAGGCACTGGAATCCCCTGTTTTGAGTGTTTGCCCAGGTTCAAGCCCAGGCCATGTCCAAGGTGGCACTCGGTCCTGCTGGGGTCAGTTTAATTCCTGTACAACTCAGCAGTGTGTGTTTAGCCACAGAACCCCCAGCTGTGCAAAGGCAAAGCATAGTTGAGCACTAATGAGGCATCATTTAGAAAATTTCACTGTGTAAAATGATTTCACACATAAACACTGGCACAGCACACTGGAATGCAGGCCTCAGTAAATGCCTGCACATTCTCTGGCTTCCTCCAGTTTGAAAATGTTTCCTTTCCCTTCTAGAAACACCAAAGCACACAAATGTCTTTTATTACCCCAAGGCAAGGAGATAAATCACCCAGCACATAAAAAGCACATCCAGCATAAGGCAGGAAGGATGCAGGAAGGATGGGAGGCTGTAGAGCACACAGCTCATGGGTGCAGTGGTGTGAAGTTCTATCATGCTGTAGCATTGCTGCTGTACTTTCTGAGGCATGTATTCCTTTCTCATTGCAAATAGCTAGAGGTCCCCCTGGATCCCCATCAGTTATACACAAATGAGTGTTCTCTACAGAATGGCCATATTTATTGTTAAAATTTGTTTGTGCCATTAGCCTTCACTTATTGTTTTCCTCATGGTGGCCAGGGCATGTTTCTCTGCTGATGTTGTGTGGGCAGTTTTTCTTCTTTCTGGACCATGTGTCACAGGGAAAGGTCCAATCTTGATAGATATTGGACTAAAAGCTTCTCAGAAGTCAGCTGCAGAACATTTTTTTCTCTCTGCAGATCTAATGTCATGCCAGGGGGAGAAACAGACTCCAATGCATCATGATTTCTCCTGTATAATGCCAATTTGATGTTGATTTGACTCCCTGGGGGCTGTTTCCTGAATGCAGGGACATGTGATGGTACAGACCCTCCAGCAGAGTTACTCTGACCCCTCTAGATCTTCCTCATGCTCTGTGCCAAAAAAAAAAAATACTGTGTTAGGAGGATTCCTCATCACTTCATGGAGCTAGAGAATTGGCTAAGGTGATTTATGTAAACAAAGGAAAATAGAATGGAGAAAAAGCAAACAAATAAAATAGTGGATGCAGAGGGTGAGCCTGGGCAAGGGGGTGAGTGTTGAACTGCAGACATGCAGGTTCACAGGTCAGGAACGAGCCCCTGCATGGCCACCATGCAAAGAGAGGTAAGAAATGCGGGACCAACGCATGTTGAGGAACAAGGTGTTTGATAAATTGCTAGGCTAATTAAAACAATTATTCTACCCTTCCTATCACCTGCTTTTCAGTAATGAAGTTTGATGCTAATGAAGTCAGCCATCCAATTTTTCCCCAACCTGTCCTGGAGGAAAAGAAGTGGCAAGGCACAATGAGAGAACCAAGGTAGAAACTAACTCCATGCAAGGCTTCACCACGTGTTGCCAAATTCTCTTCATGGTTGGAGTGGGGTTTTTAAACTTCTTTTTCAAAGAGACATGTTTTGCACAGTGCCACCCATCTCACCCTTGTGCAACCCAGACCCAAGAACAAAAGGAGCTCTCTGTATGTTGGTAGTTTTGGATAAATAAATTGAGGATTTGTGAAAAATGGAAAAAATGCAGTCATGTGTCTGGTGTAATGAGGCTGGGGATGTTAGCACGAGTATGCAGAGACATGAAACTTGCTTGTACCACTCCTTGCACACCCTCACCCTTCAAGGTCAAGTATTCTCTCTTGAATATATGAAATACTGAGACACACACAAACCAGAAGTGTGCAGAGGCTCTCAGCTTTCCTAAGTGAGACAAACTTTGCTCTAATAGCAGAGCAAAGTCCCAAGAGGGACTCCACTGTTTGGATTCTCAAGCATAAGGAGTTTCTTGCTGATCTGGGACAGTAATTTTGGGTTCACTTCCTAAAGAACCCAAGTTCTCCATGTGTTCTTCTGTCCTCTGAATTGAAGAGCTTCCCCCTTGGCAGCAAAATCTGATTCAAGGGATGATTTTTATGGATGCCTGTTTTCTCTGATGTACTTGGCTGCTGCAGCCCACGTCCTGCAGGGCAAGCGGAGGATGTTTAGCTGCACCGGGATACAAAATTTTAGTTTGCTCCATATCCAACTGCATATTAATATAGTCAAGCAGAAAAAACAAACCACAGTATGATCTGGTGTTGCGGTGGTAGGAGCCACCCAGGGGGTGGCTGAGGAGAAAATAGATGGACCAGATCAGTGGTGGGAAGACACCGCTGTGTAGCATGTCCCCCGTGGGTTTAGGATGGTTTCTCCCCATTGCCGTTAGGCTGATTCTGTTATGGCAGTTGGTCAGTTCCTCCCCCCCTCCCTTTACATAATCATGTCCTTCCAGAATGTTCCCCCAACCTCGATGCCCCATTGGCCTGGCCCCCTTCTCCCCTCCCCCGCTGTTCTCTGGTTGGCTCCCCCTGTATTGCCCCTCCCCTGTTCCCCCCGAACCCTGTCCCTATTGGCTGGTTCTCCCATATAAAAGGTGATGCTCTTCCCTGTCTGCTGTCCTTTTGTCCCTGGAGCCTTCCGAGATCAATAAACTCGGGAACCCATACAAAGGACCCCTCTCGCCTCTTTACTCGGTGTCTATCTGCTTCCTTTGAGGAGCGTCTGTGGCTGCTATCTCACCAGCAGGGCTGCAGCCTGCAGTAAGGACCACTGGGATCCTGCCGGGGGACCGCCCAGTGCTGGCAAGAGCCTCGGGCCGGGGGCCCTTTGGAGCACACGGGGCTGTGGGTCTGTCCAAGACCCTCAGAGGAAGCGTCACATTTTGTAACCTTTTATTCTATAATCCAGGGCCCACTTTGCATGAGGAAAAGAAACAAGTGTGCAGGTCTGTCGGAATGTTTTCTCTGTGTCACAAGTTTTGTCAGCCTTCCACTGACAAAGGATAAAAGCAAGGGGACTGCAGCCTTTTTTTTTTTTCTCTGACATTAAACTCTACTTTTTATCTTTTACAGTTTTTACTAGGCTTGACTGCAAACAGCAATAAAACAACACTCAGAAGTGCTTTTGGTTATCATGGTTTTTAAAACTTCTGTTTCTGTTTTTAGTTCATGGTAGAAATCAACTTCACCTCAGAGTCCTGTTTGTTCTCTGACTCCTGCTGTCATGTCATGATACCGTTCCGATACAGAGTTCCTCAATAACATCTAGTGTACATTATTACAGATTCTGTGTTATACATGGGGATTGCATATGTAGCTATCCTGGGAGTTGTCTTTGGGACATGATAGATCCAACAAAAGACGTTTTATATAGAATTTTGTTCCATTTTATTAAGTGGATATACTGCCAAAAAGAAATCTACTATGACATAATGTGTGTGCAATAGATACATACAAGATATAAAATCCAGTCTATACTAAAACTTATCTGATTACTGTATCATGCATCATACAAGCGTATAATGTTGTGTTTACAGTAAATACTATGAGTAGTGTAAGATTTATTATAGTTCATTATAAGAAGATAAGATTTATTCTGTTCCATTATGTAATGTATTGTATCCTGTTAATGACACTTACTAGACAAACAATGCAGTATGATACAATTCCTATATGGTATGACACAAATATATGATATAAAGGAGTACTATACAATGGAATTACATACTACATAATATAGAGCGTTCTGTTGTGTGCAGGTATATCCCAAATGACATTTATCCTGTATAAAATACCACTATTGTGCTAGTGTATATGTAGCTACATGTATGTTGAATATTAAATATTATATAGTTTATATGTTATCTATAATATGTGGTCTAAACCAGAGTATTTGTAGTAGATTGCTGGTATATATATTATCTCCATGTTTTATGATACCTGAATGGTTTAGTTTATGTAATACAAAATACTTTGTATGCAAATATTGACTTTATGTTACAGCTTTTAGCTGTGTTTAGGGATTTTATAAACCCAAGTTTGACCTAATGCATTTTCTTTCTATGGAGCATGCATTTTATCTAGTTAAATTAGGTGCAGTACACATACAGTATATCATAATACACACTATATGGTCTGAAATACATTAATTACCCATCATCTGCTATATGCAGTTTATAGTAAATACAGAATATATACTGTATAAAAATTGCTTTGACTGGAGGGAAGAGGTAATCAGTGTCTCCTCAGCACCTGGCCTCTCATCTTCCTTTTCAGCAGAAAAAAATAAACCCACCCTGCTCTGGTGTGGGGGTGCTGTGAAGGGCACGCCAGGCAGAGAAGGGATTTTTAATTTCATGATGCATTTGTGTGCTTCTGGATTTGTGGGTCCCTGCTGCTTGTTTCAACTGTCTTGTGATTTGATCTCTCCTCCTCTGTTTCTGCTTTTATTTCAAAACAATTTCCTGTCTTGCTGTTGGGATATAGTTTAAAATACATTAAAATCTTATAACTTAGGCTTACCTTCCCATCCAGAAGGACACTTCAGCCAAGCTGGTGCCTGGAAACTGGTGTGAAATAAGTAGGACTTGGAAGTACAGGGCACAGGCCAAAGAGGCTCCCTGGCCCCTGCAACAGCTGGTGGCAGCACAGCTACCCAGGCTTGCACTGAAAATTATTTATAAAAGCTTGTTCCATTTCTTCCTGGGGAAAACCAGGGAGATCTTGGTGTCTGTTTTTAATAGGTGAGGTGTGTCCAGTGGCAAAAACATCGACCAAGTGCATGGACTTACGCTCTTTGACCAAGGAGTGGATGATGCTCAACAGGGTTAAACTGGAGGAAAATTTCAGCTGAGTAATGCAAATAGAGGTACCTCCCCCGAACCATGAGCCCTGAGCTGCCACCAGATGGAGCAGCCTCCCCGAATACCTCCTCCACCGTCTGTATTTTCATCAGGAATCCTTCCGGTTTTCTTTCTTTTCCCTTTTTTTTTTTTTTTTCTGAAGGAATTCATTACAATAAATATTTTATCAGTGAATTCTGAAACAATTAATAGTGATTTGACATTTACTTTAAGGAGTTGCTGATAATTCTAGTGGAATGAGAAATTAGGGTATTTAAATGTCTCTGGACACTTTTACTTCAGTAAAAAAAAAAAGTACAACCCCAAGACTAATTAAAATCCCAAAGCACAGTTTTACCTTACAAATAGACCAAGGTCATAATGACCCCTCTGGAAGCTGCTGTGTGAGGGGGCTAGGGAGAAGAATCAAAGCCAATTTAAAGCATACACATAAGCCTCGGAGGAGGGTTATCCTGAAAGGTAACCCAATTTCTCCTGGAGACTCTCTCTGAGAAGCTGATTAGGGAAATTGCTAATTGGGCCTCTGTTTCTGTAGACATAGATTGACATCCAATGCAATCAGCTCCACAGAAGACTTCCCCAGGCACAAATCCACTTTAACACCTTCTCTTTCAGAGCTTGTTCAGAAATTTGTCAAGAAGACCCTCCTAATCCACATCACTTGGAAAAACATGCATCTCTGTGGGTATCTGTGGTGTTTAAACACATGCCCTTCTTCATACTCCAATGGCATGGAGGTTTTCCTGTTGACGTTGTGCTACTCAAGAATGGTGGGTACTTCCTCCTAGCCAAAAAGACAATTTATTTGCCCTCTCTTTAAACATACATGTCAGTTAAGTAGGTACTTCCACTGCTGCATAGTTTTGGAGATAAAGTGAGAACAGCTGAAGCCAGTGAGGAGCACAGCTATTCATGGTATTTCCCTCTCAGGTTAGCTCAGATCACACATACATTTGGGGCAAAAAGGCAGACATTCCCCACTGCCATGCATCTCCTGTACCTTGTCCTCTTCCATTTGGCAGTCCAAGGGTTGTACACAAGGAAAGGTGAAATTTTGGAGAACCCACACGGCCAGCCCCTTCACTCCAGTTATTTTTGATTAAAGCCATGGCTGAGAAGAGTTAAGGCTGTGTTGATACACACAGTTTCACCCATGTTGGTGTCATGGAAGAAAAAAAAAAGCCACTTCTGCAATCTTTGAAGTATCCTCTACCTATCCATTTTTAAAATAAGTGATGGTAGAAAGGACAGACAACATCTAGCATACATAATTCTCTATTATACCTGTGGATTGCATATTTATGGAGTATTCTTTGACAGATAACAGATGCAAGGATTTAGTGCAACAGGACAGGTTTTGTAACATCTCTTGTGCAGCAATGGGACCAAGTCAAGACGCCTTTTCCCCTCTGAGCTGGAAAATCTTCTAAAAATCCCCCCTGCCAGGAGGTGCCTGGTTCTTAAAAGAATCTGCCAAATGTCAAATTTTAATGAGGATCCAGCTCCATGTGTTGCTGATGGCACATCCAAACCTAAATTGGATTCTTGGACAACCAAAATGACCTGTGCACCACTGGCATGGTGAGGAGGGCATAAACACACGAGTGGCATTGCCTTGTCTTCAGGATAAGCTTTATTAACGATTTGCTTTAACAAGGTAGTATGAAGGCATTGGTTCTTTAAGTTACAAGGAAAGTAACGAGACTCAGGTTCAGCATGTAAATGACAAAGTAACAAAAAGGGCGTATGTTAACCCATGGAACTACTAGACCATCTATTAGAAGACATTTTGCAAGCAACATTCTACATTTGTTTGCATTGAAGTAAAAACATATTTTTGGTCAAGAAAATTACCTTTTTCAATTTTTACACTTTTTTAAAACTTATATCACAAATGTCAGGGTAAGGCAAATCCTGGATGAATAATATGATAAAAATCCCTATTCCCCGAGAAAATAGATTCACATACTCTGTTAAATTTTGTAATTTTAAAAGCAAAGCTGGCATGCGCTGCATATAGAGAAAACTCCTTTTTTTTTTTTTTTTAAATATAATTTCATTCAAGTCCTAAAGCAGAACAGTGTTAATTCAGAGAGGCTTTCTCAGTGCTTTATAGAAAGAGTGACAATTAGCTGCAGTGACCCATTATTACAGACTATGTCTAAGTATCACCTTTGGATGCCATCATGGGAGCAGTCACCAGCCTGAGGAATATCGTGTCTAATGGTAGGGGTGAGCACTTCCAGACACAGGAGAAACAACAACCAAGCACACTGAATGCAAACATCAGCACCCAAAGGCTGCTACTCCCTTTACACCACCTACTGCGAACACATTTTGAGTTTAAATCAAAATCCTTGACATAAATAGCAGTGTGGTGATTCTCATCTAACACTTGTTCTTCTACAAAACCAGCTCCTTAACTTTCTGTATCTCCAGAAGAACATCAGAGACTGATTATTAACACAGCTGACAACTCATGCTGCTGAAATATACTCACTTTATGAGTAGCGAAAAACGCCAACAACTCAAATCAAAACCCACCCAAAGGAAGACATAAACAAGGCTGCAAATAGTACAGTAAGGACTTAATCTACTCCTAGCTTTCCTTGCTTTGCACTTTCTGGACTTCATGCTTTGCCAACACATCATTGGGCAAAAGGCTGTTTTGAAGACTCACTATTGTCTACCAAGGTTAAATAAAAAACAAAATGAAATTACTGTCAGGGGCAAGAGAGTGTCTAGTATGATGTATCTTTGCAGCTAATTTTTTTCTTTAACTGCCAGTCAGTCTGCACGAGACATTTAAGGAATCTTTATCTCCTTCTGAATGACCACACCTCAGCATCCAGCCTCCTGTGGGGCTGTCCCTTTGGCTCCCTTACTAAAACCAAAGTTGGTGAAAAAAGAGGGACATCTGATTCATGGCTAATGTAAATGTTGCCCATGGGGAAGCACAATCAAAACAGGTACAGAACTACATTCAGGGGACTGGATAATCTGTTGAAGTTATCACAATTATACTATCCTCCTGATGTGTTTATCCACTTCTGACCTACCTATTATGACAGCCTGTTTCAATCATAATAACCCAGTATGGAAAATACACAGAAACATTAAGGGGCCATGCAGAAAAGTCCACATCCCAAAAGACATGTTCTGTCAAGCATGACCCCAAGAATGGGAAAGGAAAGCATCAGAGGCACCTCCAAGGGAACAAGGAGTCCCTTCAAGAGTATTTGGAGGAAACCAGAGCCAAATATAGGTGATCTTAGCAAAATTCTCAAACTGATTCATAGACTAACATTAGCTCATTTTCTCCTACAATTGATGCAGTTTGGAGTTGTCTATCCACTCCAGGTGATGAAGAAGCTGCTTGAGAGCTTCTCTGGAGCTAATCACACCTGGGTGAATATGCCACTGGAGGCAGCACACAGAAATACCCTTCTGATCCCACCTCAAGCAAACATGCTGGAGTCCCATAGAGAAGGGGAGGTGGGGGGGGTTGCCTTCCTAGGGGCTAAACTCTCTGTGTGAAATTTGATGCTTTTCCTGTTTTCCTTTCTAATCCTTGTTTCTCCTTGACAGCCTTTTGAATTAACAACAACCCACTGACTGTCCCAGCCCATGTTAGGCATGCTTGGGTCACCCTTGACTTGCTGTTACTCCAGCAGAGGATTTATCATTGAAACTGCTCTAGCTGGGATGAACCTAGATCACAGGAGGATAGAGATATGTCTTACCTTTTTTCTACATTTTTTTTTCTCTGGCCAGATATTAAAGACCTATTCTGTGATTCAGGAATATTTTGGGTGAAAAAAAAAATAGAATCAATTATTTTTCTTAAAATTATTGAATTAGAATCAATTGCTTTGTTTCAAATGACCAAATTATTCTTAGCAGGACTTTAAGATGCAGTTTGTAGCACACCCCACTAGGGACACAGGTTGTGTGCTCTTCCATCCAGTGTATTTTCCATCAGTTTTGGTTACAGTACAGTTGGGAAATGTATACGAAAACCTTTTGTTCCTTTTCTACAAATTTCTGTGCAGCATTTGCTGGCAGAACAATTGACATATGGAGAGACATTCTTATCCAAATAACTGTTAATTGCTTTAAAAAAAAATAAATTCATGCATATGCAGTGGAAAATGTAATGAGGGCTCACAAAAGCTACTGTGTGAAGCTGTTAAAGCTGAGAGCTTTATTTAAAGATGCCTCAAATGCAGAGTCTTTCCAGCATTGAGGAGATGTCTGCTGCCTACCTGTACCCAAAGGTCATACCTACAGCACTGGTTTTGAGATGTGCAGAACTAACTGGAAAAAGCAGGATGGATTTGGGGTGCTGGCTGTTTGAGGCCACATGTGTTATTCACATGTAAGGACGTGGCACAGCATAGGCTTATCGTGGGAAAGGAGATAAAGATGCTAGAAAAGGGGGGGGGGGCCTGGAAACAGGCTACTGATGGTATGATGCAGGAGGAAAAGGGACCCAGTGTAAGAGAAGGACTCACATTTCAGAAGAAACTGTTGTAAATGCAGGGCTAATTGCAAAACATTGTTGGACCTGGGAAGTTATGATTCTTTCCAACAGGCTTACAGAATGAAATGGATGAAGAACAAAGAGAAATTAAAAGCAGAGACTCATTCCCCCAAAAGCTCCCCCCCTCCCAACCCGCTGATCATCTCTGTGTGCTCTTTTCGGCCAAGAATGATGCTGTAGGATGTCAGCGCCTGCCCGTAGGGTTTCCTTGGGTCTCTCCTCTCCTGCATCCTTCCTTCGCCACAGCAGCGGAGAGAAAAGTGCAAAGAAAAAAGTAAAACTTTCAATTGTCTGCACAGAACCCAGGTCTCATGTTTCCAGCAACAGATGCCTACAGTTTCTTTTTTTGTCCAATGTGTGTGTGTGTGACACAGCTGATGTACAACAGCTAATACTGGGTGAGCAAATTACCTGTGCTTGTCAGGGTGTCTTGGTTTTCCAGAGACCAGATACCAGAGACCCCCAGCTCTGGCAGGTGCTTTGGTGACAAACAATACATTAAAGTACTAAAAATACGAAGCTAATGGACTTCCTTGGCTCTAAAAAGACCCTTGTGAGATTCTCTGAGGTTTAACAGGTCAACCCTCCCCGGGGATTGCTGCTAGTAATTAAAACAGTAGCAACAGAGTCGGAACAACTTTGACAGAGAATGAATTCGATTCCTGCTTCTAATCCTGTGCATGCCATTGAACTGCTGAGCAAGACATGGTGTGCCCAGGATCTGGCCCCTTTGCATCAGAAAGGTGCTTGCAAAGCCACATCTTGCAGTGGAACTGAAGAGATTTATTAATTGATTGCTAATTCATGAGCAAAAATTACTCCAACCCTGAATATTCACAGGTAATAATTTCTATGGCAAAATGCAGCATGAGAAACAGACTTCTTAAGGGCCACATGAAAACTGTAACATTCAAAGACTTTTTTTAAAAGAAGGAAGAATATTAACATACTGATGTATTTTTAAGTTAAGGATTTCATTATTTCCTCTTTTTTGTTTGAGCAAGAAGCTAAGGGAGGGGGAGGAAGAGTTACGGATGCCGTATTTTAATTAATATTTTGAGGGTGCATCCTGTTTTTACTTCAGTACTTTTTAAATGTGACACCATCAGGGCTACTTCTCCCTCCAGCAGTATTGTAGCACATCACCTGTACGCTGATAAGGACCAAGAGCCATGTTCAGTAATAAGACCTTGTGTTTTAAATCTCTGTATTACAGCTCCCATCATTGTACACCTCACTCTTGTGCTATGTGAAACCCCATTATAAGGGTAAATATAGCATGTTGCTCTTGATGATATTGGGATTTCTCAAAAATCCTGCACCAAAGGAAGCAGGGTGCACTGAAAACTACTTGGGAGGGAGAAATGGCTCCTGCTTGTTTTGGTTAGGGATGAGCCTTGGACTTCTGTCTTCTCACTACAATATTCATTTTAGTCTAGAAGAAATGCTATTTATGCCTATGAAAAAACTGCCTCAACAGCCACCACTGCACCAGCCACAGCACTATCATTTAGTGTGTAAAGCCAAAAAAACCTCCAAAAGGCAGCAGAGCTCCAGTAGGCAGCTCTCTGACTTTGCCTTGCTTTTCAGTGGTATTGCTGAAGAGACATTAGGTACTGGAGAGCCAAAGGCAACAAACCCCTTCCGATGAGAACCTTTTGTTCCCAGAACACAGCTCATACACAACTGAGCTTGGTTCCAACAGTATAAATTGTCTGTCATTTTCCAAAGCAATGCCAAAAATGGTTTGCTCATTTATTCTTCTGTTCCTTATCTCAGTGCTGTTTTTCCTTCTGATGATCTAAGACCATACACTACCTAAACCCATTACAGCTGCAGATTGCTGCTATAATATTTGCTTGAAAAATCAAGTCTTTCTTTTTACGATGTAACACAGGCCATATTAGGCAATTACTTCTCCTTTGTATTCTGTCTTACTGTTTTTTATTTTTGGTAAATTTAAACTTTAATTCAGGTGCTTTCAAAGCAAGTTTTCATACAGAAACTGTATGGAAAATAGGGGAGAAAAAATAGTTGTGAATTATTACTTACCTGTTACTTAAGCTTTCCGCTCTGTTTCCATTGGATCATTTATACTTTCAACTTGACTATTCATTTCAGCTGAAAAAGAAATGAGATGGTCATTAGACTCTATTAATGATACTCGTTAAGTTTATCATGTGGAGTAATAACTGCTTTTAAACCAAAAGGGACATTTATTGCATTAAGAAATCTCTTAAGTCATCAAATAGGTCTCTTAGGGGACCCATCCTAACCTGGAGTTCCCCGGACACTGTGACAAACAGTCCTGCAAGGAGGAAGGCTTTAGAAAAGCAAGTTTCTGGCTCCAGATTATCTCTTTGGTCCACATCCACCCAGTCTGACTTCGGCACCTAACCAAGGAGTCCAGCTCAAGGTCAAAATGACCTTGATCTCTCTCTGTAGGCACAGGCAGAGATGCAGGTATTGCCAAAGAGTGATCTAGAGTTTTGCTGGATTAAGTGGTTTGACCCTCAGATTCAAACCTTGACCCTCCGATTCAAACTCTGTCTTCTGACAAAGTCCCTGGTAGGACTCAGGGTGGAGCTGCAGGATGAACACAGATCCATTTCCATAGAAAAACAGAATCATTTAGGTTGGAAAAGACCCTTAAGATCACAGAGTCCAACCAAAAACCTAACACTGCTGAGTCCCACTAAACCATGTCCCTAAATTGCAGGAGTCAATCTGTGACTCTTTTGATGCCTTCTCAGTTACAGAGATGTTGCTTCCAGAAGTTCTTGAACTGCAAATTGCTGGAACCTAGGAGAGGATTCAGAGGCAATGTTGCTATAGTCTTACAATAATAGTTTGTTAGTGTAAGAGCCATTTAAAAGTCAACCTTATTTTCATTTAAAGTTACTTAAAAAAAAAAAAAAGGAAAAATTTAAATAAAAGGCTTAAATGCGTTTTTGTCAAACCTATCATCTAAACTGTGACAGGTGTGATTCGTCACAGTGAGGCTAAACATAAATACCTACAGTTTTACAACTGGTATGTAGTATTTGTTCTGCACTGAATTTGAATGAAGCAATTTATATTAAAATAATTTTTTTCTTTCTTTATCCAGGCTTTGTGTTGTGTTATCACCTGTAGGTTGTGAGGCATTTGATATAGGTGACAGGGAAAAACCT